>CM035838.1:15521883-16121883 GCA_020510985.1 Pholidichthys leucotaenia
TGTGGTCACCAAGCATGACACCCTCCATTCCCTGGCTGCGCCTAGAAATCCTGTCCATAAAAATTATGAACAGGACCGGTGACAAAGGGCAGCCCTGGCGGAGTCCAACACTCACTGGGAATGACTCCGACCGAGTGTTGGCAATGCGAACTAAACTCTCACAACGGTCGTACAGAGACCGAATAGCTCGTAACAACAAGCCCGATACCCCATACTCCCGAAGCACCCCCCACAAAAATCCACGAGGGATGCGGTCAAATGCCTTCTCCAAGTCCACAAAACACATGTAAACTGGTTGGGCAAACTCCCACGAACCCTCAAGAATTCTCGAGAGGGTAAAGAGCTGGTCCGATGTGCCACGGCCAGGACGAAAAACACATTGCTCCTCCTGAATCCGAGGTTCGACCAACGGCCGGACTCTCCTCTCCAGTACCTTGGCATAGACCTTCCCAGGGAGGCTGAGGAGTGTGATCCCTCTAAAGTTGGAGCACACCCTCCGGTCCCCTTTTTTGAAGAGAGGAACCACCACCCCGGTTTGCCATGCCAAAGGCACTGCCCCCGACCTCCACGCAATGTTGCAGAGGCGTGTCAACCATGACAACCCAACAACATCCAGGGCCTTGAGGTACTCGGGGCGAATCTCGTCCACCCCCGGGGCCCGGCCCCCAAGGAGATTTTTAACCACCTTGGCGACCTCAGCCCCTGTGATAGGCGAGTCATCCCCCTCGTCCCCAAACCCTGCTTCCTCTGTGGAAGGCGTATCAGTGGGATTGAGGAGATCCTCGAAGTATTCCTTCCACCGCCCGACGATATCCCCAGTTGAAGTCAACAGTGTCCCATCCGCACCATACACAGTGTGGACAGGGAGCTGCTTTCCCCTCCTGAGCCGCCGAACAGTTTGCCAGAATCTCTTTGAAGCCGACCGAAAGTCTTGTTCCATGGCCTCACCGAACTCCTCCCATACCCGGGTTTTTGCTTCAGCAACCACCCGAGCTGCACTCCGCTTGGCCTGCCGGTACACCTCAGCTGCTTCGGGAGTCCCACAAGCCAACCAAGCTTGATAGGACTCCTTCTTCAGCTTAATGGCCCCCCTCACCACTGGTGTCCACCACTTGGTTCGGGGGTTGCCACCACGAGATGCACCGACCACCTTGCGGCCGCAGCTCTGGGCTGCCGCTTCAACAACAGAGGTGGAGAACATGGCCCATTCAGACTCCATGTCTCCAGACTCCCTCAGAATGTGGTTGAAGTTCTTCCGGAGGTGGGAGTTGAAGACCTCCCGGACAGGGGCCTCAGCCAGACGCTCCCAGCACACCCTCACTATACGTTTGGGTCTACCAGGTCTGAATGGCTTCCTCCCCTGCCATCGGATCCAACTCACCACCAGGTGGTGATCAGTTGACAGCTCTGCACCTCTCTTTACTCGGGTGTCCAAGACATACGGTCGCAGGTCTGATGATATGATAACAAAATCGATCATCGACCTGCGGCCTAGGGTGTCCTGGTGCCAGGTGCACATATGGACACCCTTATGCTTGAACATGGTGTTCGTTATAGACAGACTGTGGTTAGCACAGAAGTCCAATAACTGAACACCACTCGGGTTCAGATTGGGCAGGCCGTTCCTCCCAATCACCCCCCTCCAGGTTTCACTGTCATTGCCCACGTGCGCATTGAAGTCCCCCAGTAGGACAATGGAGTCTCCAGGAGGAGCACCCTCCAGCACCCCAGTCACAGACTCCAAAAAGGGTGGGTACTCTGAAACATCATTTGGTGCATAGGCACAAATGATGGTCAGGACCCGTTTCCCAACCCGAAGGCGCAGGGAAGCAACCCTTTCGTCCACCGGGGAAAACTCCAATATAGAGGCAGCAAGGTGGGGCGATACAAGAATACCTACCCCTGCTCGTCGCCTCTCGCCCGGGGCAACTCCAGAAAAGGCCAAGCTCCAGCCCCTCTCCAGGAGACTGGTTCCGGAACCGGAGCTGTGTGTTGAGGTGAGGCCGACTATATCTAGCCGGTATCGCTCAATCTCGTACACCAGCTCAGGCTCCTTCCCCACCAGAGAGGTGACATTCCACGTACCAAAAGCCAGTTTAGAAAGCTTGGGATCAGTCCGCCAAGGTCTCCGCCTTTGACTGCCACCTAATCCACATAGCACCGGACTTCCATGATCCCTCCTGCAGGTGGTGAACCTACTGGAGGGCGGACCCATGTAACTCCTTCGGGCTGAGCCCGGCCGGGTCCCATGGGTGGAAACCCGGCCACCAGACGCTAGCCTTCGAGCCCCTCCCCCAGGCCTGGCTCCAGGGTGGGGCCCCGGTAACCCCATACCGGGCGAGGTACACTGAATCCTTGATATACAATTTATCATGAGAGTCTGTTGGATCGTTCTTCGTCTGGCCCTTCACCCAGGACCAGTTTGTCTTGGGAGACCCTATCAGAGGCAAATTGCCCCGGACAACATAGCTCCTGGGATCACTGGGGCACGCAAACCCCCCCACCACGATAAGGTGATGATCCATGAGGGGGATCGTCACCCCTCATGGATATATATATATATATATATATATATATATATATATATATATGTATATATATATATATATATATATATATATATATATATATATGTGTATATGTAGGTCAGGAGGCTCCTGGCAGGACACCGGCTAGTGTAAGATTTCAGCAGGCCGCCAGACCGGGTGCACCATGCCATCCACTGGGCCTGGGACTCTGTGCGGCCTCCTGAGCCTTCTAGCCTCTGCACTTTGGGTGGCTAAATTGTGTGTTTTTCTTTTCCCGGTGTGGGCCCTAAGTAAGGTTGTTTTATTTTTCCCTCCTTGCCTGTCCCCGCCTACCCCACCCATCCTGAGTAGAGAATTTTTCTTTGATGTTACATTGGGTGTCTGGAATTCACCCCTTGGGGAGGGGGGGTCGTCACATGCTGAGTCTGGGTCCTGTGCCAGATTCAGCTTTGTGGCACTTTTCTTTGCATTTATGTATATTTCTTGTATTTGTTGCCTTTGAGTTTCATTGTTTCCTTTTTATGTTCCTAATGCAGGTTTTGAGTTCTATCATGTGTTCCTCTGGGTTGACAGCTGTTGGCTGTGTTTCTGGGGTTATGCTCCACTGAGGGCATCACCCGCCAGTCTGTCAACCGCCCCTCCCTCACCTGTCATTACCACCCAGCTGATTCTAATCACCAGTTTTGTTCTTCTCCTGCTTCGGGTCCCGCACCTGTTTTCACTCAGGTTGTAATTTTACTTTGTACTTATACTCAGTTTGTTCATTCAGTCCTTGCCGCTTCATTGTTTGTCTGCATGGAAGTTTTTCCTGTTCTCCTCCCAGCCTCTGACGCCTTTCCGCTTCTTCAGAGCACACCTTGCTCTGAGGCAATCACTGTAAGTTAATCCTTGTTTGGCATTTTTGTATCATTTGCACCTTTGGACTGCTTCTGTTCTTTTGTCAATTAAACACGTAAACTCCATCCAGCGCCTAGGCTTGTCTGTCTCTCTCTCTGCGCCTCAAAGATGCGCATATGACACTCCATGTCATAGTGTGCTTTCTCTGTTGTCACTCCCTGCACGTGAGCTGTCAATAAATACCAATCATGACAGAATGAGCCAGCCACGGTGCAAGCTCAGCGGGAGTGGCATCAGTGGAACACTCCGCTTTAGACCGTTTGATGCCACAGAGAAGCAGGTGGCCGTGCTTACTCAACAGCTGCAAAGCATTACGCAGCAGCTGGGCACAGTCGCCGAACATTTGGGCCATTTGTCTCAGCCTGTTCATATCCCTCCGCTTGTTGCCCCAGTTTCTTCCACTGTGCGCAGAACCACCTCCGTTCCATCGCCTGCCCCGTACTCGGGGGAGGTGGGGAAATGGAGAAGGTTTTTGTGACATGTTCGGCTGTATTCAGGCCAGGTCGAGGGGGAGAACCCGTTTGACACAGTTAAGATTCATTTTATGACCCTCCTGCTGCGGGATAGGGCCCTCAGTTGGGCCCAAGCCATTCTCGACAGTCCGGAAGGTCCCACTTATCTTTTCACAGATTTGTGGCCGAATTCACCCACGCGTTTGACTGTACAGAAAGCAAGGGGAACATCATGAGCCGCTGAATGTCACTCCGCCAGGGTAGCCCGTCTGCTGCCGACTACTCTGATGATAGTACTCTACTCAGATGATAGTAATCAATTAGCCAAGTTAGAAGCCTGTCTTAAGGAAATCAAAGCTTGGATGACTTGTAATTTCCTGCTATTAAATTCAGATAAGACTGAAGTCATTCTTGTTGGTCCAAAAAACCTTAGAAATTCCTTTCCAAATCAAACTTTCAGTTTGGATGCAGTTACTCTTTCTCTTAATAGCTCTGTGAGGAACCTTGGAGTTATTTTTGATCAGGATTTGTCCTTCAATTCACATATTAAATTTGTTTCTAAGACTGCCTTCTATCATTTGCGTAATATTGCCAAGATTAGGAGCATCTTGTCTCAGAGTGATGCTGAGAAGCTGATCCACGCTTTTGTTAGCTCGAGATTAGATTATTCAATTCAATTCAATTCAATTCAACTTTATTTATATAGCGCCATTTCACAACAACAGTCATCTCATAGCACTATCAACTGTAGGGAGGACCCCCACAGTTGCAGAAAGACCCCAGCAATCAGGCGATCCCCTGTGAGCAAGCACTTGGCGACGGTGGAGAGGAAAAACTCCCTTTTAACAGGAAGAAACCTCCAGCAGAACCAGGCTCAGGGAGGGGCAGTCATCTGCTGCGACTGGCTGGGGGGTGAGGGGATAGAGAAGAAGAAAAGAACAGACATGTAGAGAGCAAACAGCACGATGGGGACTCAATCTATGGGAGAGAACAAACAAATGTTAATGACCAGCAAAAAAAAAAATATTTCATAGAGAGTGAGGAAAGGAGTGAGGCCCAGTGCATTACTGGAGGTCCCCCGGCTGACTAAACCTATTAGCAGCATAACTAAGGGAGGGTTCAGAAAACACATGATCCCTCCCTAATTGTAGGCTATATCAAAAAGGTAGGTTTTAGCCCTATTCTTAAAAACAGAGATCGAGTCTGACTCCCGAATCCAGATTGGCAGCTGATTCCACAGGAGAGGAGCTTGATAACTGAAGGCTCTGCCTCCCATTGTACTTTTGGAGATTCTAGGTATTACAAGTAAACCTGCATTTTGGGAGCGTAGTGCTCTGTTAGGATGATACGGTAGTATCAGATCTTTTAAATAAAAAGGAGCCTGATTGTTTAGAGCTTTGTAAGTAAGAAGAAGGATTTTAAACTTAATTCTAAACTCTATGGGAAGCCAATGAAGGGAGGCCAGAACCGGAGAGATATGATCTCTCTTTCTAGTACCTGTTAAAACTCTTGCTGCAGCATTTTGGATCAGCTGAAGACTTTTTAAAGATGTTTTAGGACAACCTGATAATAAAGAATTACAATAATCTAATCTCGAGCTAACAAAAGCGTGGATCAGCTTCTCAGCATCACTCTGAGACAAGATGCTCCTAATCTTGGCAATATTACGCAAATGATAGAAGGCAGTCTTAGAAACAAATTTAATATGTGAATTGAAGGACAAATCCTGATCAAAAATAACTCCAAGGTTCCTCACAGAGCTATTAAGAGAAAGAGTAACTGCATCCAAACTGAAAGTTTGATTTGGAAAGGAATTTCTAAGGTTTTTTGGACCAACAAGAATGACTTCAGTCTTATCTGAATTTAATAGCAGGAAATTACAAGTCATCCAAACTTTGATTTCCTTAAGACAGGCTTCTAACTTGGCTAATTGATTAGTATCATCTGGCTTCATTGACAGGTATAATTGTGTGTCATCTGCATAACAGTGAAAATGTATACAGTGCTTTCTAATAATGTTGCCTAATGGAAGCATATATAAACTAAAAAGAGTAGGGCCAAGCACAGATCCCTGTGGAACTCCATGACTAAGCTTTGAGCTGAGAGAAAACTCATCATTTACATGAACAAACTGGAACCTATCAGATAAATAAGATCTAAACCACTGCAACGAAGTTCCATTAAGTCCAACATAGTGTTCTAATCTATCAAGTAGAATATTATGATCAATAGTATCAAAAGCTGCACTAAGATCTAAAAGGACAAGTACAGAAACTAGTCCATTATCAGATGCAATGAGGAGGTCGTTAGTGACCTTCGCTAAGGCTGTTTCAGTGCTATGATGGATTCTAAACCCAGATTGAAACTCCTCAAATAAACCATTTCCCTGCAGGTGGTCAAATAATTGCATAGCAACAACTCTTTCTAAGATTTTTGAAATGAAAGGGAGATTAGAGATTGGTCTATAGTTAGCTAAAGCTCCTGGATCTAGCGTTGGCTTTTTGAGTAAGGGTTTAATTACAGCCGTTTTAAAAGCCTGCGGTACATGGCCTAAAGTTAATGAAGAATTGATTATATGAAGAATAAAGCTACCAATAAGTGGGAAGACTTCTTTAAATAACCTGGTAGGAATAGGGTCTAAAAGACAAGTTGAAGGTTTGGATGAGGAAACTATTTTGTCTAACTCACAAAAGTATTGTAATTCTTTATTATCAGGCTGTCCTAAAACATCTTTAAAAAGTCTTCAGCTGATCCAAAATGCTGCAGCAAGAGTTTTAACAGGTACTAGAAAGAGAGATCATATCTCTCCGGTTCTGGCCTCCCTTCATTGGCTTCCCATAGAATTTAGAATTAAGTTTAAAATCCTTCTTCTTACTTACAAAGCTCTGAACAATCAGGCTCCTTTTTATTTAAAAGATCTGATACTACCGTATTATCCTAACAGAGCAATACGCTCCCAAAATGCAGGATTACTTGTAGTACCTAGAATCTCCAAAAGTACAGTGGGAGGCAGGGCCTTCAGTTATCAAGCTCCTCTCCTGTGGAATCAGCTGCCAATCTGGATTCGGGAGTCAGACTCGATCTCTGTTTTTAAGAATAGGGCTAAAACCTACCTTTTTGATATAGCCTACAATTAGGGAGGGATCATGTGTTTCTGAACCCTCCCTTAGTTATGCTGCTAATAGGTTTAGTCAGCCGGGGGACCTCCAGTAATGCACTGGGCCTCACTCCTTTCCTCACTCTCTATGAAATATTTTTTTTTTTTGCTGGTCATTAACATTTGTTTGTTCTCTCCCATAGATTGAGTCCCCATTGTGCTGTTTGCTCTCTACATGTCTGTTCTTTTCTTCTTCTCTATCCCCTCACCCCCCAGCCAGTCACAGCAGATGACTGCCCCTCCCTGAGCCTGGTTCTGCTGGAGGTTTCTTCCTGTTAAAAGGGAGTTTTTCCTCTCCACCGTCGCCAAGTGCTTGCTCACAGGAGATTGCCTGATTGCTGGGGTCTTTCTGCAACTGTGGGGGTCCCCCCCTACAGTTGATAGTGCTATGAGATGACTGTTGTTGTGAAATGGCGCTATATAAATAAAGTTGAATTGAAAATTGAATTGAATTACTCTGTGGAGTTCCGGGTTGTCGCTGCGGACTCAGGATGGAATGATGTTTCGTTACGAAGCGTCTTCCTCCAGGGTTTAAACAAACACCTCCGAGACGACTTGGCGGTTCATGCCGTCCCCTCCTCCTCGAATGGTCTAATTGACCAGGCTGTAAGTCTAGACAACCGATTCTGCAAGCGTGCGAAGGAACGCAAAGCCTCCTCCTACCTGCCCAGTGCACGTGCATCCCTCTTGGCTAAGGACACAGTTGGAGCCAATTCCTCTGAGCCTATGGAGTTTGGCCGGGTCCATTTGACTCCAGAAGAGCACCAGAGGTGAAGGAGAATAAGCGCCTTCATGTATTATTGCTCTCTCAAGCACACACTGCAGGGGTGCCAGCTGAAACCAAAAGATGCGGCCCGTCAGTAGCCGTGGGGGGTCTGATGGGCGGGAAATCCAATCATCCCCCTGGTAACTTTTTATTTCTGCCCTCATTCAGTTGCCGGGGGTCGAGAGGAGAACTGAGGCTTTAATTGATTCAGGGACATAGCAGAATTTCATTTCTGCATGCTTTGTGTGGGATGTAGGCATCCCCACGATCAAATTGCCCATTTCCCAAAATGTAACTACATTGTCGGGCGAAAAGGTGGCCACCATCACCAAGAAAATGGACACGGTGGCCGTCCTTCTTTCCAGCAACATCCGGGAGACTATCTCCTTTTATATTCTCCCTAAATCCAGTCACCCGGTGGTTCTAGGTTACCTGTGGCTCCGCAAACATAACCCTATTATTAATTGGGCCAGTAATTCTATCTCTTCCTGGAGCCCCTACTGTTTGGCATCCTGTCTCAGCTCGGCCGAGTGTTCACCTACGCTGTCCATCTCCTCCGCTCCGATAGAGCCGCTGGATCTCAGCCTAGTGCCCGAGGTCTATCATGATCTTGGAGAGGTCTTTAGCAAATCTGGAGTGCTTTCCTTAGAGTGCTATCCCTGTGCTGTTGCAATCCTGGAATTTCCCCGTTGTGGGACTAATAAAGGCTTATCTTATCTTATCTTACCTCCCCATCGCTCCTATAATTGTGCTATAGACCTTCTCCTGGGTGCACGGCTGCTCACCAACCAGCTCTACAGTATTTCTGGCCCGGAGAGGGAGGCGATGGAGAGCTATATTAAAGATTCTCTGAACGCTGGCCTTAATTGGCCTTTATCAGCTCCTCTTTGGGCAGGGTCTCTTTTTTGTCAGGAAGAAGGACGGTTCCTTATGCCCATGCATTGATTATCGTGAACTCAATGCTGTAACAGTCAAGGGCAAATACCCTCTGCCCCTGATAAACTCCACATTTGAGTTCCTTCAGCGCACACGAGTATATACTAAATTGGACTTGCGGAACGCTTATCATTTGGTTCGCATTCATGAAGGGGACAAATGGAAGACGGCCTTTAAAACACACTTGGGGCAATTCGAAAACCTGGTGATGCCATTCGGGCTCACCAATGCCCCCGCTGACTTCCAACATATGGTCAATGACGTCCTCCGCAATGTGGTCAATCAATTTGTTTTCATTTATCTCAATTACATTTTTATTTTTTCACACACGCCAGAGGAACACGCAGTCCACGTCAGGGGCATTCTACAATGGCTCCTGTAGAATAAGCTTTACGTTAAAGCCAAGAAGTGGAGTTTTCCACCCGCTCTTCTTCTTTTCTTGGCTTTATCGTGGCTGAGGGAGAGCTGAGGGCTGACCCAGCCAAGGTTGAGACTGTGCTAAATTGGCATACACCCCACTTCCACAAGGAGCTTCAATGCTTCTTGGTGTTTGTGAATTTCTATCGCCTTTTCATTAGAAACTATCATGGGGTAGCACAGCCTCTGACCCAGCTGACCTGGTAAAAGGGCCCTTTAGTTGGTCTGGGGCAGCTGAACAGGCCTTTCACAAATTGAAGGGATTGTTGTCCAACTCTCCTATCTTTGCCCTGGTCAACACCCAGCTCCAGTATATTTTAGAGGTGGACGCTTCTGACTCAAATCAGAGGCTCCATCCTTTAACGTATTTCTCTCAGCGGCTCACGCCTGCCGAGAGGAACTCCAACGTAGGGGACTGAGAGCTGTTGGCCACTAAGTTGGCCCTTGAGGAGTGGAGACACTGGTTGGAGGGAGCGGCCCAGCCCATAATTGTGTGGGCCAACCATAAAAATTTAGAACATCTTCGGTCGGCCTGCAGGCTGAATGCTAGACAGGCCCGCTAGGCCTTATTCTTTGCTAGATTTAATCTTACCATCACCTACAGGCCTGGCTCCCGCTCTCCGCAGCAAAGTCATCAAGTGGGGTCACACCAGCTTCTTTGCATGTCATCCTGGGATCACTCGGACTATCAATCTCATTTGTCGGGTGTTCCGGTGGCCCACTCTGCAGACTGACATCTGGGATTATGTCAGTGCTTGTCAAGCCTGTTGTCACAACAAATCTGACTCCTCGCCCCCTTCTGGTCTCCTCCATCCACTCCCCATCCCTCACGACCCTGGTCCCACATTGCCTTGGACTTCGTCCTTCCCAAGGTAACATCATTATCCTCACCTGCATAGATCGCTTCTCTAAGGTGATCCACCTGGTGCCCCTTCTCAAACTCTCCTCTGCTTTTGAAACGGCGAACCTCCTCACTAACCACGTCACCTGCTTACATGGTATCCCAATGGACATTGTGTCTGACCGGGGCTCTCAATTCATCTCCCAAATCTGGAAAGCCTTCTGCCACTCACTAGGAACCACAGTCATTCTCACATCAGGATACCATCCACAAAGCAACGGGCAGGCTGAGCACGCAAATCAATCCTTGGAGGCCACCCTTAGGTGCGTGGCAGCCTGCAACCCAAGTTTATGGAGTACTCTTCTGGCCTGGGTGGAGTACTCCCACAACACTGCAATCTCAACAGCCACCAGGTTGACCCCATTGGAGACATCCATGGGGTACACCCCCCCCCCCTTTGTTACCAATGGCAGAGAGGGAAGTGGCTGTTCCAACGGTGGGGGCCCATGCACGCTGCTGTCGCCGGTTATGGAGAGCCACTTGTGGTGCCCTCGCCCGGTCAGCTGAACTCAATCGTAAGTATGCTGACCGCAGGCGGACTCCAGCTCCAAAGTATGCCATCGGACAGCAGGTGTGGTTGGCAGCGGACCAGGTGACATTAATAACAGAGTCCATGAAGCTTTCTCCTTGGTTCCTTAGTCCATTTCCCATTTCAAGAATCATCAACGATGTCACGGTTTGCTTAAAGCTCCTGCTGGCGATGCGGGTACACCCCACTTTTCACGTCTCTAAGATCAAGCCCCTCTCCGCCATTCCTCTCTGCCCTCCCCCGAAGCCGCCTCCTCCCCTTCAAATAATCGACAGCCAAACCACCTACACGGTGCAGAGGATTCTGGACGTTCGCCGTTGGAGACAGGGACTTCAATATCTTGTACACTGGAAGGGCTAAGGACTAGAAGAAAGGTCGTGGATTCCTGGTTCCAACTTCCATGACGTGTGGATGGTCCAGGCCTTCTACCAAGCTCATCCCACCAAGCCCAGTGGACCGCCAGGAGGCGTTCCTTGAAGGGGGCACTGCTATGATCTGGTGAGTGCACTCTCCCCTGCCCGTCTGGTTCAACTTTCACCCACTCTGTGGGCAATCATCTCCACCTGTGTGATGAGACGCACCTGCTACCTCAGACTCGCCAGCACTTAAATAGACCTTCTCTTCAACACCTCAGCACTTGCTCATTGGGTATACGACCTCCTTCAGCAGTAAGTCTTATTTTCCTCTAAACTCGTAAAACCTTCTAACCTTTTGCTTACCTCTCCACAGGTTGCTACCTCCTTTATGGTGCATCTCCAGTGTAGTTGTGCGCTCACCTGCCTCTTCACCATCACACGTCAGCGACCATCATCACCCAGTCAGACACCTCACCCAGCTCCACTCCTGCCTTCCAGTATCATCACTTGGTTCACCGTAAGCGCTGGGTTATTCTGCCGGGCTCTCTGATACTCCCACATGAGTGAGTCTCCCTCCTAATCTAGTGCTCTCGTCTCTCTGTCCTCAGGATGAGTGTTCCCTTGAAGAGTGGCGTTTTTTCTCTTGCGGAGCGTTCCTTTTGCATTAATAAAATTCAAATTAAATTTGCTTCTCTGTTGTCACTCCCTGCACGTGAGCTGTCAATAAACACCAATCATGACAATAAAGTCTTATCTTATCTTATCTTCATTTAATATTAATTAATAAGTGGGTTTTTAAGGGAAAACTTTTTTGGGATATTGTGCTTAATGTGTATTTTAGTAGGAAGCCGGTGTTTCCTATTTCCCCCTTTACACAGGGGTGGAGATCGTTGAGAGATCTGGCTAATTTTTGATCTATCAATGATCTTCAGTGATCTCTACAGTCACCACGGTCTCCTCAAAGTTTTGACATAGTCCAAAGCACCCAAAGGTGTCCAAAAATATCCCAAAGATCAAAACCTACATTAGTGTTAAAAAGTGTTTGCCCCTTCCTGATTTCTCATTTTTTTGTATGTTTGTCACACTTAAATGTTTCAGATCATCAGACAAATTTAAATATTAGACAAACATAACACAAGTAAACACAAAATACAGTTTTTAAATAAAGTTGTTTATGATTAAGGGTAAAAAAAAAATTCCAAACTTGCATGTCCCTGTGTGAAAAAGTGACCGCCCCCCCATTTAAACATAAGTCAACTGTGGTTTATCATGTGGTTTATCAAGACAAAAGAAGAGGAAAACAGCAGCCTTGTGTGTAGCAGAATGGAATGTACGCACTCTGTTGGACAGAACAACATCACAGCGCCCAGAAAGACAGACCACGCTTGTGGCCCTGGAAATGAACAGGTACAATATAGACATAGCTGCACTTAGTGAAACAAGATTGCCTGGATATGAGAGCTTGGAAGACCATGTGTACATCTTCTTTTGGAGTGGGAGATCAACTCAAGAAAGAAGAGAAGCAGGAGTGGGCTTTGAAGTTAGAAAGGAGATAGCAGCAATTCTTGATGAGGAACCGGTGCCAATCAACGACAGGATAATGACTATGAGACTCCCACTACAGCGGAAGATGTATGCCACACTCATCAGTGTATATGCCCCAACAATGACCAACACAGAGGAGGTGAAGGAGGAGTTCTATAGTGATTTACGTGAGACTATCAGGCGTGTACCGACTGATGACAGGCTGATACTCGTTGGAGATTTTAATGCCAGAGTTGGTTTGGACACTGAGAAATGGAAAGGAGTGCTAGGCAGTATGGAGTAGGCAAGTGCAATGCTAATGGAGAACTTCTACTTGCACTATGTTCAGAGTACAACCTTGTGATAACCAACACTCTATTTAAGCACAAGGACACACACAAGAAGA
This sequence comes from Pholidichthys leucotaenia, assembly GCA_020510985.1. Classification (NCBI taxonomy): domain Eukaryota; kingdom Metazoa; phylum Chordata; class Actinopteri; order Cichliformes; family Pholidichthyidae; genus Pholidichthys; species Pholidichthys leucotaenia. The sequence continues at coordinate 15,534,753 of CM035838.1, forward strand.
CATGGATGCACCCAAGATCCAAGCACTGGCACTTATTAGACTACATCATAGTCAGGCAGAGAGACATAAGGGATGTATTGGACACCAGAGCAATGAGAGGCACTGACTGTGGTACTTATCATGTTATGCTGAGATCTAGATTAAGGATTTGCAGACGAAAACAGAACTGCAGGACGGGTGCGAAGCCACCACGGAAGCTGAACACTAGTGCACTGAAAGGCCAAAAGAAGCAGGAAGAACTTACACAGGAAATGGATGAAAACGTGAAAGACTGGGACAGAAACAACTCAGAGAATGACATAGAAGAGAAATGGGCAACACTGAAGGATACGGTGTGTCATACTGTGAGTGATGTATTAGGCTACCCTGAGAGGAAACATCAAGATTGTTTTGATGAGCATGATGAACACCTGAAGAAACTACCAGAAGCAAGGAATACAGCTAGAGAGGAAAACCTACAGTGTAACACAAGGTCGAAGAAGAAGAAATACTCAAAGGCTCAGAGTGAGCTACAGAAGTACACCAGAGAGCTGAAATTCAGCTGGTGGGATGAAAAAGCGGAAAAATTTCAAACTGCAGCAGACAGAAAGGACATGAAAACATTCTTCACAGGTTTGAGAGAAATCTATGGCCCTAAACCAAGAGGATTGATCCAACTAAAGACTATGGATGGTGAAACAGTTTTGCAGGCGAAAGACAAGATCCTGGACAGATTTGCAGACCACTTTGACCAACTGCTAAACAACCCTGGAGATCTCACTGCTCTAGTGCAGTGACCAGCTGTATCAAGTGTGGATGAACCACCAAATTTTGATGAACTAATGGCAGCTATCAGGACAACACAGGATGGTAAAGCTCCAGGAAGGGATGGAATTCCAGCAGAAGTGTGGAAATTTGGTGGTGTTCAGCTGACCAACTGCCTGCACAAGCTCATCCAAGAGATATGGGATGCCCAGAAAGTACCTCAAGACTGGAAGGATGCAAGTATTGTGCCTTTGTTCAAGAAAGGTGACAGGAAAGATTGTGGAAATTACCGAGGTATATCACTGCTAGCCACTGTTGGTAAGATTGTCTCACATGTACTACTGAACAGACTCAATGAACACATCTTGCAGAATGTACTACCGGAAACCCAGTGCGGCTTTAAAAGTGGAAGAAGCACAATGGACATGATTTTCTGCTTGAAACAGGTTCAAGAAAAATGTATTGAACAGAATATGCCGCTTTATGTAGTTTTCATAGTCTTCAATAAAGCCTTCGAAACTGTTTCGCAACAAGGACTTTGCCAGGTACTCAAAAAATATAGCTGTACAGAGAAGTTTGTCAGCCTGATCGAGGCACTCCATACAGGTATGGGAGCAAATGTGGCAATGAGTGGTTCAGTATCTAAAGACTATTCAGTAAGCAACGGGGTGAAACAAGTGTGTGTGCTGGCACCTACACTCTTCTCGCTATATCTGGCAACCATGCTTGAGGTGGCCTTCAAAGGCACTTCAGAAGGAGTATACATTCAAACAAGGAAAGAAGCAGACTTATTTAATGTGGCACAGTTTAAAGCCAAGAGTAAGACATCTATAAAGGTAGTAAGAGAAACACTCTTTGCTGACGACAGTGCTCTAGTTGCACACAGTGTGGAAGATATGCAATCTTTAGTGGAGAAATTTGCAAGAGCAGCTAGCCAATTTAGCCTCCAAATCAACATCAAGAAGACAGAGTGCCTTTATCAACCACCAAAGTTCCAATTATCAACATCACTGCCAGAAGAGATCAGCATTAGTACTGAGCCACTAGTCAAGTGCAAGACTTTCAAGTACCTAGGGAGTACTGTTTCAGAGAATGCTAGGCTGGAGGATGAACTATCTCTCAGAATGGGAAGAGCGAGCACTGTGTTTGGAAACTTGAGGGAGAGACTGCGGAACAATCAACATGTGTCTATCTGTGTGAAATGCAAAGTGTACAGAGGGACAGTACTGGCTACTCTATTGTACAGTGCTGAAACTTGTACTGTCTACAGAGTGCAGGTGAAGAAACTCCACATGTACATGATGAGACACCTTTGAGCCATAATGAACATCTCATGGAAAGACAAGATAACCAACATAGAAGTGTTGAAACAAGCTGGTCTATCATCAATGGCGGACATGCTAATACAGATGAACCTGAGATGGCTCGGACACGTTGAGAGGATGGACCACCAGCGTCTCCCTCGGCAGTTACTCTACTCACAGCTATGCGAGGGCAAATGCAATCAGGGTTGACCAAGGTTCAGATTTAAAGACACTGTAAAAAGAAACTTGATGAAGTTGGACATAGACAGGAGTTCCTGGCAGCGGAAAGCTAAGGACAGAGCTGTGTGGAGGAATCTGATCAGACCTAAATGAAACAGTCATTGTCGCCCACGACAGACTGCTATGATGATGATGGAAAGCTTAGTTCAATTTCTCGAGCCACATCCAGGCCTGATTACTGTGACACCAGTTCTCAATAAAGAAATCATTTGAATCGGACCTGCCTGACAAACTGAAGTAGACCAAAGATCCTCAAAAGCTAGACACCATGCTGCGATCCCAAGAAATTCAGGAACAACTGAGAAACAAAGTAATTGAGATCTATCAGTCTGGAAAACATTATAAAGCCATTTCTAAAGCTTTGGGACTCCAGTGATCCATGGTGACAGCCATTATGCACAAATGGCAAAAACATGAAACAGTGGTGAACCTTCTCAGGAGTGGCCGGCCGACCAAAATTACTTCAAGAGCGCAGCGAAGACTCATCCAAGAGGTCAAAAAAGACCCTACAACAACATCCAAGGAACTGCAGGCCTCACTTGCGTCAGTTAAGGTCATTGTTCATTACTTCACCATAAGAAAGAGACTGGGCAAAAAATGGCCTACATGGCAGAGTTCCAAGATGAAAACTACTGCTGAGAAAAAAGAACATAAAGGCTCTTCTCAATTTTGCTAGAAAACATCTTGATGATCCCCAAGACTTTTGGGAAAATATTCTGTGGACTGACGAGACAAAGGTTGAACTTTTTGGAAGGTGTGTGTCCCATTACATCTGATGTAAAAGTAACACAGTGTTTCAGAAAAGGAACATCATACCAACAGTAAAATATGGTGGTGGTAGTGTGATGGTCTGGGGCTGCTTTGCAGCTTCAGGATCTGGAAGACTTGCTGTGCTAAATGGAACCATGAATTCTGCTGTCTACCAAAAAATCCTGAAGGAGATCTGTTTGTGACCTCAAGCTGAAGCACACTTGGGTTTTGCAGCAGGACAATGATTCAAAACACACCAGCAAGTCCACCTCTGAATGACTTAAGATGAACAAGATGAAGACTTTGGAGTGGCTTAATAAAAGTCCCGACCTGAATCCAATTGAGATGCTGTGGCATGACCTTAAAAAGGCAGTTCATGCTCGAAAACCCTCCAATGTGGCTGAATTACAACAATTCTGCGAAGATGAGTGGGCCAAAATTCCTCCACAGTGCTGGAAAAGACTCATTGCCAGTTATCACAAACGCTTGATTGCAGTTGTTGCTGCTAAGGGTGGCCAAACCAGTTATTAGATTTAGGGGGCAATCACTTTTTCACACATTGCCATGTAGGTTTGGATTTTTTTTCTCTCTCTTAATAATAAACACCTTCAATTAAAAACTGCATTTTGTGTTTTCTTGTGTTATCTTTGTCTAATGTTTAAATTTGTTTGATGATCTCAGATATTTAAGTGTGACAAACATTCAAAAAAATGAGAAATCAGGAAGGGGGCAGACACTTTTTCACACCACTATATCTATATATCTACAAATCCCGCTAGATCAGTTCATGTCTGTCTTTCAATTTTCAGCACACAAAAAATCTCCTTCCTCACCTCCATTATTGTCTGAATCTGATTGGCATGTTTCTTTTGGAAAGTAATAAGAGCACATAATGGGTTATCTAATGGATGTCCAACAATCATTTCTTGAGAAATTTAAAATCTATCCTAAAGCAGTGGTTCTTATTCGATATGGCAAATCTAAACGGTGAAATACAGATTCAGCTTCTACTAGCAAATTAAACGTTGATAGCCCTTAGAAATCCTTACTGGGGCTGAATAAGTAATACATAAAGTGATATTTGCAAAAACAATTTGAGCAGCTTTGTACCTTTAAGTGCATAATGTTTACTTAATAAATTTTCAGTTCAATGTTATGTGAATATATGACCCTTAGTATTTTTCAGCTTGAGACTGTTTTTAGTCAAATTAAAGATGCTGTAAGAGGAAATGAATTCAAGCATCTGTCTGCAGGCTATAAAAACCACTCTTTTCAACTCTTGTTCTTTGGTTTAAATATATATCTACATTCAAAATATGGATAACAATGCCACTTTCTGTTTAACTGTCATTTCCTCAGATTTGTATACAGAAATGCTCTCCATATATTTATTTCACTACACTGCTTATGAAGGTGCTTGGGTATTTCTGTTCATTTGCTTAACCCCAAGGCCCAGCATTTTAGTTAGATTTGCCAAGTATTTCCCTGTAGTCAAGCTGTTACGAATATACAGCAAAGGAAAGCACTGATTAAGCAAATAGTCCTTTTAAGCACTAATTACAAGCAAACATAATGTGCCTCTGCAGTATGACTGATCTGGCCTTGGCTGGCCACCTAAAACCCAAAGGAGTCTTTAATTGGGACATTGAATAATTTGACTTTAGAATCTACTGTATGTAGCATATTGACGGCCGTCCCTATGAAGGACTAAGAGCTATCAACAAAGCTGTCGCTAATTTGCATCAGGTTGTGGACAAAGAAACCATTCCAAATGACATAATGGATGTTATGAGCTTTGTACGTTGCAAGGTACATTTTAAATTATTTATATTTGTATTTCTGATAATAAAAGTCATGAGCCTTTTAATAAACTTGAATAATAATAATAATAATAATAACAAGAAGAAGAAAAGAAGAAGAAGAAGAAGACAGTAATATTTAATTCATATTATGTAAAAAGTTACACTATTTAAACCTGCCCATAACTGAAATAGAGACTCATGCTGACCCCATGTCTTTGTCTTTGTTGTTGATATGACTCCCCGTGCGCCATTATGCGGCGCACGAGGGAAGGATTGAAAAACCCAATTGCTGGAGTAGAACGTGCACTTTAGTAACATAAACCACAAAAATAACAAGTCCAGTAATGACCACGCTAATTACAGAGGATAGGAATGATGAGTTTAAGGCCACCAGGCATACAGGGATGCCACCCGGATGTTCCACAGCCTGGGAGAGGGAATGTAGAATGTAGGTAGAATATAGGTAATGTAGAATACCTGTTTATCTGGGCCACAGGTAAAGTCCATGCTGGCAGACATTCATTGTTCAGGTTCATATACACCATAACTACGAGGAAGGGGGGCTGAAACGTTCATAGTGAACAAATTTGACCAAATGTAGTTTACATTTAAACATAGTCGGTCCACACACTTTTTCCATCGGTGTTGCAATAGTATCACACCCATGCCATAATGTCACTTAGAAAATGTAGATCCTTAATGCAAACAGTCTTGAAGTAAAAAAAAAAAAAAATCAAATAAATAAATAATCTGGAACACAACTTCATGTTGCCAGAAGTGGAACTGTAAGCATTTGTGAATATTACACAGAAATGTTCAGAGATGGATTGTTATCTATTATATTCGCTTCTGATCAAATCAGACAATGTTGTTCGTGCTATTGTGGAAAAAATCTAACAGAAGTCAACATGATATTGCTATTAATTTCCTCATTTTGGAGTGCGAGTTGGCAACACTGCATAAAGCTGTCCATGTTTATCTTGCCTTTATGATATGGATTAAATCTGATGTTGAGCGATCCAAAGAAAATGTCCATTATCCACAGTCCAAATGTTTGCTGTGAATGAGACATGATCCAGTCCCTCAAATTCCTTTTTGAGATCAAAATCCATTTTTGAAATATTTTTATCCAGGTAGCAAGTAAATGTGTTTTAACTTCAGTGGATCACAGTTTCAGCTGTCTGATGGAAAGTGACTATTATCATATCTTCAGTCTAGCAACGTATCTGGCAGATCCAGATGCATACCTGTACTTGAAATCCAGCCATGGCTGTTGAGACAAGAGTATTTCAACTTTACATCCAGCCGTGGCTGTTAAGATAGTGTCAAACCACTAACCCAGTGTTGTTAAGATAGTTAGCCATTACTTAGCACTAGCTTTGCAAGAGCTTTGTTGCTGTTTTCAAGCGCTTCTTAAGATTGCAGTACGTAGGTCTCACCTGGCACTTAGCTTCCAACCCATCAATATTCTTTTGCCCTTAACTGTGACAAAGGAAAAATAGTCTATTTCCACAAAAGCAAAGTAGCTTGATCTGTTATCTTCATGTAAAATGACACTTCAGCAAAAATCAAGTTTTCTTCTCTGTTGTTAACATGTCTGTAACATGTTTTTTGTGAGTTATAAGACATATCAAGAGCAAAATCAGTCCGAATTCTCAAGTCTGTGTTTTTCTGCTGTGAATATCCAGTTAAGTTCTGCCCTCCCTTCCAAATTAGCAGTTTTGGACAGAACGTTTCTGGCTATGTAGGTATTCCTGCTTGGCCCAATTGGTTGTAACATTAACCAGTCAGGCTAAACACTGGGCATGGCTACAGACCCTGAGTTCACTACCTCGGGGGAAGAGGGAGGAGCCGAGGAGCAGCAGAATTTGAGGCAGAGAGAGAGCGGATGAGAGGCAGTGAGGAAGGAATGTGTATGTGTGTGTGGGGGGGGGTGGCTTCAATTGGGCCGGCGAGATTATGAGCTGAGAGGACCGACTCAAACTGTCACTCCTCCAGTGTTGCCAATTTGGCAACTTTCTTGCCAAATCTGTATCATAACTGCCCTTTTCAAGGGCTATGGAAGGACATCAAAGGCACACTGTGGTTTTGCACATTTATTAACATAAAGACGAACACTACACGAAACATTAAGCTTACATATAATGAGATCAAAGTGCCGGAGGAGAGCGGGGCTCACGACCAGGAGGGAGGAGAACAGCCTGGGAAAATACCGACTGAGGCGCTCGGGGACGCTGGGGAAAAGACACAAGTTCAGATGGAGCATACCCAAAAAGAAGCGGGGCTCACAGCTGAGGGAATTTGGAAAAGGAATATATTATCTGGTCGGAGCGCTCCCATTCTCCTCTGTGGCAAAACCCAAAAGCAATCAGCATCTGGCGGAGAACTGCTGAGGAAGGTAACAGTAGGACACGACAATGGGGGAATGTTGTCGTGCCCTTAAATAGTGAAATGAGACATCCTTAATGCATAACAGATGTGAGTACATGAGTGAGGAAAGTAACATAATAAGGGACAGCTGTGCAGCCCGTGAAACAGTTTGACAGCTGGAAGCTGCACAGTGCTGTCAAAATAAAAGCACAAACCAGAAACCAAATAATAAGACAAGAATAAGACAACACAACCCCAAGATGTAAATAATACTATAAATACAAAATGACAATAACAAGACAGGAGAATAAGGACGAGACTAAGAATACCGACAACTCATAACTACACAGGAACAAAATACAACAGACCATAAGAAATAAGCAAACAGAAAAATACTAAACTTGAACTGTGGCTGAGCACAGCACCCCCGTGCTCAGGATCATGACAGTGTCCTCACCCCAAGGGGTGTACCCCAAACACCCCAGGGAAACATCAAAAAAGGGAAAGAACCCCCCCCCCCCCGACAAAGAAGACCCTCCCCAACAAGAAAAACAACCCACCCCGGGTGGGAGGAGAGGGAACTCAGGCACGGAGGGACCGAAACAAAACAAGAAAAAGACCCCAAAAAAACACTTACGACCCACAACTCGAGCAACATGGTAGCCCATAACTCAAGAACCCCTGGATCATAGTTAAGGCAGTTTGGGAGGCCTACCCGAGTTCCAGGATCACCGGAACGCATGGTAGAATATGTTTGGTGGCCTCCTTGAGTTCTTGAACCACCTGCATAGATGGCGTAACCCGTCAGGTGGCCTCCCAGAGTTCATAAGCCACCCGACCCAATGGCACTGTCCGTCAGGTGGTCTCCCAACATCCCTGAGCCACCGGACCGCGGGGCACAACACCCCCCCCCCCCCGGAGGCCGCAGCTGGAACCCAAATAACTAGTGTTGCCAATTTAGTGACTTTGTTGTTAAATTAAGTGAGTATTCAGACCCAACTAGCAACTTTTTTTTTCCCAAAAAGTGACCAGCGAGAAATCTAACAACTTCTTCTGGTGTAACTGGAGACTTTAGGAGACTCTGATGTGAAAGTACATATCATTCTTATTCTTCTGAACGAGTTTCGAGTGCTGTCATGGGCCCCTCCCCTGTCCCAAAACAGTCACGGGTGACTCAGTCCTCAAGCAGCAGTCTCTCTCAGCTGCAGTCAGAGCAAGCGGTGTTCACGCATCTGCATCCAGACTGCAAATCAGTGGCACATGTGCAAAGCTGCCACTGGCTGATCATGAATGTTGTTAAATTGTCTTTAAAAAAACCTAAGTAAGTCTGCCAGAGCACTTCTTTTTGGTCACTTTTGACAGTCCCAAGAATGGATAAAGGGGGAGGGTTGGAATTGTGACAATTAAAAAAAAAAAAACAAGAATAGAAAGATTTATTTACCTTTTGTTCTTATTAAAGACACAAAACAGAAAGGAGATGTTTTTACCTTCTTTACATGTTTCAGCTGTTCACTGCAGCCTTCGTCAGAAGTGTCAGCTGATTGCTGCGAAGTGTGATTTTATCAGCTGACTTTCATAGCCGTGGCCACCCAGCAGACCTGTCAGATCCACCGAGCCGGCCCCGCTTTCCGCCGTCCGATGGTCTCTGGAGAATGTGGTCCCAGGTGTGGGAAAGCATAAAGGCCCCCTCATCCCGGTTCATGCTATTTTTTCCCCACTTCCTGATTTCTATGGCCTCCTTGATCCAGTGTTTGTGTCTGTTGCTCTGCGATCCAATATTTTTTGCTTTGTCCCAGTTCATGATGTGATTATTTCTTTTGCAGTGATCTGATATTGCTGATTTTAATGTTTCTTGCTCTGCCTGTTCTTTTTGTGATCTTGTGAGTCGTCCTTGTGTTTCTTTCTCACATTCCTTCTGGTGTTCTTTTTTCCTTGTGGTGAATGATCGTCTGGTTTCTCCAATGTAGGTTTTGTTGCATGATCTACATGCTATTTCATATATTACATTGCATTTTTTGTCTTGTTCTATTTTGTCCTTGGGGTGTATTAATAACTGTCTTAATTTTTTGTGGCTTTACTGCTGTGTTTATTTTGTATTTTTTTATCATCCTTTGAATTGGTTCTGTTATCCCTCGGATGTATGGTATAGTTATGGTGTCCTTGTTTTTGATTTCGGCTTTTGTTCTGTGCCTTGTTTCGTGTTTGTTTTCTTTGTTTTTGTCTTGCTGTTTCCCTTTGTTTATGGCCCACACTGGATATTGGCAGTGTATGAGTGCATGTTTTATGTGGTTTTACTCCTGTCTGTCTTCTTGGTGTGTGATGATGGTGGTCCGTTCATATAACGCCCTGACAACTGAACGCTTGTTGTTTTCCGTGTCTGCTCCTGGGTCTGAGTTTTAAACCATGTCAGCATGCGAGCAGCAGGAAGACCTAGCGGGCACAGTTTCAACTGCTGAAGCCCGATTTGGTGTTCTGGAGCAACGTTTAGATTAAATACCTGACCAAGATTACATCTCCGGCCGGGAGGATGATGTCGCCATGCAAACTCAGTCAGGGGTCAAATTCAGCGGTGGAGCATGTAAGCTGTTTCCGGGAATTAGTGGCCAAAGCTGGGTGGTGCAATGATGCACTGAGGGCCGTATTTACCGAGAGTGTCTGCCCACATCTTCACGATGAGCTTGCCCGCTATCCGGGTGAACCAGAGACATTAGATGTTCTCCTTTCAGTAATCATTAAGCTGGAGGGCAGACTGTGTGCATGTGATGGAGCTTTGGCACACATCTGCCATCACATCCCTTGCTGTTCCTCCGCATTCACAATCTTCTGCCTCACCACTCACCATAGCAGGCTGCAAATCCTCTAAGCCCAGGGCGATCGGGTGATCCAAGCTGTCTCTGGCCGAGAAACAGTAGCGATACAACGAAGGTCAATGCCTATATTGTGGTCAACCTAATCACTTTGTAAATCAATGCCCAGAGAAGTTAAATGGCTCTGCCCGTCAGTCCCCCTACTTTGACTGACGGGCAGGGCCAACAATTCCCCTATAAATTGTCTTGTCCTTCCCGTGCACATAATGCTCCAGTCCACCGAGTTTGTTGGCTCAGCATTAGTCAACTCAGAGGCTGAGCAAAATTTTATTTCTGAGAGTCTGGCAACCAAGTTTAAATTTCCCTCCACTCTGTTACCCCAGCCACAGAAGGTCATAGCTCTATCTGGTCAGTCCTCACTCTGGTCACTAAACACACCGCCCCACTACCTGTATTAATCTCTGGCCACCACCGGGAGGAGTTATCTTTTTATGTCCTCTCGGCTTCTTCTTCCCCTGTAGATTTAGGTTACCCCTGGTTGTATATCCACAATCCCATCATTGACTGGAACCAGGAAGCCATGTGCTCTGGGAGTACCTTTTGCATATTTGCCTGCCTCCAGTCAGCGGCCTGCTCACCTTCCATTTCACTCCTTCCCCTGGATCCAGAGCCCCCTGATCTCTTTATGGTTCCTCCGGTGTATCATGATCTGGCCCCTGTTTTCTGTACGGTCAAAGCTACATCACTTCCCCCTCACTGGCCTTATGATTGCGCCATTGAGATCCAACAAAGAGCAAAATTACCCTGCAACTGACTATATAGCCTCTCGGGTCCCGAGAAGGAGGCCCTGGAGAGGTACATAAAAGAGTCCCTAAGCAAAGGCCTTATTCATCATTCTTCATCAGCCCTGGGGGTGGGGTTTTTCTTTGATGGGAAAAACGATGGTTCGCTACCCCCCTGTATCAACTTCCAGGAACTAAGCAATATCACCATCAGGGGCAAGTACCCATTTCCCTTTTTTAACTCAGCATTTGACCAACTTCAAGGGGTGACTGTTTTCACTAAACTAGACCTCAGAAATGCCTACCACCTTATCCAGATCAGGAAGGGTGACGAATGGAAGACGGCTTTTTCTATGCACCTGGGTCACTTTGAATACTGTGTCATGCCATTCGGCCTCATCAATGTCCCCACAGTGTTTTAAAGGCTGATTAATAATGTACTACGAGACATCCTGAATTTGTTTGTTTTTGTCTTCCTCGATGACATCCTTATCTTTTCCCGTTCCCTCGAGGAACACCAAACCCATGTCCATCTAGTCTTTCAGCGTGTCCTGGAAAACCAGTTACACATGAAAGCGGAAAAGTGTGAGTTCCATTCCTCCACGATCACTTTTCTGGGGTTCATAATTTCACCTGGGAACATCAAACCCGATCCAGCCGAGGTCCTAGCAGTAAAACATTGGCCCACCTCCTCCAACTGTAAACAGCTACAACAATTCCTGGGTCCACCAATTTTACCGGTACTTCATCTGGAGCTATAGCTCCCTCGCTCAACCATTCACTGCCCTCACATCCACCAAGGTCCCCTCCCACTGGACCCAGGAGGCACAGGAAGCATTCTCCCTTCTTAAGACCTGTTTCACTAACGTCCCCATCCTGCTCCAGCCCGACCCCGAGCTCCAGTTTATCATTAAGGTGGATGCTTCAGACACAGGGGTGGGGACAGTGTTGTTGCAGTGCTCTAGGGCTGATGGGAAGGTCCATCCGTGCTTGTTTTTCTCTCGGCAACTGACCGCCGCCGAGAGAAATTATGACGTCAGGAATCGAGAGCTGCTGGCCCTTAAACTGGCACTGGAAGAATGGCGCCATTGGCTAGAGGGGTCGGTCCTGCCCTTTCTTGACTGACCACAAGAATCTCCAGTACATCCACTCCGCCAAATGTCTGAACACGTGCTAAGCTAGATGGGATCTATTCTTCAGCCAGTTTAGGTACTCTATTTGCTACAGGCCAGGGTTGAAGAACACTAAACCGGACACTCTCTCCTGTCAGTTCTCCACCTCCCCATCTACCACGACTCCAGAGACCATCATCCCAGAGGAGATCGTGGTGGGGGGCCTTATTTGGGGAAACAGTGGGTCTGGGAGGCACAACGCACCAAGCCGGACCCTAGAGGGGGGCCACTGGGCTTGTTATTTGTCCCCACAGCAGTAAAGGTGGATGTCTTCCACTGGTTACACTCCATGAGTCTATCTTGTCACGCAGGAGTAGCACGCACCCTGTCCTCTCTCCGGCACTACTTCTGGTGGTCTGCAATGGAAAGAGACATTCGGGAGTATATTAAGGCCTGTCGCCAGTGTTCCACAGGGAAGACCCATACCCCCCCCCCCCCCAGTTCACAGCCGCCCTTGGTCTAATATAGTGCAGGGTGCATGGTCATCCTTGCAATCATTGACAGGTTCTCCAAGGCAGCTGACTTCATCCTCCTGAAAAAGCTCCCATCCGCCTTGGAGACAGCACACCTCCTATGTCATGTGGTCAGGCTGCTTGGTATCCACAAGGACATTGTTTCCGACTGTGGTCCCAGTTCATATCTAAGATCTGGCGAGCCTTCTGTAAGGCCATCGGAGCCACGGTCAGCCTCTCCTCCAGGTACAACTCCCAGACCAATGGCCAGTGTGGGAGGGCCAATCAGGAGAAGGAAGCCATGCTCCAGTGTGTCACAGCAGCCAATCCTACCTCCTGGAGTCCCATCTTCAGTGGGTTGAGTATCCCCACAACTTGGCCACATCGACGGCGACTGGATTCTCCCCTTTCGAGGCATCATTGGGCTACCACCTGCCTCTCCTCACCATCACTGAAGAAGAGGTAGCAGTACCATTGGTGGCAGCCCATATCTCCAAGTGTGGGCGCTTTTGGAGAGAGACTAAGGCGACCTTGCTCTGGGCAGCAGGCGAGAACTCCAGGTGGGCGAACCGGAGGAGGCGCCCTGCTCCTGAGTACCGGGTTAATCAGAAGGTTTGGCTGTCAACCCAAAACTTTCCCCTGAAGGCCAAGACCAGGAATTATCAACCCCGCTTCAGTGAAATTGAACCTACCTTCCTCTCTACGGGTGCACTCGACATTCCATATCTCACACGTCAAACCTGTGTTCTCCAGTTCCCTTTGCCCACCGACCAAACCACCACCACCTCCGAAGATGATCGATGGGGGACTGATCTATGTGGTCACCCCGATCAAGAATGCTTGGCGCAGTGGGCATGGCATCCAGTTCCTGGTAGATTGGAAGGGGTATGGTCCCAAGGAGAGATCCTGGATCCCAAGATCATTTATCATGGACAACACCCTCATCAAGGACTTTTACCACTGCTACCCGAATAAACCTCAAGCTATGTCAGGAGGCGTCCCTTGAGACGGGGGTACTGTAAGGGTTCCTGTCCATCCTGCCCGTCTCTCTCTTTCCCCCGCTGATTGGGCATTTCTCCTAGCAGCTGCAATCACCACCTATAGCTAAGTAAAGCGGCAGTATAAGTTAGACACTCTCACTCCATTCTGTCTGGTCGTGTCTAATCTTCTACCCGCCTGTATCTTACCCGAGCTTTATCCTGATTTAACCTTGTGAATTGTTCTGCTGTGATCTGACCCTAACCTGCCTCTTGACCCTAAACCTGTCTATTTAATGGATTAATTTGCCTGTTTTGTCCTAGTCTGCCTTGCCCTGACCCTAGCCTTCCCCTGGACCTAGGAAACCACTGGATGGATTGGACTGCAATTATCTCCACTGTGCACGCTGTTCCCCCAGCAAGTAAGTCGACTTACCAACCATATCATCCCCCCCTTCTCCCAAGCACCCTGGCCTGGCCAGCCTTTTTTCCTGTGTCCCTCACCTGCTCTTCTGGACTCCTTCACCAATGCCCACAGTCTGAGGATCTGCTGTTTTATTTCATTAAATATGTTTTGTTTTGTTTTATTTTATTGTTACACTTGCCTTAAACATTGTTTTCCAATCTGCTCCTGGGTCTAAATGTTAAACCATGTCAGCATCGCCCTATCAGGTGCAGCCTTTGTGTTCTCAGCAGCTGAATCAATGAGAGTCTTTTGCCTGGGACAGAGCTTTTTGACTATTGGTTGCACACTATGTCAATGGTACTGGTTGTGTGATTCTTTTTTTAACCACATACTGTGACCATCCAATGAAAGGAAATGAAAATGCTGATGCTATTTTACGCCTGCATGATAGCCTGGATTCATTACAATGTACAAATGTCTGCACTGTTGGACTCGGAAGGCCTGAGGCAGATTTCTTTGACCCCGGGAACACATGATGGCTGAAGTATGTTTGGAGAAAAACTCTAACATAACCTACACTACTGGAAGCAATGCAACCCAAGAGAAAAGCTACAAAATGAAGAGAATGCACTTCTGGGAATAATTCAACACGTCATTATGGAACAAATATTAGTAGATATTTGTCTTCTAATGACCCAATTTGCTATGTGGTTAGGTTTTGTGTCCTAAATCTCACCTAACAAAGTGAAATTGACAGCAAATCTATTTCCAGATTCACAGACCTCTAATTCAATCAAGCGCCATACCTTCCCCTTTTACACTTGTCCTCTAACATCAGAATGAAATTCATGATAGCCATCAAAAATATGGTCATAGGACACAGTTTATTAATATTCAACAAACTGTGAAACTCGTAACAGTATCATAATAATCATCAGTACAATACCCAGATGATGCTCCATCAACTGAGTGTTAAAGCTCACACTCTGCTGCTGCCCTTTGTATAACCTTGGTTGGACTGCCTGTTCGGGCCAGCTGGTAATGGTTTAGAGGCACACACAGCTGTGCAGGAGTTGGCCTAGAAGGCACTTGTTCAGGGACCTGAATGTGATTAGTCCATCATGCAGCGCTTCCTGCTTCAAGGCTGTTGTTCAGGGTCCCTGCAACGGAGTGCCAAGGCCACAGAGCTTCCTGCCTAAGCTGCTGTGTTTTTCCATGGCAGTGAAGGGGAATAGGAAGGCTACTGTGCTTATTTCAAACACTTCAAAGGACCACTGACACCCTCAGCCCCATTTCCACCACTTGTTTACTGTCTTGACAAGGAACAAGAGTTTTGTCCCTGTGAGCAGTTTTCTGCGTGGGTAATTACTTTTATCTACTGAGAAAGGTTTTCTTCATTTTTAAAAAGCTCAGTAACAATGGATGTGCTATTTAGAACCAAAAAAAAATTCTAATCACTTTTATTTCCTCTGCGGTTTGGTTTCATGCATTGGAAATTAGCTTTATATTTCTTAGGGCAATCAGAATATCTATTTTCATCAGTCATATAATTCAGCAACATCTTATTACACTGTTTACACCTACAGGATGATTTGTTTTTTTAACAAGTACAAACAGTGGTGCTCTTGCTCGGAATCAGTCATTTTCTTTATTTTGTAATCTGCTAACTATTTTCCAACAGGTCCATTACCACTCATTAACGTCTCACACATTTTCCCTTTTTAATGACACACATCAAATGGAAGAAAAAAATAAAAATGGATAACTGGCATTGCTTAAAGAAAGCAAAAAAGCTCGATCCTCTGTAAAAGTGGTTCTTCTAATGAAAAAAAGACATTGGTTTCCTTTGAAACAAGAAATGCTTTCACTTCAGGCACATTATCAAAAAAAAAAAAACTTTTATTGAATGCTATCACAAGTGCCGTCAATACTACTCTCTGTACATTCTGCAAAGTAGAAAAATTGCTGTCAGTGTCCGAGAGCCCAGAAAATAGACCATCCCTCTCATCTCATCCAATCTGAGGAGCCCACTCTGAGAGGAGGGGTGGGGAGATGGTGGGAGATGGTGGGGTGGAGGGAGACTGGCGAGCAGAGAGGGAGGGAGGAGGCACAGAGTCTCATCTAATGAGTATCTGGTGGGTGTTCTCCTGAAGTCGTGACTTGTTTGTTCTTGTATTATTCCCCCAGCTCTTTATGCCTCCATCGCTCTGCAAGTGAAAACCACAGCACTGAGAAAAAGATGTCGCTGCAGAGTTAGGCTTGTCATGGCCTCCTGTCAGAGACAGCTAATTGGATCCAGTCGGACTGACCCTAGAGCCCTTCCCTTTCTCAACTGTGACCTAATCCTTTAGAGTGGCCCTTTAGACCTGTATTTAAATGGCCTCCCTCCATATTACAAAAAAAAAAAAAGACTTGTTAAAGATCTGAATACTAGATTTAAACCATGCTCTGTGATGGTGACAAGGATCAGAAAAACACTGGCAACAGCACATATAGAAGGATATCTCAACATTTCCTACTGTAACTGATTAACATTTTACAATAGCATAACACTTAACACATGTTTTGGAAACTTTCATGGTGATCTAGAGAGCTTCTTGAGAAATCAACGAGATACCAGGAGAGATCACTAAAGGATCATTGAGAGTTTCTTGGGTAACCAGATGTGTATATTTGAAAGACTTGTAGTGCTCTTCTACTCCCTTTACACAGGGATAGGTCTTTCATCAAATACTCAGCAATCCCTCAATGATCTCTCACCATTTCTCTACTTTCAGGGTGGAAAAAATCGGCCTTCATTGAAAGCTCACCCAGAGATCACTGAGAGATTGATGAGATCATTGAGCTCTCCTTGAGAGCTCTTTGAGAGATTACTTCCCTTTGTTGATCATTGAGAGATTGTTTTGAACTAAGTCAAAACCTTGGCAACCATGGAGATCACAGAAGATGATTGTGAGATCATTGAGAGATCACTGACAGATCTTGGCAATTCCTAAGAGAGCACTGAAAGATCGTTGAGCAATCTGACCATTTTTCATCACCCAACAATCTCTCAGTGATCTCCACCCATGTCTAAAGTTGGTATAAATGCACAATCTTACCATCTTTCCACTGACTTCAGCTGGGGCTTGTTACTGTGATGTGGTTGGCACAGCAAATATTTCCCATTCTGGCCAATGTTCTACTCTCCATCAGATATGGTACAATTAAACAACTACTTAAGGGTTGCCCGTTATTTTCTGAGGTCTACTGCTCCACCAGTGTGTCAAAGAACATAAATAAACTGACATAATATACAAACACTTGACAAAAAAATCCAAGATGGTGCCGCGGATGGCAGCCACTGGCTTCTGCTCTCTGATGTTTTTGATAATTTTGTGTGTTTTTTTGGACTTCTGCTCTTCTGTCCGAATCACCTATTCAAGGGAGGAACTACTTTCACTCAGACTACCTCCCAATGCAACTTCTCCGCCAGTTACTGCTGCTGATCTGAAGTTTTTTCAGTCAATCTTAGCTGTGGGAGCAGCGGCTATTGGCGCTGGCCGGAAACAAAGGCGGCGTGGTAAACGTGCCGGTGCGTTAGTCAGGCTGAAGAAACGAGGATTTTGCACGCCGCTCCCATCGATCCATCTGGCAAATATCCGCAGTTTGGCGAACAAAATGGATGAACTGCTGCTCCTGACTCACAAAAACCGGGATTTTAGCAGATCTGGCGCCCTGTGTTTCACGGAGTCCTGGCTGAGTGAACACATCCCGGACAGCGCGGTGCGTCTGGACGGATTTCAACTGTTTCGCGCTGATCGCAGCCGAGAATTTTCTGGAAAGACTAAGGGTGGTGGAATCTGCTTCTACATAAACGAAGGTTGGTGTACTGATGTCACAGTGTTGAAGAAGTTTTGTAGCCCTAACCTAGAGTCACTGTTCATAAACTGTAAACCCTTTTATTCACCGCGAGAGTTCTCCTCATTTATTCTGGTCGGAATTTATATCTCGCCTGCTGCTTCTACAACAGAGGCACTGCAGCACCTCGCTGACCAGATAGCAGAGGTGGAGGAAAAACATCCAGACTCTCTGCTTATCATTCTGGGTGATTTCAATAGAGCTAATCTCACAAATGAGATTCCTAAATACAGACAGCATATTAAATGTCCCACCAGGGACACAAATACACTTGACCACTGTTACACAGTTTTAAGAAATGCCTATCATGCCATCCCCCGTGCAGCTCTGGGTTTTTCTGACCACTGTCTGCTCCATCTTATTCCAACATACAGACAGAAACTAAAAACTTCCAAGCCTGTTGTAAGGACTGTGAAGAAATGGACTGAGGAATCAAAGCTGAAGTTACAAGCCTGCTTTGACTGTACAGATTGGAGTGTTTTTGAAGCTGCAGCCATTAACCTAAATGAACTCACTGACACTGTGACGTCATACACCTGTTTCTGCGAGGACATGTGTGTGCAGACCAAGACCTTCTGCATATACAACAACAATAAACCCTGGTTCATTCCTAAACTGAAGCAGCTATGTCAGACCAAGGAGGAGGCCTACAGGACTGGTGACTGGACTCTGTACAAGCGGGCCAGAAACATGCTGACGAAGGAGACCAGGCTTGCTAAGAGGAGCTACAGTGTGAAGTTACAAAAAAACTTCTCAGCAAACAACTCTGCTTCTGTCTGGAGAGGCCTACGGAATATCACCAACTACAGGAGACCATCCCCCCACCCTGCGGAAAACCTCCAGCTGGCTAATGACCTAAACAGCTTTTACTGCAGGTTTGGAAAGAACCTACAGTTCTCACCTCCCACCCACACAAAAGGATTATCTGCAGCCCCAGGAACTCCATCCCTCCTCCACTCTGACCTCCCACCAGCACTAATGATCTGTGAAGAGGAGGTGTGCCGGGTCTTTCAGAGACAAAAGATCAAGAAGGCTGCAGGACCTGATGGTGTGTCTCCGTCCTGCCTGAGAGTCTGCTCCAACGAGTTGGCCCCCATCTTCACCCGGATCTTTAACAGATCACTGGAGCTGCGTGAAGTGCCTTCCTGCTTCAAACGCTCCATCATCATTCCAGTTCCCAAGAAACCCTCTATTACAGGATTAAACGACTACAGACCTGTTGCCCTGACCTCTGTGGTCATGAAATCCTTGGAGAGATTGGTGCTGAACCACCTGAAGGTCATCACAGGCCCCCTGATGGACCCACTGCAGTTTGCCTACCGGTCAAACAGGTCAGTGGATGATGCAGTGAATATGGGACTACATTACATCCTGCAACACCTCGACTCCCCAGGGACGTACGCCAGGATCCTGTTTGTCGACTTCAGCTCAGCGTTCAACACCATCATCCCAGGCATTCTTCATCAGAAACTCCTCCAGCTCAAGGTGCCCCCCTCCACCTGCCAGTGGATCTCCAGCTTTCTGACTGACAGGTGGCAACAGGTGAAGCTAGGGAGATTTACATCCAGCTCCCGAAAAATTAGTACTGGCGCCCCCCCAAGGATGTGTCCTTTCCCCACTGCTCTTCTCCCTCTACTCCAACGACTGCACCTCAGAGGACCCTTCGGTGAAGCTCCTGAAGTTTGCGGACGACACCACAGTCATCGGTTTGATCCGGGATGATGACGAGTCTGCATACAGGCGGGAGGTGGAGCAGCTGATCCTCTGGTGCAGCCAGAACCATCTTGAACTTAACCCAGCCAAAACGGTGGAGATGACTGTGGATTTCAGGCGACACCCCCCTTCATTCCCCCCACTCACCATCCTCAACAGCACAGTGTCCACTGTGGACTCCTCCAAGTTTCTGGGTACCACAATCTCCCGGAACCTGAAGTGGTCCTCCCATATAGACACTGTCCGGAAAAAGGCCCAGCAGAGGTTGTTTTTTCTGCGTCAGCTCAAGAAGTTTGATTTGCCTCAGGAGCTGCTGGTTGTCTTCTACACCGCCATCATCCAATCTGTCCTCTGCTTTTCCATCACTGTCTGGTTTGGATCTGCCACTAAACAGGACAAGACCAGACTGCAGCGGATCATTAAGTCTGCGGAGAGGATCATTGATACCGACCGACCCTCCATTGAGAACTTATATCGGTCCATAACCAGGAAACGGGCGGGAAACATCTGTGCTGACCCGTCACACCCCGGCCACAAACTGTTTGAACTTCTATCTTCTGGTCGTCGTTACAGATCACTGAAGGTCAAAACCACCCGTCACAGGAACAGTTTCTTTCCTCAAGCCATCACTCTGATGAACTCCTAACATTCACCTAGTCCTACCTGTTTGCTGTACTCATGACTTTTCATCCATTATTACATTGCACATAACTCTCACACTGCTTTTTACTTCATTCACATTATATCACTGAATCTGAGTCCACATTGAAATACTGTGTGATTGTATATTTTTTCATATATTTCTGCAAAGTGTGGTTAGTCCGAGTAAATAACTGCATATATTCCTGTATATATTTGCATCCTTTTATAGAAACGTGGACAGACTGTAATTTACTGTACATACTCTGTTTGTCATTGAATCCTTATTTAAATCCTTCACCTGAACAACGAGAGCAAGTTTTTAGCCAAAGTCAAATTCCTTGTATGTGTTGTGCATACTTGGCCAATAAAGCTGATTCTGATTCTGATTCTGATTGTGGAACAGATCCGGCTTACTGTAGTGGATTGCTAAAAACTTGCAGCGGGTCTATTTTCGATGGCTGCTGCATCCAGCAAGCAAGGAAATGCCATGATATCTACTGTATCTAATAACTGTTTATTCATTAAAAAACTACTTAAGGGTTGCCCGTTATTTTCTGAGGTCTACTGCTCCACCAGTGTGTCAAAGAACATAAATAAACTGACATAATATACAAACACTTGACAAAAATTAACATTTAAAGGATACTTATGCATTATTAAAGCACACAATTCCAGATGAATGGACAACTGGTACCCTTGCATCCCTATTATTGGCCTCTCTCTGTCTCAAGCTCTGATCCATGCCTCTTTCAAACACAAATACAGCCAGTGGGGAGTGCCGCAAGGATGAGGCCACACCGCAAACACAAATGAACACACTGATGTTTATTAGTGAGAAAATATTTGTTTATGTTTGGGGTTTCATCCAGATGATAGAGAAAATTCATGTGGATGTCTGCTTCTGAATTTTGGAAAATGGCAACTGCTAACTTATGAAGAAAAGGATCTAGTTTCACTGTCATTTAAGAAGACAAATGGAAACTATATACTGTACTGACATTATTCAGTATGTACACTGTACCAGAATGCCAATGCTACAATTACAGGATAATGCACGTGATGGTTTTACTTATTCCTGTATTGTATGTTCATTGCAAACACAAACGATTAAGCTATTTTTATTTGGACTCTTTTCACCTGCCTGCTATAGCAATGGCAGTTCTTCCATTGTCCATTAATTCTAACTCTTTTGAACTCACTTTCCCTTTCCCACTTTTGTGTTCTGAAACACTGAATTCAAGTATCTTAAAGGACACCAAAAAGAAAGCGAGTGTTGTGTGAGCATATAACATCATCTCACCTAATTAGTAGGCAAGAGATAAAAGGCTGTCATTCATAATTGAAGCTGGCGGAGGAACCCTGTCATCCCTGAATTTGCAAGTGAGAATGTTGAAGCTGCATGATTCCTGCCCTGCTTTCATCTGCAGAAGCACAGAAAAGAAAATCTGAAGGGTGAGATGTGTCAGTTTTTCTGGGTGCCAGTGAAGGGAAATTAAGCCATTGGGCTTCATCTTAAATAGATTGTCATATTTCAAAACAGAAACCATCTCCCATTTTCTTCTAGAACATAGCCTTTTTTCCTCTTTTTTTGGTCTCACTGTTTTGTTGCCAAGGGGCAGTAAACAGGAAGAGTCTCCAATGATTTGGTTTGGTGCAGAGCAGGTGAACCCACTCTGTAGAGTTATGTGGTGTGTCAACACTGCAGGAAGGAGATCAATATACTGCTCAAGTAGAGCTGGTTTCACGCTTATACAACTCTACAGTTGTAGCAGTTTTTCATCATTCTCAGTTTGAGTCACGACAAGATTTCTGAGCTCTTCTTTCTGCAGAGAAAAAAAAATAGTTTATACTGCAGTGGTCCAAACAGTCAATAATAATAATCACCATCATCATAATCAACCATGTCATCACTGACGATTGGTGTACCCCCCACCCCCGGCATGGCGTCCTGCACATCTGGCCTCCCGGCAGTCATCCAGGTTGTGCTTTGGTCTTGCCTTGCCCTGACTGAAGTGGACGCATTGGTACATTTTACCTTTATCAAAACCAAAGACCTTCAGGTCATCTTTCACAGTCCTTCCATTGCTTCTTCAGGTGGCCTCTTGGTCCTGGACCGTGGGTCACCTCATAGAAGAGGAACTGCTTAGGTCTCTCAATATCCAGCGGCATGTGATGCACAACTTAAAGGGGTCATTGACTGAAAAACAGGGTGTTTGTAGGTTTTAACTGTCTAAAATGTGCCTGTCTGTCACATAATTATCCCAAAAATATCAAAACAGTATTTTTTCTCTCCCAGAAACACCAGAAACATTTTTGATTCTTCCGGGTAAATCGTGTATGTTATGATTTGACAAAGTAAACCTACTGCCATCCTTGAGACCCACCCACTGTTTTATTATTGGCCTGCCTAGCTGTCTGCAATGTAGATGGTAGGGGTGCTAAAGGTAGCCTATAAGCCCCTAAGCTGTTTGCCCCCAGCTAACACTGGTAAAAGGAGGTTCACACCAAGCACAGCTTATATTGTTATTTTCTTCAGATTTAGTCACTCTAATAGCCATTCCTGTTACCACCTGGTTCGCCAGTCGACGGTCAACGATATACATACCTTGTGTCAGGCCGGTCCATCTTAGGATAATTTCACTGTGATTCCACAGCAAATCACCAGCACTGGCATGCCAGTCGTGGAAACCACCTACACAAGACCCTAGACTGCTGACTGTCATGACCAGCTCCTCACCATCCTCCAGGGCTCCACATGACTCTGCTCCACTCTCGCAAGACATTGCCCATTGGGTGGCTGTGGCGCAGGTGTAGTGTGGCCGACTACTAACCGGAGGGTAAGGGGTTTGAGTCCCGCTCTGTCTGCAGTCTGCATGTCAAAGTGTCCTTGAGCAAGACACTGAACCCCCAGTTGCTCCTGGTGGATCAGGCCAGTGCCTGTGTATGGCGGCTCTGCCGCCATCAGTGCCGCCATCAGTGTGTAAATGGGTGTATTGCAGGATCTGTAAAGAGCTTTAGTCATCCAGAGATGAGTAAAAATGTGCTATACAAGTGAGCCCCATTTACCATCTGTGATCCCGTGGCTCGTTAGCTCAGCATGGCCAGCAGCCCAGGGTCCCAGGCCAGGTTGGCTGCGGCAATCGGGGGGTCACCTGGCCTGTGGTGCTAGTGATTTGTTGTGGAATCACAGCAAAATTATTGGGAGATGGGCTGGAGTGACAGAAGATACACAGTTGACTATGGATCGGTGAATAATTGCTGCTCATCTGAGCTAGAAGCTAGTTAGTTAATGGCTAACTGGCGTAAGAGGGAGGGTGGAGTTGCATAGGTCAAGGATGTTTCTTAAAGTGATAGGCTTTAAATCAGAGCATTTCAAGAAAGCCAGGAAAAAGTACAAAACAAATTTGGTTCAATAATTAAAAAAAAAAAAATAAAGAAAATGTGAACAAAATATGTCACAAACATTTCATTAAAACATGTGTGAGCTGTTTAAATGTGGAAAAAAAGTGCAGTCAATGTGTTGCAAAGCGCCCGTTTCTTGGGCAAAAGTAGGACACCAAACGCTCACTGTGTGTTTTGCAAGTTTACTGACATAAAGCCAAACAAGCAACTAAACAACACTGTAGTATCAATCCATGTGGCTCCAATCTATAAAAGCAGTCTTCACCTTAAAGAAATTGTTTCACCCAAAAGTCCGGCCAAGAATTGTTTTCTTCATCTAAGGTCCACAGTTTGACAACACATTCCATGGTAAAAGCGCCGATAAGGATCCCATTTCATGCCAGGATTGGATTCTTTTACGAGTCATAAATCCCGAAGCTTCCTCTCTAACCAGGCAGTTTTATGCTTAGAGTACTCTGTGAGATACCCCAGATCCCTTGACTGCATTCCACAAGTAACTAGGAATTATCCACAGCTCAACATTGCCCCATTCTTGTCATCTCAGGGACATGTTGGATTTAATCAACATTGGAATTTTGAGTTTTATCTGCTGAAATAATCCTTTCTCCTCAAGATTTTATTTTTCCAGGAAATGCTGCTCAGAACACTGTTGAAGATGACTGCCTCTGTGTTGGACAATGATGGGTTCGAAATGTTTCATTAATCATTGATTTTTAATGTGTTGCATGTTTGAAAATGCTCAAATGAACCTTATTCTAATGCATGTAAACTATAGAAGGACAAGTTTTGAAAAGTGCATGCTCACTGAAAGTTAGTGATGAATGACTGAAGTTAGCTTAGATTTCATATTAAGTATATAATGAATTTCACAGTTAAAATGTGTATATGCCTTCTGAAACTTATGCCAGTAATTTGACTGATATCAGCAAATCCCAAGGCCTTCTCGGTTGGATGACGCCCCTTTCATTCTATTGGTAGTTACAGACAAAGACTGCTTTCTTATTGGACCATAGCCCATTCCAACCTCCCACGATGGCCAATAATTGGTTCTTCCTGCTGCTAGTCATATTTTATGATCCAAGGAGCATGCTC
Source organism: Pholidichthys leucotaenia (assembly GCA_020510985.1). Taxonomy (NCBI): domain Eukaryota; kingdom Metazoa; phylum Chordata; class Actinopteri; order Cichliformes; family Pholidichthyidae; genus Pholidichthys; species Pholidichthys leucotaenia. The sequence continues at coordinate 15,559,308 of CM035838.1, forward strand.
TGTTAATAGAGGAAACGCCCTAACAGTTCTGTTAAGTTTTTGTTTCAGTTCAATTCAGTCTTTGTTCAGTCTTTGATTTAGTCTTTGTCGAGTTTTCTAAAGTTCTTAAAGTTGTCTATTGTTAAGTCTTTTTCTGTTTTTCTGGCATTTGAGAAGAGATCATCTTTTCTTGTTGAGCTCAAACGTTCTTACTTAGAGTGAAACTCCAAAATGTCTTTTTCCCTCTCCTCAGAAGCCATGCTTATTCTGCTGAACTTTTTCTATTGATTTTCTTTAACTTGCCATTAAAGTGGACTGATAGTGATTTTTGGACTTTTTCCCATCCTCACCCACATACCACAATGTCAGCCGAACTAGGATTTCGTGGGTGGAACTGTTTACATTCATTTTCCTTCAGCCTGTGTGTTTTCTTTTCGGCTGGTGGACACTCTAAATTTTCAGGCCAGGAAAGGATCTGCTGCCCAAGAAAGACATCACACCTGCCCCGGGGCCAGACGTTCATTCTACTGCCAGCTCCACTCTCTGGATACCCGCTGCTAAGTCTGTGCCATCACCGCTGTAACTGAAAAGACTGTTCTCTATCTTTCCTTCTTTGTGCCATCTGCTGGCGTTCAAGATCACCGTTGGACTCTGAAGACACTGCTGTTCATAAGTCAGACTTCCACTTCCTACCTGCTGGGCTAAATGTAATATCTAATTATAAGATAAGATAAGATAAGATAAGATAAGCCTTTATTAGTCCCACAATGGGGAAATTCCAGGATTGCAACAGCATAGGGATAGCAACACTCAGAGCAACAATCAGAAGGCAAGAAAAAACAACATCTAGTAAACATATGTCCATATTACTATAAATGTATATATATATAGACACACAGTGCAGAGCATTATGGCTGGTGGATGTGCAGCAGAAAGTCTAAGCTCTCTCTCCGCGGATGCAGCGGGCCAGCTGGAAGTCTTTGGGCATGATGGTGACCCCCTTAGCGAAGAAGAGACCACCAGGTGGGTCTCGCTGGTCTCCTGCAGAGCCATGACGGCGAAACTCAGGAAACGCAGGACGGTCTTCAAGTCCTGAGCGATCTCCCTCACCAGGCGCTGGACGGGCAGCTTACGGATGAGCAGCTCCATGGATTTCTGGTAGCGACGGATCTCTCTCAGAGCCACGGACCTGTGACGGCGAGGCCTCTTCACTCTGCCGGTGGCCAGAGCGCCTCTCCGAGCAGCCCTGTGGCTAGCTGTCTCCTGGGGGGCTTCTTCCTCCAGTAGATTTTACGGGCGGTCTGCTTGGTTCTTGCCATCGCTCTTTATTATTCTGTCTTATATTTCTTTCACGCCGCCTAAACTCCAGCCCGGCACCCGCTTCGTTTTCGCTACAGCTCCCGGTATGTCGAGTTTCCCATTAGCACCGGGCGGCGACCAAGTGCTAGCTAGCACTAGCTCCTCCCCGCTGTAACGTCTCCTGCTGCAAACCGTGGCTCCGTCCGCCGACCCGGGAGACCCCCGGGGCGATCCGTGCGTCCGTGATATACATACAGAGTGAAAGGTGTAGAAAGAAGAAGGAAGATAAAAAAAAAAAAAAAAAGGCTGTTGCAACAGGCAGCCGACTCGTGTGGCGCCGCCGGTCCGGCGGAACCGGAACCATAAGCTACGATAGGAGCTATAAGCTGAAGGAAAATTAATATTCCCTTTTAGATAATCTCCTTTCTTTTTGTAGAGTAACTCAGAATTTTTTTTTCCCCATATAATCAGCTTTTGTCATTTTCCCACAGAATTGCATCCAATTTTATGCATATTTTTGTTAGTTATTCCAGAGTCTCCTGCTGCATTACAGTCACAAATTCAAAATCTGTTTTTTCTTGTTTCCACAAAGGTTTAACTATAGACTTTATGCTGAGGAATCCATTACCAGTTAATATGATATTGGACACTTGTTGATCATTTCACCTGCTTACAAATCAATTGAATGTAATGTCATTTAACCTGAGTCTGATTATTAAAACTGTTAGCGGTATAGAAAAGTTTCTGCTTGATTTCTTTTGTGTGTACTTTTCTGAGTCTCGACAGAAGGATTCATGAATATTGAGACTGGTTAATGAAAGTTTCAATGATTATACAGTATATTAATAAATTGTCCAATTTGGACTGGTGCCCAAAAAATGTGTTTTTCCGGTGTGTGCGTGGACTCGAAGTGAACCTCCGTCTCCACACACATAACTCTAAATATAAATTAAATAATCCTTGTACCTTTTCACACTTATAATAAATTGTTACGCACTATAACACATACAAATGACAGATGGTAAGGGTGCTGGAAGAGAGCGGGGGCTCAACATCACAGGCAAAAAGGATCCTGGGAACACCAGACAAAAACAGAGATTAACACTGACCTGGATAGAGCTCACCCGTTCTCTTTGACAGCAGCCCAGAACACTCAGAGTTTGCTTTCCCTGAGGACATACCACAGTATGGAAGGACACGACAACCAGCACGGTTTGTCGCGGCCTTAAATACAATCTCTAAACTGGCCGCAGGTGTGGGATATAAGTGGAAAAAGAATTACAATTAATGTCAACTGCACAAAGCCAGTTTAGTGAGGGTGTGCTGGGAACATCTGGCTGAGGCCCCTGTCCGATAGGTCTTCAACTCCCACCTCCAGAAGAACTTCAACCACATTCCGAGGGAGTCTGGAGACATGGAGTCTGAATGGGCCATGTTCTCCACCTCTATTGTTGAAGTGGCGGCCCAGAGCTGCGGCCGCAAAGTGGTCAGTGCATCTCGTGGTGGCAACCCCTGAACCAAGTGGTGGACACCAGTGGTGAGGGGGGCCATTAAGCTGAAGAAGGAGTCCTATCAGGCTTGGTTGGCTTGTGGGACTCCCGAAGCAGCTGAGGTGTACCAGCAGGCCAAACGGAGTGCAGCTCGGGTGGTTGCTGAAGCAAAAACCCGGGTATGGGAGGAGTTCGGTGAGGCCATGGAACATGACTTTCGGTTGGCCTCGAAGAGATTCTGGCAAACTATCCGGCGGCTCAGGAGGGGGAAGCAGCTCCCTGTCCACACTGTGTATGGTGCGGATGGGACACTGTTGAGTTCGACTGGGGATATTGTTGGGCGGTGGAAGGAATACTTTGATGATCTCCTCAATCCCACTGAAAGGCCTTCCACAGAGGAAGCAGGGCTTGTGGACAAGGGGGATGACTTGCCTATCACAGGGGCTGAGGTCGCCAAGGTGGTTAAAAATCTCCTTGGTGGCCGGGCCCCGGGGGTGGACGAGTTTCGCCTTGAGTACCTCAAGGCCCTGGATGTTGTAGGGCTGTCATGGTTGATACGCCTCTGCAACATTGCGTGGAGGTTGGGGGCAGTGCCTTCGGCATGGCAAACCGGGGTGGTGGTTCCTCTTTTCAAAAAAGGGGATCGGAGGGTGTGCTCCAACTTTAGAGGGATCACACTCCTGAGCCTCCCTGGGAAGGTCTATGCCAAGGTACTGGAGAGGAGAGTCCGGCAGTTGGTCGAACCTCGGATTCAGGGGGAGCAATGTGGTTTTTGTCCTGGCCGTGGCACATCGGACCAGCTCTTTACCCTCTCGAGAATTCTTGAGGGTTCGTGGGAGTTTGCCCAACCAGTCTACATGTGTTTTGTGGACTTGGAGAAAGCATTCCACAGTGTCCCTCGTGTTTTTTTGTTTTTTTTTGTGGGAGGTGCTTCGGGAGTATGGAGTATCGGGCTTGTTGTTACAAGCTATTCAGTCTCTGTACAACTGTTGTGAGAGTTTGGTTCGTATTGCCAACACTCGGTCGGACTCATTCCCAGTGAGAGTTGGACTCCACCAGGGTTGTCCATTGTCACCGATCTTGTTCATAATTTTTATGGACAGGATTTCTAGGTGAAGCCAGGGAGTGGAGGGTGTCATGCTTGGTGACCACAGGATCTCATCTCTGTTGTTTGCAGATGATGTTGTCCTGTTGGCTTCATCCAGCAATGACCTACAGTTCTTGCTGGGACGGTTTGCCGCTGAGTGTGACGCAGCTGGGATGAGAATTAGAACCTCCAAGTCTGAGTCCATGGTCCTCAGCTGGAAAAAGGTGGATTGTCCTCTCTGGGTTGGGGACAGGCTCCTGCCCCAAGTGGAGGAGTTTAAGTATCTTGGGGTCTTATTCACGAGTGAGGGGAGAATGGAGTAAGAGATTGACAGACCGATTGGAGCAGCATCTGCAGTGATGTGAACATTGTACCAGTCCGTTGTGGTGAAGAGGGAGCTAAGTTCTAAGGCAAAGCTGTTGATTTACTAGTCAATCTATGTTCCTACTCTCACCTATGGTAATGAGCTTTGGGTAATGACCGAAAGAACGAGATCACGGATACAAGCAGCTGAAATGAGCTTTCTCCGTAGGATTGCTGGACTCACCCTCAGAGATAGGGTGAGGCGCTCAGTCATCCGGGAGAGGCTCAGAGTTGAACTGCTGCTCCTCCACATTGAAAGGAGTCACATTGAGGTGGTATGGGCATCTGATTAGGATGCCTCCTGGACGCCTCCCACTTGAGGTGTTTTGGGCACATCCCACTGGGAGGAGACCCTGGAGCAGACCCAGGACTCACTGAAGAGACTATGTCTCCCAGCTGGTCTGGGAACACCTTGGTATCCTCTCTGAAGAGCTGAAGCAGGTGGTTGAGGAGAGGGAAGTCTGGGCTTCTCTGCTTGAACTGCTGCCTCCGCAACTCGGACCTCTGGAAAAGCGGTAGACGATGGATGGATGGATGGATGGATGGACAACTGCACCGCTCGCGAGCCCTTCTGACAGCTGGGAGCTGCTCATCACTGTCAAAAACAAAACTGAAACCAATTAAAGCAAATAGGGAAAAATATTGAAACAGACAGAAAAAGAGTAGCTAAAACTTAAGACTGGGCACACCCCTCTCCCGTGCCCAAGATTGTGAAAGACCCCCCCCCCTCCCCAAGGGTTGGATTCCAGACACTGCAGGGCAACAACAAAAACAGAAAGAACTTCCTCACAGAACAGATCTTCCCCGAACAAGAAAAACAACCCACCCTGGGGAGGAGGAGGGGGACCCAGGCACGGAGGGACCAAGATGCCACAAAAAACAAAAGAAAAACAACAACAACAACAAAAAAAACCACTCATGATTCACCACCTGGACCAATGAGGTGGCCCCACAAAGAGCTAGAAAAGATCTCTCCAAAATAGACACAAAAAAACAAAACAAATGAGAGCACTTGCCTGAGCTCGAGCTCCATCGTCATCCAGGACTCCATTGGTCCAGGTGATGGATCCTCGAAGCTGAAGCCCGGGGACTCTCTTTTGTTGGCGCGGGCATCAGCTCGGTATCAGCGCTCTCCCTCCATCCATAGCATGGCTGCAGGGCTGGAAAAAGCTCCTCCAGGGCCGTAGACTCCTCCAACATCCAGTGGCCCAAACCTGGGCCACCAGACACTCAGGAGGTAAAGGAGGAGACACGGAAGGAGAAGGTAAAACATGTGTAGCTGCAGAAGACGGTGAGGATTCAGAGCACTGCATACTCTGAGCCCCACCACTAGCAACCAGACAAGGTAATTCATGCATTAATGATAGACAATGAAAAACACTTGCCTGTGTTCCTGGGGCTTGATGTTTTCTCCTGCAGGTGGCATAGAATTCGCCCTCTCTGTGGCTGCAGCTGTTGTAGGCCCCTGAGAGGAACGTAGAGGAGCCGCCCCTGCAGACGTGGTGACAGGCGTAGCTGAGAAGGAGACGACTAGTCCTTCAGCAGCAGCAAAAACACCGAGGAGGAGGGAAAGGCAGCAGCAGTGCCTCTCAGCAGCAGCAGAGTTGGCTGACGGAACAGCCGGAGAAGAAAAATCAGAAAAAGGAACTGCTGCGGGAGCTTTCTGCCCTGGCGAAGGAAGGGCAGCTGACGAGGAGGTGGAGACATTCCTCTGGGGGTCTGGATGGGGGCATCGAGGAGCTGGCGACGCGGGAGCTTGGGCCGGAGCTGGCGAACTGGGAGAGGAGGACGTGTGCCGTGGAAAGCGTCTCTGAGACGGCTTCAGTCCTGCTGGAGACAACCCCATCATCAGCCCGGGAAAAGACCGCCGAAGTGAGGAGACCGTGGACAGCAGTTCCACAAATTGGGGATATTTCCACAAGCCGGGGTGTGCCTCCACAATACCACCACTCTATTTATGCTCTCCCAGGTCTTCTTTGGTCTGCGGGTGGCGAGAGCTTCATCCACAATAATCTGGATGAATTCAGCAGCCCACTCCTCCTCCAGGCTCGAGGACCCCGCTGCCGATCTCCCTTTAATTGGTGGAGGCCGGCATGCCGGGAACATGATGACCTCCACAGAGACAGGTGAGGGAAACACCAAATAAGGCAAAAACCCACAAGCTGCGGCAGCTGGGTGTTTTACTGGCTGCAGTCTCATGTCATGATTTGCCCCTCGGGGCCGACAGACAGACCAAAACGCTGGACTGCAGTATGTGGCATTTATTAACAAAAAACAAAGTTCCAAAGTGCATCAATGCAAAAATCCAAACAGATAGCAAGGTAAACGTACAGGTGGAGTATCAGAATGAGCTCACCAGAACGGGGAAGGGGTTCTGGTGACGAGGAGGAACTATCACTAAGACTGCGGCGGTGAGAAGGCAAAACAACAATCTTTAAATAGCTAAAAACATAATTGATGGTAGGTGTGGATTCACAAGAGCGGGAAGGTGACCTAATTACTAAACGCACAGTACATGGATGAGATAATGACAAGGTGGGGGTGCCTGGAATAGGTGCAGAGCTCATGCCACGAGGAACAGAATATAATCACTGAGAGCAAAATAAAACAGGAATCTAAAAATACTGACAGAATCATTATCATAGTAATTAGGGCCAGAAAAAAAATAAAACAACTTATAGCAAGGAACACATCTAGAATCAACACACATGAAAATAATATAACTGTCATATCCGGCTCTAGGGAGCCGGGCAATCAGAGCCGGGGACAAGCCAGTGAGTCGTGATGTTTTATTTAGGGTAAAGGGTAAGGGATGAGGAGAGCACAGATACTCATGCAGACGTACACTCACAGGTTGCACAGCGCAGAGGTAAGCAGCTCGTACCGGACATGGGGGTAACAAGACGTACATACTCACAGCGGGATACAAACACAGGAATGCTGCAAGAGGAGTAAAAGCTGACACCAGACGAAGGGGCTTCAGCTTAGCAATGTGTTTATGTCGCAGCCCCGAGTCATCGATGCTGCTCCTATTTATCCTCATTGGCAGCGCCCCAGCTGATGAGGACTAATTGGCCCCAGCTGTCCATAATGCTGCCAGCTGGGAGCCTGCTGAGACACTGCTCAATGGGAAGCAGGGATGAGGGAAAACATGGGCTGAGTGCCGAGACGGCATCTCAACCCGTGGTGACAGAGTCCCCCCCTCAAGGTCGGGCTCCTGAACGATCAGAAACACCCCCCCCCCCCACACCTAGGGTGGGAGGAAGGGAGGCAGGACTGGAGGGGAAGAAGCCAAGGGAAGGACAACACCAATGGGGCAATGTAGGGTGGCAGGGAAAAAAAACAAATACAATACTGAACAAAACGGGGAATAATCAACCCAGGTTCGAATGGGGAGAAGAACTGGGTCAGCACGCCGGTTACACACTACTCAGAGAGTACCAACAATGCGTGACCCAGAGCAAGGAAACAAAACCACCAAAAAGGTACAGGGCAAAAATGCTGAGTTATGGTTAAATAAAGGGGAACACAATACACAGCGCCAATTTAAGTACATACACAGTCACCAAGAAAAGAGAAGGTGACTGGAACAAATGGACAACTACAGAGCATGGTGTTACGGAAAACAAGGCACATGACTCTAATGAACCAACAGGGCATAAAAAAGAAATACTGAGTGCAGGCAAAGAAAAACCCACACACACGAATATATAAATACCCACAGTCACCTAAAGAAATGAAAGTGACTGGAATAAATGGATAACTGCAGAGCATGGTCTGAAAGGAAACAAAACATAACTCTACAATGCAAAAACAGGACTAAAAACATGGTACAAAAAATAAAATGCTGAGTATGTGAGATGGAAAACACAGCACTATAAAAACATATCCACCAACAGGACAAAACATTACACCCGAGTGACCTTGATAACGATAAAAGAAAAAGTGACACCCGAGGTGTACGGCAGGCAGAGTCCAAAAATAGCCGAGATGGCTCCGGAGATCTCCACACCCATTGTCCAGCTGGCGAATCAGGGGAAGAGAAGTGTTCGGACGGCGAACTCCGGACCCAGATCCCAGGAATCCAGTCCACCGGCAGCCGAACCAGGCCGCCCAGAAGGAAACAGACCAGTGGGGGGAACCAGATCACCGAACCGAAAGTTCTGTGGGTCGGGTCGTCGACCCGCATCACTCAACCACCAGGACCGTTGAGACGGGCGAAGTATCAGAGCGGATCCCGGTGGAAGAGGCTCAGGGGAGAGCCGATGACGAGGGCGGCGGGCGTCAGGCCGCAGGAAAACGGCCACCTCCTCACCGGACCTGGACAATACTGGGGCAGCACCCACGTCGGACCCCGATCGGGCCTCAGGCGAACCCACGTTGGACCCCGATTGGGTCTCGGGCGAACCCACGTTGAACACTGCACCAGAACCAACCTCCAACGTTGAACCCGGACCCTCCAGCACCACGAGGAACAGCAACTCCTCGCCGGTGACCCTGGAAGAAGGCTCAGAAGAGAAAACAGAACCGGGATCAGGATCACCAGCAGCGCCAGAACCCGGCGAAATGAGCTCAGACGCAGCGGGCGGCTGCACCCTGCTCGTCTCCCCTAGAGATAGGCTGAAGTGCTCAAAGATAAAAAGAGAGAAAAGAAAGGAGAGCACTCGCCTGAACTCGGGTTCTGACGCCGTCCAGGACTGCGAAGATCCAGAATCCGTCGTCAGGAGGTCGTTGTCAGGCTCCCATCTAGCCGCGTCGGGCCCCGCAGCCAGCATGATGGTCAGCGCAGCTTGAGATTCCTCCAGCTCCGGTGACCCCGCCGACGACCCACTCGGCGTGAAGCCAGAAGAATCTCGTCCCGCTGGACCGAACCGCTCCTCCGTGGAGACCCGGGGACGCTCAATCGTCGGCGTAGACTCCACGCAGCAGTCAGTCCCCCTCCTCTGTCCGCAATGTAGCTGCGGAACCACAGGCCCTCTCCATATCCCACCACGTTGACCCGGAGCCGGGGACCGCTCGGCGGAGAGAGACACAGAGGATGCGGGATTAGGAACACAGGTTACAGCAGGTGGAGGGAGTTCAGGGAGCTGCGAACCCTGAACTTCTCCTCCAGGGATGTGACAGAGCAAATCATTAAGCAGGTGTGAAAAAACAATGACTTGCCTGCCCCCTGGAGGTTGAGTATCGCCTGCTGTAGTGGAATCTGCTTCTTCCTCTCCCCGCCCAGCGATAACGGAGGACCCCCCGGGAGTTCGTCTGAGGATTGCTCGCGTTGTCTCCAGCAGAGAGCTCACCAGGCCGGAATTCCAGGCACACACAGCAGTCAGGAAGCGCGTCGAGGAGGAGGGGAAAACAGCCGGGATGAGCCAGCCCAGGAAACGGGGCTGTAGAATCTCCACACAGACGAGGCGAAGAGGTGACAGCTGCATGGGAGGAACTGTCCTGACGATGGCCCAGAACTGGATCCGGACGAGGTTCGTGCAGAGGTGACTCGGCAATGTGATGACGGCTACTCCCAGGGGACGAAGCGAGGGGGAAACCCAGGATTCGCCGCTCCAGATCGGAGATCGAGACGAGGAAGGCGCCGAGCACGGGAAAGCTTCGTAGCCCTGAAGTCCTCACCATCAACCTCATTGCCGCCACCACATGCCAGAAGGTGGTGACAGGAAACACAGTGGAGCTCGCGACAGCCACTCGACCCCAGACATAACTGCTGTCAGCTGCGGCTTCTTGAAGGGAATCCCGAGTGACGTAGCGCAGGTCGGGGGAAGTCCTCTGGTTGGCGCGAACTCCCGGACTGGAATAGCGGCAGGAACGGGACTCCGAAGCGGGGAAAGACGTCGCCCACTTCGACTCCCTGCCGGGATTTCCATCCACCCCGTGGAGCTTCTCTCGCTGTGTACCTGCAGCGTCTATCCTGGCACTGTCCTCCAGATGGTACAGAGAGTGAGGGTGACAGTCCAGGAGTTCCTCAGCACGGCCCGGATGCCAGCGTCTCGCGTTGGAGGCGTCGTGCAGGGTGAAGAGCGTCCCGTCGACAGCCTCCGAGATGGACCTCAGCTCGTCGCCCTGGCGCCGGAAGTGACTCCTGGGAAACGGCATGCGAGCAGCGCTGACACCCGGACAGAAAGGTACATTTCCACGGCGACTCACGGCCGCCGGTAACTCTTCTGGCTGCGACATACTGTCATATCCGGCTCTAGGGAGTCGGGCAATCAGAGCCGGGGACAAGCCAGTGAGTCGTGATGTTTTATTTAGGGTAAAGGGTAAGGGATGAGGAGAGCACAGATACTCATGCAGACGTACACTCACAGGTTGCACAGCGCAGAGGTAAGCAGCTCGTACCGGACATGGGGGTAACAAGACGTACATACTCACAGCGGGATACAAACACAGGAATGCTGCAAGAGGAGTAAAAGCTGACACCAGACGAAGGGGCTTCAGCTTAGCAATGTGTTTATGTCGCAGCCCCGAGTCATCGAGGCTGCTCATATTTATCCTCATTGGCAGCGCCCCAGCTGATGAGGACTAATTGGCCCCAGCTGTCCATAATGCTGCCAGCTGGGAGCCTGCTGAGACGCTGCTCAATGGGAAGCAGGGATGAGGGAAAACATGGGCTGAGTGCCGAGACGGCATCTCAACCCGTGGTGACAATAACACTGGAAAAATACAGAAAATACTTAGATATAAATTAAGAGCCTGAGTCCGGTGACACATCGCGCTCAGCCTTGTGACAGTCACATAGTTCAGATTAATCTTTGCTTTACAAACCAAATTATAATTTACTTATTTCAGTTTACGGCCATCTAGTCAAAATATTCTAATTACTTGTTAGACTTTATAGTTTCTATTTTGTTGAACAACATTTTTTGAAATTAATTAACCATACATTTCACAGGACTGCCTCCTCTGGATGCCAATTTTAAAGATTTTCTCCATAACCCATGCTCAAGTTTGTCCTGTAACGAGAAAAAGCACACTGTAAAAACGATAACTAGCAGTTGTTGATCTGAGTACAATTTAAAAACTGATGTGACTCAAAAGTGAACGTCTGCTGTATGTAACCCAGAAAAACTTGTTGTCTCAGCATGTCTGTCTCTAACTGCCTCTACACTCGTATTTTCTTGTCAGCTCAACAAAGACATGAGAGTTGGCATTAGAGCGTATCTCTGATGCACCTCTCTCACCTGACGTACGTTAGTTGCGCATGCGTATTACACAAAACCTTTCAGTCTGCTGAGCGGGAAAGACACCCACGAAGCAGTGGCGACAGTACCTCCAACGAGTTTATTACGAGCATTTTTTTTTTATTGGACGAGTTTTGTCTCATCCGTCGTGTGGACGATTCCTTGACATCGACTCCTGTCGTGGCCTTGGCTGCATGTAAAGCAAGAACATTAACGGTCCACAAACTTGGTAAGTGTGTTTTTGTAACTACATTGACATAATTTTTCATGGTCGTATTATTTCGCAATAAAGAACGAGTTGTTAGTTTAAAACACTGTAAATGTGGACATAAAGAAAGCTTCGTAGGCTAGCAGTGTTGCTGTGTGTGGGCAGTCTGTTTAGTTTTTTTTTTTATTTTTTGACTGACGTACCACCTGTAATTGATAACCGCGGCACATCCGGGTAACTGCGTGGTCACGTGGCGCGGAAAAGTGGGTCATGTCATAGCGTAGTGAAAACAAACCCACGTTGCAGCGTCGGAGGTGTGATAAGTTAGTTGGATTGGGTCGATTTCTGCGTTAAAATGCCGTCACCATGCGTGATATACGGCTGCACCAACCACAACATGATGAAAGACAGAAAGTTGAGTTTCTACCATCTTCCCAGTCGAGACAGAAGCCCTGAGAGGAGAAACAAATGGATAGCATCATGCAAACAACAGGATGATGATGGGAGCAAGTGGTCTCCAGCCAAAAGCAGGGTTGTGTGTTGTGACCACTTTATCACAGGTAAGTCCTTATGGGGCAAAATCTGAGTTTTTATTTTGTGCGTGTGTGTAATCTGTGAAGAATGCAATCATTGCATTAGCCAGAAATACATCACATTTTAAAGTTGATACCTGGAAGCGTAATATAGATGCATCAATCCTACCCTTTTTTTTACTAATAATATATTCCAGGGAAGCCAGTCAAGAAGGACATGGAGCATCCTGACTACATTCCCTGTATATTGCCATCACAAAAAGGTAGCTATGAGCATGCCAAACAACAACTGCAGAGGTATGAGAGGACACAAAAGAGGAGAAAACTGGTAAAATCACCTGTTTTTATTTTCCATGTGTGTTCATGGCCTTACCAACTCCCATATATATAATGTTTTGAAATACTGTTATCATCATGATGTCTGTAGTTTGGCGTTGTAGCATGATTTCGCCGTAGGATCGAGCGTATTGCTGTACTCGTGCGCCATGGTAGCATGGAAAGCAAGCGGTGATAGCGGATACGTGGGTTTGTTTTCACTGCGGTCTATTTTTGGCAGCAGCCGTCACATCACTGTGACGTTGCCTCGCGGCTATCAATAGGGTTTTTCAGGGTTCCAGAATGCATTGCGCGCCGCGGCATAGTTCCGGTCCAGCAGCTGTTTGACAACAATCGCCGCCACGGTCAATAATGCACTCTGTAATGCATTATTGTCATGTAATCATGTGCCTGAAAAACTCTATACTGCCATGACACTAAAGCCCCTCGTTTTTCCAAGGTTCCAAGTTTGAATCCTTAATGGGTTCTTAATACCAGTTATTTTGGTACCATTTTTTTGCCTCCTGGAATATGGGATATCTGAAGAACAAAAAATAAAGGAGTCACTAAGTAATGAGTACACTCAATTATTTATTTCAATAAAGAACAAGGTGCATCAGACACCAAATAACATTTGAATGTCATATTTTGTACATGACAATGACAGACTGTTTAACATTTGAAATCAAATAAAATGTGCATTTATTTTAGTAGCCCCTGTCACACTGAGCATGCAGGGAATAAATTATGACTTTGAAAATTGCATCACAGTTTGTGCGATGCAAATCATAAATTGAGCAGTAGATGTTACAACATCTGTCAATCCAAGCCCTGACTCCTAATGATGCCAGGGATTGGGTTGACAGAGACCACAAAATCTCCTGCTCATAGTAGAGTGGAGATACCACACACACTTTTTTTCACAAAATCTGCTGAAGAATTACTATTTGATTACATGACAATAATGCATTACTGAGTGCCATATGTCGCTTGTGGGGTTCAACGAGTTAAAATTTGGATATATTTCAATAGCCCCTGTCAGACTAAGCATGGTTTCATAAATGGCATATTTTGTACATTACAATGACAGATTTTGTGACATTTGAATTGTGAAGTTGCTTAAAATGTGGATTTATTTAACTAGCCCTTGTCACACTGAGCTTGATTAGAGAAGTGGAATATTTGGTACATAATAACTATTTCATGTTGCCCTTGACACTGAGCGTGATATTTCACATATTTTTTGATAACAATGAATGGCATATTTTTCATATGACATAAGCCAATAAATGTTTTTTAAAAGTGTTCAGTTTGCACGTTCATTTATTTTCTTAATATGCACAGGTACATAATTGTTGCAAAGAAATATACAAATCAAGAATAGAATCTGGGGAGGGGTGGGGTGGGGGATAAATAAGGCAAAAGGCGCTTGGAAAATAAAGACATCATTGCTAGTACAGAAACATTAACCTGTGTAGTTGTATTACCACAGCAACAGCAATTTGCTGTGGTAATACAAAAGTTTCCACAAAAGTTTCCACACCCTTTCTTGTCCCTAAATGCTCTGGGTGACCGATTTTCACGCTCTAGTACATGCAGTTCCATGAGTATTTGTCCCCGATTCGGGTCAGTGGCGGCGATTGTTGTCAAACAGCTGCTGGACCGGAACTACGCCGCGGCGCGCAATGCATTATGGAACCCTGAAAAACCCTATAACATTAATGGTCACATTTATGTGCCGAAAATGCACGCTCAATTTATCGGTCAATATATGAGCTTTAAAGATGAGGGCAATTTCGTTGTAGTTTGTTAGCAGGCAGAAGAGGCTAGCCTTGTTTTAGCCTAGCTTACATGCCTTGACTAGCCTTGCCTTGACCCTCACCTCGGATTTACACCGGACGGCAGCGCTACGGTTTTGTTCCGTCATACACACGACGTCAATTTACACCAGCAGCGTCTCAGAAGCGGAGCGTCTCGAAGCTGAGCATAAACAGTGAATGGCTGGGTCCACTAACTACAAGCGTAACGCCGTAACTTGTACTTAGTGGAAATAGCCATTCACTGTTTATGCTGACGGAACAAAACCGTGGCGCTGCCGTAACGTGGCACGGCCACGTCCGGTGTAAATCAGGGGTCAGAAGAGAGGGAAGGGACGCTCCACATCGTCCTGTCCTGTATGTACATTTTTCGTCAGAAGATGGCAGCATAGGATAAGGAATGAATAAGGGATAAATAAAATCTGTAATTTGTTGAGCCAAATTACAAAATTAGTCAGTTTTCTTCTGATGCGTTCCTTTCTGGGCGGTCTGGTGGTCAGAATGTATTTCTGTAACACACAAAACTATGTTTTATTTCTTTTGCTATCATTTGCTAAATTAAAATTACTGCATATTTATTTCACTTTGTGATTAAGCCAGGACTTCCCCCTGTATCATACCTTATCATGTACAGGAGCATGGTGTTGTCAATGCCTCAGGATATCGTATCATATTCTATAAATATCATATATCATATTGCTAACACTGTGAAATTGTAATATCAATTGTCTTTTGTTATTTCGCAAATGAATGGGTCTGCAACAAAACTGAATGTTACATGACCTTTGTGTTTCAGGAGTTTATCATATGCAGTGCAAATTTTGCAAGTTCACAAGCTCCAGTCAAGAAGTTCTCCTGAAACATTGCCGTCTTCATCACGGAAAAGGTGCTTCCTGGCCTTGTGTTCATATAGACTGTGTTTGTGTATTCAAAACACCTGGTGCACTGAGGTCACACCTCTCTAGGTGTCACAAGACTGTGAGAATTCATGAGAATTCAACCTTTCAGTGTGAATTGTGTGATTACAAAGAAGTTTGCAGTTCTCAAACTTTTCTTAACCATCTTGGACAGCATTTAAAAAATCGTGAAACTGTAAAATGTCCCTTTCTTAATTGTACATTTGAAACAAATATACGCTCATCCCTTAGTTCTCATCGAAGTCAAAACCATAAAAATTGTACACTCAAAGATTTTCAAACTAGAGTGAGAGCTGATATTGAATATGGATTAAATTCTGAAGCACCATCCGATGGTGAAGCAGGGACATCATCATCATCATCTCATCTTCAGAGCTCCAGACCAGATGACCTTGAAGAGATTTCAGAAGTTGTAGATCCTGAGACACTGCAGCACAAACTGGCCTGTCTCTTTCTGTCTATGCAGACAGTGTTACATGTTTCTAGAGATTCAACACAAAAGATTGTAGAAGATCTGCATAACTTGCTGTCTTTTTCTAGCATTCAGACTCTTAACAGTGTCAAAGATATCCTTGCAAAGCATAACATTGAGACAAGTGATTCTGTTTTGGAAGAAATTCATAGAGCAATAGTTGAGACTAACCCTCTTGTTTCAACAACATCAGCTAAAGGTTCCTTGTCAACAGATCATAGAAGAAACTTATATTTCAAGAACCACTTTAATATTATTGAACCCACTGAATATCTTTATAGCACAACCCATAAAAAAGCTTATGTTTGTGTACCCATCACTAAGGTACTTGAGTCTTTGTTAAGGTGTGCTGATTTTGTCGACCAAATTGTCTTTAATCGGCAAACTTTACTTGGACATTTTCAGTCTCATCAAGACGGAAAATATTGTATGTATGCATAAATAAATAATAAAGAATCATTTCATTTACATGTAGACCATCAAACTGCTGAGTTTTTCAGGAAAACAGTGGAGTCATCAGAATATGTCAGCAAATGCAAAGGGTTCATTGTCAATATTTAATAACTGAATTTGAAAATGTCTTTCTCTATGCTGATTTGCTTAGATGTAAGCAGTAAATGAATGAAAGGTGTTTGTCTAACATGATCTGACCTGAAGTGTTTGATTTTTTGTAAAAATAAAGATAGCACTGTACTAATTGATTGATGCTTGTGTTTTTCTCGAGACCTCAGACATTCTGACTCATAGAAAAACAGCGGCTCTGAGAGGACTCCCCATCTTTGTCCGAGATGACACTTCCAAGTTTTTCCTGCAGTGTTCAGTAAGTATTCTTAAGTTAGTTCAAAATTGACTGAATGATTTCATAGCCATTGCTTTTCATTATGAGCATATTTATTATTACATTACCTTTTTCTAATCAATTAGGCTAAAGATTCATTTTTTTTTTTACTCTATACAAAGAGCAACCCTGACCTATTAGACACTGACATAATGCACGGCTCAGGAGACACACACGCAGGCTCAGAGTAGATTTAACAGCTTTATTCAACAACAAGAGTGTGTGGCTGCGTGTCTGTGAGGTGTAGATGTATTGGTGGTGGACGTCTGCGTCAGGCGCGGAGGCAGGTAGCCGTGCAGCCGGACAACCCTATGGGAGAGAGCACAGGGAGAAGGGTAACGGGCACCACACCAATACAGGGAATTAACAGGATGTGCTGGCTTACTTGGTTTGGGCAGGTGGCTGGCGTTGACAAGGGTGTAGCCCAGGAGACAGCGACCTGGAGCGCCTGTGACAGCAGCGAGGATGCGGTGGTGAGGAGACGTGGTCCACCGCCGGGAGATCCACCCGTGCACAGGGGAGAAGACTGGAGAAGAAGGTAAGAGATGCTTACGTGGGTAATCTTGCTTGAAGAAGGGGGTTCCTTTCAGCAAGGGAGGCCGACGAGATCAGACGGCTTCAGGCCGAAGCCCAGGGCAGAGTGGTTTAAATCCCTCGCCGCTGATGAGGCGCAGGTGTGCGCGCGGCTGGCGCCGCTGATGAGCGGCGAGTCGTGACAGACACACCTGTTCCCACTGGAGTACCTTTGCATGATTTAGGTTTTTTGGGAGAATGTGGCTTTATTCATCCAAAGGTGATTATTAATGTTTATCCTGTACCTTCTGAATAAAGCCATTGACTCATTTTTTTTAATATGAACTCTTCCAGCTGCATAAAGAGAGTGATGACTAAGAAAATGGTATATCAATGATCTTTGATATACCACTGACATATTTTCTTCATTATTTAGTTATTTTATATGTTGGTAGAGATGTATTCTGTCTCTCAGTTGTCATTAACTGTAAATCATGTAGCCGTGCTTTTTCCATAGGCTAGCGACACAGAAGAACAAGTGATCAGGGATGCGACTGTTGCAATCCTCTCCGTTCATGAAGATGATGATGCACTGAATGCAGTTAATGTGGCTGTTGTGCTGGAGGGGGCCATCATCCTGCAAGACTTACCAGACCTCTGCACTGCCTTTGCATATCTGTTTGGCCTCTTGTACACAATGAACATTGACTATCCAAAGGAGATGTTCTACACTTTTGAGGCTGTTCAGTGCATCTTTTTTGACCTTGGTTCTCGATGCTCACAGCGCATAAGGTCGCTGAGAACAAAGCTTCAGCTGTAAATGGAAAGCACAAAATGTTGCAAGTGTCTGTGCCAGTTCACATATAGTGCCTGTTTGTTACATGTTAACTTAGCTTAATGGCTGCATATGTCATAATTTTACAATTGCAGTTCCTATAATCGTTGTTGTTGTGGCCCAACCATGTTCATTGTCACTGTTGTCACTCTTGTCTCTTACATGCTTGCATTTTATTGAAGAAAGAATATTGAAGCCAGTGCTGTAATTTTATTTTTTTTTTTAAGATTCTTTTATGTGGCACTGATTTTAACAGTTTTAAGTTAAATAAGAGTGGACAACAGTTGTGTTAAGGCCAAGTGAGTTTTATGTACAGAGATAGACAATACTGTCTACAAACAGAAATGTTTGCACATGTATAAAGCCAGACACATGTTCAAAATGCCTTTGCTGTCTTTAAAGAATAAAGGCAAAGTTTGAGCTATGCTTTGAGCATTATTTTCATACATTACATATACATAATACATAATTTTTTATGTTAATGCAACAAGAATATCTGCTTTTATTAAAAGTGGAAAGACAGCATTAAAACAAGAATTTCATTGTTAGTCTCTCAATAATATTTGAATTGGTATAAACACACAGTTTTATCATATTGAAGGAGGAATTCTTTGTTTATTCCATAAAATAATATGCGTATGATTAAAGTAAAAATGTGTGGTATTTCAATAAGGAATTTGTTACTGTTTCCACCAAAATATCCTTTTTAAGTAAACTAAAAACTCCAAGTTAGCAGAACTCATATCTTAACTTGGGAACTTAAGTTTAGTCAACAACTTCATAAATTGTTGAGAAAATTCAAAAATCTATCGCATCATGTTGCCTTGATAATTTGAGTTTTCTCAGCCTTTTTTTTTTTTTACAGTGCAGTATTTTTTTCTAAATTTATTTTGTAATCAGAATCAGAATCAGGTTTATTGCCATTGTTCATGTAGTACACAAACTAGGAATTTGTCTCGGTGCAATGCTGCAACATTAAACATGATAAAATAAAAGAAATAAACTATACATGCAATAAAGTGTAGAATAAGAGTAAGTGATACTGGTCAGCAGTTACCCTTGAAGTCACCCTTGAAGGCAGAAATCTGAGAAGGGTATGAGTGAGATTCTTGAGTTTTCGGGCAATGGAAGAGCAGTTTGTGTTATATCTTCAGTTTGTATTTTTTTTTCATTTTGATGTCAAAATATATTTATTCCATGCATGGTTTAGATAAAACTTTTAGTAATAATCATTTTGAAATTCAAAAATAAGCATATACTTTTACACTGTAGAAGTATATTAAGATGTTAAAAGGTTAACCATTATCTCAAACTCGTTGGCTGCAATTTTAAATATGGTTGCACATAACTTTTAATTAAAATTTATCAACACCAGTGGTTTAAATACCTTTCTCTCTCTAGTTTAGCAAGCATGCGTTCACTCATTCACACATTCACTCATCAGTCTACATCAGTTCTGGTCTGTAACCTGTCTGGTGTGTAAACAATTAAGCGGGAGAGTATTATTATTATCATTTTTTGTCATGAATTGCCCCTCAAGGCAGAGAGAAAGACCCAGATGCTGAACGGCTAGTTGGCAAAGATTTATTAAGAAACAAAAACAAAAAAGTGCATCAACAAAAATCCAAACTGTCAAGCAAACAAATAAACAGACATATGAGTAAGACAAGGGCAGGGTTCTGGTGAGGATGAAGGGGAGCAAACGTCAATACTCCGGGCTGCACGGTGGCGCAGTGGTTTAGCACTGTGGCAGCACAGTTTTACCCTTGGCCGGGGGATCGCGGGGATCATGAGATCGTGGGTTCGATCCCAGCCCCCGACCAACAGTGAGCTGTGTGGAGTTTGCATGTTCTCCCCGTGTTGCGCGGGTTTACTCCGGGATTTCTCCGGTTTCCTCCCCCACACCAAAAACATGTAGGTTTAGGGCGCTCGCGCACGCAGCGACCAGCAGCCGGTGGCTTGTCACCAGACTGCAAACCAAGTCTACCTACGGGTACAAATAAGTAACAAAAAAAAAAAAAACAGAAATTAAAACAACAGTCCTTAAATAAGGTTAGAAACAAATGAAACAAGTAATGGCAGGTGTGGGGCCCCTAAGAGGGCAGGAGAAAACAAAGATACAATTTAGACCAGCTGGGAGTAATGAGAGAGAGTGAACTGACAGCTGATAGGGACCTTGCCTACGCAGAGCAACAACCCAAAAACGCCACTGAATGCTGTCAGCGGAGAACACCACAGAATCAAAATATAAAGAGATGCCGAAATAAAGACAAGTAACCTCAAAAATGTGAATAACAACCTGTTAGAAATGTAAACAGGAAACTAAATCATACAAAGACACAATACAGAATACGTGACAAATCAACCAAGGATAAAATAACAGAAACTGCAACTCAAAACGACAACACTGTACAAACATGAAAAAAGGCAGAAAGAGTAAACGTAGCTGAAAACACCCGCAGTGAGATCGTGACACCCTCAAGGGGTGGATACCAGACATTGAAAGAAAAGACCCCCCCCCCCCAACAAGAAAACAACCCTACCCCGGGTGGGAGGAGAGGGACCCAGGCATGGAGGGACCTAAGAAACCCTGAGAAAATAAGAAAAACTTTCAGAATTAACATCCCAGCAAAGTCCAGACAAAGAGAAAACAATAAAACAAAGGCTCCGCTCAGGCCCCACAGAACTGAGCCCTGAGGCCCCAAGGCCCCCTGGACCAAAGAACTAGACTGTTCCGGTGGCTGGCCAAAGTCCCAGGCCTGGCAGACAATGAGGTGGTAAGAGTCGAGTGGCCTGCCGGAGAATATGAGTAACCCGACCCAACGGCACAGTCTGTCAGGCGGTCGACCAGAGTTCTTTAACCACCAACGCAGAGAAGGTGGTCCAGGGGGTGGCTGCCCAACCGGGATGACCAGAAATGAGGAGGATGGAGGAATAGGGGAAGCCTCGGCGACGTCAGGCGGAGGAGGGGGAACCAATACGGCGTCTGGCAGAGGAGAGGGAACCACGACGGCATCTGGCAGAGGAGGGGGAACCACGATGGCATTGGGCAGAGGAGGGGGAACCACGACGACCTCGGGCAGAGAAGAGGGAACCACAACAACCTCGGGCAGAGGAGAGGGAACCACAATGATCTCGGGCAGAGGAGAGGGAACCACGACGACCTCGGGCAGAGGAGAGGGAACCACGACGACCTCGGGCAGAGGAGAGGGAACCATGATGACCTCGGGCAGAGGAGAGGGGACCACGACGACCTCGGGCAGAGGAGAGGGAACCACGATGACCTCGGGCAGAGAAGAGGGAACCACAATGACCTCGGGCAGAGGAGAGGGAACCACAACGACATCGGGCAGAGGAGAGGGAACCATGACGACCTCGGGAAGAGGAGAGGGAACCATGATGACCTCGGGCAGAGGAGAAGGGACCACGACGACCTCGGGAAGGCCTGTAGCACCCTCGGTGGTCCTGGACTGGGACATTGCAGCACCCACTGTGGATCCGGCTGGAGTGGAGCTACACCCACTGTGGGTCTGGACTGGAGCGGAGCTGCACCCGCGGTGGGCCCGGACTGGGCCAGAGCTGCACCCTTGGTGGACCTGGACTGGGCCACAGCTACACCCTCGTAGGCCCCGGGCTGGGACGGAGCACCCGCAACGACCTGAGCAGGAAGGGAAGGATCTCCCATGGAGGAGCTGAACTGGGCCAAAGCAGCACCCATGGAGGCCCCGGGCTGGGACAGAGCACCCGCAACGACCTGAGCAGGAAGGGAAGGATCTCCCATGGAGGAGCCGAACTGGGCCAAAGCAGCACCCATGGAGGCCCCGGGCTGGGACAGAGCACCCGCGACGACCTCAACTAATGGGGAAGCAGAACCCTCGAAGACCCCGGGCTGGGACGGAGCACCTGCAAAGACCTCTACCGGAGGGGGAGCAGCACCCACGGAGGTCCCGGGCTGGGACGGAGTACCTGCCAAGACTTCAGTCGGAGGGGGAGCAGCACCCACAGAGGTCCCTGGCTGGGATGGAGAACCCACAATGACCTTGACAGGAGGAGCTCGACCCACCGTGATCTCGGGTGGCAGGACTGGACCCACAGAGACTTCTGGAAAAGCTGGATGATCTTCGATGACCCTGGGGAAAAATTCAGACGAGAGATGCAGAGAAACAAGGTCATGGTCACCGGCGGAAGTGGAGCCCGGCGAGGTGAGCTCCGGTGCAGCTGACGACTGCACCTGGTGCTCCCCACCAAGAGCCAGAGAAGATCTCTCCAATAAATAAAAAACAGAAACCAGGGAGAGCACTTGCCTGAGCTCGAGCTCCACAGCAGTCCAGGACTCTGTTGATCCAAACGGTGACATCTCAGGCCCAGCCATGGGTCACCCCTCAGCGAGGTGACCCATGCAGGTGGCTCGTTCGGCGTGGGTTCAGAAGGTTGAATCTTTACTGGTACTGACTCCTGCGTAGCTGAAGCCAGGGGACGCTCTACTGTCAGTGCAGGATTCAGGTTGGAGCAGCACTTTCCCTCCATCCAGACTGTGCCTGCGGGAATGGGACTAGGTCCTCCAAGGCCGCAGGCTTCTTCATCATCTAGCAGCTCAATCCTGGGGCCGGCAGACACTCGGGGCAGAGGAGGAGACACGGAGAGAGCAGGTGAAAAGTCTTTAGCTGCAGCAGGTGGTGAGAGCTCATAGGACTGCGGGGGCTAAGCCTCACCACCAGGAATCAGGCAAGATAATTTATATGTTGGTAATAGAGAATGAAAAGACACTGGCCTGTGTTCCCAGAGCATGATGTTTTCTTCTGCAGCAGGTGTAGAATCAGACCTCTCCGTGACTTCAGTGGATGTGAGCCCCCCAGTGGAACGTGGAGGAGCCTCCCCTGCAGACATGGTGACAGGCGGAGCCGGGAAGGAAACAGCTGACCTCTCAGTAGTGGGAGGAATCGCCAAGGGGAAGCAGGAAACAGCAGCTGCAGAGAGGGAGGAAGCTGACGATACAGCCAGAGAGGAAAAGCACTGAGAAGGTGCTGCTGCGGGAGTCTTCTGCCTCAGCGAGGTAGAAATTGCTGCTTGAGAGTTGGAGGTGTTCTTCCGGTGAGATTTCCTTGGGCAATGGTGGGGAGCTGACGGCAGAGACGTCGGCCCCTGGAGATGAGTAATGAGAGAGAGTGAATTGACAGCTTACAGGGACCCCGCCTATGCAGAGCAACAACCCGGAAACGTCACTGTCAGCTGTCAGTGGAGAACACAACAGAATTAAAATATAAAGAGATGCCGAAATAAAGACAAGTAAACTCAAAAATGTGAATAACAAATTATAATGATCATAAACAGGAAACTAAATCATTCTAAGACACAATACAGAATACATGACAAATCAACCAAGGAAAAATAGCAGAAATTGCAACTCAAAATGACAACACTATACAAATATGAAAAAAGGCAGAAAGACTAAGCCCAGTCGAATCCACCCGTGCTCAGATCATGACATTATTATTCTTTTGTACTAGTAAAGGTGTGATTACTTAAGAAATACTTATTACTGTGTACTCATAACTGTAAACTATATCTCACATGTCTACTTTGTCTCACTATTGCCCTACGTATAAAAATATATCATGTTGATAGGAAAAACAAACAACAAAACAAACAAAAAACAAACAAAACAAAAAAAATGTTGGTGTAGGTGCATTTTACCACTTTTTTTTTAATCCTATCTGTTGAACTAGCAAACCATGGCAAACTGTCCATTCGTCCCTCTCTTCGGCACCCAGAGAATGTCCATCTTATTGTTGTCATTGTCCATTCTTTGGTTCTCAGCTGTTATCATATCTTCAGCACACATACATAGAGCAGAGAATGTTCATGGCCTACTTACAGAAGTGGGGTTATGTTATTCAGTAGTTCTTGGAGATGATTGCCACAAACATAGTACACAGAGGTGGAGTTATGTTTGTCACTCAGCAGTTCCTGGTTACAGGCAACTTCCACAAGCAAAGCAATACTGGCCTGTTGTTGTCTTCAGCTACCCGCCGGTGACAAACAAGAGAGTTCTTAGTCCGTTGTGCCCGACAGCTGCTAATTCAGGAAGTGTGCATGCTGTAGTGCTGGTTAATGGATTGATTTTGGTGATAACATCAGTGTTGACACTGGGTGATGATGCTGGGGTGAGGGAAGCAATGAAAAAAGATAGTACTGGTCCGCCATGGTTCAGTTCGCCCCTAAAAAAATGCAAAGGAGAAAAAGATTCCTGACATGTATATTCTGTTCATATATCATCCACATGGAAATTAAAACTAGGACTTAAATAAAATGTCACTGTTTCTGTGTTTTGGGTGTCAGTCTGTGAGGTTACTGTCTTGATACAATTAAAATATGTGAATCCTTGAAAAAAAAAGTGTAGAAACCCCATTTCAGACCAGAAAAGCACCAGCAAGACACTTTTATCACCATATTTTTGCCTCATATTTTTACATATGGGAATTGCAGTAAGGGCTCACACTCTTACTATGAGATTTTCCCATATTCCATCAAAATAAAACCCTAGAGATGATATTTATTTAAACACACACACACACACACACACACACACACACACACACACAAATGACCAGACAAAAAAACTGCAGTTATATATATATATATATATATATATATATATATATATATATATATATATATATATATATATATAAAATTTTAGTTAGAGGCTATTTTATTTTATTTTAATCTTATTTTGAGTTATACCTCAAGGTATTTTGGTTGTTGTTATTATATTAAGGTTAATCCTTATTATATTAAAGCTATTTGTTCTTTATTTTAAAGTTATGTCTTGTTATAACCTTTATTTTCTCTTATTTTTCTTTACTTTTTCTCTCGGCCATTAATATCACTCCACAGTAACCTTCCACTGTATTCTTCAGGGATATCCTTCCATGCGTTGTTTACCCGTTTACTCAGTAGAAATGCACTTCACTGACGGACTCAAACCGGGGTACTGTTAAGCTTTACCAAACAGATTTGGACCTACGGTATTTTAACTCTTAACTCTTAATTCTTAACTCTTTAATGCATATTTCCAGACCAGCTGCTGACTCGAACCGGGATGAAACATTTTTAAAGTATTAGTAATTAATAATTAAATTTACTCATTTCAATCCTCTGTCTTGGGTAGACCCCATTACCTCCCATGATGGTGGAAGGATCCTCCATTGCCTCATTTCAGACAAACCGTCTCAGTTGGAGCTGATGTGGGAGATCTTTCAGTTGCCATGCACAGACCTGGAGGGATACTGCCACCGGGAGGAAGGGTCTTGGGGTCCCTGGTTCGGGCATCAAATATGTTTGAAAAATTCCCTGTTAGGATAGGAGAGGTTCATTCAATGATCAGGCAGGATCAAAGTTTCAGTAAATTTAATATGCACTGATCAGCGGAAGACAATACAGAGTACAGTTTTCACAGACTGCTGCAGTGCATTGGATTAACTAACAGAGTGATTATGGCTATATATACTCAAGGGGCCGTCGGGGTGAGATCACTTGTTGATAGTTCATTCATGACTCAATTGATAAAGTTTGCTGAGCCGCCTGATTATTTCATTCATGACTCAGATTGTATCTGCTGACTACATGCAGGAAACCAGTTGACATTAGTGATAGAGCTGGATGCAGTCACAGTGATAGAACTGAACATTCACAGTTGATAACCTAAGAGTTCCTTCAATATGTTTTTTCCACTACTCAACAACTCCAAATATGGTAGCAGGATTTCCTAAGTCAGTATACACATTAAGTTATATATATATAAAACTTAATTATATATACTGTATATACGTATATATATGTGTGTGTGTGTGTGTGTGTGTGTGTGTGTGAAAATCATATACATCAAAATTTATATAACTCAGTGCAGCATAGAATTTTTCCATCACCCACTTTGCTATCTCAACAAATGAGCACATCATTTAGCCTCCGGATTCACACAACACAGTAGATCTGAGGTAGTAAACCCTAATAAAAAATCTGTCAGTTCAATTTTGGGTCCGCCCACTGACTTTTTCTATCTGCTCCATTGGCACTTGACTTAGGGATTTGTGTTTCTCTTGAGTCCTCCCTATGTTAGTTGCTGATGGAAGATGTAAGTACTGTGTGCGGGACTGACGCCACCAATGCTAACAGGACTAGCATGTCTAATGCCTCCATCATCAGCGAAGACAACAAGACCACAATTGTTTACGGGACCAGCATGGAGGCGAGCACCATCGCCAGCGGAATTAATGCAGTGCCCACTACTGGTACTGGCTGGCTAAGGTGGCCCACACCAACCAGCACAGCTGCAGCCCTGCAGCTCACCAACATCACACGGCATGGCAGCCTGATGGCGTTGTCACGGACCAACAGCGGAACAAAGACAGGGTGGACTGGCAATCAACCTTCGTCCCCGAAGCACAGCAATGCGCCCTCCTCACCACGGCACAGCAGAGAACCAACATCACCAGACAGCCGGCCGCTGCCCCTGGGTCGGTCTCTGCGGCAGCAGCAGCCTAGCGCACAGACTCCACCGCAGTGGCAATACAACAGCCAGCCGGCAGTGAGTGTAAAACTTGTCAGAGAAATCCTGTGTTTAAAAAAAACATAGATTGCTAAAAGTTTTTCAGACCCTGAACCAGGCAAAATGAATCTGGGGCCTTCAAAGTAAAAAAAAAAAAAAAAAAAGTCTGCTTGAGGGACACTTAAATGTATGGAGTATGGTCTCCAAACGTGAACAACAAGAACATCTGCTAATAAACTCTATTGATTTTATTGGGGTGTCTGAAACCTGGTTTTCATCCTTGTCACCTGAAACTGTTGTTACCATGCCTGGCTATAATGTGTTTAGGAAAGACAGGGAGCAAGGAAAAGGTGGAGGAGTTTTGCTCTATGTCCAAAATGCCTTAAAATGTAATCAGATTGAATGATCAAAACATATGAGTCTAGAATGTGTAGGAGTTAACATGGAAGTTGTCAGCCAATATGACCTTCTCCGTTATTTGTTTATACCGCAAACCCTCCTCTAAAGCAGATTTTTATGAACAATTTAAAGCACTTCTTAGTCAGTGCAATCATAAAAATTAATTAATCTTACTGGGTGATTTTAATATAAACTGGGATGACAAAAAAGACAGAAAAAAGTCTACAAATCATTACAGATCACTAAAACCTAACTTAATTAATAGATAAACCAACCAGAGTCACAAGCCAGTCAAAAAACAAAATTGATTTACTTTTCACAAATAGACCTGAAAGAATCACCCAGACTTATAACCTCTTAACAGGACCATCTGACTGTAACATAATATTATCAATATGAAAACTTCCACAGAAACAGCTTTCAAATCCATTTCAGACATCATCAGGAAACACTGCAACTTGTATAATCCCCAAAAACCAACAACAAAATATAAGAATGGCTATAAACAAAACTGAATGGAAGGAAATCACCTCCGCAAATGACATAAATCACAGCAATTAATTTTTTATAACAAAAATTGAAGAGGTTATTGTGGCATTTTCAAAAAAGGAAATAACAGAAGAAGAATCAGCTTACCATGGCTCAACTCCCAATGTCTATAGCTAATGAAGACCAGAGATCAACTTCTTAAAATAGCTCAAAAAACAGGTTTAACAACAGAAAGACAAAAAAACTACATCTGTTAGAAATAAGGTAACACAAACTCTGAGGAAGGCTAAGGCAAAAAATTTTATAACCATTATTGAAAATGCAAAAGGATATGCCAATTTTTTTTAAATAATATTACCAAATTGACTAATAAACAGAACAAAAATGATGATGGAGACATGGAACTTAATATTAATAACAAATTGGTACAGAATCCCACATCATTGCTACATAGTTTAATGACTTTTTCATAAACTCTTTGCTAGAAATATCCAATTCATTTAATCCACCTGATCATAATTCTAGTCCTATTAAAACCCTCTTACTCCTGTAATTATAATTGTTTGCCTGGTAATTTTTTACCTTTTTTTGTCAATAAATATGTTATACAATGTTTTTTTTTTGTGAAATATTTTGCTTCTTTTTTCAGAAGAAATCTCCCAAGTATTTGTCATTATTATGTGTTATAAATGCTTAAAACAAAGTATATAAAAAAAACGGATTTGAATTTTCATGAATTTACCCTTTATAAATATTTGAAATGTACATGAACAAAATATTTAGGGTATCAAAAACAAAAATTAACCTATTGTACATGTTGTCCAAAATTTGTGTTTGTCTAGATGGCACATTGAAAGAAGCCAGTTGAGGTGATTTGGGCATCTGATCAGGATGCCTCCTGGACGCCTCCTACTTGAGGTGTTTTGGGCACATCCCTCTGGGAGGAGACCCCGGGGCAGACTCAGGACTCGCTGGAGAGACTATGTCTCCCAGCTGGTCTGGGAAAGCCTTGGTATCCTCTCTGAAGAGCTGGAGCAGGTGGCTGGGGAGAGGGAAGTCTGGGCTTCTCTGCTTGAACGGCTGCCTTTGTGACCCAGAACTCCGGAAAAGTGGTAGAAGATTGATGGATTGATGGATAGATGGCTCTGTGTCCAATTTACAGGCATTTTTTGTTATCATGTACAGGCATTTTTAGGTGCTGTGAAAGGTAAAAAAGTAATTCCTACCCACCTGAATACACAGCCCCACATTGCACTCCCTACACATCCGGGGGTGTTCCTTTTGCATAGAGTAAAATATAACAAGATTTTATGTCAGATTTATCCAAAAGAAAGGTGTTTCTCCACAAAAAATGTTCAACAGTATAGAAATAGTTACCTATTGTTACCTATTAATAAATACTATAACACAGGAAAAGTAATATACAATGATAAAGCAATATGAGGCAAAGGTAATACCTGGGAATTGGTGACCTGCTATGGAGAAGATCTGCAGGAGCATGACGACCACCCCGACTGCGCCAGATACGGCTCCTTCCCCACCCTGTCCCACTGCTGGAGCTGGGAGCTGGCTCTTCATCTGAAGACTAAAAATAAAAGATATATAAGATATTGTGGCCACACATGTGACCTACTTTGTGACTGATATGAGGCCTCACATTTTAGATAAGAACAAAGACAGAGTTTCCTTGGAGATAACAGGAAGCTGTGAAGGTGTTAGCTTTGGTATGCAGGGCCTGAGACTGTGGGGGTGATATTAGAGGATTAAAGCGGAGATGCATTGTTACTAGTGATTGTAATGCAATGTGACTTGTGAGTTGTGAGAGTCCTGGTTATTTAAGGGACGAGAGTTTCCTGTAATGTCACTTTCTACTTTGAGATGTTGGTGAATGTGAATAAAGCTGCTTTGAGAGAAACCCATCTCATCATTTACACATTCCCACACTGGTGACCCAAGACGTAACATGCAGCAAGAGGAGAATTCCCCGGGGCCAGCCTCGTCAGGAGCCCCCAGCCAAGCGAATGCCGCTACGGTCCAGCTACCGGACTTTTGGCAGAACAATCCGCGCTCCTGGTTCCACGTGGTTGAGGCACAGTTCAACCTCCGGGGGATATCGGTAGATGACACAAAATTCTACCATGTGGTCGCAAAACTGGATAACCACACCGCTCAGCATGTGGAGAGCCTTATTGAGCAGCCGCCAGACAGCAACAAATACGGCGCGTTGAAGGCTGCACTCATCCAGCACTTCACTCTCTCGGTTGAGGAGAGGGCAGAGAGACTCCTGGCGCTTAGCGAGTTGGGAGATGGCACACCCGTTGACCTGATGGAGAAGACGTTGAGGTTGAAAGGCTCAAACGATGACCACTTCATCTTTACCCACCTCTTCCTCAGGACCCTACCGTCAGCGACGAGAGCGACCCTGGCCAGTTCGCCGTTGTTGGCCCAGCGGGACTTCCGCGCGCTGGCCCGGGAGGCGCATCGAATTGTCAACGCCAGCAGACAGCGCGTGGCCACGGCTGCAGCAGCGGGACTCGGCGCGACGGCCGGAGATGGCAGGGGGCCAGAGGCAGCGGTAGCAGAACCACCGACGGCGGCGGCGGGGCCCAGGGAACGCGGCGGACACACCCTTTGTTTCTACCACCACCCCTTCACAGAGAGGGCACGCAAATGTGTACCACCGTGCCAGTTCAAGCGTTCGGGAAACGCCAAGACCGGGGGTCGGTAGCAGCCGCGACCCTCGGGGAGGAGAACAAGCTGCTCTACTTGTTGGACGCACGCTCAGGGAGGCATTTCCTCGTGTACACAGGCTCCCAGTTGAGTTTCATCACACCTTCCTATGCGGACAGGCTAGCAGGTTCCAGAGGTCCCGGGGTGGCAGCAGTGATTAAGACTTTGAAGAAACTTTGAAGAACGCAGAGTTTGTTTTTGTCAGACACGATGCACATCGACCCCCACTGCGACCACCTTATGATGGACCGTTCAGAGTGTTGGAAACAGGGGACAAGCAGTTTTTGCTAGATTTGAGGGGTAGGAAAGAACAAGTTGGCATAAACAGACTCCAACCCACTTTTGTGGTGGCGGGTGAGCAAGTGCTGTTGGCAAGGGCTCCGCGGCGAGGTAGACACCCACGGGGAACTTCAAAGAGTAATGTTTCCCCAGAACACCCGCAGGGACTGACAAAAGGTTTTCACCTCCAGACAGCAACCCCCCAGCATGACAGTGCCGCGGAGACGTTGAATCCTGGTTACAGCAGATACGGCAGGAGACTGAAGCCTAAACAGCATGTGGACTGATGTGTATTGGTTCTATCACGGCATGCATACTGTTATTCTCTTGTCCATTCTAAAATGTTTGGGGGGGGGGGTTGTGTGGCCACACATGTGACCTACTTTGTGACTGATATAAGGCCTCACATTTTAGATAAGAACAAAGACAGAGTTTCCTTCGAGATAACAGGAAGCTGTGAAGGTGTTAGCTTTGGTATGCAGGGCCTGAGACTGTGGGGGTGATATTAGAGGATTAAAGAGGAGATGCATTGTTACTAGTGATTGTAATGCAATGTGACTTGTGATGCAATGTGACTTGTGAGTTGTGAGAGTCCTGGTTATTTAAGGGACGAGAGTTTCCTGTAATGTCGCTTTCTACTTTGAGATGTTGGTGATAAAATGTTCAGCAGTATAGAAATAGTTACCTATTGTTACCTATTAATAAATACTATAACACAGGAAATGTAATATACAATGATAAAGCAATATGAGGCAAAGGTAATACCTGGGAATAGGTGACCTGCTATGGAGAAGATCTGCAGGAGCATGACGACCACCCCGACTGCGCCGGATCCGGCTCCTTTCCCACCCTGTCCCACTGCTGGAGCTGGGAGCTGGCTCTTCATCTGAAAACTCTAAAAATAAAAGATATATAAGATATAAGATAATATAATTTTATATATAAGATTTATCCAAAAGAAACACAGGAAAAGTAACATACAATGATAAAGCAATCTGAGACAAAGCTAATGAGAGAAAAATACACTAGAAATTGAAAAAAAAATATTGGAATCAAATTGGGAATAAAACTTTCTCTGGCTTCTTCCATGAGTCTACAAGGAGCTTTATGCTTTCTACTTTATCTTCTGAACATTTTCTTAGATGTCACTGTATCCATTACCTGTTTAGAAATTAGTAAAAAAAAAAAATAAATCAATGAAATCTATAAAAACCACGTGCTACAATGTAAAAATCATTGAACAAAAGAATAATGAAATGTAACAATCGGAGACTAAATGGTCCCAAAAAACCCGGCAAATAATAAAAACACGATAAAAAACACAAACCAAAACTACTATTTACTATGCAAAACTACATTTACACAATCTATAAAAAACATGTACTACAGCTCAAAACCAAATACCCAAACTCTCCCAATCACTACTAAAACTACTATTTACTATGCTAAACTATTATTTACACAGTAAAAACGTGAGGGTTGACACTCAGTCTGAGACTCTGGGGGGAGGGGGGGAGGTGTAGGGAACCCACGCTGGGATAATAATCTCAGACTGGAAGCAGAGGGGAGGCAAATAGTCCCTCTGCCGGTACAGCGTGGGGGATTAAACGGATGAGGACAATAGGTACTGTGATGGGAGAAGTTATGGTGATGCAGCAGGAAGGAGCAGCTGCGGGGACAGTGGGGGTGATGATGTGTTGAATGTATTGTGATGCAAGATCTCAGGCAGCAGGGGGAAGGAGTGGGGTGATATAAAAGGAGAGACCCTGGTGTATGAAGGAAATGCATTTTCTGTGTATGAATGAAGTGAGAGAGTGAATAAAGTTCATCTGCCCTGCAAGTCTGATTTCTGATGCTGGAATAATCATCTCAGACTGGAAGAAGAGGGGAGGCAAATAGTCCCTCTGCCGGTAGAGCGTGGGGGATTATTTGCCTCCCCTCTGCTTCCAGTCTGAGATGATTATCCCAGCGTGGGTTCCCTACACTGTCAATGAAACATGCTGTCATCCCAACTGCTTGGAAGGTAGGAGTGGTTAGACCAATTTTCAAAACAGGGAGTAAAACTGAAATAAACAACTACAGGCCAATCAGCATCTTACCTGCCATCTCCAAAACAATTGAAAAATGGGTGGCCACACTATTATGTGAACATCTGAATTATTGGAACACCCCCCTGCATCACGCACAGTTTGGGTTCCGTGGCCACCACACAACAGAGTCTGCAAAAAGATTGTTCTTAGAGAAAACTAAATCTTTTTAAGTGCAATTGTGTAGGTGCTGTGTTTTTAGATTCAACTTTATTTATATAGCGCCATTTCACAACAACAGTCATCTCATAGCACTATCAACTGTAGGGGGAACCCCCACAGCTGCAGAAAGACCCCAGCAATCAGGCGATCCCCTGTGAGCAAGCACTTGGCGACGGTGGAGAGGAAAAACTCCCTTTTAACAGGAAGAAACCTCCAGCAGAACCAGGCTCAGAGAGGGGCAGTCATCTGCTGCGACTGGCTGGGGGGTGAGGGGATAGAGAAGAAGAAAAGAACAGACATGTAGAGAGCAAACAGCACGATGGGGACTCAATCTATGGGAGAGAACAAACAAATGTTAATGACCAGCAAAAAAAAAAAAATATTTCATTGAGAGTGAGAAAAGGAGTGAGGCCTAGTGCATTACTGGAGGTCCCCCGGCTGACTAAACCTATTAGCAGCATAACTAAGGGAGGGTTCAGAAACACATGATCCCTCCCTAATTGTAGGCTAGATCAAAAAGGTAGGTTTTAGCCCTATTCTTAAAAACAGAGATCGAGTCTGACTCCCGAATCCAGATTGGCAGCTGATTCCACAGGAGAGGAGCTTGATAACTGAAGGCTCTGCCTCCCATTGTACTTTTGGAGATTCTAGGTATTACAAGTAATCCTGCATTTTGGGAGGGTAGTGCTCTGTTAGGATAATACGGTAGTATCAGATCTTTTAAATAAAAAGGAGCCTGATTGTTTAGAGCTTTGTAAGTAAGAAGAAGGATTTTAAACTTAATTCTAAACTCTATGGGAAGCCAATGAAGGGAGGCCAGAACCGGAGAGATAAGATCTCTCTTTCTAGCACCTGTTAAAACTCTTGCTGCAGCATTTTGGATCAGCTGAAGACTTTTTAAAGATGTTTTAGGACAGCCTGATAATAAAGAATTACAATAATCTAATCTCGAGCTAACAAAAGTGTGGATCAGTTTCTCAGCATCACTCTGAGAAAAGATGCTCCTAATCTTGGCAATATTATGCAAATGATAGAAGGCAGTCTTAGAAACAAATTTAATATGTGAATTGAAGGACAAATCCTGATCAAAAATAACTCCAAGGTTCCTCACAGAGCTATTAAGAGAAAGAGTAACCGCATCCAAACTGAAAGTTTGATTTGGAAAGGAATTTCTAAGGTTTGTTGGACCAACAAGAATGACTTCAGTCTTATCTGAATTTAATAGCAGGAAATTACAAGTCATCCAAGCTTTGATTTCCTTAAGACAGGCTTCTAACTTGGCTAATTGATTACTATCATCTGGCTTCATTGACAGGTATAATTGTGTGTCATCAGCATAACAATGAAAATGTATGCAGTGCTTTCTAATAATATTGCCTAACGGAAGCATATATAAACTAAAAAGAGTAGGGCCTAGCACAGATCCCTGTGGAACTCCATGACTGAGCTTTGAGTTGAAAGAAAACTCATTATTTACATGAACAAACTGGAACCTATCAGATAAATAAGATCTAAACCACTGCAACGAAGTTCCATTAAGTCCAACATAGTGTTCTAATCTATCAAGTAGAATATTATGATCGATAGTATCAAAAGCTGCACTAAGGTCTAAAAGGACAAGTACAGAAACTAGTCCATTATCAGATGCAATGAGGAGGTCGTTAGTGACCTTCGCTAAGGCTGTTTCAGTACTATGATGGATTCTAAACCCAGACTGAAACTCTTCAAGTAAACCATTTCCCTGCAGGTGGTCAAATAATTGCGTAGCAACAACTCTTTCTAAGATTTTTGAAATGAAAGGGAGATTAGAGATTGGTCTATAGTTAGCTAAAGCTCCTGGATCTAGTGTTGGCTTTTTGAGTAAGGGTTTAATTACAGCCGTTTTAAAAGCCTGCGGTACATGGCCTAAAGTTAATGAAGAATTGATTATATGAAGAATAAGGCTACCAATAAGTGGGAAGACTTCTTTAAATAACCTGGTAGGAATAGGGTCTAAAAGACAAGTTGAAGGTTTGGATGAGGAAACTATTTTGTCTAACTCACAAAGGTCGATTGGGGTAAACTCATCAAGACAGACATCAATAGAAGGAGTTGTAGTAGTTACAGTATTTAAGTTAACTGTGGGAAGAATCTGATTGATTTTATCTCTGATGGATGAAATTTTATTATTGAAAAAGTTCATAAAGTCCTGACTAGTAAGCTCTAAGGGAATGCTAGGATTGACAGAGTCCTGACTCTTTGTCAACCTGGCTACAGTACTGAAAAGAAACCTGGGATTATTCTTGTTCTTCTAGCTTTTCTAAGAGATTTTTTATAAATTAAAAGATGATTTCTCCAAGCTAAATAGATTTCATCTAAATTAGTGGAGCGCCATTTTCTTTCTAATTGACGAGTCTTCTGTTTTAAGCTACGAGTTTCTGTGTTGAACCAAGGAGTTAGAAATCTCTGATTAGACTTTTTCTTTTTTAAGGGGGCCACCAAGTCTAGAGTCTGATGCAGAGACGCTGAAACACTATCCACCATGTTATCAATTACAGAAGGAGCAAGCTGTCTATAGCTTATTTCCGTTGTGTTGACACATGGCATAGAGGAAACAATCTGCATAAATTTGGTAACAGCATCATCTGAGAGGCATCTACTGTAATAATATTTTTCTTTAGGAGCCAAATAGTCAGAAATAGTAAAATCAAAGGTTAACAGACAATGGTCTGACAGTACAGGGTTATGAGGAGACACTACAAGATTTTCTATTTCTATGCCATATGTCAGAACAAGGTCCAATGAATGGTGGAGGTAATGAGTAGAATTCCCTACTTTCTGAGAAAACCCAATCGAGTCTAATATTGAATTAAATGCCACATTAAGGCAGTCACTATAGGGCCTTTTCCACTAGCACGCTTTAGCGCGACACGGGACGGCTCAACACGCTTTATGTACGCTTTTCCACAAGCCCCAACACGGTTTAACAGCCGCGATTCTCAGCCCCGCTGAAGGGCAGGGTACAGCAGTGCTGAGCTGTGCCGTGTTGTGACGTTAACAGACTGGTCGCCGCTGATTGGTCAGGTCGTAACCGGCGCTGATTGGTCAGGTTGTAACCGCCCCTCTCCTCCTCCTCATCTACCAAATCTTCACGACCTTCTCAACAAAGTTTTTGAAAAAAAAAAAAAAAAGAATCTTCACGACCGCCTTTACTCAGCACGCAACCACTGTTGGCGGTTCCTTTTCAGTGTATTGCTGTGCTATTTTCATTTATTCTCTATCAAAAATGGCTTTGTGTAATAAGGGTGTTCCATGGACCAGTAAGGAGCTGCAGTGTCTGCTCACTGCATTGTCAGACGAACGTATTCAGCGCGAGTTAGACGGAGCCGCCCGGAATGAAAAAATATACCGGGAGGTCTCGACATCGGAGTCCTTTAACGGTGAGTTTTAATTTTTTTTTATTGTGTGTTTTTTCGCAAATATATTCGGTAAGACGCTCAGTTTATTTATGCAATAAAAAAGCTGTTCATTTGTGGATGGATCACTGCTTTATTGCAGCACACTGCGGACTAAAGCTTTTATTGTAATTATTCATGTGAACAATACGCTGAAATAAGCTTATGTATTCTTGTTAAAAACTATTGTCTTTTCTGTATATATTGCACTTTCATGCTGTATTTTATTGTGTGCATTTTCCTTATAGAATCATCCCACGCGTCCGGCGCGACAGCCCGCACGGATTATTCAACCGAGCCTTCCTGACCCACAGCTGGCAGAGACGCCTTCATTCAACCGAGCCTCAGCACTCAGTGGTCGGCGTGTATAAAATGTCGATTAACCTTCATGTTGTGTTGCAAAGTTTTTTTTTATTTTAATATTTTGTATATAATAAAATGGAATTGTTTTGGAAAGTGTGGTTTGTCTGTTATAACACTGAATTATAAAACAGCATAATTACATAGAAATTCCATTGCCTAGTCTGATCAAAATGATGCTGAGGGTCAACCATTGTAAAGGTAATGTAATTTTTAACTAGACCAAAAAAGAAATCTTTTTGTAAGCTTTCTGTTCTTTTTATTGAAATATCATAAAAAATTAGCACCAAGTCAAAGGTACAAGTATATGTAAATTGAATGTTCTATCAGCATTCCAAATTCAGAGATTTACAATACTTTAGAAGGAGTGTAGCATCATCTAAACGGAAAATAATAATACTGTTGTTCCAAACGTTGACCTGAAGGTGAAAAACATGATTTTTTTTAATTCAGTACATCCAAAATGCCCTAGGATGTGGTGTTGGACAGTGTGCCACCGTCTCATTATTTAATATGAATAAAAACAAGTTTCAGCTCATTATTTCTAGGTCATTTGGCAGTTAATTCAAAACAAAAGTGACTTGTGTTGTTGCAGCTTAATTATGAGATAAAATTAATTGTGAGATAAAACCACAGAGCGAGCAAGGCAATAATCCTTGGATCCTCCATTTTTTGTCTCGTGTAAATAAGGACTCAGTCCGGTGCATAACATCACGGGAGTGTGGCCCCGCCTCGCTGAGAATCTGCTGCTGCCCCGCAACACTGTGCTAATGGAGACAGAAGCATTCCGAGCCGTACTGAAGTGAATCGAGCCGTACCGAGGTGTGCTGGGCTAGTGGAAAACAGGCTTATCTACATCCACATGTATATTAAAGTCCCCTACTATAATTATTCTATCAGATTTCAGCACTAAATCAGCGAAGAAATCAGCAAATTCGGATAAATATTCTGAGTAGGTTGATGGGGGACGATAAACTATGGCAAATAAAATTGGGTTTAACCTAAAATTGCTAAAGTGCCCAATACTGAGGACCAGGCCCTCAAAGGAATTATAACATGTTTTTTGCTTTACATTAACTAGTAATTTGGAATGGTAAATTGTTGCTACTCCTTCTCCACGACCAGAACTTCTGGGATTTTGACAGTTTAAATAACCAAAGGGAGTTGATTCATTTAAACCAACATAATCCTCTTGCCCTAACCAAGTCTCTGTAAGGGAAATTAAATCAATCTGATGATCAATCAACAGATCATGGACTAACAGAGACTTGGGAGTTAGAGACCTAATATTTAATAAATCACATTTAATTTTTAAATTATGAAGAGGAACAGAGGCCAAATCATTCATTTTAGAGGCTTTATGTTTAATTTGAGTTTTACCAATATTTTGCTTTATCACTTTGGGATGCTTATGCATTATATTTTTATTTACTTTGGAGGGAGCAGTCAACGATTCTCTGATGGGGAAGACAGGGGCTAAGCTGAGGGGTGGTGGATGAAGAGGAGCTGCAGAGAGGCGTGTAAGACTGCGACTCTGCTTCCTGGTCCCAACTCTGAGTAGTCAGGGTTTTGGAAATTTGGATAAAAAAGATGCCAGATTGTTAGATAAAAGAGAAGCACCATCCAAAGTGGGATGAATGCTGTCTCGTCTCATAAGACCAGGTTTTCCCCAAAAAGAGCTCCAATTGTCAATGTAGCCCACGTCATTTTTAGGACACCACACAGACAGCCAGCGGTTCAAGGATGACGAGCAGCTAAACATGTCATCACTGGTCAGATTGGGGAGGGGCCCAGAGAATACTACAGTGGCAGACATCGTTTTTGCAAAGTCACACACCAATCTTAAGAAGGCATTTGACACTGTTGACCACAACATCCTTTTAACCAAACTTACTCATTTGAATTTGTCAGAACACACTATCAAATGGATGAAATCCTATTTAATTGACAAACAGCAATGTGTAATGGTCAGCACTGTCAAATCACCATATTTGAAATGTCACATTGCTGTCCTACAAGTCCCCATACTTGGACCAGTATTTTTTTTTCCCTATTCATAAATGATTTACCAAATGCATGCAGAAACATACAGAAACATGCAGAAACATACAAATTATGCAGATGACACAGTAATAGTCACATCTGCAAAAAACACACAAGAAGCAAGCTGTATTCTTACAACAATGATGACCCAAATCCATGACTGGTTGAATAATTCATGTCTCCAACTAAACACTAAAAAAACTGTTTGCATGATGTTTACCAAACAACAACCAAATATTACAAACTAAAAATACTTTCTTTAAAAGGGAGGAGCTGCAACTAGCTGAGGAATTTAAGTACCTCAGAGTGACTTTAGACTCCTTATTAATCTTTAAAACACATCAAAAAAATCTTAAACATAATCATATTCAAGCTAAGAAATTTTAAACAAATTAGACCATCGCTGACAGTTAGTGCAGCCAAAATGTTTCATGCAATGATCTTCTCACACATCAATTACTGTTTCACCAACTGGTCACAACTGGTGTAACCATAATCAAACCCATCGAATCCTTATGCAAAAAAGCTATAAAAAATCTTTGATAGGAAATATCCCACATATCATTGCTGTCACATTTACAAGAAATACAATCTTCTGTCTTTTGAAAATTTAAAACTCTCAAATTTGCCTGTTTAATCTATAAGATATTAAATGCCCCCCCCCTTCCGAAGAGGGGGGGAGGTGGACAATATATTAAACTGAGGACTGTCAC
Source organism: Pholidichthys leucotaenia (assembly GCA_020510985.1). Taxonomy (NCBI): domain Eukaryota; kingdom Metazoa; phylum Chordata; class Actinopteri; order Cichliformes; family Pholidichthyidae; genus Pholidichthys; species Pholidichthys leucotaenia. Next base: position 15,598,405 of record CM035838.1, read on the forward strand.
CAGTACAACCACCAGAGCAAGCACTAGAGGAGAAAGTGAGGTCCCACGCACCACATTTGCTCAATCTGTGCTATCAGTGAGGGGCACCAAGATCTGGAATAACATACCACCTGCAATCAGAGAATGTACCACACTAAACACTTTAAATAAGCATTGTAAAAATTGGCTTTTTAACAACCAAAACTGTACCCATAACTAGTGGTTGCACATGCGTCACACACATATGCCCTGCCTCTTGTTTGTTGCTGTCTGTTGCTGTGAGCTGCTTGGGAGCATGTGTGTGTACGCATACACAACACTTCACTTGTGTGACATTTGAATGTTTTGTTATGTAACACCTTAACTCTTGCACTTTAGCAAATACACTTTGTGCAGTTTTTCTGCTCGAGTATGGTTGTTTGTTTGTTTTTGTGACCCATCAGAGGACTACAGATGCAAATTAGCAGTATTGCTATATCTGGCATACTTACATTTGTATTAATGTTCATTAGTATGCAATGTCCCTTTCAAATAAACACTGAACTGAAACTTAAACTACAAAAGAGGGAAGTTTACTTACAACACAGCTTAAAGCTAGCACTGTCTTGTTGTGGACTTTTTTACCTGCTAAATTTCCCTCAACATCAACAATAATAATAAGCTGACAATAATAAAAAAAGAATAAAAAGTTGACAATAGTAAGTGTGACAATCCTGGATCACCTTCTGCTATCCTTGTGCACCTGGTCAAGACTCTGCCATATAATGATAATTTCAGACTGGATTTATTGTGTGGAAAAGTTCTCAGCTCATTACCCCACCTGAGGGAAAGCAAATGACCTAAAGCCAGTCATAAAAAAGTACTGGCTCCAATGGAGTGATGTGTGGAAGGATTTTGAAACATACACAGAGATACATGGATAGAGATACTGCTCACGACTGTACAGGTTCATCTCAATAAATTAGAATGCCATCGAAAAATGTATTTATTTCAGTAATTTAAGTCAACAAAACAAACTCATATATCTCAGTTCAGTTTTTATGTTTTATATTGTTTGTTTTTTTTAACAGGGTTTTATATCATAGGTCAGTTAGTCGGTGTGTTGAATGTATGTGTGTGGGGGTGGGTGAGACTATGTTTTGCCTTTTGGTGTACTGTATGTTGTTTACAGTGTTGGCAAAGTTACTAAAAAATAGTAACTAGTTACACTTACTAGTTACTTCTTTTCAAAAATAACTTAATTTTGAATTACTGCGTGATTAAAGTAACTAGTTTCTTGGAGAAGAAACTTTCATGTTACTTTTAAATGCATACTTAAATCAGCTTGCACACATAGCAAGATCAAGGGCCCCTTGTTCTCATCAGAAAAAAGAAGAAAAAGAAAACTGATGAGAAAAAAAGTCTCATCTTACAGAGAAAAAATGTCTCAGATTTGCATAAACTATTGTAATCAGTAGAAAGTCAGAAATTTACTAGAAAAAAAGCTGTAAATTCACAGAGAAAATTTTGGACCCCCTTTTGGTCCGTTTTTGCCCCACGAGCCATATGTTTGACACCCCTGGACCAGCCATTTAAAAACACATATTTAGAGGATTTACTTCCATGAAACAGTTGCATATCACATCAGCATGTAAATTAATAAGATAAAATAAAACAGAAAGCACAAATAAGTGAAAGTTCACCGCTTAGAAGAAGCTGTACTGCAACAAATCACAGTCACTTTTTCTCTGTGCCTAAGAAAATTTTAAATGCATTTAATGCGGACATTGAATGTGAGTTTCTTGCTCAAAAAATACTCATGTTTAACCACAGAGGTAGGAGCTGTCGCTGGCTACTCACCACTCAGACAACAGGCGATCAGGGCTCGATATGAAAAGTCACCACGGCATTTCTTCCTACTGGGCTGCTGCATGAACTGGGGCAGGACACGAAACCGATGTACGGAGGAGACTGACAGCTGTGCCAGCTATGGTAGGGTCAGTTTATTTGCGCTAAAAATGTCTATCCATCCATCCATCCATCCATCCATCCATCCATCCATCTTCTACCCTATCCATATTAATAAAACGAGTAATGCATCTGATCAAATTTCAGTAACTGTAATGCATTACTGAATTTTTAAACAGTAATTTCGCTACACAGCATGTTACTGCAAAAGAAGTGGCGTCACAGTAACGCATTACAAAGTAATGCGTTAATCCGAACACTGGTTGTTTATTATTTTGTTCAACACTTTGAGCTGCTACACTGTATGAAAAGTGCTTTATAAATAAAGTCTGTTAGATTGGTATAGATTCATTATAGACATAGTGATATATTTCATGTGTTTATTTCTTTCAGTTTTGATGGTTATGGCTTATAGCTCATGACATTTCATGAACCAGGCTTGGGCTCCTCCTGAGCCCGGCTTCATGGCTTTTTTCTGTTTCAGTGATCTGTGTTTTATGTTGCCTTTTGAGGTTCCATATTGTGTCTCATTTCTGCATTGCCATTATCTAGCTTGTTTTGCCATGTTCTGTAGTATGTTTGGTGCCATTTATTTGTTTGTTTATGTTTCTGGAGTATTTGATTATCTTTTCAAGTTTTCTCTTAGTCTGCTTTTGATTTTTTTTAATATTTATTTCATGACTGGCAGCGGTCAGGGGGTGGAGTCGTGTTGTGCCTCTTGTGACCCTTTCACTTCCGGCTCAGAGAAAGAGTAGACACTTTTCTAATCCTCTCTTTTCCTTTCTGATCCCAGCTTGCAATGTTGCGTTTTTGTCTGTGTTTAGTCGCTCTTCTGCTGAATCTTAATCTAAATGGAAATTATGGATCTGGAAAGCGGCTTAACTGTGATTGTCACCACTTCAAAAGAAGATCGGGTCAGGAGGAACCCAACAAGGAGACTCATGGACATTGGAATTCATGCGTCTGTGGAGATTTGGCAGGAAACATTATTGGTTGTGATCTCAGGACTTCTATTTTTGGCTGTGAAGTTCCCTGATGTATCAGAAATTGAAGGAAGGTGAGAGAGCTGATCAAAGCGGACCCGGCAAGCTCCTTCATCAAATTCGACCAGTTGGGAAGGGCACGAGTAGCGGCAACGGTGAACTGAATGACAGTGATTCAGTGGAGGAATACATCTGGAGCCCTGTGCTCTCCATGGAATGGAATGCCTGTTTAAGCCTGTATATTAATATTAAAATTATGAAGCACAAGCGCATGAGAGAGGAAAATTCTATTCTCCGTGGGCTCTGAGCTGTGTAGATTTGAGCTTGTTTTGATGCCCTGTTTACATTCCTCCTCGATGAGATAAGCTGAAGTGGCAGCTGCTAACCCAAACAATGGACAGACAGCTACTGTTGTTTCAGCGGATGAACTTCTCAAGGACAGTCCATGTGCCTTCATCTGCAAGCGAAGAGATAGACTCCGGACTTGTTTATAAGTCACATGATTATAACATCTATCCACTGCCTGGAGGCACCCTCTGCTGTTCACTAGCAACTGTCACACCTACACTACACAAATGCATACAACATTACACGAACTGACACATATATACTGACTCATACATACACTGCCTCTCTCAACTCTTGTTTGTGTGATCTATATTGTCTGCTAATTGTGCATAGAGGGTTTTTTTTTCTGTGTAGTCAAAATTTGGCTCATTTGAGCTTTATATGAGCTTATACGAGCGCTATTCTGATTAACTATGTTTTTTTCTCTCTCCTATTGTGTTTTCCTCCCCCTCCCTTCCCCTCTTTACCCCCACTGTATGACAGGCGCCTTGCATGGCTGCCGCGTCATTGGATGCGCCTAATGTGCGCGTCCAATGTCAAGTCAAATTCCTCATATGTTTACTTGTAAATATACTTGGCAATAAAGCTGATTCTGATTCTGATTCTGATTCTGATTGTCTGCTGGCAGCCACGCCTCCCTGTCCTGTCAAACTATGACAGTTGGTTCCAATTTGTATTGCCTGTTCCTATCTCTGCTCAGGTCAGCCCACACACACACACACACACACACACACACACACACACACACACACACACACACACACTCACATGCACACCACCTGTTTTCACTCAGCTCACACACATGCATACACAAACACACATACGTACACGCACACACACTCACACCTGTGCTCATTTAGCTTTTTACACCACGTATTGTTTAAGCTTTTCTTGTTCACCTGTTGCTCGACGGTTCATTGGAATGTCACTACTACTCCAGAGCACGGACCGCTCTATCGAGACTCTGTAAGTACTGTTTCCCCACCGTTCCGCAGTCACGTCTGGGAACGCTGTGGGTTATCTCTATTATTTCCCCGTTCCTCAGTCACATCTGAGGGCGCCTTGGGTCTTATTCTCATACTCTCCAATGAACCGTAGAGTGTTTATGTTTGTTTTCTGTTCTACTTGCTCGGTTCGCTTGTTGAAGCTTCTGTTATGACTCTTGTGTTCAATAAATAAGCACAACACAATCCTGCATTTGGGTTTTTGTGCAGGAGAGACAATTCATGACATGACAACCCCAAATTCAGTTTCTCAAAAAAATAGAATATGACATTAAATTAATTTAAAAAAAAGAATTTTAATAGAAATCTTTGCCTACTGAAAAGTATGTCCATGTACACATTCAATACTTGGTTGGGATTCCTTTTGCATGAATCAGCATCTCCATAAAGCTTGTCCGCAGAGGAAAGCCCGAAGTGCTCTAAATTTCCTCGTAGATGACTGTGCTGACTTTGGACTAAATAAAAAACAGTGGACCAACACCAGCAGATGACGTCTTTACAGATGAAAGTGAATTTTAAATTTAATTTGGAAATCAAGGTCCCAGAGTCTGGAGGAGGAGTGGAGAGGCACAGAATCCAAGTTGCTTGAGGTCCAGGGTAAAGTTTCTAGAGTCAGTAATGATTTGAAGAGCCATGTCATTTGCTGGTATTGGTCCACTGTGTTTTATCAAGTCCAAAGCCAATCCAGCCATCTCTCAGATCATTTTAGAGCACTTCAGGCTTCACTCTGTTTACTAGTTTTAGGGAGATACTAATTTCATTTTCTAGCAGGACACGGCACCTGCCCACACTGACAAAAGTACCAAAACCTGGTTTAATGACCATCCTCTCACTGTGCTTTATTTTTTTTTTGTATACTTTATTGATCCCCAGAGGGGAAATTGAGGGCATCCACCTGGATGGATGAAGCAGCCACGGTACAGCGTTATCCCTTTACCATTCACACACACATTCACACCTAGGTCCATTTTTAGAGTCTCCAATTAACCTAACTTGCATGTTTTTGGCCTGTGGGAGGAAACCGGAGAACTCCTGGAGTAAACCCAAGCAGATACAGGGAGAACATGCAAACTCCACACAGATCACTGTTGGCCAGGGGCTGGGATCGAACCAGGATCCCATGGCCAAGGGTGAGTTGCTGTGCTGCCACAGTGCTAACCACTGCTCCACGGCGCCACCAGCAAACTCTCCTGACCTAAACCCCATAGAGAATCTATGATGTATTGTATTGTCAGAAGGAAGATGAGAAGCCAACTTTTATTGCCATTCAATCCATACAGCCAATCATGTACAGCAGAAGGAAATTACGTTTCTCTGATACTGTGGTGATCTGCTCTGTGTGCCTGCTGTCCTGATTGCCTCCTCAGCTGTATGCACACCTGGCCCACTCATTAGACAGCCTTCTTAAGCTGCGCTGCCCCTTGGTCTGCACGGAGACGTTAAGGCGCCTTTGGACTGGAAAGACCTCCTTGTCCTTCCTCTTCCTCCTGCTACTTTGGAGTTTCGCCTCCTTCACCTCATCCTGCTCCGTCAGGTCTTCTGGGAGCCAGCTCTCCCCAACTTCAAGTAAGCTACCAGGATTCCATCCCTTTCTGCACTTCACCTCTTCTCCCCTGTGCACAGGTGGAAACCTCCAGGCAGCGGACCTCCTCCTCCTGGCGGCAGACCGGGACTCCTACCCGTGCTCTGCATGTGTACCGAATACCTACCTGCACCACTTCACCTCACTCTTCGGCGATGGCTCGGGCCCGGGACAGACTGCACTGGGTACGGAACCTCTGGGAGCTCTTCAGCGCCTCAGCCCTTCGCCCATCTTATAAGACTGTACATTCTCTTTTTTTTTCAACCTAGCTTCAGTGAACTTATTCGCCTGTCTTCTCTCTCTCATAGGGTTGCCAGTTTGATCCGTGCTCTGCTCGCCCCTCTGCTCACTTCTACACTCAAACACACACACACATTCACACACTCTTTAAAAACGGATAATTGTTTTTATTCCAAGCCTGAGTCTGCTTCTGGGTTTACCAAACATGTCAGTACGTCTCCGTCAGACAAACCCAGCAGACAGTGTTCTCGCACAGAAACTTAACACCGTCAAGGCTCAGTTAGATCAGTTATCCTATCAACAGCAACTCATACTTACACAACTGATGCAGATTAAAACTCACCTGGATCGCCTGACACAGACACAGCTCTTTCCACCTGATCCCGGAGGGGTGGCCGGGTCAGCTAGTCCCACCCCTCATCCCTCCCAGCAGTCTCAGCTGACTCCAGTCCCCACCCCCACGTGATTCAGTGGTAAGCTAGGGGAAGCACGGGGATTTTTGCTACAGTGTGGTATTGTTTTTCAACGTGTGCCGGGGGATTTCCCCATGAATCATAGCCGCATAGGGTATGTTGTCATTCTCTTGGAGCGCAGGCCTTAAGTTGGGCCTACGCCGTGATGGCTCGGCCCGACTACGTTAACATGACCTACGATCAGTTTGTGGCTGAGTTTAATGAGATTTTCGACCACTCTGACCGAGATAGTGTGCTCAGCACCCGATTGGGCAGCACGGTGGTGCAGTGGTTAGCATTGTTGCCTTACAGCTAGAAGGTTCCAGGTTCGAATCCCCAGGCTGGCAGGGGTAGGAACCGTTCTATGTGGAGTTTGCATGTTCTCCCTGTGCTGCGTGGGTTTACTCCAGGGGATCCGGTTTCCTCCCACAATCCAAAGACATGCATGTTAGGTTAATTGGTTGTTCTAAATTGTCCCTAGATATCTGTCTCCTATAGGCCCTTAGAGTAGAGGGTTAGTGCTAGTGAAGCGCTTTGAGTGGTCTTTGAGACTAGAAAAGCGCTATATAAGTACAGGTCCTTATCCCTTATCCTTATTACTGAATGTCAAACAAGGAAGTAAATCAGTCTCTGATTACTCGGTGGACTCCTGGGTGGTGGGAGCAGAGGTGGGGTGGGAGGATGCCTCTCTCTGCAGCATATTTACTTGCAGCCTTAGCCCTAGCCTGCCTGGACAAATTAGCCCGCATAGACAAGCCTAACAAATTGAACGAGCTAATCCCCCTCGCCATTAGTATCAATAATCAGCTGAGGGAATGATCCAGCAAGCGTCGACCTCCCGGTCGTTCGGGCTTGCAGTTTCGCCGCTCCCCGCAACCCCCCTGCTAGCCCCCCGATCCCTTGGAGACTGAGGTGCCCATGGTGATGGGCCAATCTAAGCTGCCCCCGGCTGAAAAGGAATGCCACCGTGAGCTTGGGTTATGCCTTTACTATACTAGTGAGGAGCACGAGCTGGCCTCTTGTCCCATTTGGCCAAAAGGAGGGGGTTCGTGCATCACAGCAGGGGGACTCACGGACTCACCCCGGGCTAACTCCCTCACTAAATTTCTGCTCCCAATTCGTTTCCTACATAATCACAATGAAATATCCACCCACACACTCATTGATTCAGGGGCCAAGAGGAGTTTTATTTCTGAGAATCTGGCAACCTGGCTGGGGCTTCCTTGCTACCGGCTGAAGACTCCGTTAAAACTGATTGCTCTGTCTAAGGTTCCGCTTGCCATTGTCGTGAAACAAACTGCTCCTGTCTCTTTGTTGGTATTAGGCAATCACCGGGAGCAGATTAGTTTTTTTGTCCTTCCCGTTTCAGCCTCCCCTGTTATTCTGGGCTACCCTTGGCTTCGGCTGCACAATACGGTTATTGATTGTCGATTGGGAAACATTGTCTCCTGGAGCTCATTTTGCTTGAGTGCCTGCCTTCAGTCCGCTGCTTGCTCCCCCTCTGTTCCCCTCTGTTCTACTGACTCACCCCCGCCTGACCTTTCATCAGTCCTTCCCGAATACCATGACCTGGACGGCGTTTGTAGTAAGGCTTAAGCACTGTCACTTCCCCCCACCATCCCTATGATTGTGCCTTTAACCTCCTGCCAGGGGCTCCTTTGCCATCCAGCCGGCTTTATAGCCTCTCTGCCCCGGAGCGGGAGGCGATGGTTAAGTACATCAAGGAATCTCTGAGTTCTGGCATTATCAGGCTGTCATCTTCAGCGGTGGAGGCGGGATTCTTTTTTGTGGGGAAAAAGGACGGTTCGCTTAGGCCTTGTATTGACTTCAGGGAGCTAAATAACACAGTCAAGGATAAGTACACTCTCCCCTTCATTAACACCGCCTTTGATTCCCTCCAGGAGGCTTCAGAGTTCACTAAACTGGATCTCCGCAACGCCTATAGCCTGGTGAGGATCAAGGAAGGGGATGAGTGGAAGATGGGGTTCTGCACTCCTAGTGGCCACTTTGAGTATTTGGTGATGACCTTTGGTTTGACCAATGCTCCTGTAGTTTTCCAACGACTGATTAATGATGTGATGAGGGATTTTTTTGGATTCTTTTGAGTTTGTTTATCTCAATGACATCCATATTTTCCCCAGTCCCTCGAAGAACATCAGGTACATGTCAGGTGGGTTCTGCAGCGCCTACTGGAGAACAAACTGTTCATCAAGGCTGAAAAATGTGAGTTTCACACCCCATCCACCACATTTCTGGGTTTCATCATCTCCCATAATGAGATCATCGCGGATCCAGACAAGGTGAAGGTGGTGGTAGAGTGGCCAGTCCCATCATCCCGGAAACAGCTGCAGCAGTTCCTGGTTTTTGCCAATTTCTATCTCCGCTTCATCAAAGACTATAGTATCATTGCCCTACCACTCACTCACCTCACCTCCACCAAGGTGCCTTTCCGGTGGACGGAGGAGACGGAGGCAGCCTTTGCTGAGTTGAAGTCATTGTTCTCCTCTCCTCCTATTTTGGCCCAGGTGGACCCCATGCTGCAATGTCTGGTGGAGGTGGATGCATCTGACTCCGGCATGGGAGCTGTATTTTCTCAACGCTCACCTGCCACCGACAAGATCTACCCCTGCACATTCTTCTCCCACCATCTATCCCCGGCAGAGAGGAACTATGACATCGGGGACAAGGAGCTGCTGGTGGTCAAGTTATCCTTGGAGGAGTGGCGTCAGTGGCTGGAGGGGGCCTCTCAGCCTTTTGTCATTTGAACCAATCATAAGAACTTGGAGTACCTCAAGACGGACAAACAACTCAACTCTCGTCAAGCCCGCTGGTCCCTGTTTTTCAGTAGATTTAATTTTACCATCACCTATCGCCCAGGGTCTAAGAACACCAAACCGGACGCGCTTTCCAGACAATTCTCCCCTGATGCAGCGGAGGTGCCGCCACATCTCATTGTTCCTCCTTCATGCATCATGGGTGGCCTCTCATGGGGCATCAAGGAGAGGGTTAGGAGAGCACAGGAGACCGAGGCTGACCCGGGAGGGGGGCCAGCGGGATGGATATATGTGCTCTCTGCAGTCCGGGGTGAGGTCATCAATTGGGCACACTCCTCAAAGCTACTGTGCCATCCTGGGATGACGCGGACAGTGGCCCAACTACAGAGAACTTTCTGGTGGCCTTTGCTATGGACGGACGTTGGGGAATACATTCAAGCCTGCCCCCAGTGTGCCACCTGCAAGGCATCCTCCTCTCCACCTGCGGGTCTGCTACATCCCCTTCCCATCCCCAGCAGACCCTGGTCCCATGTGGCCCTAGATTTTGGGACTTGTCTTTCCCCCTCTGCAGGCAACACCGTCGTCCTCACGGTCATGGATAGGTTCTCCAAGGCGGCCCACTTCACTCCCCTACAGGGGCTCCCTACGGCCAAGGAGGCGGTGGACCTGCTCGTCCCACATGTGGTGCAGCTCCACGGCATCCCTGTGGACATTGTGTCTGACCGTGGGCCCCAGTTCATCTCACAGGTTTGGCAAACTTTCTGTAAGGCCATCGGGGCCATGGTAAGTCTGTTCTCAGGGTACCACCCTAAGAGTAACGGCCAGTGTGAGTGCACCAACCAGGAATTGGAGGTGGCTCTGCGGTGCGTTACAGCCTCCAACCTGGCAGCCTGGAGCTCCCACCTGCCTTGGGTTGAGTATGCTCATAACTCTATGGTCTCCTCTGCTACAGGTCTTTTGCCGTTTGAGGCCTCCCTTGGGTACAACCTCCCACTGTTCCCGGAGGAGGAGGAAGACATCATTGTGCCCTCCGTGCAGGCCCACATGAAATGCTGTCACCAGCTGTGGAAGGCTACATGGGCTGCCCTTCAACACACGGCGGACTGCAACTCGGACATCGCCAATCACCGCAGGACCCCGGCTCCATCCTACATGGTCGGGCAGCAGGTATGATTGTCCACGAAAAACATCAATCTAAAGACTGAGTCCAGGAAGTTATCCCAGCGCTTTATTGGTCCTTTCTCCATCACCCATATTGTTAATCCTGTTGCTCTGCACCTGGCTCTTCCCCCCTCCCTCCACATTTGTCCCACCTTCCACGTCTCTCAGGTTAAACCGTTTAGTTTCCAGCCATCTGTGCTTCCCTCCCAAGACTCCACCTCCACCGCTGATAATCAATGGTGACCCCGCTTGGAAGGTCAACTCCATCCTGGACGTCTGATGCCGGGGTCGTGGCCTCAAGTAGCCAGCTCAAAAGTGGCCTTTTTTTTTTTTGCGCAAGATGGCACCCACAGTGGTCGCCATGGTGCTTCGCTGCATCCTTTGTTTGTTTTTGTTTGTCAATTGTGTGTCTGTTAGCTCTTATACCCGTGAAGAGCTTCTAAATATCAGGACTTTCACTCCCACGGACCTAGTCCCAGTTTTTTTGGCTCCTGCCGCCGATCTGGTTCATTGCTTGGCTCGGAAAGTGAGACGACGAAAGAGAGGAAGACGAGCGGGCGCTCTCGTTCGGCTCCGCAGGAGAGGCACGCGCACGGCTTTGCCTGGCATATTTCTGTCCAATGCCAACTCTCTCTCTAACAAGGTAGATGAACTAAGACTGCTGATGCGTTTTAAGAACCTCTCTACCTCGTCTGCCCTCTATTTTACTGAGACCTGGCTCAGGGAAAATACTCCGGACAGCGCGCTGCGCCTCATGGGATTTCAGCTGTTTCGTGCTGATCGTGACACAGAGCTCTCCGGTAAATCCTCAGGAGGTAGAGTCTGCTTTTACATCAACAGCAGCTGGTGCTCTGATGTAACGGTAATTTCAAAACACTGTTCTCCCGCCCTGGAATTTCTTTTTATTAACTGCAAGCCATTTTATTCCCCGCGGGAGTTCGCTTCATTCATCCTCGCCGCTGTGTACGTCCCTCCCAACGCGGACACGCGCGTAGCTCAGCGCGCGCTCGCGGATCACATCCAACATACGGAACGCACTTTTCCGGACTCTCTGGTTATTGTGGTTGGCGACTTTAACCAGAGCAATCTGAGCCACGATCTCCCCCGCTACAAACAGTTTATTAAATGCCCCACCAGAGGAAAAAACACACTGGATCACTGTTACACCACAGTTAAGGACGCGTATCGCGCTGTTCCCCGTGCTGCGCTCGGACTATCTGATCACGTGATGGTCCACCTCATTCCCACTTACAGACAGAGGCTGAAGCTCACTAAACCTGTTGTGAGCACTACGAAGAAATGGACCAGTGAAGCTGAGGAGAAGCTGGAAACGTGCATGGAAATAACTGACTGGGGCATGTTTAAAGGAGCCACGCATGATTTGGATGAGTACACGGACACTGTGAACTCATATATCCACTTTTGTGAGGAGAGCATTCTTCCATCGCGCACCAGGGTGAGGTACTCCAATGACAAGCCCTGGTTCACTGCTAAGCTCAGACAGATCAGGAAGGAGAAGAAAGCAGCGTTGAAAAGTGGAGACAGGGACCGCTACAGAGAGGTTAAATATCGGTTTAGCAGAGAGCTGAGGAGAGCTAAATCTGTGTATTCTGAGAGACTCCAGCAGCAGTTCACTGCTAACGACTCGGCTTCTGTGTGGAGAGGACTGAGGCAAATCACCAACTATCGGCCTCAGGCTCCGAAAGGTCAGGATGACAAAGCCCTTTGTCAAAGACTGTCCCAACACTATGCCCGTTTTGACACCTCGTCAGCTGTGTCCAACTCCCCCCCTCCCTCCAGCTCCACAGCCTCCACGGTCCCTACTTCATCAAAGGCGCCCCCCCCTCCTCCCCCCTGCCCTTGTCATCAGTGAGAAGGACGTGCTCAAACAGTTCTCCAGACTGAACCCACGCAAGGCCCCCGGTCCAGACAGCGTGTCTCCCTCCACCCTGAGACACTGTGCGAAAGAGCTGGCTCCTGTCTTCACAAACATTTTTAACACCTCCCTTAAGCTATGCCACGTGCCGACCTGCCTCAAATCCTCCACCATCCTCCCTGTCCCCAAGAAGACACGGATCACTGGACTTAACGACTACAGACCTGTAGCACTCACCTCTGTAGTCATGAAGTCCTTTGAGCGCCTGGTCCTGCCCCACCTCAAGTCCATCACCACTTCCCTCCTGGACCCGCTGCAGTTTGCCTACCGAGCCAACAGGTCTGTAGACGATGCAGTCAACCTGGCCCTCCACTCCATCCTGCAGCACCTGGACTCCCCGGGAACCTACACCAGGATCCTGTTTGTGGACTTCAGCTCCGCATTCAACACCATCCGCCCTGCTCTGCGCTGGGACAAGCTGTCCCTGCTCAACGTGCCTGACTCCCTCTGCAGGTGGATCACCGACTTCCTGACGGACCGGAGGCAGCATGTGCAGCTGGGAAAGACTGTCTCAGACTCTGTTAGCATCAGCACCGGATCACCCCAGGGCTGTGTACTTTCCCCCCTACTCTTCTCCCTTTATACCAACTCCTGCACCTCAAGCCACCAGTCTGCCAAGCTGATCAAGTTCGCAGATGACACCACCCTCATCGGGCTCATCTCCAACGGCGATGAGTCCGCCTACAGGAGAGAGGTGGCCCAGCTGGCGTCCTGGTGCAACAACAACAACCTGCAGCTGAACGCTCTGAAGACAGTGGAGATGATTGTGGACTTCAGGAAAGTCACAACCCCTCTGACCCCCCCCACCCTCACAGGCTCTCCCATCACCACTGGTGATTCCTTCCGCTTCCTAGGCACCACCATCACCAGGGACCTCAAGTGGGAGCCGACCATCAGCTCCCTCATCAAAAAGGCCCAGCAGAGGATGTTCTTCCTGCGGCAGCTGAGGAAGCTCAAGCTACCCACCAAGATGTTAGTGCAGTTCTACACAGCCATCATCGAGTCCATCCTCACCACCTCCATAACCGTGTGGTACACAGGAGCCACTGCCAGGGACAGACTAAGGCTGCAGCGCGTCGTGCGCACTGCTGAGAAGGTGATCGGCTGCAAGCTCCTATCTCTCCAGGATCTGTACATCTCCAGGACCCGGAGGCGTGCTGGCCGGATCATAGCCGATCCTTCACACCCTGGTCATGTACTGTTCGCCCCTCTCCCCTCAGGTAGAAGACTTCGGTCCATTCAGACTAAAACCTCCCGTCACATGAACAGCTTCTTCCCCTCTGCCATCAGACTGCTGAACACTAAGTGACTTATTGACTCTCGTTCACTATAGTATAGCAGCTCAACCAGACTCATGTCAATCATCACTGTTTTCTTCTTGCATTACCGACTGCACTATATGGTTCTCCACATTATCTGCTGCTCGCTAATATATTTAAACTGCTGACTAGTATTACTCATTCTTATTCTACACTTTATTGCATGTATAGTTTATTTCTTTTATTTTATCATGTTTAATGTTGCATCATTGCACCGAGACAAATTCCTAGTTTGTGTACTACATGAACAATGGCAATAAATCTGATTCTGATTCTGATTCTGAAGTAACTGGTGGACTGAGAGGGTTATGGTCCAGAATGGAGATCCTGGGTGCGTCCCTCCTTTGTGATGGATCCACAGCTCATCAGGGACTTCCACCGGACACACCCGGGTAGGTTGGATTGGCCGCTGAGAGGAGTCCCATGCGGTGGAGTACTGTGGTGATCTTCTCTGCATGCCTGCTGTCCTGATTGCGTCCACAGCTGTGCACACACCTGACCCACTCAATAGACAGCCTTCTTAAGCCACGCTGCCCTTTGGTCTGCATGGAGACATCAACACTCCTTTGGACTGGAAAGACCTCCTTGTCCTACCTCTTCCTCCTGCTACTTTGGAGTTTCACCTCTTTCACCTAATCCTCATCCGTCAGGTCTTCTGGGAACCAGCTCTCCCCAACTTCAAGTAAGCTACTGGGATTCCATCCCTTTCTCCACTTCACCTCTTCTCCCCTGTGCACAGGTGGAAGCCTCCAGGCGGCGGACCTCCTCCTCCTGGCGGCAGACCGGGATTCCTACCCGCGCTCTGCATGTGCACCGAATACCTACCTGCACCACTTCACCTCACTTTTTGCCAACGGCTTGGGCCCAGAACAGACTGCACTGGGTATGGTACCTCTGGGAGCTATTCAGCGCCTCAGCCCTTCGCCCATCTTGTAAGATTGTACATTCTCTTGTTTATTCAATCTGGCTTCAGTGAACTTATTTGCCTGTCTTCTCTCTCTCGTAGGGTTGTCAGTTCGATCCGTGCTCTGCTCACCCCACTGCTCACTTCTACACTCACACGCACGCACACACTCACACACTCTTTAATACAGGATAATTGTGTTTATTCCGAGCCTGAGTCTGCGTCTGGGTTTACCAAACATGTCAGATACAATGTTAATCACACCTAGAATCAGAGGGGTTGCTGCCATGCAAGGCGCTGCCACAGACAACTTTTCCCTCCCCTACTCTATTTTGCTGAGCACTAAGCAAGAAGGTGGGAAGTACCATTTTTATATGGTCTTTGGTATGACCATATGGCATGAGAGACACCAGACTGGTTTGGCAGAGGGTTGCCAGGCGCTTTTTCCCCACCGCTCTCCAACAGGTGTCCTGCCCAGCTCCTGTGAAGAATGTGACCTTGTCAACTCTGTTTTTCCAGGTCACTCTTTGTCAGACCTTCGTGTCTTGCAGGAGGGTCATCATCTCCTGATGGATGCATTGGTTTTCTGGCAGAGATGGGTTAGGCCCTCCCCAGAAGAAAAACACCAGGTTCCAAACCCAGCCTTGGCTTTACTAAAACTTTGGGACCATCCCTGTAAGAGGATGGCAAACTTTACCAGCACATTCACCATCCAGATGGCAGTGAAGAGATTCTCCAGCTGGTCCTTCCAGCAGTTTTTAAAACTGAGATCTCGAAACAGCTGCATCAAGATCACAACAATCAAGGCATTGACCGTACAACAGCGTTGATACATCAATGTTGTTATTGGCCTGGGATGTCTTCCGACATTAAACAGCGGGTCCAAAACATTGAGAGGTGGAAGGATGCAAAAGAAACTTGGCCTGTGCACACTTTCATAGGATGCCTTTTGACATCTTGGCCTAACGAGATTGTTGCCATGGACTTCACTGTCCTGGAGCCATCCCTTAATGGTATGGAGAACATTCTTGTCATGACAGATGTTTTCAGTAAATACACTGTGGCTGTCCAACATGGGCTCAAAGATCATTTCCTGTTGCCTAAGTTTAGCTAAATGTGTGGTTCTTTAAGTCCGGTGTCCCAAGTCATATTCACTTGGACCAGGGCAGGAACTTTGAGAGTGCCTTAATCCACCAGCTCTGTTGCCTGTATGGGATTGTAAAATCATGTCCTACTCCTTACCATCCTGCAGGCAATGGGCAATGTAAGTGGTTTAATAGGACTCATAATGATTTTTTTACACACCTTACTGGTCTCTCAGAAGTGGGATTGGGTTTCCTCTCTTCCACAAGTTGTCTTTTGTTATAACACTACTCCTCACCAGAGTACTGGTGAGTAGTCATTCTTCTTGTTGTTCAGTCGTGAACCTAAGCTCCCTATGGATTTCCTTTTGGGCCATGTCAAAGACCCTGTTCCAGGAGAGGATCAAGATTGGGTGCTTGAGCACCATGCTAAACTCAAGGTAGCCTTTGACAGTGCCCGTGAGCTATCACTGGAAGCTGCAGAGCATAACAATAGGCATCATGATGAGCGAGTCTGTGAGGCTCTCCTGCAAGTGGGACAACTGGTCTATCTGACCACAGTTCTCAGGGGCATCATAAGATTCAGGATGTGTTGAGCCTCGTGGTTTATCAGGTCTTGAGAGTCCCCTCTGGTGATGGAGTTGTTTGCAGCATTGCTCCAGTGGATGACTAACAGGTGAGGAACGTGCATCTTAACATGCTAAAGGCCCAAGTTCAATCTGAAATGCCTCCTCTCGTGTAGTCTCCACCTTCATGTACCTCAACACCAACAGAGTCTAGTGGGGATGATCTGTACTTGTTGGTCCCACACACGCCAGGACCACTTGCCCCTGTTGTGCCAAGCACCTCAAGGGATACAAAGTCTGTTTCCACCAAGGTAAGTCCTCAGCCCATCACTGAGCCTGTAATGCAGGAAAGTTCTGGCCTTACAGTTCCAGCTCCATCTTTGACAGATGCACCAAATGTTTGGCAGTTGGCCCCACGTCATAATACCCAATCAAATGCTTGTCAACACTCAAATGTTTTTCATCTATCCCAGTTGGTGAGACATAGAGATGATGGGATTGCAGGTACTCAAAGATCTCTGTCTAATGCACAGGTTGCTGTTTTTCGTCCTTAGTGTTGATGTGTATTTATCCATCATCGAGGTGACAATGACAAACTGGGGGTTAGAATGTGGAAGGAGGTATTTCTCCATTACTTGTGCACCTGTGATTAATCACACCTGTTGCACTGCAGTGCATTGATTGCATTGTAATCTCAGTTTTTAGAGCTTGATGCTGCTCACAGTACAGGTTTATGTTAACAAGCTGAAGTCTGTTTGACCTTGCAAAGTGACTGTATTTGCTGTAGTTGGTGGTGCAACGTTTCTTATCTCATCCATGTAAGTTATCTACCAATTATGCTTTAATACACAAAGCGGCTTTTCTGTGTTTCGCACCCACACTCCTGTTTGCAGTGTGGCAGTGGTGTTGCTGGCCGCCGAGTCGGCGTTGGAGCACTCGGTGGTTATTTTCTCGAGTGGCTTGCTGTTCTTCCTCCTCATCACTTTGACACAAGCTGTGCCTCTGATTTGACATGAATCAGCCGGTCTGTGGAGTGATCGTAAACAATATGCTGCTGTTTTGTCTTTGCCATATATTTGACTGTTATCTAACTGCCTGTGTCGAGGCAGGTTTTAATTGCCTTGCTGCATGATTTCATTTGTCTTGCATGATTATCCTGGATTTTCATTCCTTGCATGATCCTGCTGGAATTTGTGCTTTGCATGTTAATTTGCTGGGTTTTTTTCATTGTGCATGTTTGCCATATTTGTTTGGGGTTTTCATTTTTCTTTCTTAATGTTTTTGAGTCTATATTATTTTCAGTAGTCATTTAACTTGATGTCATGTAGTAATTCCAGGTAAATTGGAACAAACCAGTGTGACAGTAACTTTATCTTTGATGCATTGTGAATGTTTTAAAATACAAGTTGTTTAAATAAAATGTATTTTTGTCTTTGAACTCACATCTGTTGTCAGTGTGCATTTTAAACCTGTGTTCCTTTTTATACTTTACTGGAGGAGTAAATCTCCAAGATTCAAGATTCAAGATTTAAGACTCAAAGGCTTTATTATCATGTGCACAGTTAAGAAATGCAAAATTTCCTGAGCAATGAAATTCTTACTCTGTTCTCCGAACGAATGCCAAGGTAATAGATACACAGCAATACTAATAAGGTAATAACACACCTAATACTAATGAATACTAATAATACACACTAATAACACACATTAGGCAATTAGGAGACCTTAAAGGGCTGATGACATGATTTTGACATTTTTTAGGATGTTGTGTAAACCCAAAAGTCATTGTCGATGATCAATATAACATTTACAACCGCACCTGCATAAACGAGTTATCATCAAAAAACAGCAGCCACTGACTGGACTGTGGTGCCGCCCACCGAATAAAGGGCGGCACCCTCATGACGTAAGCGGGAGAACGGACTCCGGTGTTGTTGACTGGAATGACAGCAGCTTTGTAGCTCACAGTTTCTCTGGTTTCTTATTTTAATTTTATGGCTGTGCCTTCGCATTGTGTCGCAGGCTTAGATAAACATCAAACCGTGAAAGACCACATCACACGCTTCAGCTCCAACTGTTATAAGTCTCCTCGTGTGCTTTTATGCAGGAGGAGCGGAGGAGGGGAAGGATTATTGGATTTACGTGCAGCTTTGACCTACTTTCTGTGATCCCATGCTGACATCTCGCCGGTCCGGTCACATCCCCTCTATCATTATCACCAGCTGATTCAAACTCCTGCTGATCATGTTTCCCGGTCTTCGCCCAGGTGTTTCTCATCACACCATCACCAGCAGCAGTGCATGTACTTCGCAGCCGTTTGTCAGTCACACACTGATGGTCCATAGTATTGTCATCTGTGCTGTTTGTCTGCCAGAATTTTCACCACTCTCACGACGCGCTAGTCACTCCATGTTCGCCGTGGCTCTAGTGCGTCCTTGAAGCAATGTCGGCTCTGGGGCACACCTGTGGCAAACACATCGCCTCTCATTCATTCGCTGGGTGATGCTGGCCCCCGAATGCCATCAGCAAGTGTGTCTGTGTTTCTTGTATGTCTTCACCTTTCAGGGAACTGTCTGTCTTTCTGTATTAAATGTGCTGTGGTGAACCCTGCACACAAATGATTGTTATTTCATCCTCCCTCTCCCTGCCCTGTGTAAGAGCACATGGAGGGTCATGATGAATGGATACGCGCAGAATTCACCACAGCACATGTATTGAACGTAAGAATGATGACAGCAGTTCCCAAATAGGTGAAGACCCACAAAAATAAACAGAAACACCCACAGTTGGTGTTCGGAGCCGACATCGCCCAGCGAACATGGAGAGGAGACGTGTTAACTACGGTTGCACCCCAGGGCTGACATCGCTTCAAGGGCCGCAACAGAACCACAGCTGTGTGGAGCGGCCAACACGTCATGATAGCACTGGCAACACTGGCTGACAACATGGCAGATGATGCACACAAACCATGAACAGCTGACTGTCAAAGAGAGAGGGCGCATGTGTTCGGACTCGCGAATCTTGGACAGTACCCACCTAAAAGTGGCTCGAAACACACATAAAACACATGTACAAAACAAAAACAACAAGAACTCAAAATATAATCCATAATAAACCCAATGCCTGAGCCACAGAGAACACACTGCTATGATTTTATTGAAAAATCGTGTTTAAATAAATTATATTTATGAACAAATAATTTGTTGCAGTATCTGTAACAAAAGAATAACACTGGTGTTCCCCTGCCTGTTTGTTGCTGCTGCTGCGGCGGGCATGTGTGCCTCTCCACCGTCACTCCATGAGTGTGACTGGCTTGGCACGATGCCTGCTTGGCACGCTTAAACCTATACGGTCTGATGCCCCCAGATTCTTCATTATCATCCTATTCTTCGGAACTATAATCGTCTGAAGATTGGACAACACAAACCAATTTCAGACTACATGTGCTGGAACCATCGTCAATGTTTTCAACCGCTTCCATCCTGTGTGTGTACAATGAGCAGTCAAGCGCTGTGTTCTGTCGATGACGTTAGAACATAGCTGGGGGGGGGGGGGTGTTTCCAGCCACTGACACAATTGGTGACGTGGTGCTCATGAAAACGTCGGATATCCGCATGAAAAAAGCTTCTTTGACTTAGAACTGCACAGACCAACCTATTTTGTCATATTGTGTTATGTTTTGAAAAATTAGAGGAAGTCAAAAATTTGTTATCAACACTTTAAACACACCTTAATACTAAGTACTAATACTAATGAATACTAATAACATACATTAGGCAATTAGGACAGTTTAAACAGTTAAACTAGAGGAAACAAGAAGAATGAAAATTGAAAATTCACTGGATGACTGTAATGAACAATGGTACATTAATATCAGAGATGATATGAACCTGAGATGGCATAAGCCTACGTACAGTGTGCAAATGAGCAATATGCAAATCAGCAATGTACAAATTAGCACCCAGTGTGAGAATTTTTCTGTAATGATAATACCCATTTGACTGTACAATGATAATTTAGCAGCAGAGATGATATGGACATGAGACGGGTGAGACTATGTACACTGTGCAAGTGACCAATGTGCAATGTGGTTGCATTGTTGGTTATTCACATTATGCACTTAAGGTGTATCCAAATTATTTAGTGTGCCTTACCCTTGTTGAACCTGCCACATTAACTTTTGGCATCTTTTTTTCTTGTTTACATACAATTAAAGCTCATAAACTTGCAATTAATAATAGCCTGTGCTAGCTCAACTTGATTGCCTTGTTAGCCCTTATTTCACAAATATGCTGTACAGTTATTGGATAAAGGCACAGTTTCTGAGAGACATTATATGACTGGACATGATGTAACATGTAGGCTTAGGGTAGTTAAAAACATAACCTGCAAGGTTCTTTAAAACCAGTTAAAGAGTCACAGGTAGTAGTCACAGGGGAAACTTCAAAGAGGATGTTTAAACAAATTTTTTTGCAATAAAATATATACAATTACACACCAAAATTAAAAGCCTAAACTAGAATTTAAGCTAAAAAGAAGACCAGAAGTGAGCTAAAAAACAAATAATAAAAAGTCCCTAAAACACCGAGGAGGAGGATCCACTCCTCCAGGCCAGGCTCCATCTGCCACCATGACACCGACACCATCAGGAAACCTGTAGAGGGGAAGACACTTAGCAGCAGTATATCCAGATTTCTCAGCGTCATCATCAGCAACGTTGTGGGGTGCTGCTATCTGGGAACCAGATACTTAGAGTGAAAGCAGAGCTCCTCACCCTGCCTCTTGCTGTCTCTCGCCTGCAGCCCCTCAGCTGCTCCACACAGAAGTGTCCTCCCAGAAATGCCGGCACCATGGTGATCCTGGGCCATTACTGCTCTTCCTCCTCAGTCATGCCCTCCTTCATCCAATTTCCTGGGACCAGCAGCCTCCTCCTGTCCAGCAGGGCCCTCATCTGGCCGGCTGTCCAGGCAGGGCTCTCCTTTGGCTGGAGCCTCTCCTCAGTCAAGGCTCTCCCCCAGTCGGGCTCTCTCCTCCTGGCAAAGCTCTTATCTGGAAGGGCCCCCACCTGGGGCCCTGTCTCCTAAAGCAGGGCTCTCTCCTCAAGCAGGATTTTTTTCTCTGGACTGCCAAAGCACCTTTTATTCCATGTGCAGTCACAAGTGCTGCACATCCCCAATCAGCACAGGTGCTGCTGATCAGTAATTAGGGGAAGCACAGGATGGAAGCAGACATTTCCAACTAAAATCACACAAACCAAAATATAAAAACTACAAAACATGCAAAGCTATAAACATGCAACACAAACCTAAAACTATACAAAAATAAAATTAAAAAAAAACCCACAATACTTCCACCCTGTGACAATGACATGAAAACCTGTGACAGAGCAGAGGTGACGTATTATCTTGTGCAAAGTAATTGTTGTAGCATTAGCAGCATAACTGTGCAGGACCATGGTATGTTGGATTTCAAAGACGGGTTACAAAAATGAAATTGCTTTATTTTTTTGTAAAGGAAAAATATGAAACCATGAGAGGCTTACATGCTTGCCCACAAACCTGGTTTCTACAAGGAGGAATCATTGAACAAGGTAGGAAATTACCAAATACAGTTCTTTACATTCTCCAAAGTCCTCATCATCACTGATTATGGCGAGGTTGTTTTTAACATTCATAAATTGGCAGTGTTAATATTTTATGATTCTGCTGAAGTATTCAATTTTTATTTGAACAAATAGTTGGGAGAAACACAAAAAGAAAAGTAGTCAGTATGTACACTGGTTTGATTTTTTTAATGCAGATGTAAACAAGAAAGTGGAAACAATTCAGATCTCCACAACTTAATCGAATGGAAGTAATGAAAGTTTGGTTAATGATGTGTTTATTTTAACAGTATATCAATAATTGAATGCTAAAAACAATTAAAAAATGTCCTGGAATTAATTGGCATATTTTGAAATGTAAAATATTCTCTTGTATCAAATAGCTCACTTGAAATTAATTTTAAAAAACAAACTGTAACTGAACTATTAACACAGAGGCAGAAAATCTATTTTCTCTCTTTTCTAATGTCTTCTATTGTAGTTCAGAAAACAGTTAATTTTTAACGGTTTATGTATATGTATATATAATTTGAATTGTATTACAGGGTACATATAGACATTGCTTTCCTCATGTGAACATATTTAAGAGGAAAATCTAAAATTTTCCAAATAGTTATAGTTGTTATAATGTATGGATAAAAACTAAAAATGTGGATTAAAATGTTCCAAATTTAATACAAAAATTATTTATAAGAAAAAGTAATGAGTTATTTTAAAACAATTTCTTTCTTTCTTTTATAAAAAAAAAATTCAATTTAAAGACGGTCTCAAATGTACAGGAAAAAAGTCAGATATATGAGACAGGAAAATACTTTATGAAGAAAAAAATAGAAAATTTATGCAAAAATTAGTCAAATTTAGGAGGAATAAATAAAAAGGCACAGGTTTGTGGTTAAAAAAAAAACAAAAACAAAAAAAAAACTTCCTATTTGGGCAAGAGTCATTAATTATCAAGGCAAGGTGATGTGTTTGGGTTTTTTTTTTTCTGTCATTTCTCTGCAGCTGATATAGGACTGTTGGAAACTGGAGCAGTGACCAAAGGGTTGTTGGAGTCTTGCTGAGCAGTGATATCACATTAAGGTGGATTTGTGGGGCAGCTATAACAGTGGAGTGGTGAAGGAGCTGTGGTTTGATGATGATTAAGCTGTCAGAGTATAATGGAACACAGTATTGTGTAGAAATAGTTAAATAGCACTACGCTAAATTAATTCTAAAGAAGCTTTTTTCAAGGCAGATATGGGGCCCTTTTTTGACGGTCATCCGCAAACTTTTCCGCCAGACTTTCGGCCATATGGCAGTGTTTTTGTTAGTTTTTGTAAGCGCATTGTCTATTTTTTTATGCTTTGTCTCACACCATCTAATTACCAATAGACAATGCGCCTGCTGTGTATTGGGAGGCGGAGGCTCATTTCAAAGAGGTGTGGCGGTATGCAATCTCAGGTGCATCACTACAGTATTATCATCACTATTACGCCAGTGCACTTTTTTGTCTGTTGTCAGAAGCGCATTGTTTAATGATATTGGAGTGGCGTGTTTTTAAATCATGCAGCTCCAGAGCTCATGAGGAAACCACACAAGCTGTGCTTTTCTGTTATTTTAATGGAGAGAGTTGTAACAGTCATAATATAATCCCCTGGCATTTTATTTATAATATGTCTTGGCTTGGTCTCTTAACCCTTGCCAGGGTCGTTGGGGCACTGCAGTGACAAGTGTTGCACCAGCTTCCTCCTCCTCAAGTGGTCATGGGCGAATGCTTGGGTTGTGGCAAAGTCTTTCCTTGTCCACTCAGTTATGTTGTCTGACCACCGTTTCTTCTGTCTACCCCACATTCTCTTCCCCTGTACTGTTCCTTGGAGGATCATCTTGGAGAGTCCATCTGATCTTGTCACATGTAAGTACCATTTCAGCTTCCTCTTCTTGACTGTGGTCAGAAGATCTTCAAAGTGATACGTGCTGGGTGACTGTCTTGTGGACTTTCTCATTTGTGACATTCTCTGTGTACAAGATGTCAAGAGTTTTTCTGAAGCATCTCATTTCCATTGTTTGAATCTTCTTTTGTAGTTCAGCATTCAGGGTCCAAGCCTCTCATGCATACAGGAAGATGGAAAGAACTAATGTACGCAGAAGTTTCAATTTGCATTTGACAGCGATGTTCTTATCCCTCCAGAGTGGTTTGCATTTTGCAAGTGTCGTGGTTGTTTGTGGACTCTTTGCAAGGCCCTCTGGCTTTGACCCATCTTTGCTGATGATGGTGCTAAGGTACTTTAACTGTGTCATGGTCTCGAGCTCTTCACCACTAACAGTGATCTTTTTGCTGTATTGGTTTTGAGGTGTTTGCAATCAGCTTGGTTTTTTTGGTGCCGATCTCTATGTTGTACCTGAACACTGTTGCATCAAGGCAGTTCACCAGTTTGGGGAGTTCTTCACTTCTAGAAAGCCCATCAATGTTATCGAGGAACCTGATGTTTGTGATGATTTGTCCTCCAATGCTGACTGTACCAGAGTGGACTTAAAGCGCGTCAATCATGATTGTCTCAAGGGAGATGTTGAATAATGTTGGAGAAAGGAGACAGCCCTGTCAGACGCCGACTGCCGTGTGGAACCAATCACCCAAGGTGCCTTGGACAAGTACCACACTTGTGGCCTTCATGTATAGCTGTTGAATGGTGTATATGATCTTCTGGCCCATGTTGAACTTCTTCATGGTTGCCCACAGAGCATCGTGCCACCCCCTATCGAAGGCTTTTTTGAAGTCAATGAACACATGGTAGATGTCTTCCTTGAGTTGGTTGTACTGCGGGCGAAGGGCAGGAACTAAGGTTAGGAGGAGGAGGAGGAAGCATAAGC
Source organism: Pholidichthys leucotaenia (assembly GCA_020510985.1). Classification (NCBI taxonomy): domain Eukaryota; kingdom Metazoa; phylum Chordata; class Actinopteri; order Cichliformes; family Pholidichthyidae; genus Pholidichthys; species Pholidichthys leucotaenia. The sequence goes on from CM035838.1 coordinate 15,623,131, forward strand.
CGGCTGTACCGATAGTCATCACCTGGAACGTGCAATCGCTCTGAAACAAAACAGATGAGCTTACAGCACTGGTCAGGATGCAAAAGGAATATCATGAGTGTAGTATCATGTGTTTCACAGAGACGTGGTAACACTCACAGATCCCAGATGCCAACGTAGCGATACCTGGCTTCAAGACTGTACGGGGGGATAGAGCTGTGTTAAGTAGCAGGAAAAACAGGGGAGGAGGAGTGGCACTTCTTGTGAATGAAAGGTGGTGTTGTCCTGTACACATTTATGTGAAGGAAAAGTGCTGCAGCCCAGACATTGAACTGCTGGCTGTGAGTATGCAACCTCATTATATGCCATGAGAAATGAGGAGTGTCTTAGTAATTATCATCTACATCCCTCCATCAGCTGACGCAGTGGTGGCCAGTTACAACATCAGCTCCACTGCGGCCACATTACTGGAGAAGCACCCGGATACATATATGGCCATCACAGGGGATTTTAATCATGTCTCACTGGGAAAAACATTACCAAACTTTCACCAGTTTGTTGACTGTCCTACCAGAGAAAACAAAACACTGGATTTACTGTATACCAATGTCAGAGATGCATATAGTGCCACAGCTCTACCCCCCACTGGCAAACTGGATCACTGCATGGTCACGTTAACACCTAAGTATGTTCCCCTTATGCAAAGGCAGCCTGCTTATACACGGACTGTGAGGAAGTGGACACAGGAGGCTGCTGATGCACTGCAGGACTGCTTTGAGATGGCAGACTGGGGCGTACTCTGTGAACCACATGGGTTGGACATCGACAGTATGACCGAATGCATCACAGAAGACATTAGATTCTGTGAAGACATGACCATGCCAGCACAGACTGTACACTACTTCTCCAACAACAGACCATAGGTCACGAGTGACCTGAAAGCACTTCTGAACATAAAGAGGAGAGCTTTTATGTCCAGAGACAAGGAGAAGCTGAGGGGAGTGCAGCATGAGCTGCGAGAGATGCTGAGGAGGTGCAAGAACAATTATAGGAGGAAGATGGAGAATAAACTCAGGCAAAACAATGCTAAAGATGTGTGGGTGTGAATGAAACAAATAACTGGGTGCAAGGGGAGAGTAACACAGACATCTGGGAACCAGGAGAGAGCTGATGAACTGAATCTGTTTTTTAATAGGTTCAACTCACAGTCTGTAACCCAACAACAGAGCCAGGCCCCCACCCTCCTGTGCAGCACCTCTCTCCATCTCCCCCGCACCCCCATCCTCCTCCTCGAGGGACACCAGGCAACTCCCTCACATCACTGTGACTACAGACCAGATTAAGAAACAGCAGGAGAGATTCCGTCAGCTGAAGGCAACGGGCCCTGATGGCATCTCCGCCAGGATCCTGAGGACCTGTGCCAACCAGCTAACTGTGGTACTGAAACACCTGTACAACCTGAGCCTGAGTCTGGAGAGAGTACCGGTGTTGTGGAAGAACTCTTGCCTGGTTCTTGTCCCCAAGAAGTTGTCTCCATCAGACCTGAATGACTATCGACCAGTTGCCCTCACATCTCATGTGATGAAGGTCCTGGAGATATGGGTCTTAGCCCACCTGAGGCCACAGGTGAAGATGTGGCTGGACCCTCTGCAGTTTGCATATCAGCCCCATTTAGGAGTTGAAGATGCTGTCATCTATCTGCTGCAACAAGCCCATCTGCACCTGGATGGTGGAGGAGACACTGTGAGAATCACTTTTTTTGATTTCTCCAGTGCCTTTAACACAATCCAGCCACTGCTGCTGGGTGAGAAGCTGTGGGTGATGGGGGTCGACAGCTCTGCAATCTCCTGGATTACTGACTACCTGACAGGCAGGCCACAGTTTGTCTGGCTGGGCATTGTCTTGTCTGGGATGGTGGTTAGTGACATGGGACCTCCACAGAGGACTGTGCTCTCTCCTTTTCTCTTCACCTTATACACCACTGACTTTCAGTATAACACTGAGTCATGCCACCTGCAGAAATTCTCTGATGACTCAGCTGTTGCGGGGTGTATAAGGGGGGAGGAGAGGGGGAGTACAGGGCACTGTTAGAGATTTGTGGATTGGACAGAGCAGAATCAACTGAGGCTGAATGTCAGCAAAACCAGAGAGATGGTGATTGACTTCAGGAAGAGGAAGATGCCTTCTCAGCCATTGGAGATTAGGAAGGAGGATGTGCGAGTGGTTGAGGACTACAAATATCTGGGTGTCAGGATCAGCAACGGGCTGGACTGGAGATCCAACACCGATGCTGCGTACAAGAAGGGGATGAGCAGACTCTACTTCCTGAGGAAGCAGAGATCCTTCAACATGTGCAGCAGGATGCTGGAGCTTTTCTACCAGACTGTTGTTGCCAGAGCCATCTTCTTTGCTGCTGTCTGTCGGGATAGCAGTATCAGGGCCAGTGACACCAACAGACTTTTTTTTTTTTTTTTTGTTACTTATTTGTACCCGTAGGTAGATTTGGTTTGCAGTCTGGTGACAAGCCACCGGTTGCCGGTCGCTGCGTGCGCCCTAAACCTACATGTTTTTGGTATGCGGGAGGAAACCGGAGAAATCGCGGAGTAAACCCACGCAACACGGGGAGAATATGCAAACTCCACACAGCTCACTGTTGGTCGGGAGCTGGGATCGAACCCACGATCTCATGATCCCCGCGATCCCCCGGCCGAGGGTAAACTGTGCTGCCACAGTGCTAAACCACTGCACCACCGTGCAGACTTGACAAGATTATCAAGAGGACTGGCTCTGTAATTGGTCTCAGGCCTGAGACCTTTGAGACAATGGTGGAGAGGAGAACATTAAATAAACTGTGATCCATCATGGACAATCCTGATCACCCCCTACACCACACACTGGACAGACAGCGGAGCACTTTCTCCAGTAGACTGCTCCAGCTTCGCTGTCGAACGGCCAGGTACAGGAAATATTTCCTGCCGCATGCCACTTCACTGTACAATAACTCACTATGTTGTTGTATTCTGGTCATAACTATGCTGCCATACTGCCCCTTACAGTCTAACTGGTACCTCACATTTCACTCTGCTCCTGATAGTCCTGCATTGTGCAGCGGGTATGATTCATGTGTTTATATGGGTCACCATATATTCAGCTATGATGTATATAGGTTTTTATAGTAGTGCTAGTCTTACTTTCCATGGGTAATCCCTTTGTCTGTCATGTGTGTGTTTCTGTTGTTTGGTTGTCTACTGTCATGCTGCTGTTACACTGTAATTTCCCAGTTTGGGATCAATAAAGTACATCTATCTATCTATCTATCTATCTATCTATCTATTCACACAGAACTCTAAGGCTGAAAATTTGTTCTGTCATGCTCCTTCCACTGCGGAAACAAGCCTTTTCTTTGGAGATGACATCTTCTGCTTGTGATCTCAGCCTGTTCAAGATGACTTCAGCATCACTTTGCTTACATGGTTGATAAGGCTGATGGTTCCATAGCTTCGGCTCTGTTGTAGATTCCCTTTCTTGGGAAGCATGGTAATAAGTGACTGTGTCCATGGTGTTGGCCATTATCCAGTTTGCCAGATCTTGTTTCAGGTCCTGGTGAGGCCAAAAGTTACTTCTTCTCATTTTTTTTAAATTTATTAGTTCATCTGGAATGTTGTCTGTACTGTCATGCACACTGCGTCTTTGTGCAGCGCACAAATGAATTGTTATGACCCCAATATGCAGGTGAAGTGAACATATTTATTAACCAAAGAATACAAACACAAAATGTTCAATAAAGAGCAGTCAAACACAAGGTACGGATGAACAAGCTCAGTTGGCAGGAGGAGAAGGTGGAGCCCCACGTGCTAACAGATGGGACTGGAGTGGAGAGGAAGGGCCGTTAATAATAACAAAGAAGACTTACAAAAGGCGTCGGAGCACAACTGGTTCTGGGAAAACACCTGAGTAGTCCAAAACCAGAGAAACCAACGAGCTCCAGGACATCAACGTAGATTTAGTGTAGAGTTGTCTTAGACTTTAGACTATTGACTAACGCCGCCACCTCGAGTGTTCCCACTGTCCCACATAAATACCCAGTGGACTATTGAGCGGCAAGTGGAAGCAGGTGTGGCGGCAGCCCTCAGTGCATGAGTGCATGCATGTTTGTGTATGTGTACTAAATGATGCATGTAAGTGTGGGTGCATGCATGGTGCGTGTCCACGTATGTGCATCAGAATGAGTGTGTGTGTGCAAGGACAAATGAAAAACGACAGCTGGTGGACGCCAGCAGAGAGGGAGAGGTGTGGCAGTAGGCTCGCAGGGAGCCAGGCCGGACCGGAGAAGAGGAACCCCTGCTGTATCTGGTGGCGGGGAGTGAGGGACCGTGGCAGCACCCTCGGTGGTCCCGGCTTGGGACTGAAGCTCAGCCACACCCATGGCGGACTCGGGCTGGGCCATGGCAGTACCCGCAGTGGTCCTGGCCTGGGACAACATAGCACCACCGGTGGCCCTGGCCTGGGAACTTATTGCACCCGCGGTGAGACCCGGCTGGCCCTGCGTTGAACCCCTGGAGGACCCCGACCGGGCCATGGTCGCACCCACGGTGGGACATGGCTGGCCCCTGGCTGCACCTATGGTGGTCTCGGCCTGGGACAGAGTTGCACCAGCAGTGGTCCCAGCCTGAGACCTCATTGCTCCCACTTGGAGCCCCGACTGAGCCTGTGTAGCACCCACGGTGGACCCCGACCGGGCCATGGTTACACTCACGGTGGAACCCCGATGGGCCCCTGCTGCACCTGCCATGGACTCCGATTGGGCCATGGTTGCACCCATGATGCAGCCTGGCTGAGTCCCTGTTGCACCCGCAATGGGACCCGGCTGGGCCACTGCTGACCCCAACACTGCTTTTACCTTGGGCCAGCCAACCTGTATAAGCACCCAAGCCAGGAGGCGGTCAATTGCAAGCACCCTAGGCTGGAGCTGAGCACCCATGACGACCTCCTCAGCGAGAAAGGCAGGGACCTCGATGACCCTCAGCAGCGAGCCTGGATCCTTGGACTCGTCTAGTGCCATAAAACTCTCTTCAGCGACCCTGGAAGGGGACTCGAACAGAGAAGAGGAAGGGTCAGGGTCGCCGGCAGCAGCGGAGCCCAGCGACGTGAGCTCAGGTGCAGCATGCAGCTGCAGCTGGCTCTAGCTCTAGCTCTGGCTCTAGCTCTAGCAGGCTCTAGCTTTTTGCCTAGCTCTAACTAGAGCTAGGCAAAAATGCTCTAACATAGAAAGGAGAAAACAAAAGGGAGCACTTGCCTTAGCTCAAGCTCCACCGCCGTCCAGGACTCCGATGATCCTGGCGATGTTCTCTCTGGCTTAGCCTCCTGGAGGTGCAGCTCGGGCACTTACTCTGCTGCAGCGGCCTCCGCAGCAAACATGATGGTCTCTGCAGTCCTTCTTGCACCAGCCATCATGACCCACGCTGATAACTACTCCGGTGTGGCGGCTGGGGTCTGGCTCACCATTGCTGCTGGGGAACGATCATCTCAGACCTCTGGCTCCTCCTGGTCCTTATGGTTCAGCTCCAATGCAGGCATGCATTCAGATGAAACAGGAAAGAGCAGGGAGGGGGCTGGTGAGCAGTTCATAGCTGCAGCAGGTAGAGAGATCTGTGGGGACTGCACACCCAGAGACCCTGTACCAGGGATCAGACAAGAATTTTCAATAATTTTAGAAGCAAATGGGGAGATTACTTTCCTGCTCTCCTGGTTGATGGTGTCTTCTGCTGCAGCTGTTGAGGCAAAATTCCTCACTGTGGCTGTGGCAGGGCTGGGCTCCTCCATAGGCCACGGAGAAGCCTCCCAGAAGGGCATTTGAGAGGAAAAGGTGGCCGCCGATCTCTCCTCTTCCAGACGGCGATCCATTTCCACCAACAAAGCCAGTCTGTGCTTCTCCCATTCACCCGAGGATGAAGCGGGACCATCTTCCAATAGGAGCTCCTGCTCCTCCTCCAGAAGACGGCGATCCATTTCTGCCAACAAAGCCAGTCTGTGTCTGTCCCATTCACCTGAGGATGAAGCGGGACCATCTTTCGATAGGAGCTCCTGTTCCTCCTTCATATGATGGTCAGTGTCCGCTAGGATGGCCAGGCTGTGTTCCTCCAGACTTCCAGAGAGTTGAGCGGCCCCAAGCTCTGGAGACGAGGGCGGGGCTGTAGCGGCAGAACTGAGAGAGGAGGTAGGCTTCTGCCTACGTGAGTGCCTCTTCTGTGTCAGGGGCAGCTCCAACGCTGGCGATTCCCTCCCGGGTTCCTCTTCACACAGTGCGAGGATGAAATGAAGGATGTCAGCCCATTCTGGAAAAAACAAGTGATCGGGACACTTCTCCAAAACCTCCACTGCGGTGTCCTGAGTGGCATGAACAGCCTCACGAGAACACGGCCCCTGCATAGAAACGAAGGCATCCTCCAAACGGGCCAGACCGTGCAGCTCTGCATCGCTCCAGTAATCCATGATAACTCCAGCAGAAGGTAGGGAAAAAACAAACACACAAACGGAAAAAAAACAACACGTACTTCACCACTGGGCTCAATTGTGGTGGCGGCGTACTGTCATGTATGCTGTGTCTTTGCACAGTGCACAAATGAATTGGTACGAGCCCAAAATGCAGGTAAAGTGAACGTGTTTATTAACCAAAGAATACAAACACAAAATGTTCAATAAAGAGCAGTCATACACAAGGTACGGATGAACAAGCTCAGGTGGCAGGAGGAGGAGAAGGAGCCCCATGCCCTCCCAGACTGGACTGGAGTGGAGAGGAAGGGCAGTTAATAATTATAAGGAGGAAGACTTACAAAAGGCGTCAGAGCGCAACTGGCTCTAGGAAAACAGCACCTGAGTAGCCCAAAACCAGAGAAACCAACGTGCTCCAGGACATCAATGTAGACTTAGTGTAGAGTTCACTTAGACTTTAGACTATTGACTAACGCCGCCACACCGAGTAGTTCCCACTGTCCCACATAAATACCCGGTGGACTAATGAATGGTAAGCCAAAGCAGGTGCGGCGGCAGCCCTCAGTGCATGAGTGAGTGCATGTGTGTGTATGCATGTAAGTGTGGGTGCATGCATGGTGCGTGTCCACGTATATGAGTCAGACTGAGTGTGTGTGTGTGTGCAAGGACAAATGAAAAACAACAGACAGCTGGTGGACGCCAGCAGAGAGGGAGAGGCATGACAGTAGGCCCGCAGGGAGCCAAGGCTCAGAGGCTCTAATTACCTGCCAGCTGGGAATAATTAACAACAATCAGGGGACTACAGCCACCAATCATGGAATGGGGTTGAGACATCAACCCTGTTCATGACATGCACCAGTTGCTTTTCCAGTTTTGAACGTTTTATTGCTGCATCCACCTCTTCACGCAGGACTGGAAAATCATCATCATTGATCGATTCCTGGCCAACAAGTATGCTGGGGTCTCCACGGGTTGTAAGGTTGTACAAGTCTGAACAGTACTCCCTCCATCTCTTGATAATGCCATGTTCCTCCGTGAGACAGTTACCTTGTTGTCTTGAATGGTGCTGACTTTGGACTGTCTTCGCTTTTTGAGATCTTTCACAACTTGAAAGGTCCTCTTGGTGTTATTTCTGTTCAGGCTCTCTTGCACATCTGCACACTGATTCTCTATCCTTTCTTCTTGGCCTTTTTCATCCCTTTCCTGATCTTCTTGCTGATCTCATGGTAAGCTGTGAGTTCAGTTGTTGTGTTCTTTGTCTTCTTCATCTCTCTTCTTTTGTCACACATTTCAAGAACTTCCTCATTGACCCAGGGCTGGATTTTTCACCATTGTTTTTCTAAAATACCACTGGCTCCTTCTGTCATCACTGTGTTGAACTTTGATATAAGCTCTTCTGCGTTGTCCTCAAGAGTGAGCAGTGTAGCAAATTTTCCACCTGTTGTAACTTGAAAGCACTCGGCAATGGCAGGGTCCGTCAACTTGTCTAAGTTGATGTTCAGTCTGGTATTCTTCAGTTTCTTGATCTTCTTCAGCCTGACTCTGAAGTTCAGGATCACCATGTCATGGTTGCTCCCTACATCTGCTCCTGGGAAGGTTCTTGTCTCAGGCCTGTTGATTCCAGCTCAAAAGCGGTTCTGCACCATGATGTAATCAATCTGGTGATATGATTTGTTTGGGCAGTGCAAGGTCAAGCGTCATGACACTTTGTGATCATCGAGAGTGTTGGCAAGCACTATATTGTTGTAGCTGGTGAATTCAAGCAGGTGTAGTTCTCGGTCATTGGTTACTGCATTGCACGAGCGTCTGCAAAAAGCTTGCCAGTCCTTGAGCGCATCTTCTTCCACTTTGGCATTCCAATCACCTTGGATAATGAGGAGGTCTTTCTTGTTGGCCTTATCAGTGGTGTTTGGGAATTGTGTGTCGAACTCCTTCACCTGTTCATCGCTATAGTCTGTTGTTGGTGCGTAGACCTGTACCATTGTGATGTTGAATGGAGCTGTTTGGATGCGGCTTGGCATACGCCTGTTGGATATTGGGCAGTACCCATGTTAAGAGTTTGCAATGTTTTTGTTGATGAGAAATCCTACGCCATGTATATGATTGTCATCATCTCCACTGTAGTACAGATTGTGTCCTTCACTGGCCAGTTGTTCACCAAGTTTTGTCCATCTGACTTTGAAGAGTCCCACAGTGTGCCAGGTTTATCTCTCCAGTTCATGTGTGAGTTCCTGTACCTTTGCCAGCATGGGCTAATGTTCTCACGTTCCAAGTGGCAAATGTTATGTTTTCTCTTGTATGGATCATTCTTTACTGAAGTTGCACCAGTAGAATACTTGACACCTCCACCCTGATGTGCAATGAATGCCGTGGTCCTTGTTTACCTGGGCAACGACTGCGCCGGTATGGACATTGGTGACTTGTTCATTTTCATGCAGTGTGTCTTGGGCAGTGTCGCCTGGCGGCACCCATCCCTCTCCAGGCCTGACCACAGCTGAAGTCCTCCAAAACCTGACGATTTGCCCTGGTCACGAACACATGGCAGTTGAGCTCAAATGAGCACTTCTGCCCTAGCCGGTGACCTTATCTGCGAGGTTCCTACGCCTAGTGATGCAGTGTTAACATTACCCCCTCATGTGGTTTGGCCCGGTAGCTGAAGCATTGTGCCAGGGTGTGGTGCTTGGATCCAGCACGTGAGAGCTTTAGGGGATGGATGAGGACCAATGATGCCTGTCTACTCTACAAGAGAGTACAGCTTCCAAACACCAAAAGTACTACCTCCCCGCAGTGCCTCCTACACCCATATTTATAATATGGTCACACACTAAATATTTTTTTTTAATTTCCATCCACACTCATTTTAATTGTGGACTTAACATTGGAGTCTATAGATCAGGCATTAATGTATGATTTTTTAGAGGAATGAATAAATGAACAGGGAGCATGTGTGCATTCTGGTGTAGATGCAGTGTATTGGGGGAGACGTGCGTCTGAAGATTTTTATTCCATCCACATTTTCATTTTCATCACGGACTTATTAGCCATTAATATGTTTATTTTTAGTGGAATAAATGAATGAACAAGGAGTGTGCAGCATTTTTACTTTTCACTGTCCACATCTATCTCAGCCATGCACCCCAGGATTTAGAGCTGTGCCAAGGCTGGCTGCACCTTGTCTGGAGGGAAAAAAAACAAAACAAAAAAACCATTATGTGGATTTATGATTCAGTTCTCTACCGGGCCACAGCTGGACCAGGCTCCTACCGGGAAAACAGCTCTCACCACAACCCAGGAGAAGAGCTGGTATGTGAGCACAAACCCAATATTCATTATCTAATGATGACAGGTTTTTTTTTGTTTTGTTTTTGTTTTGTTTTTTTTTTTACAATTTTAATCTCATTCACTGTCATTCTTTTAAAAGAATGATTCAAAATGAAAATATCCCGACAGTTGTTATGAACTAAATCTACAATTTTAATACAGCTCAGGCCGCAATGAGGGGCTCCTCTTTCTGCATTTAAAAGAGAAGCTCTGATGAAAAATCATATGTTTTTTTTTTAAGTGAGATTGGGCTGACGATTGCTTCAGCAACCACCCGAGCTGCACTCCGCTTGGCCTGCCGGTACACCTCAGCTGCTTCGGGAGTCCCACAAGCCAACCAAGCTTGATAGGACTCCTTCTTCAGCTTAATGGCCCCCCTCACCACTGGTGTCCACCACTTGGTTCGGGGGTTGCCACCACGAGATGCACCGACCACCTTGCGGCCGCAGCTCTGGGCTGCCGCTTCAACAACAGAGGTGGAGAACATGGCCCATTCAGACTCCATGTCTCCAGACTCCCTCGGAATGTGGTTGAAGTTCTTCCGGAGGTGAGAGTTGAAGACCTCCCGGACAGGGGCCTCAGCCAGACGCTCCCAGCACACCCTCACTATACGTTTGGGTCTACCAGGTCTGAATGGCTTCCTCCCCTGCCATCGGATCCAACTCACCACCAGGTGGTGATCAGTTGACAGCTCTGCACCTCTCTTTACTTGGGTGTCCAAGACATACGGTCGCAGGTCTGATGATACGATAACAAAATCGATCATCGACCTGCGGCCTAGGGTGTCCTGGTGCCAGGTGCACATATGGACACCCTTATGCTTGAACATGGTGTTCGTTATAGACAGACTGTGGTTAGCACAGAAGTCCAATAACTGAACACCACTCGGGTTCAGATCGGGCAGGCCGTTCCTCCCAATCACCCCCCTCCAGGTTTCACTGTCGTTGCCCACGTGCGCATTGAAGTCCCCCAGTAGGACCGGGTATGGGAGGAGTTCGGTGAGGCCATGGAACAAGACTTTCGGTCGGCTTCAAAGAGATTCTGGCAAACTGTTCGGCGGCTCAGGAGGGGAAAGCAGCTCCCCGTCCACACTGTGTATGGTGCGGATGGGACACTGTTGACTTCAACTGGGGATATCGTCGGGCGGTGGAAGGAATACTTTGAGGATCTCCTCAATCCCACTGATACGCCTTCCACAGAGGAAGCAGGGTTTGGGGACGAGGGGGAGGACTCGCCTATCACAGGGGCTGAGGTCGCCAAGGTGGTTAAAAATCTCCTTGGTGGCCGGGCCCCGGGGGTGGACGAGATTCGCCCCGAGTACCTCAAGGCCCTGGATGTTGTTGGGTTGTCATGGTTGACACGCCTCTGCAACATTGCGTGGAGGTCGGGGGCAGTGCCTTTGGCATGGCAAACCGGGGTGGTGGTTCCTCTCTTCAAAAAAGGGGACCGGAGGGTGTGCTCCAACTTTAGAGGGATCACACTCCTCAGCCTCCCTGGGAAGGTCTATGCCAAGGTACTGGAGAGGAGAGTCCGGCCGTTGGTCGAACCTCGGATTCAGGAGGAGCAATGTGGTTTTCGTCCTGGCCGTGGCACATCGGACGAGCTCTTTACCCTCTCGAGAATTCTTGAGGGTTCGTGGGAGTTTGCCCAAACAGTTTACATGTGTTTTGTGGACTTGGAGAAGGCATTTGACCGCGTCCCTCGTGGATTTTTGTGGGGGGTGCTTCGGGAGTATGGGGTATCGGGCTTGTTGTTACGAGCTATTCGGTCTCTGTACGACCGTTGTGAGAGTTTAGTTCGCATTGCCAACACTCGGTCGGAGTCATTCCCAGTGAGAGTTGGACTCCGCCAGGGCTGCCCTTTGTCACCGGTCCTGTTCATAATTTTTATGGACAGGATTTCTAGGCGCAGCCAGGGAATGGAGGGTGTCATGCTTGGTGACCACAGGATCTCATCTCTGTTGTTTGCAGATGATGTTGTCCTGTTGGCTTCATCCAGCAATGACCTACAGTTCTTGCTGGGACGGTTTGCCGCTGAGTGTGAAGCGGCTGGGATGAGAATCAGCACCTCCAAGTCCGAGTCCATGGTCCTCAGCCGGAAAAAGGTGGATTGTCCTCTCCGGGTTGGGGACAGGCTCCTGCCCCAAGTGGAGGAGTTTAAGTATCTTGGGGTCTTGTTCACGAGTGAGGGGAAAATGGAGCGAGAGATCGACAGACGGATTGGAGCAGCATCTGCAGTGATGCGGACGTTGTACCGGTCTGTTGTGGTGAAGAGGGAGCTTAGTTCTAAGGCAAAGCTGTCGATTTACCAGTCAATCTACGTTCCTACTCTCACCTATGGTCACGAGCTTTGGGTAATGACCGAAAGAACGAGATCGCGGATACAAGCGGCTGAAATGAGCTTTCTCCGTAGGATTGCTGGACTCACCCTCAGAGATAGGGTGAGGAGCTCAGTCATCCGGGAGAGGCTCAGAGTAGAACCACTGCTCCTCCACATTGAAAGGAGTCAGCTGAGGTGGTATGGGCATCTGATTAGGATGCCTCCTGGACGCCTCCCACTTGAGGTGTTTTGGGCACGTCCCACTGGGAGGAGACCCCGGGGCAGACCCAGGACTCGGTGGAGAGACTATGTCTCCCAGCTGGTCTGGGAACGCCTTGGTATCCTCTCTGGAGAGCTGGAGCAGGTGGCTGGGGAGAGGGAAGTCTGGGCTTCTCTGCTTGAACTGCTGCCTCCGCGACCCGGACCTCCGGAAAAGCGGTAGAAGATGGATGGATGGATGGATGGGCTGACGATAATAAAACTGAAGGAAACTCTGTTAACCTCATGGATAAAGAGAAATACTTGCATCATCTGAATTGTAGTCGACAGCTCTCATTCATGGGCAAGCAAGGCTGTGGAGCAAAGAAGCTCCTTGGTTTTAAATGCATTTTCACTTTGTGAATGAGCCCACACTGTCCTCAGCACAAAATGGAATTGTTCTCCCACTTAAACCTTTTTTGTGTTAGCATCACATCTTTGATCTTGCACCCTTGTTTATTAAAAGGAATGAAAGCAAAGGAAGCCATTGGTTTATTTCACATTATGCCCCAAACACAGCTCTGAATAATTAAGAGTGTTAAGACAACCCTTTTCAACTAAATGTCCAGCGGGAAATGTGTTTCTGTGCTGTTGTGATACAAAATTTAACTTGGAAATGCTTATAAATGCGTTCTGTGACAATGACAAGTGACAACTGACAATGTTCTTGTAATACAGCCCATGACCTCTAAAATGACAACATGGATGTTAGTGTTACAGGACAGGTGGGTGTGACGTATTCATTGAATTCAGATATTTTGGTTATTTTTGTGACTCACTATTCATACCAAAGTTCTTCTTCTTCTTCTTTTAGGTTTGATTGGCAGTTGGCAACCAGCTTGCAGGTGCATTACTGCCACATACTTCACTCTATATCATCACTCTATCACTTTTTTGAGAACATTACATGTGGTCTCACATCACATGCAGTAGAGCAATGGTCACCAACTAAAAGTGCAAGACGTCCGATAAGTCAGTTCTCCTCCCCAGCTAAGGTCCGAATTAGGGTTGGTGATCTTTAGGCATCTCATGATACAATTATGATTCAAAGTCTCCGATTTGATTCTAAAACAATTCTCGATGAATTTTTTGGTTGTTTTTTTTTCAGGATTTTTTTTTTCTCTCACTTTGTGACAGTTTGGGATGTTTTAGGTTTAGGGTTACTGGCTGAAATAGCAAAGGATTTAAATCTTGAGCTGTAAATCAGGTATGTGTCTGTAAGTATATTACCAATTTTCTCTAAAGTTTTAGAAAAAAGTTGCTACACAATTATTGGAGTATATTGAGTCTAATAATTATCTAAATCCTCTCTATGGCTTCTGACCAAAATTATTCAGCTGAGAGTTCTAACTCCTACTTGACTGAACAAATTAAAAACAAAAAAGTCAACAGATCAGTTTCAGGCTGTGGGAGCTGTTTTACTGAACCTAAAAAAAATAAAAACAAATCTTTTGATGCAGTTAATCACTACATCATAGTTACAAAAATATTTAGATTATTTTTTCTAATCCGGCCATGCAATGTTTTCATCTTATCTATGTGACAAACAACGATGTGTAATGGTGAATAATGAAAGATCTTCTTTCTTAGCCTCTTAAAATTCTAGTTTTCCACCCGCAGAGCGCTTCACATTGGCTGGAAATTGGCAGGAATGCTAATTAAAGCCAAGTGTTTGCAATGACCCGTGAATTTACTTCAAACATCTTTTAATAAAAGAAATGGAAGAGAAATGTAACAAGTCACATGGACAAATTTATCTGAAAATGGGCTTTTAATAACTGTCATCTTTTCATGGACATTCTTTTAGAAGACCACAGCTGCCTCAAGCAGGCCAATATCATTTGCTTTTACACATTATTTTATTAAGCAGAAGATTTAGCTGCTTTTAGTTCTGTATTTGTTGAAACAAAAAAAATCTAATAAACTCAGCTCAATTTCAAATAAAATGTAATAATTTAATCATAATAATAGAGGGGAGCATTAAATGTGTTTTTGACTCAAAATAAATAGTTCTAAAATTCTAAAATCAACAATTTAAATCTTAAAAATGCAAAGTTTTACAGAAGAACAAAACTAAATTATATACATTTAAAAAGATTAATATTTACTAAACTAAATCTCGCAAAAGTCCGCCTCTATACTATATTTTCAGTATTAAAAAAAAAGTTTCAGACTGTAAACCTAAAAAGGGACAAAAAATATAATTAACTCCACACTACAGAATTCCTGTGGAGGCTTTTTTTTTATGTCAACATTGTTTTCATATTTTTAACCTTGTCTGGGTGTGTCTGGGTAACACTTTGTCACAGGGAGAGAGGAGGTGTGTCATCAGCTGAGCACAGGAGGTTTCTGCCTTGCTCAGTCTCATGGCTTTTTCTCTGTATTTATATATTTGTTGTATTTTGTTCTTTTTTGAGCTTTGTTATTCGTGCAGTGTTTTTCATTTTCCTGTTTATGTCTTAGTTTTGTTATGCTCTGATTCTATACTAATAGATATTTATTTCTCAGTCTGTACTTGTGTCATGTTCGTGCGTCTTGGTGCAGCAAACGGATGAAAGGACATGAGCCCAAATGCAGATGAAGTGTGTGAGTTTATTTAAACAGAGAATCAAAATACAAAGTGTCCCATAAAGACAGTCCGAATAAAGTACTGTTACTGATGAACAGGTTAACAAACTCAGTTGGCAAGAGGAGGAAGTTTACATCACGCCCCAGGGTAACACTGGCCGCTGGGGGAGAACAAGAAACGTAAACTGGGAAAAAGGAAGACTTACATGAGAGTGTCAGAATGCAGCCGGGCTCTGGAAAAACAACACCAAATGTAGTCCAAAAAGAGAAGAAACCAACTAAGAGTAGTGCCTGGACATCAAACATTGACTACACCGCCACACTGAGTACTCAACCTGACCCACATAAATACACAGTGTGCTAATGATGACAAGTGGATGCAGGAGTGTGGCTGAGCAGGTGCGTGAGTGAATGTCTGAGCATGTGAGTGAGCATGAGTAGGAGTGTGTGTGCATGTATGAAAGCGTGTGCATGAGAGTAAGGATAAGGTATGCATGTGTGCGTGCGTGAGTAAGAGTAGAAAAGGCTGATTGAATGCTGGTGTGGACGAATGCATGTTTGTGCATGAGTGTGTGAGTGAGCAGAGTGGAAGACAAATGATAATGACAATCAGCTGGCAGGTGCTGACAGGGGAGGGGGGTGTGGCTGTAGGCTGGCAGGGAGCCAAGGACCAAAGGCTCCTAAAGCGCTGCTAGCTCAAAATTAAGGAAACAATCGTTAAGGGAAAAATACAGCCACAAGCCATGGAGCAGGGTTGGAGGCGTCCAACCCAGTCCATGACATCTTGTTGATATTTTCTTTAAAATCCTTATTGTTGTGGTTGACAGCTGTCACTGGCATTTCCTGGGTTGTGCTCTGTGTGGGCATAGTCCTTGTCAGCTCTCAGCCAGTATAATTTTTCCCCAAATTATATTAAAAAGCTTCGGAGTCCAGATGGAGGACTCCCGAGGTCTAGATCCAGACTGGAGTCCATGAGTTGGTGACCCTTGCAGTAGAGGCTCTAGTACACATATCACTGACCCTGGTTACATGGTCACAAAAAAACTGATTACTGGGAATAAACTGATAATGATAATAATCAGTTTTGTCATGTTTACACGCACTGGATAAACAGATTATTGGAGGGTTAACCACTTGAGTTAATGACCATAGTTACATGGCCACTTGAATACTCAGATAAGAATAGAATAGAATAGAATAGAATAGAATAGAATAGAATTATAATAGGCTTTATTGTCATTGTACAGTTGTACAGCTCAACAAAATTCTGGGTGCTCCATCAGGCTACTGCGCAATAAAGTAAGTGAGAAAAATTTGAAATAAAGCAGTTACAGAACGCACAATTAACCATACGACTGAAGTAAAAATAAAAGTAAAAATAACAAATAGCCCATAGGTATAAACACAGGTATGGTAATGGCTTTGTGGGTGGAACTACAGTATGTACATAAGAATGTGGAGTGCAGAATACATAACTGAGTAAAATGGCCCAGGATTATGGGAAAAATATGTACAGAAGTGATTTCACGGATGGGTCAATATACATGAAAGTGATGAGTGCAAAGACAGGTGAGTTATTGTGATAATTAAATAATTGCAAGGTCCTCAGTTCTGTGCATGTGAGCGTTCAGAGGAAGGAGGTGGAGCTTCTGACTATTTTCAGTTCGGCTGGCCCAGGGGAAGAAACTGTTTGTCAATAACTCCAGAAGTCTAATCATAACCGGTTTATTCATGTCTCAGATAGTTTTTCTCCTTTCTGTGTCTGTTGGGAACCGAAACATCTGATCACTTTCTCAGATCGATTTGTGCATCCCTAAACTGCACAGAAAACCATGTTGAAAACATGATCTGTAAACATTTTAAAATTTCATTGTTTTTGGCATCAAAATACAGTTTATGAAGTCAATTTCTCCTCTAACATTGAAGGAAAATATTAATTTTCCACAATTATGTGATGGTAAAATATGGATGAATAAAAAAATTAGAAAAGGCTTGTTTTTCTTTGAATGGCTGGTGCTGCTGTGCTGCTGGCGATCTGTCCAGGGTGTACCCTGCCTGTCACCCAAAGATGATGGGATTGGCTCCAACCCCCCCCCCCCCCCCCGCAACCCAAAAAGGATTAAGCGGAAGAAGATGGATGGATGGATGGATGGATGGATGACCACCTGGAAGAGAAGGGAATGGCACCAACATACTACCCACTGGTATTAGTTGATAGTAATTTGTCGGGCAGAAGTTCAGAGACTGAATAATGAGAAAATGAAAGTCTGTCTTTGCATTTTAACTTAAAAAAATAAATACACTTTCATGGCATTTGTACTACATTGAATATATATACATATACACTCACCGGCCACTTTATTAGGTACACCTGTCCAACTGCTCGTTAACACTTAATTTCTAATCAGCCAATCACATGGCGGCAACTCAGTGCATTTAGGCATGTAGACATGGTCAAGACAATCTCCTGCAGTTCAAACCGAGTATCAGTATGGGGAAGAAAGGTGATTTGAGTGACTTTGAACGTGGCATGGTTGTTGGTGCCAGAAGGGCTGGTCTGAGTATTTCAGAAACTGCTGATCTACTGGGATTTTCACGCACAACCATCTCTAGGGTTTACAGAGAATGGTCCGAAAAAGAAAAAATATCCAGTGAGCGGCAGTTCTGTGGGCGGAAATGCCTTGTTGATGCCAGAGGTCAGAGGAGAATGGCCAGACTGGTTCGAGCTGATAGAAAGGCAACAGTGACTCAAATAACCACCCGTTACAACCAAGGTAGGCAGAAGAGCATCTCTGAACGCACAGTACGTCGAACTTTGAGGCAGATGGGCTACAGCAGCAGAAGACCACGCTGGGTGCCACTCCTTTCAGCTAAGAACAGGAAACTGAGGCTACAATTTGCACAAGCTCATCGAAATTGGACAATAGAAGATTGGAAAAACGTTGCCTGGTCTGATGAGTCTCGATTTCTGCTGCGACATTCGGATGGTAGGGTCAGAATTTGGCATCAACAACATGAAAGCATGGCTCCATCCTGCCTTGTATCAATGGTTCAGGCTGGTGGTGGTGGTGTAATGGTGTGGGGAATATTTTCATGGCACTCTTTGGGCCCCTTGGTACCAATTGAGCATCGTTGCAACGCTACAGCCTACCTGAGTATTGTTGCTGACCATGTCCATCCCTTTATGACCACAATGTACCCAACTTCTGATGGCTACTTTCAGCAGGATAATGCGCCATGTCATAAAGCTGGAATCATCTCAGACTGGTTTCTTGAACATGACAATGAGTTCACTGTACTCAAATGGCCTCCACAGTCACCAGATCTCAATCCAATAGAGCATCTTTGGGATGTGGTGGAACGGGAGATTCTCATCATGGATGTGCAGCCGACAAATCTGCGCCAACTGTGTGATGCCATCATGTCAATATGGACCAAACTGTCTGAGGAATGCTTCCAGCACCTTTTTGAATGTATGCCACGAAGAATTGAGGCAGTTCTGAAGGCAAAAGGGGGTCCAACCCGTTACTAGCATGGTGTACCTAATAAAGTGGCCGGTGAGTGTATATATATATATACATATACTGTTGCACCTTGACTACATTGTTTTACAAAATCCTCTTCTTTTATTTAGTGCTAGCAGCAATACCCGGTGAATAAGGCATGCAATCTTTAGACCTGATGATACTACAACAGTGATATCAAGGACCTGCTGACAAACCTCTGCTCCTCCCAGAGTTCAGCTGTGCTGCTTATGTTGACCTGACGTGTCTCTCCAGAAATGTAACTACACATCGTGGCAATGTTTTGGAATGGGATGGCCTTCCATACAATTGGTCCCTTTCCCAGAGAGCACCCTACATGTGACAATGTCTGCATTGCATAATGTTGTGTGTCACCATGACTTAAAAAGCTGATGTTTCCAAACATTGGTAATGCGTTGTTGTTTTGTAGCGGTTAAAAAAGGTCATCTTTGGCCTGTTTTATGGTCAAGCGGTCAATGAAACCATGTCAGGTACTGTGGCATTACCATGCAAAAGATTAATAAGAGTGTATGTTGCAGTTTGGGAAACTGGAAGTTTTTGGGTGTAGTTGCAGAGAAGAGCCTCCGGGGGAAGACATAGTCCAGTGGACATTGATGGCAAACTCTCCAGATTATTGTGATTTTGAGTGGAAAATTATCAACTTTTGGTGAAGTGGTCAGTGAAAGTTTGTCAGGTGCACTCTTCAGGTACTGTAGCATTGTCATGCAAAGCAAGGCAAGGCAAGGCAGGTTTATTTGTATAGCACATTTCGTGTACAAGAAATACGTGAAACAGTACTAACTAACTAACTAACCTGCACTTATATAGCGCTTTTCTAGTCACAAAGACCACTCAAAGCGCTTTCATTAATACTAACCCTCTATTCTAAGGGCCTATAGGAAACAAATATCTAGGGACAATTTAGAACAGCCAATTAACCTAACATGCATGTTTTTGGCATGTGGGAGGAAACCGGAGAAATCCCGGAGTAAACCCACGCAACACGGGGAGAACATGCAAACTCCACACAGATCACTGTTGGTCGGGGGCTGGGATCGAACCCACGATCCCCACAATCCCCCGGCCAAGGGTAAACTGTGCTGCCACAGTGCTAACCACTGCGCCACCGTACAGCCCAGTACAAGAGAGTACATAAAAACATTAAAGCATTATAGTAAGTTGCAAAAAGAATACATAATAAATTAAAAGCAAACTAAAAAGTAAATTAAAGAGAAACAAAAACAAGATAAAACAGAATACGACAGAAACAAAAATTTACAGTGCATTGAAGGAGATTAATAATTGTTCTGCTCAAAGGCCATGGGAAATAGGAGAGTTTTTAACCTGGATTTAAAGCAGCTGAGTTTCAGCAGCCCTGATGCTTTCTGGGAGTTTGTTCCATATGTGAGGGGCAAAAAAATTAAATGCTGCCTCACCATGTTTGGTTCTGACTCTGGGCACAGATAGTAGGCCTGACTCTGATGATCTGAAGGCTCTGGGTGGTTCATAATGGACTAGGAGATATGAAATGTATTTTGGCCCTAAACCATTCAGAGCTTTATAAACCAACAGCAGTATTTTGAAATCTATTCTTTGGCAGACAGGAAGCCAGTGTAAAGATTTGAGAACTACAGTTACTGTATATGATCTACTTTCTTGGTCTTAGTGGGGACTCAAGCTGCAGCGCTCTGAAACAACTGCAGCTGTCTGATGGACTTTTTAGGGAGACCTGTGAGGACAGCATTACAGTAGTCAAGTTTACTGAAGATAAATGCATGAACATGTTTTTCTAGATCCTGCTGAGACATCAGACCTTTAATCCTCGCTATGTTCTTTAAGTTATAATAGGCTGATTTCACTACTGTCTTAATGAGGATGCAAGAGATTAGAGCCTGCAGTCAAGTGCCTTCAGCGTTAGTAGGGGGGCAAAGTTTGCCACATACATACATACCCAGGCCACCGAATCTTTTATATATATATACAGATTTTCCACCGTGCTTATTTACTAGTTTTCTGAGTACAGTGTAATTTATACACGAGTGGTGTTGGACGATAAAAAAGAAAAAAATTGCGATTAATCGTTTGAAGGGGTGAGATAATTATGATTAATAGTGCAATTAATCGCATGTTTAATCGAAGTGTACCTTAAGTTGGTAATATTCAAGTTTCTCATACTGTTATATGGGGGTGGACAAATATGCTTGATTTCTTCACCTGCAGATTTATAAAAACTCTTAACATATCCAAAATGACAAAAAACTATCCAGAATATTGTCCAGAAAATCCTCAAAAGTACTACTGCATGTGCAAACAACAGAATGTTAGGGCGCAATAACATCACTGCAACACTGTTTACAATACTGACACAACTCAGCATCCAACTCCACTCCCATAGCAAACATCCAGTTCTTTTATGCAGATGAACACAAAACAATGGACCTCATGTGCCACAACAGACACAATTTTGACATGTTTCGGGACCCAGGAGTGAACAATAATCTTTATTATAGTGAAAGGGTGTGTAGTGCAAATGTGAGAGCGTGGATAGTATCCTGGTCACTGGAGCTGAGCACTCTGGACGGAGACCCGGCAACCCTGGAACAAATAAGCACAGACAATTACTTTTGTCCCACACTAATGACAGGCTAACAGTAGTGAGGCTTACTTGGGAGAAGCACAGGTTACATCCTGCTGAGAACCAGCGGCCGTGCAATGTGGAGGTGAAGGCGTCCGTGAACGTGCTGAGGCTTCCACCTGTGACTGTGACGAGGACAGGTCTTCCAGAGACTCCGGCTGTGACAACACAGACCGGGACGATGACAAACCAGCTGATGACAAGACCAGTGATTCCACTGAGCGTGGTGACCATGACAATCCAGATGATGACGAGATGAGTGATTCCACAGAACGTGGTGACGATGACACGACAGATGACGATGACACAAACTCCACCGGTAACGGTGGCCAGTACTCCTGTAACTGATACAGTAACAGTTCAGGAATTTGTGGAGCAAGACGTACCGGTAGTCGTGGTGGTAGCGAACCGCTACGTGAGCGTGTTGGCGTTACCCCGTCAGCTGGGGACGCAGGTCCGCCGCCAAGGGGGTCCACCTGTGCACAGGGATAGAGGTTGGGTGTAGAGTAACAAACAGCTCTCTTACGTGCTTGACTTTGAACAGAAGTCCTAGGCGAGGCAGGAGAGGTCCTTGACGAGGCCAGAGAGGTTCCTGACGAGACAGATCCTGACGAGGCAGCTTCTGACGAGACAGACTCTGACGAGACAGTTTTTGACAAGACAGTTCTTGACGAGACAGACTCTGACGAGTCAGTGTTAGACAAGACAGTTCTTGACGAGGCAGACTTTGACGAGTCAGTGTTAGACAAGACAGTACTTGACGAGACAGTTTCTGACGAGACAAGAGAATACCTTGACGAGGCCAGAGAGCGGAGTTCTGGTTCTTTCTCTGACGAGGAGGACAGACGACTCCGTACTGAGCTGTCAGCAACGCTGGCTTTTAACAGCTGCTGATTTACACCTGTGGATCTGTGCGCAGCTGGAGCTAATGATGCCAATGACGGCCCAGAGGCCGCCATGACAGTACTCCCCCCTCTAGCAGTGCCTCCAGGCACCTGCCCAATCCTACCTGGATTCGCCCGGTGGAAGTCGCGAATCAGCTGCTTATCCAAGATCAACGCTGGGCGAATCCAAGACCGATCCTCCGGTCCAAAGCCCTCCCAGTCCACCAAATACTGAAGGCCCCGACCCCGCCTGCGAACATCCAAGATGGCAGTCACCCCCCAGGCCGGATGGCCATCGATCATCCTTGGGGGTGGGGGTGCCGCGGGAGCAGGGCACAGGGGGTCAGAGACGTACGGCTTGACCTGGGAGACATGAAAAGTGGGGCAGATACGCATCGAAGAGGGGAGAGACAAGCACACAGACACAGGGTTAACAATCCGATTAATGGTGTAGGGACCAATAAAGCATTTAGTTAGCTTACGCTTTTCAGCCGGCACACCAATATTCCGAGTAGATAACCAAACCTTCTGACCCACCTTATAGTCCGGGGCGGGTATCCTGTGCCGGTTGGCCACCTGGATATTACGTTCAGTGGTCTTCAACAAAGCTTGGCGAGCGAGGAGCCACACACGCCGGCAGCGCTTAATATGTGCCTGGACTGACGGAACCGCTACCTCCTTCTCCTCCTCAGGAAACAACGGAGGATCAAACCCACACGAGGCTTTAAACGGGGAGACGCCCGTGGCCGTGGAGATCGTGGCGTTGTGAGCGTACTCAATCCAGGGCAGGAACTTGCTCCAGGAGGATGAGCAGGAGGAGATGAAGGAGATGGAGGGCGGCCTCCAGTTCCTGATTAGCCCTCTCACACTGACCATTACTTTGGGGATGATAGCCAGAGGAGAGGCTGGCAGTGGCTCCAAGTGCCGTGCAGAAGGCCTTCCAAACTTGAGATACAAGCTGGGGTCCTCGATCAGACACAATATCTGCAGGGATGCCATGAAGATGTACCACGTGTTGCACCAGGAGATCCACAGTCTCCTGGGCCGAAGGCAGACCCTGAAGTGGCACAAAATGGGCTGCCTTCGAGAACCGGTCAACAATGGTTAACACTGTGGTGTAGTCATCTGAAGTGGGTAACCCAGTCACAAAGTCCATAGCTACATGAGACCAGGGGCGTGAAGGAACAGGTAACGGATGAAGTAAGCCCGCCGGGGGAGATGACGTCGTCTTCCCGGTGGCGCACTGAGGGCAGGCCCAGATGTAGCCAACAACATCCTTCCGCAACCCTGGCCACCAGAAGGTCCTTTGGAGGCGATCCACAGTCCGACCCACTCCAGGATGACAAGCCAACTTGGAAGCGTGACCCCACTCAATCACCTTGCCTCGGACAGCGCATGGAACAAACAAGCGGCCCAGCCCCCCCCCCCCCCTCCAGGGTCCGGCTCACTCTTCTGGGCCTGGCGAACCGTCTTGCAGATTCCCCAGGACAGGGCGCCCACGACGCAGGAAGGCGGCAGGATAGGGGTCTCCTGGTCCTCGGAGGATGGGGGGTCAAACTGCCGGAAGAGAGCGTCCGGCTTACCGTTCTTGCTTCCCGGCCGGTACGTGATGGTAAAATTAAACCGGCCGAAGAAAAGGGACCAGCGAGCCTGGCGCGCATTCAGGCGCTTAGCCGTCCTGAGGTACTCCAGATTACGGTGATCAGTCCAAACCACGAACGGCTGAGCGGCCCCCTCCAGCCAATGTCTCCATTCCTCCAAGGCCAATTTCACAGCCAGTAACTCCCTGTCCCAGATGCTGTAATTCCTCTGTGCAGGGGAAAGACGATGAGAGAAAAAAGCACAAGGGCGAATCTTACCATCCACAGGAGATCGTTGGGAGAGTACTGCTCCAACTCCCGCATCAGACGCGTCCACCTCCACCAAGCACTGAAGCTTCGGGTCCACCTGGGTAAGGACTCGGGCCGAGGCGAACTCCCTCTTGAGCTTCTCAAAAGCATCGGCTGCTTCCTTACTCCAGCAGAATGAAATCTTAGGGGAGGTGAGGGCAGTCAAAGGACGAGCAATATTACCAAAGTTAGGCACGAACCTCCTATAAAAATTAGCAAACCCCAGGAACCCTTGAAGCTGCTTTCTGGAGGTGGGTGCAGGCCATTCCACCACTGTCTTGACCTTGGCAGGGTCAGGAATCACCTGGTTACGAGCAATAATAAATCCTAAGAAGGAGGTCTGATCAGTGTGAAACTCACACTTTTTGGCCTTGACGAACAACTGGTTCTCCAGGAGGCACTGTAATACCCTACGGACATGCACTCGATGTTCCTCTAGTGAGCGGGAGAAGATGAGGATATCATCAAGATAAACGAAAACAAATGAGTTCAAAAAATCCCGTAGTACATCATTAATCAAACGCTGGAAAACGGCTGGGGCGTTAGTCAACCCAAATGGCATTACCAGGTACTCAAAATGACCGCTGGGGGTCCGAAAAGCCATCTTCCACTCATCTCCTTCTCTAATGCGCACTAGATGGTAGGCATTCCTGAGGTCCAGTTTAGTAAACCATGATGCCCCCTGGAGGGAGTCAAACGCAGTGTTCATCAAGTGTATATTTATCCTTGACCGTTATTTCATTCAACCCCCGGAAGTCAATACAGGGGCGTAGTGAACCGTCCTTCTTACCAACAAAGAAAAAACCGGCCCCCACGGCCGAAGATGACGGGCGGATGATACCAGAGGCCAAGGATTCCTTAATGTATGTATCCATGGCCTCGCGCTCCGGGGCTGACAGGCTGTAAAGGCGGCTAGCAGGTAGTGGGGCCCCAGCCTTCAGATTAATGGCGCAGTCATACGGACGATGGGGGGGTAAAGACAACGCCCGAGATTTGCTGAACACTTGCCCCAAATCGTGATAAACCTCAGGTACCTTAGATAAATCCGGTGGAGATGAATCGGGCAGAGGCACTTTCACGGATGGGGCGCACGCCGCTGATTGGAGACAGGCACTAAGGCAGAACGTACTCCATGCCGTTATTCTCCCAGTTTGCCAATCAATAGTGGGGTTATGTAGGCGCAGCCAGGGATATCCCAGAATAACGGGCGAAGAGGAAACGGGGAGCACTAGGAACTGAATCTCCTCCCTGTGATTTCCTGAAACAATAACGGACACAGGCGCTGTCTGAAGGTTAATGGTAGTCAACGATGCCTTGGACAGGGTAATCAATCTGACAGGGGGTTCTAAAGTCTGACAACTAAGGCCCATCCGGGTTGCCGGGTCTCTAGAAATGAAATTTTGCTCAGCTCCAGAATCGACTAACGCTAGGGTGGAGTGTTCTGTGTGAGTATGAATGAGTCTGAGGGGTAAATGACAACAAGTAAGGGGTTCCTCTGTATTCTTGCCCGTGAATCCCCCTACTGCGATCCACGGGCCTTCCCTTTTAACTTACTAGGACATTCAGAAACCTCATGTGACTCCTTCCCACAATAAAAACACAGGCCTTGATCCCTACGGCGTTGTTTCTCAGCTGCAGACACCTTAGAATGACCAACAATCATGGCTTCCTGATCCGGGGCCTTCTCTGACGCGGGTAAAACGAGAGGAAGAGAGTCAGTGACACGAGGGCGGGGTTTAACCGGACGGGAAGTAACTCGCCGACCAGCCGCCCGTTCCTTTAACCTACTATCGATACTAACTGCTAAAGCAATTAAATCGTGCAAGTTATCTGGTTTATCCCGTGTCGCTAACTCATCCTTTAGCTCGTCGTTAAGGCTGCGTAGAAAAATACCACAAAGAGATGGCTCCCCCCACCCAATCTCTGCGGCTAAGACCTGGAAGTCAATGACATAATCTGCAGCTGATCTCTTTCCCTGCTGTAGGCTTAAAAAACGTTCTGTCAACACCTCTCCCCTATCCGTGTGATCAAATACAGACAGAAACTCAGTCACAAACTCCTGGTAGGTAAGCAAAGAATAGCTAGGTCTAGCCATGATCGAATAAGCCCAATCCAAGGCTCTACCAGCCAGCAAATTTATGACATAGCCTATCCGGCTAGAGTCGAGGGAAAAATCCCCAGGCACACGCAGAAAAACTGATTCACACTGTAAAATGAATCCTCGAGCTTCCCCGAGTTTTCCGCTGAACCGGGCAGGTGTTGGAATAGGAGTGAGGCGAGAGGACGAGGAGGTGTTAGCTAGTCCTGACGCCAAGCCTGCAGGGGTTGAAGTACTTGCGGTCGGGGGAAACGTTTGGTGTCCCTCCAAACGGTCCAGCCGACCATTAATTTGAGTCAATTGATTCAAGATTACTGTCTGCTGGTGGGCTAGCAAATCTACCCGGGCGCTAAGAGTGTTAATTAAGCGCGACAGTGAGCTGTCCGCTGGGTCAACGTGACAGAGTCGTACTGACGTGTTTCGGGACCCAGGAGACAGACACTGACATGGGTAAATTAGTGAACAATAATCTTTATTATAGTGAAAGGGTGTGTAGTGCAAATGTGAGAGCGTGGATAGTATCCTGGTCACTGGAGCTGAGCACTCTGGACGGAGACCCGGCAACCCTGGAACAAATAAGCACAGACAATTACTTTTGTCCCACACTAATGACAGGCTAACAGTAGTGAGGCTTACTTGGGAGAAGCACAGGTTACGTCCTGCTGAGAACCAGCGGCCGTGCAATGTGGAGGTGAAGGCGTCCGTGAACGTGCTGAGGCTTCTACCTGTGACTGTGACGAGGACAGGTCTTCCAGAGACTCCGGCTGTGACAATACAGACCGGGACGATGACAAACCAGCTGATGACAAGACCAGTGATTCCACTGAGTGTGGTGACCATGACAATCCAGATGATGACGAGGTGAGTGATTCCACAGAACGTGGTGACGATGACACGACAGATGACGATGACACAAACTCCACCGGTAACGGTGGCCAGTACTCCTGTAACTGATACAGTAACAGTTCAGGAATTTGTGGAGCAAGACGTACCGGTAGTCGTGGTGGTAGCGAACCGCTACGTGAGCGTGTTGGCGTTACCCCGTCAGCTGGGGACGCAGGTCCGCCGCCAAGGGGGTCCACCTGTGCACAGGGATAGAGGTTGGGTGTAGAGTAACAAACAGCTCTCTTACGTGCTTGACTTTGAACAGAAGTCCTAGGCAAGGCAGGAGAGGTCCTTGACGAGGCCAGAGAGGTTCCTGACGAGACAGATCCTGACGAGGCAGCTTCTGACGAGACAGACTCTGACGAGACAGTTTTTGACAAGACAGTTCTTGACGAGACAGACTCTGACGAGTCAGTGTTAGACAAGACAGTTCTTGACGAGGCAGACTTTGACGAGTCAGTGTTAGACAAGACAGTACTTGACGAGACAGTTTCTGACGAGACAAGAGAATACCTTGACGAGGCCAGAGAACGGAGTTCTGGTTCTTTCTCTGACGAGGAGGACAGACGACTCCGTACTGAGCTGTCAGCAACGCTGGCTTTTAACAGCTGCTGATTTACACCTGTGGATCTGTGCGCAGCTGGAGCTAATGATGCCAATGACGGCCCAGAGGCCGCCATGACAAATTTCTCTTTTAGTAGAAAAATTGTAAACATAAACAACTGTCTCCCCACAATGATGTCACCAACCATGCTGTGAAAACAGGGCGTGGGAGTGAATGGACATTACAAACATAGCTTGAGAATTTTAGACTGCTAGTCACCTGCAGACAGTTGGACCTGAAGCTTTGAAGATGAAACAGGCGGAGTGTCTGTCCGTTTCAGCTGCTAGCAGCCAGCTATGTCCGTAGCACATAGCTGTTTAAACTGCAAGCCAGCTTCCAAAGAAGAAGAACAATTGACATCCTGGCAAAGTCTGGGAGGAGGCTGTGACAATTATCCAGGTGAAAGCTCCAGCAGATAGCATTGTAAACTTAAACATGACAACGTTTTGGGGATTTCCATAGCTGTGATCCAACTTGTTTGACTCCACAAAATCTGTATGTCCGGGCAGTGTCTGTATGGCGCAGAGTGGCATCAGTACCGAATGAAGCTAGGCCAAAAAAGTACTGTTCATGCTTTCTGCCATTAACTGCGGTTAAACACAATCACAAAATTTGTCACTGTTAATGCGGGCAAAGCATTAATGAGCGATTAACACGATAATGCCAATGCCACAATTATACAGACATATACTAGTACATCTCAGTGAATAGAACATCATGATTTGTATTTTAATTTAAAAAACTATAGTCAAAATTGAATAAAAAAAGGCATGAAATATTTTTTGCACCTATAATTGACATGGGAATATACTTTGACCCAGAAGCAGACTCGGAGGACAACGTTAATGGTGAGTGAAACAATTATCTTTATTACAAATAGTGAATATTGAGGAAGGGCAGCGGGGAATCTGGCAACCAGGTTCATCAGTGGGAACAGTGTGGGAATTCCACCAAGCTGGGAGACTGGTTGGCAGAGGTGAGGCGTCACAGATGCAGCATGAGAAGGACTGTGTGGGGAGAGGGCAGAAGGCTGGTCAGGCCTGGGAAAAGGAGACAAAGGAGTCAGGACAGTGATCACAAGGTTGGTAAGTCAACTTACGTAGTTGAGGGGAACAGTGTGCACAGTGAAAGTGAACAGAATCCAATCCGCCAGGGAGTTTCCTGAATCCAGAGGCAGGCTATGGTCAGAGCAAAACAGGCAGGGTCAGAGCAAGGGAGGCAAAAACAGAGCAGGCAGTCAAATCCAAAACACAGTCAAGCTTGGGGTCACAAGCAGGCATGGATCAAAACTTAGTAGAGTTAATCATAACATTAATCCAAGACACAGACAAGCTCAAGGTCAACATGTAGGCAAGGGTCAAAACTTGGCTAAGTAAAACATAGCATGAGTACAAGATACCACAAGGCACGCAGAGGCAGGGTGGCAAACGGATGCAACCAGGCAGAGTAGAGTGAGAGCGTCCTCCTTGTACTATCCCACTAACTGGCTGCAGGTGATGATTGCAGCTGCCAGGAGAGGTGCTCAGTTAGTGAGGAGGAAGAGAGGCAGACAGGCAGGACAGACAGAAACTCGTACAGAACCACCTTCTCAAGGGATGCCTTGTGGCATCAAACGAGGCTTGTTTGGGTGATGACAATAAAAGTCCTGGATGAGGATGATGTCCATGATGAAAGACCTCGGGAGCCAGGACCTTTCCTCAGGGCCATACCCCAACCAGTCGACGAGAAACTGAATACCACGCCCCCTGCATCAGGCATCCAGGATCCGGGTGACTGCATAATCCAATTCTCCATCAACGATTATCGGGGGTTGAGGTGGTTTCAACGGTGGGCAAAGAGAGCTGAAAAAGGTAGGTTTTACCTGGGAGACGTGAAAGGTGTGGAACAGGTAGGTAGGTCTAACTTCACTGAGGCAGGCTTATGATCTCCGTGATGTCGAAAGGACCAATGAACCGGGGGACAAGTTTCCTGGACTCTTCAGGGGAAAATTCTGGATAGAAAGCCAGATCTTCTGACCAAACCGGCACTCAGGAGCAGGGCACCTCTTCCGGTTTGCCCATTTGGAGTTCTCCTCCACCGCACAGAGCAAGGCCTCTTTAGTCTCCTTCCAGAAATGCTTGCACTTGGAGATGTGGGCTGCAACAGATGGTTCTGTCACCTCCTCCTCGGCAAAGGAGAGGAGAGGGGGATAGTACCCCAAAGATGCCTCAAACGGGGAGAATCCAGTGGCTGCCGATGTGGCCGAGTTGTTGGAGTGCTCGACCCATTGAAGCTGGGAAATGAAGGAGGAAGGATCAGCCACTGTGATGCACCAGAGCATGGCTTCCATCTCTTAGTTGGCCCTCTCTCACTGGCCATTGGACTGAGGATGGCAACCAGAAGAAAGGCTGACCGTGGCACCAATGGCCTTGCAGAAGGCTCGCCACACCTTCAAAATGAGCTGGGGACCACGGTAAGAAACAATATCCTTAGGGATGCCGTGCAACCTGACCACATGCATAGACAGGAGACTAGCAGTCTGAAGCTTCTTCAGGGGGATGAAATGGGCAACCTTGGAGAACCTGTTGATGATCGTCAAAATAACAATGTTTCTGTTGGATGGAGGTAATCCTGTCACAAAGTCCAGAGCTATGTCAGACCAGGGATGGCTGGGAATTGAAAGGGGTAAAAGAAGTCCAGCATGGGGCGAAGTGGAAGCCCTCCCTGTGGAACACTGGGGACAGGCCTTGATGTACTCCTGAATGTCTAGCTCCATCACAGACCACCAGAAGTAGCACCAAAGAGAAGACAGGGTCCGCGTTACCCCTGGGTGGCACGACAGCTTATTAGTGTGGAACCAGTGGAGTGCCTTACCCCTGACTGCCTTAGGAATGAACAGCCGGCCCAGTTGGCCCCCTCCCAGATCTGGCTCCATGAGCTGTGCCTACCGAATTTGTTGTTGTTTGTCCCAAGTGAGGGCCTCCACAATGACCCCCTCTGGGATGATGGTCTCAGTCGTGGTGGTGGATGGGACGGTGAAGAACTGGTGGTAGAGCGCGTCCCGTTTTGTGTTCTTTGACCCTGGCCTATAAGAGAAGGAGAACTTGAACAGTGAGAAAAAAACGTTCATCTGGTTTGACGTTTGGTGGAGTGAATGTACTCTAAATTCTTGTAGTCTGTCCAAACAAGAAAAGGCAAGGCTGCCCCCTCCAGCCAAGCGCCATTCCTCCAATGCTAATTTTAAAGCGAACAGTTCTCCATTACCGGCATCATAATTTCTCTCTGCTGGGGTCAGACACTGGGAGAAATAAGCGCATGGGTGGACCTTCCCATCATCTCTCGAGTGCTGTGATAATACCGCCCCCACCCTGATGTCTGAAGCATCCACCTCAACAATGAATTGAAGTTCGGGATCGGACTGGAGCAAAATGGGAGACTCAGGAAAGTGGGTCTTGAGAAGGGAGAATGCGTTCTGAGCCTGCTGGATCCAACGGAAGGGAACTTTGGTGGACGTGAGAGCAGTGAGCGGCTGGGCGACTGAGCTGTAGTTCTGAATGAAGTGCCAGTAAAAGTTAGCAAACCCCAAAAATTGCTGCAGCTGCTTCCTGGTGGTGGGGTGGGCCATTCAGTTACAGCTTGAACCTTGACTGGATCGGGCTCGATGCACCCAGGTGAAATTTTGTAACCCAGGATGGTGGTGGTGGAGGTGTGAAATTCATGCTTCTCTTCCTTGACGTACAACTGGTTCTCAAGAAGGCACTGACGAACCAGGAAAACGTGGACCCGATGCTCCTCTAGTGAGTGGGAAAAGATTTTGATGTCATCAAGGTACACAAACACAAACGTATTCAGGAAGTCTCGGAGGACGTCATTTATTAGCCGTTGAAAAACTGTGGGGGCTTTGGTGAGCCTAAAAGGCATCACACAGTACTCGAAGTGACCCAAGGGTGTGGAAAAGGCCATTTTCCATTCATCACCCTCCCTGATCCACATAAGGTGGTAGGCGTTTCTGAGGTCGAGTTTGGTGAAGACAGTTCCCCCTTGGAGTTGGTCTAAGTCCGAGCTGCTAAGGGGTAGAGGGTATTTGTCCATGATGGTGATGTTATTTAGCTCCCGGAAGTCAATGCAGGGACGTAGTGAGCCATCCTTCTTACTCACTCAGAAAAAGCCCACACCCAGGGCCGATGAGGAGTGATGGATTAAACCAGTACTTAGCGACTCCTTAATATATTTCTCCATGGCCTCCTTTTTGGGAACCAACAAACTGTACAAGCGACTGGAGGGTAATTTGGCTTCCTGCTGAAGCTCTATGGCACAATCATATGGTCGGTGAGGGGGAATTGACGTGGCTGTTACAGACAATGGGAGCTAGGTCATGGTAGGCCAGGGGAACCTTTCAACCCCCCGACTCCAGTCAAACATAGGGCTGTGGGTGGATAGCCAGGGATATCGTAACACCACCGGGGAAGAAGAGGCTGGGATGATGTAAAAGGATAGCTCCTCCCGGTGGTTACCTGAGGTTATTGCAGGCATGGGGGCTGTACGTTTTGTAACTTGAGTGATGGGCTGGCCTGACAGAGCTAAGAGCTTCTGGGACTGAGATAACTGAGTGCAGGGGGTATTCTATTTGGTCGCCAGACTCTCAGAAATAAAATTTTGTTCAGCCCCGGAGTCCATTAGTGCTGAGCCAACAAACAGTAGACTGGAGCATTAAGCGCACGGGCAGAACAAGGGAGTTTTTAGGAGCGTTATTGGCTCTGTCCGACAGCTTGCCAATTCTGACTGATGAATCGGGCCTTTTTAATTTTTTGGGTCATCGGATAGCAAAATGATTGGATTGAGCACAATACAGACATACCCCCACATCAACCTGCTGCTGCTTTTCAGCCAGAGTTAACTTGGGCTGACCGATAGCCATATGATGCGAGGATTCGTTATTACCAGTAAATAGCGGCAAAGTGGGAGGCTGTAACACGGTTAGCTGAAAGGGGACATAGCATGGAAAACACAAGGTCACTTCAATGAGTATTTGTGTAGTAGTAGTAAGCTAAACCACAAATGAAAGGAAGGCTACTGTTAAATGCTACCTGACATAAAAAGCTAACTTA
The DNA here is from genome assembly GCA_020510985.1 of Pholidichthys leucotaenia. Classification (NCBI taxonomy): domain Eukaryota; kingdom Metazoa; phylum Chordata; class Actinopteri; order Cichliformes; family Pholidichthyidae; genus Pholidichthys; species Pholidichthys leucotaenia. The sequence goes on from CM035838.1 coordinate 15,655,674, forward strand.
GCTAGCGCTGCACTGGAATACGAAGTCGAGCTACAAACTATTATTACGTCTGTGCCCGTTGGGTCTACACGCTAGTTGCATGCTGAAATGGGAATATACACTACCGTTCAAAAGTTTGGGGTCACTTAGAAATTTCCTTATTTTTGAAAGAAAAGCACTTTTTTCAATGAAGATAGCTTTAAACTAATCAGAAATACACTCTATACATTGCTAATGTGGTAAATGACTATTCTAGCCGCAAATGTCTGGTTTTTGGTGCAATATCTACATAGGTGTATAGAGGCCCATTTCCAGCAACTATTACTCCAGTGTTCTAATGGTACATTGTGTTTGCTCATTGCGTCAGAAGGCTAATGGATGATTAGAAAACCCTTGTGCAATCATGTTAGGTCTGTAATGCTGTAATTGCTGCAAATGGAGGATTCTTTGACGAAAGCAAAGTTTGAAGGAAAAAATTATTATTTCAAATACAAATCATTATTTCTAACCTTGTCAATGTCTTGACTATATTTTCTATTCATTTTACAACTCATGGTGGTAAATAAGTGTGACTATTCATGGAAAACACAAAATAATTGTCTGGGTGACCCCAAACTTTTGAACGGTAGTGTACTTTGACCCAGAAGCTGACTCGGAGGACAACATTATGGTGAGTGAAACAATTATCAATTATTAAATACAAATAGTGAATAGTGAGGAAGTGCAGCGGGGAATCTGGAAACCAAGTTCTTCAGTGGGAACAGTGTGGAAATTCCACCAAGCTGGGAGACTGGTTGGCAGAGGTGAGGTGCCACAGGTGCTGCAGGAGAAGGACTGTGTGGGGAGAGGGCAGAAGGCTGGCCAGGCCTGGGAGAAGGGGACAAAAGAGTGAGGACAGTGAACATAACATTGGTAAGTTGACTTACGTGGTTGAGGGGAATAGTGTGCACAGCGAAGGTGAACAGAATCCAATCCGCCAGGAAGTTTCCTGAATCCAGAGGCAGGCTAGAGTCAGAGCACAGCAGGTAGGATCAGAGCATGGGAGGCAAAAACAGAACAGGCAGTCAAATCCAAAACACAGTCAAGCTTGGGGTCACAAGCAGGCACAGGTCAAAACTTAGCAGAGTTAATCATAGCATTAATCCAAGACACAGACAAGCTCGAAGTCAACATGCAGGAAAGGGTCAAAATTTGGCTGAGTAAAACATAGCATGAGTACAAGATACCACAAGGGATGCAGAGAAAGAGCATTTTTTTTTACTACATATTTTCATCTCAGATAATTCTTCCTAATTTTGCAAAATAACCTACTAGGAGTTGATCATTTAGTAAACAGTACACTGAAGCCTTAAACTTGGACAGAACGAAGGAGATGATTATCGACTTCCGGCGGTCACAGCCTGAACACATCCCTCTCTGCATCAGCAGCCGTTCGGTGGAGACAGTGAAGAACATCAAGTTCCTCGTAGTGTAGATCTCACAGGACCTGACCTGGAGCAAGAATTCCTTGGGGATCACGAAGCGGGCCCAGCAGAGACTGCACTTCTTGAGGAAACTCAAACAGGCCTCTCTCCCCATCTGCATCCTCAAGACCTTCTACAGAGGTCTGGTGGAGAGTGTTCTGACGTACTGCATTGCTACATGGTACTCCAGTTGCAGTATATCAGACAAAAAAATCTCTGCAGAGGATAGTTAAGGGAGCTGAGAAGGTAATTGGAGTTTCCCTCCCCTCTGTTCAAGAACTTTTTCAGAGCCGTTGTAGGAGCAGGGCACTGAACATTGTTAAGGACCACTCTCACCCACTGCACAAACACTTTGAACTGCTGCCATCTGGCAAACGATTCTGGAGCATCAGAGGCAGAAGCACTAGACTGATCAACAGCTTCCTTCCACAAGCTGTTAGGATGCTGAACAGTTGATCCGAAATCCTTTACACATATTACTGCACTTTATGGACATTATGTGTATTATATGTATATATATAAGATAAGATAAGCCTTTATTAGTCCCACAACGGGGAAATTCCAGGATTGCAACAGCACAGGGATAGCAACACTCAGAGCAACAATCAGAAGGCAAGAAAAAAAAAAAAAAAAAAAAAAACAATCAGCAAGAGCAGCTAATATACATATGTACATATTACTATAAAATATATATATACACACACACAGACACACAGACACACTATACTACATTAAAACTATATTATAGTTTTAGTCAGTTTTAAGTATTTATTTCTCTTAGCTACTTAGATTCACTTAGCCATTTTAATTGTTTTATATATACATAGGCAGTTATTATCATTTTAACTGCAACTGTAATAAGTTAACATTACTGTAATATCCACATATGTCTCAGAGATATGTGAATGGCTGTCGGGGTGGGGGGTGGGGGGTGTGAGTATGTTTTTAAATTATGTTGTTTTTACAATACGGATGCCTAGAGAAACACAGTTTCATCTTGCTTGCACTACAGTTCTATGCATAGCATCATGACAATAAAGGTTGATTGATTGATTGATTGATTGATTGACTGATTAAAGCTGGCTTCACACTATAGCATTTGGATCGACTTTTACAAACATTTTGAAAAATCAGAGATACCAGTCCAAGCGTTGGTGAAATTATGTTTGTGAGCAGTTTTTTTTGTTTTGTTTTGTTTTTTTAATACAGCACACACCAACTTTTACAAACTTTTGCTAGCATTTGCCAGTGTAGCGTGACCTTGAGTTCCAATTTACAAAATCATTCTTTGCTGAAGAAAATTGTTTCAACTCAAAAGTCTGGCTTTTGATACTGCTTTTCTCACGCAAGAACCAGAGTTGAAACCCTATCCATCGGCCATGAAGTGAAAGTTAATCTCTGTTGGCTGTTGAAAGTTATTCTCATGTGCTGAATCACTGGCCCAATGCAAATATACAAGAAGGTCATAAAAGCATCCACATTGTGCAGCACGGTAGTGGATTGGTTAGCACTGCAGCAGCACAGCAATTCACCCTTGGGTGGGGGATCCTGGGTTCGATCCATCAGTATGCTGATACGGTCACCAGCTACATCGCGAAGTGCACAGAGGATGTCACTACAGTGAAGACCATCACTATGCGGGGTAACCGTAAGCCCTGGATGACTGCAGAGGTGCGCTCGCTGCTTACAGCCAGAGATGCAGCCTTCAGAGCGAAGGACAGGATCGCCCGCCGCTCAGCCAGGTCTGCGCTCTCAAAGGGAATTAAGGCGGCAAAGCGCGCCTATGCGGAGAAAATCCAGAGACACCTCTGTGACACTAGGAACACCAAGCAGATACTGACGGGCTATAAGTCTAGGCAGGGGGTTGATGATGACGACGCTTCGCTTCCAGACAGGCTTAATGACTTCTTTGCATGTTTTGAAGCATCAAACTCGACAATCAGAGGGAGGGCTGGCCCACCCCCACCATCGGTCAGACCAGCTTTTACCATCAACACAGTGGACACACGGAGGACCCTAACCAGAGTCAACCCACGCAAAGTTGCAGGTCCGGACAACATTCCGGGACGTGTGCTCCGAGACTGCGCGAGCGAGTTGGCGGATGTCCTGACTAACATTTATAACATCTCCCTGAGTCAGGCCATCGTTCCCAGATGCTTCAAGACCTCTATCATTGTACCAGTGGCAAAGAAATCAGTTGTGTCCTGTTTGAATGACTATTGTCCTGTTGCACTGACACCAATTGTGATGAAGTGTTTTGAACGGCTTGTCAAACCACACATTACAGACTGCCTCCCTGCATCACACGACCCGCTCCAGTTTGCATATCGTTCAAACCACTCCACGGAGGATGCTATAGTCACCACCCTACACTCTGTCATCACCCACCTGGACCAGAAAGACACCTACGCCAGACTCCTGTACATTGATTTCAGTTCAGCATTCAACACCATTATTCCCCAGAGACTGATGGAGAAATTACTCCTTCTCGATCTGAACACCGCCACATGTCTCTGGATCCTGGATTTCCTGACTGAGAGACCTCAGTCTGTCCGGGTTGGAAACAACATCTCCAACTCTGTCATGCTGAGCACCGGATCCCCTCAAGGCTGTGTACTCAGTCCACTGTTGTTTACACTTCTAACACATGACTGTGTATCCAGACACGAGGGGAACCAGATTATTAAGTTTGCAGACGACACCACGGTGGTGGGACTTATTCAGAGGGATGAGGAATCAATGTACAGGGAAGAAGTGAGAGATCTGGAGGGCTGGTGCAGGGAGAACAATCTGGTGCTCAACGTGGACAAAACGAAGGAGATGATTATCGACTTCCGGCAGTCACAGCCTGAGCACGTCCCCCTCAGCATCGGCGGCCGTTTAGTGGAGAGAGTGGAGAACATCAAGTTCCTCGGAGTGCAGATCTCGCAGGACCTGACCTGGAGCAAGAATTCCTTGGGGATCAGGAAGCAGGCTCAGCAGAGACTACACTTCTTGAGGAAACTCAAACAGACCTCTCTCCCCATCTGCATCCTCAGGACCTTCTACAGAGGTGTGGTGGAGAGTGTTCTGACGTACTGCATTGCTACATGGTACTCCAGCTGCAGTATGTCAGACAAAAAAGCACTGCAGAGGATAGTCAAGGGGGCTGAGAGGGTAATTGGAGTCTCCCTCCCCTCTGTCCAAGAACTTTTTCAGAACCGTTGTAGGAGCAGGGCACTGAACATTGTCAAGGACCGTTCTCACCCTCTGCATAAACACTTTGAACTTCTTCCATCTGGTAAACGATTCCAGAGCATCAGAGGCAGAACCACAAGACTGATCAACAGCTTCCTTCCACAAGCTGTCAGGATGCTGAACAGTTGACCCGGAATCTCTCATATACACTACTGCACCTACGGACATTTTTTATATTATTTGTATATTATAGTAAGTTAGTTTTTTTCCCAAGTATGTCTCAGGGATGTGTGAATGGATGGGGGGTGGGGGTGGGGGGGGTGAAGCTATGTGTGAGTGTGTCTTAAATCATGCTGCTTCTATTTATATGGATGCCGAGAGAAAAGCAATTTCATCTTGCCTGCACTGCAGTTGTATGTACAGCAATATGACAATTAAGTTTGATTTGATTTGATTTGATTTGATTTGATTTGATTTGATTTGATCCCAGCCCCCAACCAACAGTAATCTGTGTGGAGTTTGCATGTTCTCCCCGTGTCTGCGTGGGTTTACTTCAAGATTTCTCTGGTTTCCTCCCACATGCCAAAAACATGCAAGTTAGGTTAATTGGCATTAAAACTGGGGATTCTAAATTGTCCTTAGGTGTGACTGTGAGAGTGAATGGTTGTCTCTCTCTTTGTGATGGACTGGCGATCTGTCCAGGGTGTACCCTGCCTGTCGCTCAAAGATGCTGGGATAGGCTCCACCCCCCCCACCCCCCCCCCGCAACCCGAAAAGGATTAAGCAGAAGAAGATGGATGGATGGATGTTAACCACACATTTTAAAGTTAAAAGCAAATATATTTACACATTTTATGCAACAATTGCAAATTGTTGAAGCTATAAATGTTTGTTTTGTTTTTTATGCTGCATTATTTGGTCTCTTGGTTCCAAGGTTGTCATAGCCAGGAGCGACACTGGGGTTAAGCTCCCAGTGCTCATAAAATGCTCCTTATGGCGTGCGTCTCGAAAAGCCTCTGACAACTAAGTCCAACTCCTAGCCTGCCCGTGTGGTTTAGTCTCTAAGCCCGGCGGAACTGCTTTTACTAATAGGAGAAGGGGCGAGGGCGGATCTCTGGCACCTTAAAACCAGATGCTTCGGGTAGATGGTGGCTCGTCAACCTGGGAAGGTAGCCCATCTAGGGGAAGGTAAACCCTGATTTCAAACCTCTGCTGCCTTGCGGCATACCCGGTCACGGGAAAGGCTTCGGGAGTCAACCCTGAGGAAAAATCTGGAGTCGGAGCCCCTAAGGCAGTTCTATGTTGTGCTCAACATCATTCTGGCAGCTCCTGCAACGGCGCTGGTGCCAAACTGTAGCAGCCCTGCTGTTCCTTTGGATTCATCAGTGACGTGGAGAGGGGGGACATGCTGCATGGGCAACATCTTGTCCTCCATATCTTCCTGCCCAGGCTTGAATCCTACCAACGCCCAACGCTGGAAGGTAAAACACCGGATCACTGGAGAGGACACTCCAGCTTCGCCTTTGGCGTAGACAAAACACGGGGAATGACAGTTACCGGTTATAAGCCACTGCTCAATTGGCGTAGAGCGTGGCGCCAGGGGTTGTTCCCGACGGTGGGAGGGATCATCAGATCTCACTGGACAGCTACCGCCCGCCTCAAGCTGGGCAGCCCCCAGCCAATAAGGTGTTGTCTCGCCACAGCTTGCTTTCCTCATTGGGTGCATGGGGATAAGGAGAAATCCAAACAGCAGGCTGAGAACCTTCGCACCAGGCAAGACAATAAAACAAAACAGACCAACTCTAAAACTGGGAACCTGGAACGTCTGCACTATGATGACAGGACTCGCTGCTAACCTAAAGGACATCAACGACACCAGGAAGACTGCCATCATCAATAATGAGCTGAAGAGACTGGGAGTGGATATCGCCACTCTCCAGGAAACACGATTAGCTGACGCAGGCACACTGAGAGAGAAGGACTACACGTTCTACTGGCAGGGAAAGGGCAGTGACGAACACAGGGAACACGGAATGGGCTTCGCAGTGAAGAACACTTTGCTGAAGATGGTGGAACCGGGCAGCACTGGCTCTGCACGACTCCTCACCCTCCGCCTGAACACCACTGAAGGCCCAGTCACCCTCGTCAGTGTGTATGCCCCAACACAGACAGCCACACCAGAGGCAAAAGACGAGTTCTACGAGAATCTCGCAACAACTGTCAGGATCATCCCCAACTCTGAACAACTCATTCTCCTTGGAGACTTCAATGCCAGAGTGGGTGCTGACCATGACTCCTGGCCCTCCTGTCTTGGACCTTTTGGCGTGGGCAGAATGAACGACAACGGACAGCGGCTGCTCGAGTTCTGCACATATCCCGATCTGTGCATCACAAACTCGTTCTTCAAGACCAAGCCCCAACACAAGGTTTCCTGGCAACATCCGCGCTCAAAGCACTGGCACCAGCTAGACTTGATCCTGACCAGGTGCACCTCACTGAAGAACGTGCTAATCACCCGTTCGTTCCAGAGTGCAGATTGCGACACAGACCATTCATTGGTGTGTTGCAAGGTCAAGCTGCAGCTGAAGAAATTCCATCGTGCTAGACAACCTGGAAAGGCACGGATTGACACCAGCAAGATGGCCCAACCAGAACTTGTTGAGCAGTTTGCCTCCACCTTTGAGAAGGAACTTGGTGTACCACAAGGAGGAGAATCTGCAGAGCAGAAGTGGGAAGAGCTGCGAAACACCATCTACCGCACAGCCTTGGCTACCTTTGGGAGGAAGACCTCGAAGTCACAGGACTGGTTTGATGCCAAGTTGACCGAGATGACCCCCGTCATTGAAGCCAAGCGCTCAGCACTTGCTGAGTACAAGAAGTACCCAAACGAGAAGAATCTCCAGATTCTCAGGGCTGCGAGAAGCAAAGTTCAGCAGACTGCTCGGCGCTGTGCCAACGAGTACTGGACTCAGCTCAGCCAAGACATTCAAACCGCTGCCATAACAGGGAACATCCGTGGTATGTACGATGGCATCAAGAAAGCACTTGGTCCGGCTCAGAGCAAGACGGCCCCCCTCAAATCTTCCACTGGGGAGATGATCACAGAGAAGAACAAGCAGATGGAGAGATGGGTGGAACACTACTCCGGCCTCTACTCTAGACAGAACACCGTGACACCGTCAGCCGTTGATGCTATCGACTGCCTGCCATCCATGGACGAACTTGACGCCGAACCAACCATCGACGAACTCAGTAAGGCCATTGATAGCTTGGCTGCTGGCAAGACACCCGGCAACGACGGCATACCCCCTGACCTGATCAAGCACTGCAAGACCGCCCTACTGCTGCCATTGCATGACGTCCTCTGCCAGTGCTGGAAGGAAGGTGCCGTACCACAGGACATGAGGGACGCCAAGATCATCACCCTCTACAAAAACAAAGGGGAGAGAAGCGACTGCAACAACTACAGGGGCATTTCCCTCCTCAGCGTTGTTGGCAAAGTCTACGCACGAGTTGTTCTCGTTCGTCTACAGAAGCTTGCCGAACGTGTCTACCCCGAGTCTCAGTGTGGCTTCCGCGCTGAGCGATGGACGGTAGACATGATATTCTCCATCCGCCAACTCCAGGAGAAATGCAGAGAACAGAACATGCCTCTGTACGTCGCCTTCATCGACCTCACCAAAGCTGAAGATGGCAGTGTACAACGCCTGCGTCATCAGCACACTGCTCTATGGGAGTGAGACGTGGACAACATACGCCCGGCAGGAAAAGAGACTGAACTCCTTCCACTTGCGCTGCATTCGCCACATCCTGGACATATCCTGGCAGGACAAAGTGCCCAACACAGAAGTTCTGTCCCGCGCCGGCCTTCCCTCCATGTTCACTCTACTCAGGCAGCGCAGACTCCGCTGGCTAGGCCACGTTCACCGTATGGAGGATGGCAGAATCCCCAAAGACGTCCTCTATGGAGAACTGGCAACTGGCAGGAGAGACGTTGGCCGCCCACAGCTGCGCTTTAGAGATGTCTGCAAGAGAGACATGAAGGCCCTGGATATCAACACAGAGCGCTGGGAGGACCTTGCAACGGACCGTTCCAAATGGAGAGGCACCCTGACCAGACAGCTCAAGGCGGGTGAAGAGAGACTGACTGCTGCAGCAGATGAAAAAAGGACCCGCAGGAAGAACCGCCACAGACTCAGCAGCACGGAGACCACCCACAAGTGTGACCTGTGTGACAGGGACTGTCATTCGCGCATCGGCCTGTTCAGCCACAGGCGGTGCTGTTCCAGCAGAGTAGACGTTTAGGATTCTCTTCCATGGTCATCATAGACCGACGGAGGCCGACGACGATTTGGTCTCTTCCACAGGAAGCCATTTAGCTTAGGGACTCTAATAAATGCTAATGCTTATTCAAAGTTCCCTGTAAAGGAGTGTTACAACTTTGCATTTTGGTAAAAGATTTAGTGATTCACTGAATATGTATCAAAAATTTGTTTTGTAATTAGGAAACCACATTATTTAATTAATACTTAAAAGTTTTAAGTGTTATTTAAAATCATTGTGTTATTCTGGGTTCATGTTCATGTTTTTCTCCACAGGAAAAGAAAAACAGTAATACCTTTTTCCAAGATTTAAAATAGGAAAGTCAAAAGGTGACAACTAATAATCAAGTAAATCACCATTAGCTTTAATTCTAAGAAATCTTTGGTGACCAAAATACACAAAAACAATTCACTTGTTCCTAATTTGTAAATATTAAAACATTTAAAAGCTTTAACTGAGAATAGGCTTTAACAATAAAGACAAAATCTTTAAAGCATTAACTTTAAAAGAAAGTGAAAGCTTATAACCTTAAATCTGTAAAGCATTTAACCTTTACTATTTGTTTTTCCTTTCTGTAAATAAAATAATCACTTTAAAGTGACATTTAACAAAAAAAAAATAATCAAAAGCTAGTTTTGATGAAAAATTCCAATACTAGCCTTTGAAAATTTATGTAAAGAAGTCAGTCCATAGAATTTTTTTTTGTTTTTGTGAAGCACAAATTCAATTCAATTTCAATTCAATTTTATTTATCCAAATACAGTTCAACAAACAAATAAATTAAAACATCTCCACATTTCTATATAATTTCAAAATTCTACTTCCTTCCTTGCAAGCCTGTAAGTTGAAACAGTTTCTTAAAAGAACTTATGACTACCACTAATATGAAATAACACTCAAGGTTTACCCTTGACTAACAAATTTAGCTACAATCATCAAGTTGATTTTTAAGCTAACTAACAGCAAACAGTAAAACCGATTTACCGAATTGGATGACCTTCAAGTAACACTGGAAGAATGGACTTCTGATTTTATGTTTGACTGATTGCTGGGGTCTTTCTGCAACTGTGGGGGTTCCCCCTACAGTTGATAGTGCTATGAGATGACTGTTGTTGTGAAATGGCGCTATATAAATAAAGTTGAATTGAATTGAATTGAATTGAATGTATAGCTTCAAAACATGGGTTAAGAAAACACAGCCCAAAGATCTGAAGCAACTCAGTGAAGAACTTTTTGACCATTATGCAGGAAACCCACCAAAAGGGAAGAATCTCCACAGTGCGTTGGAAAGGTTCGGGATAGCATTAGTTGTTAGATTAAAAGTAGCTGAAGCTAAAGTGTTATGCACCGAGAATGAGCTAAGGAATCAACGATCAACAACCTTCTCTCTCCAGGAAGAGAACAAATCATTAAGGAAGAAACTGGAACAATCTCAAAATGAAAACAATGATACTCAAGTTGAACTTGATAATGCGTTATGAGATTTAAACCAGGCAAAACCAGAAAGGCGACAGTTGACTCATGACAACAACTTCCTTTACAAAGAGAACAGTGAACTTGAAGATGCCCTTCAGGACACGAAGAAGGAACTCAGAAGAGTTGAAGGTGAACTGTAAAATGTGAAGTCTGACTACGAAGAATGTCAACTGCTTCTACAGGGAGCACATCAAAATCTAAAGGATTTAAGAGAAAAAGTGGAGGAATACAGACAACAAAGGGAGCAAGACCACATTCACTTCCATGACCTCCAGAAACTCTCGCTGCTCCCCAACCAAGGCTACGAACTGTGAACAGGTTGGGTAGGCGGAAAGGAGAATGCATCTCACCAGAACGGGACTTCCACCACACCCTATTGCCCAATTCCCATGTCAATCGCGTGGACAGCGTGTGTGTGCCCCCTCAGACTGCGACCTTGACAAGATTGCATGATGTCTCACGAAATTTGATCCAGGTCCTACCAGTTCACCTGATACCAGAGCCTATTCACAAGATATTGACTACTATCTGCATAAGTGCCCTGATGCTACGGCCAACAATCACATCTATTTGATTAAATAGATTAAATTAAATTAATGATTTTGATTAAAATAACATCTAACAGGTTGGTATCATGATTTATAGACAGACAGCTGACAGACATCAGGATGGACTACATGCGGCTCTGCAAAGCCATTGAAAAGGAATTCTCCAACGACTGCCTTTAATCAGGGCTATTGGCAGCCCTGGCCATAAAGCAAGGTTGCCCAGAGCCTCCACTGGCCTACTGTCAGCGACTTCTTGCATATTTCGGATCTCAAAATACACCAGGGATGGAAGAAGACCACAATTCAAATCAAAACCCTCTTCATCCAGAACCTCCATCCCACTGTGAGTTACCACCTTGGAGTTGCAGCTAACCCAAGATCAAGCTCAGTAAGTCAGCTGAGAGAGTTCACACATTATGCGTTCCAAAAATAGCAACAAAGTCGCAACAAGCACACTGAGCCTGCCACCGTGCTAGCTATCAGCACTGCTTCTCACACCCTGGAGTTGGAAGGAGCCCCTCGTTCTACTCCATCTTCTACACAGCGATCACATGAAAATCCAACACATTTCCCCAACTGACCTCATCAAGGTCAAAACCAAAATAGGTCCTTGGGATCCCACTCAGGACCACCTTTGCAAAAGCCTGACTACTGTTGTAGGCCAAATCCACCAGATAGATCGCGAGAATATGTTATGGATTCTCAAGATGACAGATACCAAAACGAACACACGTGTAACCGCGGCAAATCATGTCCTCCACCTTGTCACGGAAGCGCAGAAGCAGAGCCCAATCAGAAGCCTTGGAAAAAGAAAGAAACTTCTACTCTCAGTACAGAAGATATAGAAGTTTTCAAACATCTCCTAATGAAAATTCAGAACAACAAAGAAGATGAAACACCTGACATCCTAGCTATCGCAGCTACGCCAACTCAGAACAAACACTCTAAATCATGAAGAAAAGGCAAAAAGAGAACCCCTCCTACAAAGAGAGATGAACCAAAGAACCCAATGCAGCCCAGTGCTGTTATGGCAGCCCAACCACAAGCCAAAGACCACTCTTCTAAAAACAACATTTCGCAAATCCGTGTCGAACCACCGTTTCATGATTCATGTGTGATTTAAACGAGAGGGGGTGGCGTGAAAATTCCACTGACCTTTGAAAATGTGATGTGTCAGGATGCTCTTTTAGACACCGCAGCTGACATCACTCTCATGTCACGCAATCTTTTTGACCAACTACGTGTAGCTGCTAACTGCGCTCACAAAGATTTAAAACTGGAACCCTGTTCGTTAGCCGTTCGACCATATGTGCTCACTAACACAACCCTGTTGGGCGTGTCACTAGTCGTAGTGTCCATTGGCCCCATGACCTTGACACATCCGGTCTATGTGTCCAAACCTGACGCCATTCTATTGCTCATCGGCAAAGACCTACTAAACCGTTTTGAGCCACTGATTGATTTCAAGAATCTCAAACTATGGGCTCAAACTCAACACCCTCACCCATTCGACCTACCGAGGACAACTGAATCACAGTGCTTTGTTCTTGACACTTCGGACACCCCGAGTCTCACACAACTAGCACTGTTGGAAAAACTGAACCGAATTGAAAGCGACCACAAAAACCAAGGTGAACACTGCCCTCAAGAAGTCAAAGGTCACCTTCAAACACAAGGTCAAAACAAGAAATCAAATGACCTTGGGAACTCAATGGCCGAGCAATAAGCTCCACATGGCTCCCTTTGTACCTTTGACTCAACATTGGTGTCACCTTCTGAATCCCACCCACCCACCCCTGAGGCCTGCGTGGTCACAAGAGCCACATCAAGTGGCTCTCTGGACCCCTCCACAACCTCAAGGTTATGCATCGGTGGACCCAACTTTTACGGACACCAAGCACGCATTTACACCAGCCCATGACCCAGTGGTCAATAAAACCGTCAAACACCGGTTGGATCCAAATGTACACGCTCTCCCCGTGTCTAATGCCTTTAACATACTGAAATTGGAAACACTTCCTGCGACGCAACCCTCTCTACACATACATAATGGAACTTGTATTCCTACTTCCGACAAACTATCATCCCCACCGCTTGTAGTTCCTCCAAACTAGAGCGTGGTGATGACTGCCTCCGCCCATAGCTTCCAGCTGCAGAACACAGAAGCGTCAAAATGACGTACAATGCTCCCAAGGCCACATTCCAAAAACACTTGGACCGATCCGCCAAATGACACAAAGTGTACAAGGACCAAAGAGTCTCCCATGACAAATCTCAAGGGGGGGACAAGGTCTTCCACTACGCATTTGCACTGCAAACACAACAAATCAATCTACAGGCAGGGAAAATCACTCCTAAATTCCTGCCCAGGTGGATGAATCCACACATTGTCAACAACAAACTTTGGCCACTTTAGTACCAAATCCAGGATCCCATTTTCAAATGGGCTCATCACAATCAGAGAAAACTTTATCAAAACCCCATGGGACTTGTCGGGTACAACACTGTCACCGTAAGTCCATAAATAAGATTAAAGTCCGGCCTACATCTGAGAAATAACCGTGAGCCAACTATTAGCCTCAGGTACACTCGGTCACATTTCTCCAAACTAATCAGTTAACTCCATCAAAACTTCCAAAAGAACAAGGGTGTGGGCTATATTAATCATAGATCCCATAACCTACATATGTTTAAGCATGTGAGAGTGTTTAGTGATTACATATGTAAAGCGACTTCACACCTCAGAACAGGACAAAGGGTCTCAACCGCCAGTGAAGATGAAAGAGCATCCCAGGCGCTGCGGTGGAGACCGGATGGGTTGCCCGGACCCCCCAGGGCCAGGTGGAGGAGTACAAAGGCAAAAGAGGGGATTAAGATAGTGAGGGATGTCAGCTTTTGATATGCATGTCTTTTGTTATGTGCAAGTATAAGTTCATAGAGCCGAAGGTGTTCGCTCTCTTACTTCTTCTGCTGCTGCACCTAGATGAGACTTGTTAGAGGAGCTGATAATAAACTTTGGTTTATGAATCACATCGCCTCATTATTTCAAGCTCCTCTACAAAGGGTAAATTAAAACCAATTTATCCCTTAAACCAATCTTAAAGGCCTCTGTAAAATTCTAATCAATTTCAATCAACTTACTATTGCCAGATAGTACACACAAAACATCCAATACCATTAGCTAGAGCTAACAATATCAAAATCTCCATTAAAGGTGATAAAATATCTAAGGTTTAGAGTTCAATCTCTAAAAGAAATTGTTCCACCTCTGAGAATAATTTTCATCTGCCACTCAGGTATCTAAAGAAAAACCAACATGAAGGTTGAGATTAAAATCACTCACTCCTATTTATTTGCCAGGATGATGGCCCTCCTGTTTTTCAGCTTAGCCCTCTACCTAGCAATCACACCTACTGTCAGCCAGTCAGAACTGGGCAGAGCCAAAACAAAAAGTCAACAATCCTTACGTGGATTCTCAGTAACAGCCTCATCAATAAGACCTCTTGTTAGCCTTAGCATATCCACTGTTAACTCGGTCAACACTGCTACACCGAAATGCCAGGTAGTTGAACCACAAACCGTTACCAAAACTTTGCAAGATACTGTGTTGGTTTTGAATGTTTGCTTCGAAGCTTCAGTCAAACTCAACAAGGTCTTGAACTTGTTGCTCTTCGTGTTAAAGGTTGACTATGCTCACACACAGCTGGTGTCTATGTTACTTCCAGAGGTAGCTAGAAACATTAGCTTTTCAGTAAACACTTTAGCGATGAGCCTGATTTCACTTCATCTTGCCCCCTTTTCAGTGATCACAAATTTACTCTTCGTTGCCTTTCAAAGAACAATGATAACATTCCATGTTCACCCAGTTTTCCAGACCAAAGGTCTCAAACACCCTATGGCTCAGACATCTGTGGAACCATGGTTTAGTCCAGCTAAACCAATCCAATTTGAACCACCTTGAGTCACCTCAATATCACTTCACTGAAACATTTACCTCAGGTATGTAAAAGCTACATACTGTATTTTCCGGACTTTAAGCCGTTACTTTTTCACACGCTTTGAACCCTGCGGCCTAAACAACGATGCGGCTAATCTATAGATTTTTATGGGCGGGGCACTCTAGCAGGATGCGCAAGAGCGAGACAGACTGGTGGAAGAGATACTGAGCCGAGGAAGACGCTAGTTTTGATGCTAATTTTATTGTTTTGAACAGTCATTTTGCGCATCATGCACACACATATAACAGATTCTGTGAAAGCAGCCATCAAGAGGACAAACTCTATTCCAGCTGTGATTCCTGGGGGAACAATGAAGTATTTGCAGCCACTCGACATCAGTGTGAATCGTGCATTTAAAGTGGCACTCCGAGTTGAGTGGGAAGCTTGGATGACTAGCTGCGAGAAATCATTCACCAAAACTGGCTGCACGCGAAGTGTAACTTTTGCTCAAATATGCCAGTGGATCCTGACAGCGTGGAACAGTGTGAAAAAATCCACAATCACCAACGGGTTTCGAAAGGCTGGACTGCTGTGTGATGAAGAGGACAGCACAAGCACAAATTCGCCTCGAGATGAAAGTGACATTGAGAGCGACAACGAAAGAGAGACTGAGAAAGTGTGTGACAAAGTCATTTTGAGGCTTTTCAATTCCGACCTCGAAGAAGACGACTTCAGTGGTTTTAGTGCACAGGAGGAAGATGAAGATGGCGATCAATGACTTTTCTGGTAGGCTGGTTACTTTTTTAATCAGCCGTGTTACTGCCGGCAGTCGTTTTACTGCCGTGTCACTGCTGTGTTACAGGCACTGCTCGGAAAAAAGCATTTATTTAATTAAAAATTTAAAAAATCTTTCAGTGTACATCTTTCTGTGTAAATATCTCATGTTACAACGTGGACACCTGCGGCTTATAGACAAGTGCGGCCTATATATGTACATTTTTTTTTCTTTTTCAATTTAGTTGGTGTGGCTTATATTCAGGTGCACTCAACAGTCGGGAATTTATGGTACTTTTTATTTTTGTACTTTGGTACCCCAAATTTTCTTTTTGTACCTTAGTAACCAGAACTTTTGAGTCTTTGCATGCATTTACAGTATATTTACCTCCGCCAGGCCGAAAAGGCCAGGAGGAGGTTATGTTTTATTTTTGTTTTGTTTTTTTTGTTACTTATTTGTACCCGTAGGTAGACTTGGTTTGCAGTCTGGTGACAAGCCACCGGCTGCTGGTCGCTGCGTGCGCGAGCGCCCTAAACCTACATGTTTTTGGTATGCGGGAGGAAACCGGAGAAATCCCGGAGTAAACCCGCGCAACACGGGGAGAACATGCAAACTCCACACAGCTCACTGTTGGTCGGGGGCTGGGATCGAACCCACGATCTCATGATCCCCGCGATCCCCCAGCCGAGGGTAAAACTGTGCTGCCACAGTGCTAAACCACTGCGCCACCGTGCAGCCCCACAGCACCCCCAGCCATGTTTTTGCCAGGGTTTGTGTGTTTGTCTGTCTGTCTGTCTGTCTGTCTGTCTGTCTGTCTGTCTGTTGGTTAGCAAGATAACTCAAAAAGTCTTGGACGGATTTCCATGAAACTTTCAGGCGTTGTTGGAAATGGTACAAGGAAGAACTGATTAAATTTTGGGGATGATCCGCATCACCGTCTGCATACAGGAATTTTTTAAATCATTTTTCCACACTGTGACATATGGCCATTTTCAACATGTGCGCAGGCACAATGGACGGCGCTGGGCGTCGTGTCTGACCAACACAAACTCCGCCTTCTTCAACGTTTTAGCCATAAAAACATGCGGAAAACACTGCTGGCCTGGGACCGCCAGCCATAGGCGCTGCGCACATTGCGCTGGTCGTCGTGTCTGACCAACACAAACTCCACGTTCTTCAACGTTTTAGGCACAAAAGCACACGGAAAACACTGCTGGCCTGGCCCCGCCAGCGTGCGTGTTTTTGCGCCACGCTGCAAAACCTGACACGGCCACCTGTCCGCCGCCCGATTATTTGCCACAAATTCCCCGCCCAGCTATAGGCGCTGCGTAAAAACGACCTCTCTGCCGGGGAAAATTCTAAATTCTGTTTTGCCGCCGAGCGCAACCCCAATATAATATAAAACCCACGGCAACCTGTCTAACCAATCTGCATCCGTCAGTGGAGGAGATGGACACACCAACACTTCAGTTTATTACCTCCGCCAAGGAGGCAATGCTTTTACAACCGTAAAACGGGGCTATAAGGGACGGCGGGGTAATATGGGACACTTTTCTAAATGTAATTCTGCTTTTTTAATTTTGCTTCCGCCTAGATTTGATGAAGGATTCATGGATATTTCACAATAACAACACAACTCAGCGTCCTGCTCAAAATAAAAAAAGCAGAATTACATTTAAAACATTTCCCAGAAAAGTGTCCCTTATTAACCCGCCGTCCC
The DNA here is from genome assembly GCA_020510985.1 of Pholidichthys leucotaenia. NCBI lineage: Eukaryota > Metazoa > Chordata > Actinopteri > Cichliformes > Pholidichthyidae > Pholidichthys > Pholidichthys leucotaenia. Next base: position 15,673,073 of record CM035838.1, read on the forward strand.
TTATAGCCCCGTTTTACACTACTGAACCACTAATCCTATCACTATCACATTAATTGTCATTCATTAATTGTCTGTTTATTGCACTGTCCATGTCAAATAAACAAATAATCATTGTGAATCCAATTGCTAGTCATATCTTTTCATGCTCAGGGAATCTGAAAATGTACACACAAACACTGTATGGGGGGAACTGTGCCGCTTGGCGGAGGTCTGCGCTCTCCGAGTGCTTTTCTAGTTTAGTATATTTTAGACAGTTTTACAATGTTTATATTTGTCCATATTCAAATTATTTTTGAAAATTTCTACAACATTTTTAAGGGACCTGTACTTATATAGCACTTTTCTAGTCTCAAAGACCACTCAAAAACCAAGCCCAAAGATCTATACTCAGGAACAGATTCTGTTTACAAGCTATTGCTTATGGACATCAGAACCATTAGCTCAGCAGTTGAGTCAAGAACCGCCAACTGGAACCAGCCGCCAATGATGTGTACCAAAGCTGACCGAAGCTTACCATTGCTACAGAGGGGGGTAGTTAGCATGACCTTGAGTTCCAATTTATAAAATCACTCTTTGCTGAAGAAAATTGTTTCAACTCAAAAGTCTGGCTTTTGAGACTGCTTCTCTCACCCAAGAACCAGAGCTGTAACCCTATTCATCGGCCATAAAGTGCAAGTTAATCCCTTTCTCCAAGACTCTTTGGCAAAGGAATGATCTAATTGACAGATACATGAGCGACATAAACCAGATGGGGAAGCCGAGACTCTCCAATAAACAACCAGTTTCACAGTGCCATCTTGTGGATGAATTAGGAATATTTAATTCTCTCTTTTCAGTGGAATATATATGGCTTATGGACAAATTAACTAATTCATATTCTTTCTCTCAAGACAGTACCTGCTCCTGAAGAATGAGGATTAAACTCTGGGATGGACAATGTGGTTTCAAAAGCTTTATTGATATGATTTTGATATGTGTTGCTCTATTTTCAAGAAGAAATTAATGTTTGCATGCTTGCTATTACAAATTAATTAGTTACAGTGTAGAAACATTGTGTGTTCCTATTATCAAGTGGAATAACTTAGTCACTCAAGTCTAAAGAAGTTATGCTTTATTCGGGACACATACTTTAAGGAGGGTCTCACTCTTCATATCAAATATCTGTATCTCTGTTCTGGAGAAGACCCTCACCTCTGGAACTTTAAGTGACCAATGGGTTCCTGACACCTATCTTCATATTCTCTTTTATGTCGAATTTATTACTTATTGTTGAACAAAGCTCAACTGTAATTGGTTCAGCTCAGGTTTCATGAAGTTTGGACCACCCTGCAACACCAGAAAAAACTTGCTTTTTATTGCTCTTTGTTCGCAGTCTGTTCTGGGGCATTGGCCAAAGCTGTAAGGAGCCTTTTCTGCTCCCCCAATGTTTCTCCTATCTTTAAGTATGCCCAGAGTCTCTTCCAGGCTCTGTCAAGATCCTGTTTCTTTTCTTTAAAATTCCTTTTTCTTATTTTAATCTTCTTTTTCCTTAAATCACAGTGCAAGAAGACCTTGTTGATTTTTCTTAAGCTTAAACCAATTAATTTAAACCACCAACATCGAGAAAAACAGATGTATGTTGTTTTTTTTTGTTTTTTTTTTTCTCCTCATTTTGACTCTCTGATGGACCTTTGCACAATAAACCATTACCTTCTTCAGTGAGAAGACCTCACCAGCTTGCTGGAGAACCAGCTTTTGTGATCCCAGGAGGAGGCCATAACAGTGGTAAGGAGTCTGTCTGCCAGCCTCCCAACAGAACCACTCTGGTCCAGTTGAACAGAAAAGTGAACTGCCTGCTACCCACAAGGATTCTGCTTGGCTGATGGTCTGTTGTTAATCTACCTTAATTCTTCAGAATATTCCTGGTACAGTATAAGTTCCTTTAACCTAATTTCATGCAAACCCTCATCAGAATCTCAAAATGCATGTTGTCTTTCATTAATCTACATTCTTTTTTACAGTAAAACAAATATCCTGTTTTTATAAAGTTAATTCTCATTTTCTTCAAAAAATTGCATCCTCTTTTCTTAAGCAATGCTATTTAATGGTTTTCCAGTTTCCAGTATACTGACAAAACTATGCTTCGTTTGGTTCCTCAACTGTTTGATTCATAAGTAACTCAGTAACAGTCTATGATGCCCATGATACATGTGAATTCTCTGTTTTAAAGTTATGCAAATATGTTAACCTATTCTGACATTTTTTATTAAACCACTGAAAGACATATTGGAATTATTGTGTGATTTCATATCCATCTTCTTGATCATCCGAGACAAGACCTCACAAAGGGTTTATTTTGAGACTGATTCATGATTGGTACAAATAAAGAATTGTTAATAAATTTGTCCTTTTGGACTGGTGCCCTAACGAGGAATTGAGTGTAATGAAAGTAAATCTTCATTCCTACTCACATTCATATTTACATTAATACTTGTACCAACATTAAAATTCCTATAAAAACCCTTAATTCCACTACACCAGCATTGCATTTAGCATTGACAAACTTTTGCAAACTTAGGCTAGTGTATGTGTAGCTGTTGCCAACTTAGGTTAACTTAAGCAAAGGAATATTCAGCACAGTTAAGCTTACATCAGCGTCAGGTGATGCTCATATAAACATTTGTGGAGGCTTCCTGCCATCCTGGACCTGATTTTTTGGGTGGATTCACACTACAATGTTTAGACCAACTTTTACTGATGTTTTGGCAAACGTCTGGCTCTGCTGCTGAAAGTTCATAAAAGTTAATTTTATTGGTGTTTGTTGGCAAACACTGGCAAAAGTTGTATTCCTTGAAAATTTTCACCATGCTGAAAATTTGCCGATGTTTGGAAATAAATGTTGGGGAAAGTTGTGCACAGTTTGTAAAAGTTCCTGAGTGCTGGGCTAAGTTATGTAGAGTTCACCTAAGTTGACCTAAGTTAAGCTCCATTGGCAAACATTGACTGAAATGCTGGTGGAAGCAAATGTTTTTAGACCGAAACTTACTTCAGACATGCACTGACAAAAGAGAAATGGAGAGAGGGAGGAATTAAAAAAAGAAAATATATTTAATCCCCCAAAAATGTGACAGTTCAAAAGAAAAAAAAAATCTCTTCATCGAGAAATTTACTGTTCTTAATTTTCTGCTTGATGTGTAATCATTCTCCAGGATTTATTGGTTTGGCTTCCATTGTGGGGAATCAAACAGCGCTAATGTGGTGTCAAAAAGTAAATGACATTTAATGGGGTTTTATGGTATTTTAATGATGAGCGTTGTAACAGTCAATATATAATGACCCGTCATTTTATTTATATGATGATACACCAAATAGCTTTTTTAGTTCATCCACATTCACATTTTAATTGCAGACTTACTATTGGAGTCTATAAAGGCATTATTGTATTATTTTCTAGAGGAATGAGTGATTGAATGAATGAATGAATGAATGAATGAATGAATGATTGAATGAATGAATCAATCAATCAATCAATCAATGAACAGGGTAAAACGGTATGCAGAAGTAACTACATAGAAATACAAAAGGAAAATAAATACTGAAACATATGCCCAAGGGAGATGTGTTCACTCCAAAAGCAGATCCAGAATGGCAGGAAGCCTCCACAAATGCTGATCTTTATATGAGCGTTGCCTAATGCTGATGTCAGCTGACCTGCGCTGAGTAGTTGTTTGCTTAAGTTAGCCTACGTTAGCAACAGCTACACATACAGTGCATCCGGAAAGTATTCACAGTGCTTCACTTTTTCCACATTGTGTTATGTTACAGCACTATTACAAAATGGATTAAATTCATTTTTTCCTCAGAATTCTAGACGCAATACCCCATAATGACAACATGAAAAAAGTTCTTTTTTGAGACTTTTGCAAATTGTTTAAAAATGAAAATCTAAGAAATCACATGTACATAAGTATTCAAAGCCTTTGCTCAGTACTTTGTTGATGCACCTTTGGCAGCAATTACAACCTCAAGCCTTTTTGAATATGATGTCACAAGCTTGGCACACCTATTTTTGGGCAGTTTTACCCATTCCTCTTTGCAGCACCTGAGGTTGGATGGGAAATGTCGGTGCACAGCTATTTTCAGATCTCTCCTGAGATGTTTAATTGGATTCACGTTTGGGCTCTGGCTAGGCCACTCAAGAACATCCATCCATCCATCCATCCATCTTCTACCGCTTTTCCAGAGGTCCGGGTCGCGGAGGCAGCAGTTCAAGCAGAGAAGCCCAGACTTCCCTCTCCCCAGCCACCTGCTCCAGCTCTTCAGAGGGGATACCAAGGCGTTCCCAGACCAGCTGGGAGACATAGTCTCTCCACCGAGTCCTGGGTCTGCCCCGGGGTCTCCTCCCAATGGGACGTACCTGAAACACCTCAAGTGGGAGGTGTCCAGGAGGCATCCTAATCAGATGTCCATACCACCTCAACTGACTCCTTTCAATGTGGAGGAGCAGCGGTTCTACTCTGAGCCTCTCCCGGATGACTGAGCTCCTCACCCTAAATGTAAATGTACCCTCAAGTACATTTACAGAGTTATCCTGAAGCCACTCCTTTGATATCTTGGCTGTGTGCTTAGGGTCATTGTCCTGCTGAAAGATGAACCATCACCCCAGTATGAGGTCAAGAGCGCTCTGGAGCAGGTTTTCATCCAGGATGTCTCTGTACATTGCTTCATTCATCTTTCCCTCTATCCTGAGTAGTCTCCCAGTTCCTGTCGCTGAAAAACATCCCCACAGCATGATGCAGCCACCACCATGCTTCACTGTAGGGATGGTATTGCTGTAGTAATGAGCTGTTCCTGGTTTCTTCCAAACATGAGTCCTGGCATTTACAGCAAAGAGTTCAATCTTTGTTTCATCAGACCAGAGAAGTTCAGAACTACCAGGACTCTTCCTAGAGCTAGCCGGTTGTCTAAACTGAGCGACTGGGGGAGAAGGTCTGCCTAAGTTGGCCAAAGTTTGCAAATGCTGAATGTGACGCTGGCAAATGCTAGCAAACCTTTGTAAAAGTTTGTAAACGTTGGTGAGTGCTGGATTAAAAGAACCTGCTCACAAACGTAATTTCATTGACGTATGGACTAATTTCTGATTTTTCAAAACATCTGTAAAAGTTGTTCCCAATGCTATAGTGTGAACTCAGCTTTAACTTAGGCTTACTTTGGTAAACTCTGCATAACTTAGCCCAGTGCTCAAGAACTTTTACAAACAGCACAACGTTCACCAACGTGTATTTCCAAATATTGGCAAATTTTCAGCATAATGAAAATTTTCAAAGAACACAACTTTCGCCAGTGTTTGCCAACACCTATTATGTCCAAAATCTGTATTCCAATAATGAGGCTGGAGGTGCAATAGAACTCAACTTTATTATGTGATTCACAGACACAAGGCGCTCCTGTACAGGCAGAGGCGAAGGTCAAAAGAGACAGTGCCTCTTCCGCATCAGCCGTTTATACTCAGGGTGGTGGCCGAACCGGAAAGGTGGAGCCACCACCCTCATCACACAATAATACATTATTTTAATATATAACATCCCCCCATCCCCTTTAGAAAAGTCCAAAACACATGCACACTAATTAAGCCCTCCTAAATTTAATACCCAAGTCACACGCTAATGACAAACAAATAAAATAGGCCTATCCATACACACAAACAACAAAAACTAGACGGGGACAGGTGCACTGCCGTCCCACCTCAACATGGCCAGACGGATTATTCTGCCGTCTGTCATGATAAAAGGCCATGAAATAAAAAATTACTGTGTTCCTATCGTAACACAATAATCCGATAAACTTATATACATAAAGTTGAGAATTCAATGCAACCAACCAGTTAACATGCACACTCATACAACGCCATAACATTCCCAATTATACCACCCCAACTCGGGCAAACACCACAGTAATATACACCCCTAAACATGGTGACGCACACATCACATGGGTATTTTTTTTTTCACATGGGCACCTGTTATAGCAGTTTATTATGAGAAACATATTAACTACGTAGCCCAGGCAATTCGCACTTAACTCAACCCATCGCCCCTTGCTACCGTACAGCCTCGATGGAGAACCCACCCCCCGGGGGATTCATCTGGCGGGTCCCACCCAGAGCTCCTTCATCTCTTTGTCCCTGGAGATGAGCCACGTTGGGGCCCCGACACCTCCTTCTCCTTGATAACATGCCACAGTTCATTGGGATGTCTCCATGAGTCATCTGACAGCCGAAGGTATCTGTCCTCCCGAACAGCCATCAACTTCAGCTGCCCCTTGTCATCCTGTCGCTTCCTCTTTCCGTGGACACCTTGCAGCCCAGCCTCCTCTCTGGATCGAACCACATCACCGATTCCCAAAGGAGCTCAACTCGACTTCCCATGTCCACAATGTCTCAACCAGGCCTCCACACCGGGTCGCGCCACACCGGCGACCCTCCGCGAAGCCCGACTTGGCCTGCAGTGTTCCTGTGTGGCACGTCTGTTTCCTGTGCCAGCCGGTCCTGCCCCGCTCTCTTTCATTTTGAATGCTGGCGTAGCTATTGCAGCCCCATGCTTCTCAGTATCTCCAGGCCAAAACCTGGAAGTAGATGGGGTTGTCCTCACAGCTTCACCCACCATTACGGGCATTCCACCATGCTGCCCAGTTCCCTCAGGGTAACGTGGGCCCTGGCACCGGAACCCTGCCCTGATGTTCCTGAGTGGTAATTGTCCTGTCTATCTCCCAGAAAACTAGGCCATGTATCATCCCAAACCGCATTGTCGACCACATGTGGAACCAGCTGGTCCCACAGACCACAGCCCGACCATTCTTCTCTGCTGCTGCTGCTAATTGAGAAGCCTAGTCCATAAAAAAGATTGCAGCTCATCACATATGACCCACTTTCGGTCACCATGAGCTGTATGTTGGACACCACCGCTGTTTTGTACCTCGCCATCAGCTCCAGCGAATCCACGATGGACAGCTTAATACCGCAATACCCACAAAATGGCATCGACAGACCTCTCACATGATGGTAGGGGAAATAACTCTTCACAGTAGACCCGTTCAACACGGACCTCACTGCGTCCATGTCCATCAACAACTGCACATCCTTGCTGTCCAACATAACTGTTAAATATGTACGGCCTTCTGTGCTTGGGGATACGGTGTGAATAACCGTAGGAGTTGTGGCAGGGGAATCCACATCATCAGTCCCCTTGCTCAAACCTTTTACAGACCCTGGTGAAATGATTTATGTAACCCTTGCCTTACATTAATTAGGTAAGGGAAATTATTAAGTGTAGACCAGTTGCTAGGTTCGTAAGGATTACAATAGGGAATTAAAATGAGTGTGGAATGAAATAGCTGGAAGCAAGAAATGAGCAATTCATGGCTGTTATTATTAGAGATAAAGGGAACAAAATATACAAACAATTTACAACTATACAAATATAACAACGGCCGGCATGAAATAAAACCCCCAAAATGTCCTACTGAGCTCAGTGTTTGTTTGTCTCTTTTAAAGCGGCAGCTTGAGTTGCTACCACTTTGAATTTTGTGCACTGGAGAGAGGAAGAATGTTCTTCAATCGAGATCTTGGTTCAGATCTCGATTCAGTCTCGGTTCAGGTCTCGGGTCAGGCTCGCCATCTCCATTCGGAGAGAATCCAGGATCCAGAAGGTTCTTAATCAGCAAAAAAAAAAAAAAAACTAGCCTGCACAACAATAATGGTATTATTGTTTACAGCTAGAGTAATTCATTTTCCAATGTCTTCTTATATAACACTATAGCTAAGTGTTTAAATTCTTCCCTCATATCACTATTGTTACAATCCAGTAATCCAGTAATATCTTAGAAACACATGCATGTAAGATGTAAGATGTGAAATGTGAATTGTAAGATATTTCTCACAATCTCTCTGGTAGTACATGAAATATTTTTTTTTTCTCATGTAACCAATTAAATGAATTTCTCTTTTTATCTCTACCTCATTTAACCATGATAATATGATTAATCCTTTTTAACCTTGTCTTTGTAAATCATGAAATGAATTACAGTTAATCTATCACATGACCAGGGAATATACTGTCCCATTACTTCCAATATCCCCTTTTAAAAATCAGTAAAACCCTGTCTGAGCTACTGGGTTTAGCATAACCTATGAATTTACATAGGAAACCAACAAAATGTGCTTTTAGCATCAAACTACACATTACATTCGACAGAAAAAGTGCAAAAGAACTAAAAGTACTTCAGCATACTGTTGGGAACTGAAATCACATTTAGGAAAACCATACAGGCACAAAAATAGCCTTTTCCATTGCTTTTAAACAGAAAAAAATCCACTCGCGATTAGCATTAGCATAACGCTAACATTAGCATGCGTTAGCATGCTTCATTTAGTACACACTCGGTTTTCACTCACCAAGATGAGATATCAGCATGAAAACAGCAAAAGTCACAGCCTCACGGCCTCTCAAGCTCGTGCTCCCGTCGACTTAGGATAATACAGGTTTCAAATTAGTGTTTGGACAGTGTTTAGATTTATTTACAGCATCTTTCTAAATTAAACTCACCAAGAAGACCCACAGGTCTCCACACAGATCGTCCACAGCCTCTCTCGTCCGCTCTCAGATTGCAAAAGACCGAAAAACCAGGTGTGCGCCTCGGCACTCTGCTCGGAAGGCGGGGCTAATATCGCTCTTAACAAATGAAAAGACCACGATCGCCCAATGTGACCATGAAATGGGAATTTAAAAGTTGGATAACGAGGATCACACTTGCTCTTCCCAAAATAATTGTTTTTCAAAATAAAATCACACAATTGTATTAATACAAATGAAATCTGAGAAAAAAAAGGTGAATTTCTCAGCTGGGTTACATTTAGGAGTCCACACTTGCCACAGTGTTTGTCTTTTGACGGACACTCTCTTGCCTTGTACCGGTGCTTGATAGACCAGCAGCCAAAACACTTTGGCGACCCCGGGGTGGACCTAATTTTTATAGCGGTAGCGTATTCTTCTCTGTCTTCCACACTATCATTGCTATCCGGGTCTACAGCCTGCGCCGCTGATTGCAAGTCGGGTTGCCCCAATGCTGTTCTCTCACCAAGGTCCAGTGAATGTTTATCCACTGCTTCGAACTGCTGGGCTATCTCCATCACTTTTGCCAACGTCAGTTCACCGGAACGGGTAAGGAGTCTTTACCGTGCTTGACCGTGCGACGTGTGCTCCACCAACTGATCGGGGACCATTTCTTCCTCTAAAGTCCCAAACTGGCAACACCCAGCCAGTTGGCACAGGTCAGCAACATACCACTGCACTGACTCTCCAGCCTGCTGGTTGCACTGTCGAAACTGGATCCTCCGGACTATGACCTTCTCAGGGGCACGATAGTAGCGTGCCATTAGCCCAACCATGTCCTTAAAACTGTCGCTCACTCCCATTATGCTAAGAATGTGCTGTCCTTCCATGCCAAGATTATGGACCAATATTGCCCATGCACGCAATTTCTCCAGCTCACCGAGGTTCAGCGCCACCAGATAATTCTTGAATGCGGCAAACCTCCTTTCCCACAGCACCGGCAGCTCACCAGGAAGCTCCAGAAATGACCGAATGAACTTTTATCCTCGTTGCCAAATGTTATGTCCATAATCTGTATTCCAATAATGAGGTCAGAGGTGCAATAGAACTCAACTTTATTATGTGACTCAAAGTCACAAGGCACTCCTGTACAGGCAGAGGCAAAGGTCAAAAGAGACTGTGCCTCTTCCGCATCAGCCTTTTAAACTCAGGGTGGCTACAGAACCGGAAAGGTGGAGCCACCACCCTCATCACACAATAATATGTTATTTTAATATATAACAACACCATCATTAATGTTTGCCAGCAGAGCCAAAAATTTTCTAAAATGTCAGTAAAAGTTTGTCCAAACATTGTAGTGTGAATCCAGCTTTATACAGTATAAGGTAGGGCTGCCCAGCTTAGCAGTGATATTTACACTGCAGCTTTCATCAATGCGTAGCATCAGCTTCTCCTCAGGCTAATTCAGGAAATCACTCTTCTTCATCTTAAAGAAACCCTCACTCAGCTCTGGTCAAGAATTGATGTTTGTCTTCATTATTCAGGACCCCAGTATAAACAATTTCCCGTTTGTAGAGAAACCTGATAAGACTTGCTTTTAAAGGATTTAAAAAAGTATGTCATACAATTCTCAAGCTTCCTTCCTAAGCAGATAAGAAGCCTTGTACCAGGAACTGATACTCTTAAAAAGTCATAAATTCCTTAAGCTGTCAGATATATGGTTGCCTCCTTCTTTTGGACATATAGCAGAAGCCTCTAGAGTCTAGACAAGTCTAGACAAGTCTGTCTAGACAAGACTGTCAAGGAACAAGGACAGTCTAGAGTCTAGACTGTCCTTGTTCACATTCCAAGACCTAAAATTTATCTACAGCTCAATAGTACCTCCTAGTGGACATCTATGGAATATGTTTCATTATTTGTGCAATTTGGAACTGCTATTTCTGACTGAACATTAACACTTTTTATAGCCTACAACCCACAGGATAATTCTGGACACTGTGAAGATCATTGCCCTTTTTGATCGCCAATAATGTGTTGTATACTTTATTGATCCCAGAGGGGAAATTGAGGGCATCCACCTGGATGGATGAAGCAGCCACGGTATGGCGCTATCCCTTAACCATTCACACACACATTCACACTTAGGGCCACTTTAGAGTCTCCAATTAAACTAACCTGCATGTTTTTTGGCCCTGCATGGTTTGCCATAATTCATTAATCCTTGATTTAAATGTGAGTGCATGTTTTAGGAATGTCTTTTTCATAAATTTATTCAAATGAATGTTAAATTTATTAGTAATAGTATAAATGCATGGTCACTGAATATTAGCCTTGAGCCACTTAATTTAGTTAGATTTTTTATTGAGTATATAATGAATTTCATAGAAACTGAATGAACGTTTTCTGAAACTTGTGAGTCAGCTATTTCTGACAAATCCCCCAGGCTGCTTCTCTGTTGGATAACACCCTTGCATTTGATTGGCTGTTCACAGACAAAGAAATGTTCCCTCATTGGACAAAAGCCCATTCAAACTCCTCTTTATGGAAGATAATTGCTCCGTCTTGCTGCCAGTCACACTTTTATGATATCAGAAGTGTGACCCTATAAAAAGAGAGAGGGAGCCGCCCTAGGCAGTCTTTGAGTCTTTGAGTTTTTCTGTTGTCTTTTGAGTCTTTGAGTTTTTTGTTGTTTTTTTTTTTTCCTGTTGTTTTTCGTTGCTTTGAGTTGTCTTTGTCTAAGTTGTTCTGGGAGTTTTAAGAAGTTTTGTGTGTGTGTCTGATCTTTGCCAAGTCCTGCGCTAGCTTTCCTAAATCATCTTTTGGATAAGCTTTTGCCTGTTTTCTGGTTAACTGAGGAGAAACTATTCTTTTCCTATGAGCTCACCTTTAAAGAGAGTTAAACTCTCAAATCCTTTTTTTTTTTTCTTTCTTCTTCTTCACCACAGAAGCCGTTCTTACCCTATTTGAACGTTTTTTTCTTGGACTTTTTGACTTTCCCTGCCATTAAAGTGGACTCTTAATTTCTCTGTTTTTAAGTGAACTGATAGAGATTTTTGGACTTTCTTTTCCTGCCTCACCCACATATGACCACGTTAAGAAACCAGGAGCTCATGGGTGAAACTGACTACACTTTTCCTTCAGCCTTTGGGTTTGCCCTGCAAGGCTGGGACATACTAAATTTCGGACTGGTTGCCAAAGGATGTCACGCCTGGGGCTTAGCCGCTAACTCCACCGGCTACACTCTCGGTATGGAAATTAATTAATTAATTAATTAACAATTTGTTCTTTTAGAACTGGTGCCCCCTTTTTACGAGTGCTTTTCTATCTTAGTGGGTGTTGAGGTGACTGTACAACTCTGTCCCCTCGCACACCAACTATTAAAAAAAATAAATAATTCCTGTACCTTATTACACTATATTTTATTAAATATCACTACAAGTGTGAGTAAGCAGTTCCCCTTCCCTCCAAAACATATACCAACAGTCTATTTAAAATTGCTCTTTATATCATAATCCATTTAAATCCATTCATTGTACATTTAAACAATATACCTACCAATAGGTGTTCTGAATTACTGCCTAATATGGCTAAAAAATGATGTTAATACTACAGATTGTCACCACTGTCATACATACACCACTAGAGAACGTTCCATTGTTTGGAACTATTTGGAGCTCCATGAACCATGCAACCAGGCAGCTGCCAGATCAAAGAGAGTGGCAACTCTCATTATAAGGCTTTGGGTAGAATAATGTCTTGAAGAGATACTGTAAAAATCAAACAAATATCATTGGTAATGAATGCAGTATAAACATATAAGTTAATGTTTAGTTTTGCAGAGTCATCAAAAAAACTGTATGATGACAATCTTCAACATGATTTCTTTACATTCCAGAATGAATCACATCCTTAATAGTATGTAAATATTGTACTCTCCCACTTTTTCAGTACATTGCAGTATAATTATAAAGCATTTTTTGGGAAAAAATGTTTTTTAGCAATAGTAGAAATATACAAATTTACCAGTTTTTAAAGCTGTGAAGAAGGATCACTATGACATTTTATAAATACTGTACTCAGCTCAAGAGATTTATGTGCAGCTATTTCCATCCATTGCCAGTAGCAACTAAAGATTATTTCTGTGTTACAATATTACAATGTCGTGTCACTGCATAAGTTTTAATGTATGAATATAAAATCAGTGCACATTACTGTGGGGGGAAAACTGTCTTCTTTTGTGTCTTAAGGTTGGCAAACACATATCCATATGATTATAGGCCTTCATATAAAAATCTAGTCATGTAGGCGTGCAGATTTGAATACGTTACTGTATGAAATCCTCACCTTCCTTAGTACCTCACTGATTCTGTGGCTGACTAAAGTCATTGCACAGGTCTGAGAATCACTGTGTCACAAGGAAAATGAGCACCACTGTTTACATACGACTTTGATAGAGCTTACATCTCAAAAGAACAAACATTCGACCAAGGCCTCGCCAACACTAAACAACTTTTTCATTTGTATCTTCTCTTTGATACGAGAGTGAACAATGTGGATGCCGATGAGGGGACCACCACTGGCATACGCAGTAACAGAATGGGGTGTCAAACACTGATGCACAATGAAATTGTTTTGGTTCCTTTTCTAAGCTGCCATTACCTGAGGCTGTAGGACTCAACATTTACCATCTAGGAGGAGCTGAGGTGAGATGCAAGTCAGTCCTGAAAAAAAAAAAGTCCTCTTACCTTCATTCTTCTATATCAGAGCATAAATTATCCACATGGCCCTTTGTTTATCCTGATTCTTTTTTTTAACCATCTTTGTGTCTCCAGTATACCATCTCTGGTCTTCAGTAGCTTTTTTAATCCATGACTGGAATGAAGCCAGGAGGCTGACATGGCCACAAAAGAGTCTGTCCGACACTATTCTCTGCTTGCAACAGGTCCAGCTAGGCTAACTTCACTTCTACCTCAGTGCTGTTACCTGTCATTTTGTCTCCATGGGGCTGTCTGTCACGAACTGAGCACAGGGGGATCCTGCCGTGCTCTGTCTCCTTGACTTTTTTTCTATATTTGTATGGTGTTGTATTTTTGAGTTCTTATTCCTGTTATTTTATCTTTTGTTAATTTTCACATATTCTGTATTGTTTCTTAGTATGATTTATTTTCCTGTTTACATTCATTGTAGTTTTGTTATTTAGATATTTGGATTTAGTTGTTTTTATTTGCCATTGCATTATATTCATACCCTGTTGTGTTTTCTCTCTTTCGCTCTCTCTCTTTGGGGCTGCAGCTGTCAGTGGCACTTCAGGGTTTTTTGCTCTGTCGTGGGCAGTGCTCTTGTCAGCTGTCAGTCCCGTCTTCTCCCTCTCACTACTCCCACCTGATTTCTGTTGTAATCATTATCACCTCTTGCCCGTTCACGTGATCCACACCTGCTTTTATCATTTGTTTCTGGCCCTATTTAAGGGCTACTATTTCGCTCCCTCTTTGCCAGAGTCTTAAAGATTACTCTTCTCCACCAGAAACCCTTCCCCTGTTCTGATGAACATTGTTTCCTCGATTCTTAAGTTTGCTTTGTTTTCACTTTGGACTTTTGTGTTGCGCACTGTTTGAGACTTTGGTGTTTTTGTCAATAAATTTCACAACTAGCAGTTCAGTGTCTGGGTCTCTCCTCCTTGCCGTTCAGGCAATTAATGACATAAGACTCCAGCCAGTTAGAGACCCAGCTTCTGCTAGTTTGTGCATTTTTGTTTTTCTCTCACCTGTTCTATCCAGAGCCATCATTATGTCCCCAGCCTGCCGAACCTCAGCCAAAAAAGGAGGATTGACGGCTGGGACTCTGAGCCTGGAGGAGGAATGGGCTGCTGAATTTATCCAGAGTTTTGTGGATAAAGCTCTCGCCTCACATGGGCCAAAGAAGATCTGGGCAACCATCAATGGAGCGGTGGAGATAGTGAAGGCACATCCTGGCTTGGGTAGGTATCCCCAGCTTGCGGAACTGCTGTCCACGGTATCCTCATTTCAGCAGTCTTTCCCCGGGCTGACATGGGGGCCACCTCCAGCATGCCCGAAGCTGATGTGGAAGCGTGCTCCATGGCAGACTCCCTGCTCCACCTCCAGTTTGCCCATTCCTGCTCCAGCTCCATCGGCTCCAAGATGCCACCACCCAGCTCTGGACAACCAGAGGAACACCCCTGCCCCTCAGGCAGCAGTTTCTCCTTCGAAAACTCCCGCAGCAGTCCCTTTTTCCAGTTTTTCTTCTCCAGCTGTCCCGTTAGCCTTCTCCTCTGCTGCTGCTGCTTCTCCCTCCTACTTGGCGATTCCTCCCGCTGCTGAGGGTCCGGCTGTTTCCTCTCTGGCTGCACCCATCACTGTGGCTGTAGGGGTGGCTCCTCAACATTCCCCTGGGAGGCCCTCTTCCACCGAAGTCACGGACAGGGTTGATCCAACACCTGCTGCAGCAGAGGACATCGTGCTCCGGGAACTCAGGCAAGTGTCTTTTCATTTTCCAACATGTTATAATGATATGCCTTGCCTGATTTCCGGTAGTGAGGCTCAGTGTTTGCAGTCCCCTGATTCCTCACCACCTGCTGCAGCCCACACCACCTTACTTGCTCTCTCCGTGTCTCCTCCTATTCTCACCGAGTGTCCGCCGGTACCAGGGTTGAACCGCGGGGTGGTGGAGGAGCCTGCGGCCCTGGTGGATCTGGTACCAGCCCCGCAGCCGTGGTCTGGGTGGAGGGTGAGCACTGCCTGTGATTTGGAGCCTGCACTGATGACTGAGCATCCTCGGGCTTCAACAGTGCAGGATTCAGCACCAGCAGAAAAATGACCGCCTGGATCTACGCCGGATGAGCAACCTGTGTGGGTCGCCTCACTGAAGGGTCCCGAGACTGCATCAACCACCAAGCCTGCTGTAGGGGCCGTCACAGCAGAGCCAGAGTTGGACCTCCAGAGGGCCTGAGATTCCACCACCTAGATTGATGGAGTCCTGGACAGTGATGCAACTTTAGCTCAAGTAAGTGCTCTCCTTTGCCTTCATTGTTTCCATTTTGGAGAGGTCTTGTCTGGCTTTTGGTGGGGAGAGCCAATTGCAGCCATCAGCTGCACCTGAGCTCATCTCGCAGGGCTCCACTGCCGCCGGTGACCCTGACCCTGTGTCTCTGTCCCTTTTATCTGAGCCTTTCCACAGGGTCGCCAAGATTCATCCAACTTCGCCTGAGGTCTTCGTGGGTTCGGGCTCACCGCCTGAGGTCTTCAAGGGTCCAGGTCCTTCAGCTGAGGTCATCGCAGGTGCTTCGCCCCAGCCCAGGGCCTCTGTGGGTGCTGCTCACCCTCCCGATGAGGTCTTCGCTGGTGCTCCGTGCCAGCCCCGGGCCTCCGAGGGTTCTGCTTCCCAGCTAGTTGAGGTCGTCATGGGTACTCTGTCCCAGCCCGGGATCTCCGTGGGTGCAGCTCCTCCTCAGTCGGGGTCTCCGTGGGTGTTGTGCTCCTTTTGGGGGCCGTTGTGGGTGCTGCACCTGATCCTTAATCCAAAGTGGGTGCTGCGCTCCAGCTTGGGTCTGCTGTGGGCATTATGCTCCAGCCCAGGGGCCACTGAGGGTGCATCTCTGACACAGTCCAGGTCCACCGAGAATTCAGCTTTGGCCCAGGCCAGGTCCACCATGGGTGCAGCTATGACCCAGTCCGGGTCCACCACAGGTGCAGCATTGCTCCAGCCCGGAGTCAACGTGGGAACAGCTTTGCTCCAGCCAGGAACCACCGTGGGTGCTGCTTTGCTCCAGGCTGGCGCCACCATGGGTGTAGCTTTGCTCCAGCTCGGAGCCACCATGGATGCTGCCTAGCTTCAGCCCGGAGCCACCACGGGTGCTGCCTTGCTCCAGGCTGGAGCCATCGTGGGTGCTTCCTTGCTCCAGCCCGGAGCCACCGTGGGTGCAGCTTTGCTCAAGCTTGGAGCCACTGCGGGTGCTGTGATGTCCAAGCCTGGAGCCACCGGGGTGCTGCAGAGCAGTCCGAAAGCATTGGGGTTCCTCCTCCTCTACCAGACGCCGTTGTGGCCCCCTTTTCTCTGCCAGATGCCGTAGTGTTCCCCTCTCCTCTGCCAGACACCGTTGTGGTTCCCTCTCCTCTGCTCGAGGCTGTTGTGGTTACCTCTCCTCCCCTGACATCGTCGTGGTTTCCTCAACTCCACCGTCTTCTTCCTCGCTGGTCCTCCCCTTGGGGCAGCCACCTCCTGGGCCATCGCTTCTGTTTACGTGGCTAAAAAAAACTCTGGCCAACCGCCTGACAGGCTGTGCTGCTGGTTTGGGTGGCCCACATTCTCTGGCAGGCCACCCGACACTTACCACCATGCCACTATGTCTGCGACTTTAGCTGGCCACCTGAACTGTCTAATTCTTTAGTCCAGGCGCCCTAGATTCCCAGTTCTGCGTGGTTGTGGGTCCTGAGTGGGTTTTTTTGTTCCCTCCTAGTCTGGGTTTTGCTAGGGTGTGAGTTTTTCTTATTTTCTCTGGTTTGTTTTGGTCCCTCCATGACTAGGTCCTCCTCCTCCTGCCCGGGGTGGGGTTGTTTTCTTTTGATGGGCTGTTTTTTTTTTTGTGCGTGGGGGGGTCCCCATACACGATGCTTCCTGGGGCGTCTGGTGTCCAACCCTTGGGGGGGTGGGGTTGGTCACTATCTGAGCACGGGGGGATCCCACCATTCTCTGTCTCCTTGCCTTTTTTTCTATATTTGCATGGTGTTGTATTTTTGAGTTCTTACTCCTGTTATTTTATCTTTGGTTAATATTTTGTATTGTTTCTTAGTATGACTTATTTTCCTGTTTAGGTTCAATGTAGTTTTGTTATTTACATATTTGGATTTACTTGTCTTTATTTGCCATCGTATTATATTCATATCCTGTTGTGTTTTCTCTCTCTCTCTCTCCCTGTTCGGGGCTGCAGCTGTCAGTGGCACTTCAGGGTTTTTTGCTCTGTTATGTGCTCCTGTCAGCTGTCAGTCCCGTCTTCTCCCTCTAACTACCCCCACCTGATTTCTGTTGTAATCATTGTCATCTCTTGCCCGCTCATGTAATCAACACCTGCCGTCACTTGTATCATTTGTTTCTGGCCCTATTTAAGGGCTGCTATTTTGCTCCTTCTTTGCCGGAGTCTTTAAAGTTACTCTTCTCCACCAGAACCCTTCTCCTGTTCTGATGAACCTTGTTTCCTCGATCCGTAAGTTTGCTTTGTTTTCAGCTTGGATTTTTGTGTTGTGCACAGTTTGGGACTTTGGAGTTTTTGTGAATAAATTTCACAACTAGCAGTTCAGCGTCTGGGTCTCTCCTCCCTGCCGTTCAGGCAATTTATGACGCTGTCCACATCCAAATGATTTGCCCCCCAGAGTCCAACTGTTCCCCCAGTTTCAAGAAATTCAATAAACTTGCCTGTCTTTTGGCAATTCAATTTACTCCTTGATGCTGACAGCTGACTCAAACCATGCACTGTGACGCCATAGGTGCCCAGTGCCGCCCCGCCCCCGTGCTGATGTAATTTAAAGACCCTGACAAGTGAATCAGTAAATGAGATTTGAGTCTACCTGACCAGACAAAAGTCTCTTATCAACGGTTCAGCCAAATTTTAATGTTTAAAAATATCACTAATTATGTAAAACCAGCTTTAAAAACCGTGAAATATCAGACAGCCCTCTGCTCTGAGATGGTGGGGGTGTGTCTGCAGCAGGCTCTGAAACCACGCCCACTCCTGGAACAGTGTCAAGTCTCAGCTGTCAATCAGACATGGCTGAAATCTGGGGAAAGAAGCTGAACTATTCGGTACAACTTTTTTCAGCCAGAAGAGCCACAGGACAATGATTCCTCAGAGGATTAAACCATCCGTCCCATCTGTAATAGTATGGTAAAAAAAAATCCTCCTGTTTATGAGAGTTAGCACTATGTATTAGAGACTAGTGTTTTGCTAACCTAGCATTAGCACAAGCAAAATTAGCGAGGAAGAGAATGTTTTACATCTGTAGTTTTATTTTTCTCTATAGATCACGGTAAGAGCCATCATGCTTTCATTTTTCAAGATTATCTTGCCTACACTTGAGTTAAATTTAACAGGTGGTGTCACATTATTGCCAGTTTGAGACATGTGGAGACCTGCCTGAAGCTTAAACATAACTGAACAGATTTAAAGGAGATAAAACCTTACTTTTTGTTTTTACAAGAAAATTTAAATATCACTCAAATATACACTCTTTATATTCTGAAAAAGTAGATAATGTGGCAGTCTTTCACAGGTCTCCTGATTGCTGAACGTCATTAAAGCATAAGCTTATTTTTAGATTATGCTCTGAACCTTTCAAATATCAGATTGTTTATATGAATTAATGACACAGAGGTGGGGGATATACAGACTGTACTCCAGTAAAAGTAGCATTACCTTAAGATAGTAATTAGTCATGGGTCATGATTATAGTCTCTCCAATTTGATTTTTTTTTTCACCATTAATCTTCCCTAGCAATTTCACCATTGTGGGACTAACAAAGGTTTGTCTCATCATATCTGGAACTTTTTGCTGCTAAATTTTCAACTTACTCATAAATTGTAATTTGTCTTTTAAATTTAAGAATTTCAAAATTTGTGAAATTTTACTCAAATTTTAGACTTCTTGCGAGTTTACAAGCTTTGGTTTTATAAACCTGCAGTTTACATAAATTTGTATTTGTGATAAAAGGACAAGCTGCAACAGAGCAACATCGGTGGGGTCTGGAGAAACCTCAAAACCATCTCTGGGCTCCAGAATACCTCCTCCCAGGCCACGGGGGGCAGGAAGTGGGCGGACAATCTGAACCTGTTTTTTAATAGGTTTGACCACCCCCCCACCCCCCGACTGCACAACAACCACTGCTGCCTCTAAAGTCATCGAGACCTGCTGTCCACACCCCACTCCACCAACACCTCCCCCCACTCCCAGCACACAGCCCCCCAACCTGATCCTCACTAAGACCCAGGTGAGGACGGAGCTGAGGAAGATCAAGGCGAGGAAGGCCTCGGGACTGGACGGCATCAGCGCGAAGCTCCTCAAGTCCTGTGCAGACCAGCTGTGTGGGATTGTGGAGCACATCTTCAATCTGAGCCTGAAGCTGGGGAGACTACCACAGTTGTGGAAAACATCTTGTGTGGTACCTGTACCAAAGACTTCCTACCTCAAAGACCTGAACAGCTACAGACCAGTGGCCCTGACGTCTCACATGATGAAGACCCTGGAGAGACTGCTCCTTGCTCACCTCCGCCCCCTGGTGGGACCAGCGATGGACCCACTCCAGTTCGCCTACCAGCATGGCATTGGGGTGGAGGATGCAGTGATCTTCCTCCTTCACCGTTCTCTGTCTCACCTGGAGAAGCCCGGGAATGCGGTGAGGATCACGTTCTTTGACTTCTCCAGTGCTTTCAACACCATCCAACTGATGATCCTGAAGGACAAGCTGCTGTGCGCAGGGGTGGACCAGCACCTGTCATCATGGGTCCTGGACTACCTCACTAACCGGCCACAGTTTGTGAGAACCCGGGATTGTGTCTCCGACACGATCATCGGTAGCATGGGGGCCCCCCAGGGAACGGTTTTGGCTCCCTTCCTGTTCACCCTTTGTACTCCAGACTTCTCACACAACACACTGCCATCTACAGAAGTTCTCTGATGACTCTGCGATGGTCGGCCTCATCTCCAACGGAGATGAAGCTGAGTACAGAGGACTTATCCAGGACTTTGTGGACTGGTGCCATCGGAACTACCTCCAGATCAATGCGAGGAAAACTAAGGAGCTGGTGGTGGACTGCCGCAGGCAAGGACAACCCCTCACAGCACCAATAAACATCCAGGGAACAGACATTGAGATGGTGACATCCTACAAGTACCTGGGTGTTCATCTGAACAATAAACTAGACTGGTCACACAATACCGACGCACTCTACAAGAAGGGACAGCGCAGGCTGTTCCTACTGAGGAAGCTCAGGTCTTTTGGTGTACAAGGGGCACTGCTGAAGACATTCTATGACACGGTGGTGGCATCAGCCATCACTTTTGGAGTGGTCTGCTGGGGCAGTGGCATTACAGCAACTGATAGGAAGAGACTGAACAAACTAATCAAGAAAGCTAGCTCTGTCCTGGCGAAACACCTTGACCCAATGGAGGAGATAGGAGAGAGAAGGATGGTGGCTAAACTGTCATCTCTGCTGGAGTCCGAGTCCCACCCTATGCAGGACATACTGAACGCACTGAGGAGCTCATTTAGCAGCAGACTACATCATTCTAGGTGCGCAACCGAGAGGTTTCGCAGGTCCTTCCTACCTACGGCTTTCAGACTGTATAACCTAAGCAGGGCTGCTCGCAGAGATAGCAAAAAAACGTGACGACCTAATAGTATTGAATACAAAAGACGCAATAGACTTACACAAATGGTCCCCTCCAGTATACAACTAGGACAATATCAGTCGCTATGGAGGGTGACAATATGTATGGGTACATATTCATACTATGTAGGATAACTAAGTGGACAGTTATGCTGTTTATTCCATCTAGCTACAATGCTCCACACTGTGTATATATATTTATATATTTATGTGTACATATGTATGTTCACTGCTATCACTCACTATTTTTCTTATCTTCTTAATTATTGCTCTGAGTGTTGCTATCCCTGTGTTGTTGCAATCCTGGAATTTCCCCATTGTGGGACTAATAAAGGCTTATCTTATCATATCTTAAAATTGACTTTTTTCACCCACATAAATTTACAACTTTTTTTTCTGGTAGATTTGTGAGTTTACACTCACCAACAGTGGATCTTTTTTCTTCAGTGTTTTTTAAGTATCCTACAGTGGCGTGAAAAAGTGTTTACCCCCTTCCTGATTTCTCATTTTTTTGTATGTTTGTCACACTTAAATGTTTCAGAACATCAAACAAATTTAAATATTAGACAAAGATAATACAAGTAAACACTAAATGCAGTTTTTAAATGAAAGCATTTATTAATAAGGGTATAAAAAAAACAAAACCTACATGGTCTTGTGTGAAAAGTGATTGCCCCCTCCTGCTAAACCATAAAGTAACTATGGTTTATCACATCTTTGGAAAGCTCAGTTCAATTTCTCTAGCCACGCCCAGGCCTGATTACTGCCACAATCAAGAAATCACTTAAATCGGACCTGCCTGACAAAGTGAAGTAGACCAAAAGAACCTCAAAAGCTAGACATCATGCTATGATTTAGGGCTGTCCGCAATTATGACCGCAATTATGTAATACCGCGCTATGGACAAGCTTCACGCAGAAGAAAACGAGCAGCCACAACAACCGCGGTGTTCACTTTTTTGTGTGTGTGGCTAAATCTTGTTGTTCACTTATGAGCCCCAATTGATTAATAAATAAATTAAGTGTATTTTTATTGCCAACAGCATGTTTGCACCAGGTACTGATGGTGTCAGCACCATGTGGGGAACTCTCTCTCTAAATGGACTCCAGCAGGCAGTTAGTGATGGAAGCGTTTGGACTCATTGTTAAATACAGCCATGACAGTGAGTACTGAAAGGGCACAAAGCATGTTATTTCCTTCTGAGTGGGGTGTTTATGATCCTGATAATTGAGCTCAGACAATGAAACAACTACTGCGTAGTGCATTATTTGTTTGAATGTGATTTTTCGAACAGTGTCAAAAATCCAAAAATCATGGAGACAAGAGCCACGCAGGGTCCTGTACAGAGACTGTCCTTTTTAAATAAGCTGAATGTCGCTGCCTAGAAATCCTGTCCATAATTTTTATGGACAGGATTTCTAGGCGCAGCCAGGGAATGAAGGGTGTCATGCTTGGTGACCACAGGATCTCATCTCTGTTGTTTGCAGATGATGTTGTCCTGTTGGCTTCATCCAGCAATGACCTACAGCTCTTGCTGGGACGGTTTGCCGCTGAGTGTGAAGCGGCTGGGATGAGAATCAGCACCTCCAAGTCCGAGTCCATGGTCCTCAGCCGGAAAAAGGTGGATTGTCCTCTCCGGGTTGGGGACAGGCTTCTGCCCCAAGTGGAGGAGTTTAAGTATCTTGGGGTCTTGTTCACGAGTGAGGGGAAAATGGAGCGAGAGATCGACAGACGGATTGGAGCAGCATCTGCAGTGATGCGGACGTTGTACCGGTCTGTTGTGGTGAAGAGGGAGCTTAGTTCTAAGGCAAAGCTGTCGATTTACCAGTCAATCTACGTTCCTACTCTCACCTATGGTCACGAGCTTTGGGTAATGACCGAAAGAACGAGATCGCGGATACAAGCGGCTGAAATGAGCTTTCTCCGTAGGATTGCTGGACTCACCCTCAGAGATAGGGTGAGGAGCTCAGTCATCCGGGAGAGGCTCAGAGTAGAACCGCTGCTCCTCCACATTGAAAAGAGTCAGTTGAGGTGGTATGGGCATCTGATTAGGATGCCTCCTGGACGTCTCCCACTTGAGGTGTTTCAGGTACGTCCCACTGGGAGGAGACCCCGGGGCAGACCCAGGACTTGGTGGAGAGACTATGTCTCCCAGCTAGTCTGGGAACGCCTTGGTATCCCCTCTGAAGAGCTGGAGCAGGTGGCTGGGGAGAGGGAAGTCTGGGCTTCTCTGCTTGAACTGCTGCCTCCGCGACCCGGACCTCCGGAAAAGCGGTAGAAGATGGATGGATGGATGGATGAATGTCGCTGCAGTCTTCAGTCCATACACACCGTAGTTGAAATACTGGAGTTCCCGCCACTGCTTTATGAAAATGTTTTTTTTTTTTTTACAGAATCAGCTGTTCATGCCTAGTAAGACCGGAGCTCCACACAACTGTCACACACGCACATAAAGTTGAGAGCGGAGCTTCAGCAAGTTTCTCACAGCTTCCATCATTTTCCACATAAGTTATGAACCCTGATTAAATTACAAGACCACAGGGTCCTAAAAACATTTGCAATAAAACCACATATCATGGTGTTGAGCTGTCTACCGTTACTGCAGGGGAAATTCCGCTACCGCAAAAGCCCTACTGTGAGCCAAAGAAATTCAGGAACAAATGAGAAACAAAGTAACTGAGATCTATTGGTCTGGAAAAGGTTATAAAGCCATTTCTAAAGCTTTGGGACTCCAGTGAACCACAGTGAGAGCCATTATCCACAAATGGCGAAAACATGGAACAGTGGTGAACCTTCCCAGGAGTGGCTGGCAGACCAAAATTACCCCAAGAGTGCAGCAACGACTCATTGAAGAGGTCACAAAACCCCCACAACAACATCCAAAGAACTGCAGCCCTCACTTGCCTCAGTTAAGGTCAGTGTTCATGACTCTACCTTAAGAAAGAGACTGAGCAAAAATATTCTGCATGGCAGAGTTCCAAGATGAAAACCACTGCTGAGCAAAAAGAACATCAAGCCTTGTCTCAGTTTTTTTTTTCCAGAAAACATCTTGATGATCCCCAAGACTTTAGGGAAAATGTGGATTGAGGAGACAAAAGTTGAACATTTTGAAAGGTGTGTCCCATTACATCCGGCATAAAAGTAACACAGCATTTCAGAAAAAAGAACATCATACCAACAGTAAAGTATGGTGGTGGTAGTGTGATGATATGGGGTTGTTTTGTTGCTTCAGGACCTGGAAGACCTGCTGTGGTAAATGAAACCATGAATTCTGCTATCTACCAAAAAATCCTGAAGGAGAATGTCCGGCCATCTGTTCTTGACCTCAAGCTGAAGTGCACTTGAATTCTGCAGCAGGACAATGATCCAAAACACACCAGCAAGTCCACCTCTGAATGTCTTAAGAAAAACAAAATGAAGACTTTGGAGTGGCCTAGTCAAAGTCCTGACCTGAATCCAATTGAGATGCTGTGGCATGACCTTAAAAAGGTGGTTCATGCACAAAAACCCTCCAGTGTGGCTGAATTACAATAATTCTGCAAAGATAAGTGGGCAAACATTCCTCCACAGCACTGTAAAAGACTCATAGCCAGTAATCGCAAACGCTTGATTGCAGTTGTTGCTGCTAAGGGTGGCCCAACCAGTTATTAGGTTTAGGGGGCAATCACTTTTTCACACAGGGCCATGTAGGTTTGGATTTTTTTCCCCTTAATAATAAACACCTTCATTTATAAACTGCATTTTGTGTTTACTTGTGTTATCTTTGTCTAATATTTAAATTTGTTTAATGATCTGAAACATTAAAGTGTGACAAACATACACAAAAAATGAGAAATCAGGAAGTGGGCAAACACTTTTTCACACCACTGTATTATGTTCAGAAGAAAAATGCTGAATTCACTTGTCAGGGTCTTTAAAATGCAGATACAATAAGTAAGTACAGGATTTTTTTGTGCAACAAGTAAAGTCTAATAACACATATAACATTTAATAAAAGGCAAAATTTATTTACATATTTTCATAGTGAAACAACAGGTTCCGGATCCTATTAAAGAAGTTCTGGTTCGGAAGTGGGAGGTGCTGAAACAAATTAAGTCCTCATTGCTGGTATCATCAAAGGTCAAGTTTTTAAATAATCCTTCCCTTACTGTGAAATATGTCATTTAAGGTGGGGTCACACTACAATGTTTGGACCAACTTTTATTGGCGTTCTGGTAAACGTCTGGCTCTGCTGACGAAAGCTGGTAAACATTAATGATAGTTGGTGTTTGTTGACAAATGCTGGTGAAAGTTGTGTTCTTTGAAAATTTTCAGCATGCTGAAAATTTGTCAGTGTTTGCAAATACACGTTGGTGAAAGTTGTGCTCAGTTTGTAAAAATTCCTGAGCGCTGGACAAAGTTATGCACAGTTCGCCTAAGTCGGCTAAAGTTAAGCTCCATTAGCAAAACATTGACTGAAATGCTGGTGGGAGCAGATGTTTTCCAACCAAAATCTCACTTAAAACACAAGAGAAATGCAGAAGAATTGTCGCTGTCCATGGTGCTGGAATGCCAAAAGGGGGAATAAATAAAACGAAAAAATATATTTAATCCCACAAAAATGTGACAGCCCCAAAGGAAGAAAAATCTCCTCACTGCAAAATTTACAGTTCTTAATTTTCTGCTCCATGCGTAATCATTCTCCAGGATTTATTGGTTCAACTTCCATTGTGGGGAATCAAAATGCGTGGATGTGGTTTCAAAAAGTAAATGACATATAATGGGATTTTATGTTATTTTAATGGAGAGAGTTGTAACATTTAATCACCCGTCGTTTTATTTAACTAACTAACTAACCTGCACTTATATAGTGCTTTTCTAGTCACAAAGACCACTCAGAGCGCTTTCACTAGTACTAACCCTCTATTCTAAGGGCCCATAGGAAACAGATATCTAGGGACAGTTTAGAACAGCCAATTAACCTAACATGCATGTCTTTGGATTGTGGGAGGAAACCGGAGCCCCCGGAGTAAACCCACGCAGCACAGGGAGAACATGCAAACTCCACACAGAAAGGTTCCAACCCCTGCCAGCCTGGGGATTCGAACCAGGAACCTTCTAGCTGTAAGGCAACAGTGCTAACCACTGCACCACCGTGCTGCCCGGTTTACAGTATATGGTTTACAGTATATGACAGGGCTATTCAATTACAAAATCAGTTGGTCCACAATTTGAAATAAAGATATGTACAGTAACTGGGCCGCACATGTTCAGCGATCCGTTGAATATGACAAATTTCAAACCAACACAGATCAGTATGAAGAAAAACATGCACTTTTTATTCATTGTCTTGGTTTTAAATGTGCGCTTGGCACGTGATAAAGGCACATTAAACGTGTACAAAAACACAATAACAGTGCTGGGATTGAGCAGAACTTGAAGTAGTAGAAATATTTTTTTTCTCTTGAACAACAAATAAAGACAATGGAAAAAAAATCTGTAAATTACCATTTTGGTCACATCTTACTCAAGCATATCTCAAAGTACATAAAAACTTAATGTGCACTGTTAGCAGCATTAACATTTGTTTCCCTTTTCAAATAAAATATACTACATCCTGGTCATAACTGACCTTGGCACATCACAAAGTGCATTTAGCTAAATAAAAAATAAACTGTGAAATGCTTCAGTGCCCCCCCCCCCCCCAAAAAAAGAAAAGATTAATAACATTAACAAATATTGCACATCCACTATTATGGTTTGTTTGTTGTTGTTTTTTAAAATCATCACATGTGTGAGTAGAAACCTCTTTTTATAACAACACATTCCATTACACACACACATATCAGTCAACCAAAAATTTCTAGTAGGGTTAAGGATTCAAAAAGCACCCAAATAAAAACTTGAGTAATGACTTCAGTCTTGAAAGTTTGGGGTTTTTCTTCAAAATTTATAACAATTTTCTTATAGTTTTCTACTTTTCTCTGTAAATGTATTTAAATTTGAAACCATTTCCTCAATTTTTTTAATTTCCTCATAAAATTGACTTTTCTTGTACATTTGAGGCTTTATTATACATTTCTGAATTATTTTATGGCTAATTTTTGTTTAGTTTTTAATAAAATTACTTTTTTTTATAAATTTGAAAGAAATTGTGGTAAAAATTTGACTTTTTTTCCTGATAGAATTTACACTTTTAACCACAAGTTTGCAGAGCCAGAACAGAACAATAATTTAACTCTGATTAAAAAAATAAATAAATAAATAAATAAATGAATAAAATAATATAACATTTAATGAAATAATCCATCCATCCATCCATCTTCTACTGCTTTTCCGGAGGTCTAGGTCACGGAGGCAGCAGTTCAAGCAGAGAAGCCCAGACTTCCCTCTCCCCAGCCACCTGCTCCAGCTCGTCAGAGAGGATACCAAGGCGTTCCCAGACCAGCTGGGAGACATAGTCTCTGCAGCGAGTCCTGGGTCTACCCCAGGGACTCCTCCCAGTGGGACGTGCCCGATACACCTCAAGTGGGAGGCGTACAGGAGGCATCCTGATCAGATGCCCATACCACCTCAACTGGTTCCTTTCAGTATGGAGGAGCAGCAATTCTACTCTGAGCCTCTCCCGGATGACTGAGCTCAATTCAACTTTATTTATTTATATAGCGCCATTTCACAACAACAGTCATCTCATAGCACTATCAACTGTAGGGGGGACACCCACAGTTGCAGAAAGACCCCAGCAATCAGGCGATCCCCTGTGAGCAAGCACTTGGCGACGGTGGAGAGGAAAAACTCCCTTTTAACAGGAAGAAACCTCCAGCAGAACCAGGCTCAGGGAGGGGCAGTCATCTGCTGCGACTGGCTGGGGGGTGAGGGGATAGAGAAGAAGAAAAGAACAGACATGTAGAGAGCAAACAGCACGATGGGGACTCAATCTATGGGAGAGAACAAAGAAATGTTAATGACCAGCAAAAAAAAAATATTTCATAGAGAGTGAGGAAAGGAGTGAGGCCCAGTGCATTACTGGAGGTCCCCCGGCTGACTAAACCTATTAGCAGCATAACTAAGGGAGGGTTCAGAAACACATGATCCCTCCCTAATTGTAGGCTAGATCAAAAAGGTAGGTTTTAGCCCTATTCTTAAAAACAGAGATCGAGTCTGACTCCCGAATCCAGATTGGCAGCTGATTCCACAGGAGAGGAGCTTGATAACTGAAGGCTCTGCCTCCCATTGTACTTTTGGAGATTCTAGGTATTACAAGTAATCCTGCATTTTGAGAGCGTAGTGCTCTGTTAGGATAATACGGTAGTATCAGATCTTTTAAATAAAAAGGAGCCTGATTGTTTAGAGCTTTGTAAGTGAGAAGAAGGATTTTAAACTTAATTCCACCCTATCTCTAAGGGTGAGTCCAGCAATCCTAGGAAGGAAGCTCATTTCAGCCGCTTGTATCCGTGATCTCATTCTTTCAGTCATTACCCAAAGCTCACCCTATCTCTAAGGGTGAGTCCAGCAATCCTAGGAAGGAAGCTCATTTCAGCCGCTTGTATCCGTGATCTCATTCTTTCAGTCATTACCCAAAGCTCATGACCATAGGTGAGGGTAGGAACATAGATTGACCGGTAAATCAACAGCTTTGCCTTAGAGCTTAGCTCCCTCTTCACCACAACAGACCAATACAATGTCCACATCACTGCAGATGCTGCGCCGATCCGTCTGTCAATTTCTCGCTCCAGTCTCACCTCACTCTTGAATAATACCCTGAGACACTTAAACTCCTCCACTTGGGGCAGGAGCTTGTCCCCAACCCGGAGAGGACAATCCAACTTTTTCTGGCTGAGAACCATGGACTCGGACTTGGAGGTGCTGATTCTCATCCCAGCTGCTTCACACTCAGCAGCAAACCATCCCAGTAAGACCTGTAGGTCATTGCTGGATGAAGCCAACAGGACAACATTGTCTGCAAATGAGATCCTGTGGTCACCGAGCATGACACCCTCCGTTCCCTGGCTGCGACAAGAAATCCTGTCCATAAAAATTATGAACAGGATCGGTGACAAAGGGCAGCCCTGGCGGAGTCCAACTCTCACTGGGAATGAATCCGACCGAGTGTTGGCAATACGAACCAAACTCTCACAACAGTCGTATAGAGACTGGATAGCTCATAACAACAAGCCCGACACCCTATACTCCAGAAGCAGCCCCTACAAAAAACACAAGGAACGCGGTTGAATACCTTCTCCAAGTCCACAAAACACATGTGAACTGGTTGGGGAAACTCCCACGAATTCTCGAGGATTCTTGAGAGGGTAAAGAGTTGGTCCGATGTGCCATGGTGAGGACGAAAACCACATTACCTCTCCTAAATCCGAGGTTCTACCAGCGGCCAGACTCTCCTGTCCAGTACCTTGGCATAGACCTCCCAGGGAGGCAGAGAAGTGTGATCCCTCTAAAGTTTTAGCACACCCTCCGGTCCCCCTTTTTGAAGAGGGGAACCACCAACCCGGTTTGCCATGCCAAAGGCACTGTCTCCAACCTCCACGCACTGTTGCAGAGGTGTGTCAACCATGACAGGCCAACAACATCCAGGGCCTTGAGGTACTCAGGGCGAATCTCGTCCACCACCGGGGCCCGGCCACCAAAGAAATTTTTAACCACCTTGGAGACCTCAGCCCCTGTGATGGGCGAGTCGTCCCCCTCATCCACAAGCCCTGCTTCCTCCGTGGAAGGCGTGTCAGTGGGATTGAGGAGATCCCCGAAGTATTGCTTCTACCACCCGACGATATCCCCAGTTGAAGTCAGCAGTGCCCCATCTGCACCATACACAGTGTGGACAGGTAGCTGCTCCCCCCCTCCTGAGCTGCCGGACAGTTTGCAAGAATATCTTTGATGCCAACCGAAAGTCTTGTTCCATGGTCTCACCGAACTTCTCCCACGTCCAAATTTTTGCTTCAGCAACCGCCTGAGCTGCACTCCGCTTGGTCTGCCGGTACACTTCAGCTGCTTCGGGAGTCCCACAAGCCAACCAGGCTTGATAGGACTCCTTCTTCAGCTTAATGGCCCCCCTCACTACTGGTGTCCACCACTTGGTTCGGGGATTGCCACCACGAGATGCCCCGACGACCTTGCTGCCGCAGCTCTGGACAGCTGCTTCAACAATGGAGGTGGAGAACATGGCCCATTCAGACTCCATGTCTCCAGACTCCCTTGGAATGTGGTTGAAGTTCTTCCGGAGGTTTGGAGTTGAAAACCTCCCGGACAGGGGCCTCAGCCAGACGTTCCCGGCACACCCTCACTATACATTTGGGTCTACCAGGTCTGAATGGCATCCTCCCCTGCCATCGGATCCAACTCACCACCAGGTGGTGATCAGTTGACAGCTCTGCACCTCTCTTTATCCGAGTGTCCAAGACATACAGTCACAGGTCTGATGACACGATCATGAATCGATCATTGACCTTCGACCTAGTGTGTCCTGGTGCCAGGTGCACATGTTGACACCCTTATACTTGAACATGGTGTTCGTTATGGACAAACTGTAGTTAGCACAGAAGTCCAATAACTGAACACCACTCGGGCTCAGATCCGGCAGGCCGTTCCTCCCATTCACCACCCTCCAAGTTTTACTGTCATTGCCCACATGTGCATTGAAGTCCCCCAGTAGGACAATGGCATCTCCAAGAGGAGAACCCTCAAGCACCCAAGTCAGAGACTCCAAAAAGGGTAGGTACTCTGAACCATCATTTGGTGCATAGGCACAAATGATGGTCAGGACCCGTTTTCCAACTTGATGGTGCAGGGAAACAACCCTTTCATCCACCGGGGAAAGCTCCAGTATAGAGGCCGCAAGATGGGGGGATACATAAGCAAAATATTGGCAAAATATTGGTAAAACTCAAATTAAACATAAAGCCTCTAAATTGAATGATTTGGACTCTGTTCCTCCTCATAATTTAAAAATTAAATGTGGTTTATTAAATATTAGGTCTCTAACTCCCAAGTCTCTGTTAGTTCATGATCTGTTAATTGATCATCAGATTGATTTAATATCCCTTACAGAGACTTGGTTAGGGCAAGAGGATTATGTTGGTTTAAATGAATCAACTCCCTCTGGTTATTTAAACTGTCAAAATCCCAGAAGTTCTGGTCGTGGAGGAGGAGTAGCAACAATTTACCATTCCAAATTACTAGTTAATGTAAAGCAAAAAACATGTTATAATTCCTTTGAGGGCCTGGTCCTCAGTATTGGGCACTTTAGCAATTTCAGGTTAAACCCAATTTTATTTGCCATAGTTTATCGTCCCCTATCAACCTACTCAGAATTTTTATCCGAATTTGCTGATTTCTTAGCTGAATTAGTGATGAAATCTGATAGAATAATTATAGTAGGGGACTTTAATATACATGTGGATGTAGATAGTGACTGCCTTAATGTGGCATTTAATTCAATATTAGACTCAATTGGGTTTTCTCAGAAAGTAGGAAATTCTACTCATTACCTCCACCATACATTGGACCTTGTTCTAACATATGGCATAGAAATAGAAAATCTTGTAGTGTCTCCCCATAACCCTGTACTGTCAGACCATTGTCTGTTTACCTTTGATTTTATTATCTCTGACTATTTGGCTCCTAAAGAAAAATATTATTACAGTAGATGCCTCTCAGATGATGCTGTTACCAAATTTATGCAGATTGTTTCCTCTATGCCACGTGTCAACACAACGGAAATAAGCTATAGACAGCTTGCTCCTTCTGTAATTGATAACATGGTGGATAGTGTTACAGCTTCTCTGCATCAGACTCTAGACTTGGTGGCCCCCTTAAAAAAGAAAAAGTCTAATCAGAGATTTCTAACTCCTCGGTTCAACACAGAAACTCGTAGCTTAAAACAGAAGGCTCGTCAATTAGAAAGAAAATGGCGCTCCACTAATTTAGATGAAATCTATTTAGCTTGGATAAATCATCTTTTAATTTATAAAAAATCTCTTAGAAAAGCTAGAACGAGTTATTATTCTGCATTAATAGAAGAGAACAAGAATAATCCCAGGTTTCTTTTCAGCACTGTAGCCAGGTTGACAAAGAGTCAGGACTCTGTCAATCCTAGCATTCCCTTAGAGCTTACTAGTCAGGACTTTATGAACTTTTTCAATAATAAAATTTCATCCATCAGAGGTAAAATCAATCAGATTCTTCCCACAGTTAACTTAAATACTGTAACTACTACAACTCCTTCAACTGATGTCTGTCTTGATGAGTTTACTCCAATCGACCTTTGTGAGTTAGACAAAATAGTTTCTTCATCCAAACCTTCAACTTGTCTTTTAGACCCTATTCCTACCAGGTTATTTAAAGAAGTCTTCCCACTTATTGGTAGCTTTAGTCTTCATATAATCAATTCTTCATTAACTTTAGGCCATGTACCACAGGCTTTTAAAACGGCTGTAATTAAACCCTTACTCAAAAAGCCAATGCTAGATCCAGGAGCTTTAGCTAACTATAGACCAATCTTTAATCTCCCTTTCATTTCAAAAATCTTAGAAAGCGTTGTTGCTATGCAATTATTTGACCACCTGCAGGGAAATGGTTTACTTGAAGAGTTTCAATCTGGGTTTAGAATCCATCATAGTACTGAAACAGCCTTAGCGAAGGTCACGACCTCCTCATCGCATCTGATAATGGACTGGTTTCTGTACTTGTCCTTTTAGACCTTAGTGCAGCTTTTGATACTATCGATCATAATATTCTACTTGATAGATTAGAACACTATGTTGGACTTAATGGAACTTCATTGCAGTGGTTTAGATCTTATTTATCTGATAGGTTCCAGTTTGTTCATGTAAATAATGAGTTTTCTTTCAACTCAAAGCTTAGTTATGGAGTTCCACAGGGATCTGTGCTAGGCCCTACTCTTTTTAGTTTATATATGCTTCCGTTAGGCAACATTATTAGAAAGCACTGTATACATTTTCATTGATGGCACACAATTATACCTGTCACTGAAGCCAGATGATAGTAATCAATTAGCCAAATTAGAAGCCTGTCTGAAGGAAATCAAAGCTTGGATGACTTGTAATTTCCTGCCATTAAATTCGGATAAGACTGAAGTCATTCTTGTTGGTCCAAAAAACCTTAGAAATACCTTTCCAAATCAAACTCTCAGTTTGGATGCGGTTACGCTTTCTCTTAATAGCTCTGTGAGGAACCTTGGAATTATTTTTGATCAAGATCTGTCCTTCAATTCACATATTAAATTTGTTTCTAAGACTGCCTTCTATCATTTGCGTAATATTGCCATGATTAGGAGCATCTTGTCTGAGAGTGATGCTGAGAAACTGATCCACGCTTTTGTTAGCTCGAGATTAGATTATTGTAATTCTTTATTATCAGGCTGTCCTAAAACATCTTTTAAAAGTCTTCAGCTGATCCAAAATAATGCATCAAGAGTTTTAACAGGTACTAGAAAGAGAGATCATATCTCTCCGGTTCTGGCCTCCCTTCATTGGCTTCCCATAGAGTTTAGAATTAATTTTAAAATCCTTCTTCTTACTTACAAAGCTCTAAACAATCAGGCTCCTTTTTATTTAAAAGATCTGATACTACCGTATTATCCTAACAGAGTACTACGCTCCCAAAATGCAGGATTACTTGCAATACCTAGAATCTCCAAAAGTACAATGGGAGGCAGAGCCTTCAGTTATCAAGCTCCTCTCCTGTGGAACCAGCTGCCAATCTGGATTTGGGAGTCAGACTCGATCTCTGTTTTTAAGAATAGGGCTAAAACCTACCTTTCTGATATAGCCTACAATTAGGGAGGGATCATGTGTTTCTGAGCCCTCCCTTAGTTATGCTGCTAATAGGTTTGGTCAGCTGGGGGACCTCCAATAATGCACTGGGCCTCACTCCTTTCTTCACTCTCAATGAAATATTTTTTTTTGCTGGTCATTAACATCTGTTTGTTCTCTCCCATAGATTGAGTCCCCATCGTGCTGTTTGCTCTCTACATGTCTGTTCTTTTCATCTTCTCTGTCCCTCACCCCCTAGCCAGTCGCAGCAGATGACTGCCCCTCCCTGAGCCTGGTTCTGCTGGAGGTTTCTTTCTGTTAAAAGGGAGTTTTTCCTCTCCACCGTCGCCAAGTGCTTGCTCACAGGGGATCGCCTGATTGCTGGGGTCTTTCTGCAACTGTGGGGGTTCCCCCTACAGTTGATAGTGCTATGAGATGACTGTTGTTGTGAAATGGCACTATATAAATAAAGTTGAATTGAATTGAATACATGAATACCTACCCCTGCTTGCCACATCTCGCCCGGGGCAACTCAAGAGTAGGCCAAGCTCCAGCCCCTTTCCAGGAGACTGATTCCGGAACCGGAGCTGTGTGTTGAGGTGAGGCCGACTATATCTAGCCGGTATTTCTCAACCTCATGCGCCAGCTCAGGCTCCTTCCCCACCAGAGAGGTGACATTCCTCATTCTAAAAGCCAATTTAGGAAGCCTGGGATCAGACCACCAAGGTCTTCACCTTCAACCGCCACCTAATCCACATAGCACTTATTGTTCCTGTACCAGCGGGTTAAAACCTTTATAAATGCCTCCACTGCTTACATACTTCTTCTGCTTTTTTTCCACGTTTAAAGTACTTTAATAAGCTCATGCTTCTCTCGGACAATGATGCTAACGAGACATTCTGCCTGGAAGGTTTGCTCTGCCTCTTACTGGAACTGTTACGCAGGCAGGGCGCTTCTGAGCTCCGCGTGGATGACAGTCAGGCATGTTGTTCGTGTGCGTGCTTGCGGACCATCATTCCTTCATATTTTTTTCTTAAATTTATATTTTCTTGGTGTGACCTAGGCCCACGGGCCACTCAGAGGTTGCTTCTGGGCCACATGTAGCCCATGGGCTGCTAATTGAGTCTATAGATAGGCAGTATTGTATTATTTTTTAGATGAATGAATGAATGAATGAATGAATGAACAGAGGAAAAAATGTTGCTATACCAGTCTGCACTACCGGGAAAACAGCTGCTTTTTTTCCACAACCCAGGAGAAGAAAGGTATGTGCGCACAAACCCAAAATTCATTATCTAATGATGACAGTTTTTGCTATGTTAACCTCATTCACTGTAATTCTTTTAAAAAAAGGTTCAAAATGAAAATATCACAACAGTTGTTTTGAATTAAATCAACAATTTTGCATTCACCAGAGCAGATTAATAGAACTCAAGCCTATAGTAGATGAAGGGCTCGCTTGGTTTCAAAGAGACTCTCGGATGAACGCTAATATAACTTAAATAAATTTTATAACTCTCAAACTGCTGGACAAAGAGAAAGACTGGCATCATCTCTGAATTGTAGAGCTCTTATCCATGGCCAAGCAAGGCTGTGGAGTTTAAAAGCTCCTTTAAGGTTTGTGAAAGTTGGTGTGTGCTGGATTAAAAAAAAAAAAAAAATGCTCACGGATGTAATTTCACTGACGTTTGGACTAATTTCTCTAATTTTTCAAAATATCAGTAAAAGTTGGTCCAAACACCATAGTGTGAACCTAGCTTTAAATTAGAAATATTATTTTCAGGGTTGTGATAGAGACTACAATGCTATATGTTCTGTGAAACATGTCACAGTGCTATAAATTTTTCCTAGAAACAGGTCTGACAGAGTCTGAAGGTGTGTTCAGACCAAACGGCAAGCAAAAATTTGCTTTCCTCTACTCGCATGATTGCAGCCACCAGAGTTGAGAAACAAGCAACAAAAAACAAAAAAGCAACAAAAAAATGCTGTCATGTTTGAATTCACATTAACCAGTGGGGCAGTTGGGAAATCGTCACTGCCTCCTCCAGAAACTGCATCTTCATGTCAAGTGTTTTGAACATAAACAACTGGCGTCCAGTTTCATGAGCTGCTAGCTCTCGTTAGCAGATCGGTAGCAGCCTCGCAGGATGTAACATGATGTTACAACCTAAAGTGAATTGAATTCTTTTATTGTCATTGTATACAATATACAACAAAATTAGTCAGCTCTGTAAAAATACTGCTCAATTAACTATATAAAAACACTTAATTAAAAAACAATACATAAATATAAATAAATAAGACATAATGGGACACTCCAGTGAGTCAGTCACATTTTCAAACAGTTTTTATTTTTCTTTACTGTTGACGTTCCTGTTGATGTCGGAATCTCAATGCCTATTGACTATCACAACGGAGCATCAGGCAAATTTTTCTTCTAAGCTAAACAAAATCCAACTTATGCGGATGCAAATTCAACTGTATTTGAATTATCTGTAGCAAATTTGAGTGCATTCATGTCTTTCTATTGATAGTGCATGTAATCATGCTGCATGCAAAATTAGCTTCAGATGAGACAGCTTATCCAAGCATCATGCAATTTTGATTTAGATCAGATGAAGTCAGGTCAAAACTGATATACAGTATGTTGGATTTGTGATTCTTAAAATTGAAATTAACAACAAAGATATAGTTACAGTAGTCAATGTACCTAACTAGAAAAGCACTCGGAGAGCGCAGACCTCCGCCAAGCGCCACAGTTCCCCCCATACAGTGTTTGTGTGTCCGTTTTCAGATTCCTTGACCATGAAAACATATGACTAGCAATTGGATTGACAATGATAGGATTAGTGGTTCAGTAGTTATTCACGAAAATGGCATTTTCCGTAATGGCGGCTACAGTTCCCCCCATACAGTGTTTGTGTGTATGTTTTCAGATTCCTTGACCATGAAAACATATGACTAGCAAGTGGATTGACAATGATAGGATTAGTGGTTCAGTGGTTATTCACGAAAATGGCATTTTCCGTAATGGCGGCCACAGTTCCCCCCATACAGTGTTTGTGTGTATGTTTTCAGATTCCTTGACCATGAAAACATATGACTAGCAATTGGATTGACAATGATAGGATTAGTGGTTCAGTAGTTATTCACGAAAATGGCATTTTCCGTAATGGCGGTTTGATCCAGATCATCCCCAAAATTTAATCAGTTCTTCCTTGTACCATTTCCAACAATGCCTGAAAGTTTCATCGAAATCCATCCAAAACTTTTTGATTTATCTTGCTAACCAACAGACAGACAGACAAACCCCGGCAAAAACATAACCTCCTGGTGGAGGTAACTAAGACTAGATGAAACCAAGTGTATGCGGCACATCAAGAATGTCTGTCAGTATGGAAAGAATTATTAACTGAACAAAATATTGTAACTCTTAAAAAGGATGATGGAGAAGACAAAGATGAAGGAAACACCATCATATTGTGGTTTATAAGTATATTGAATTTCTGTTGAATTTTATATAAGGTTGGTGGAAAAATACACCAAATAAATAAATAAATAAATAAATAAATATACCCCGAAGTTATGAATACAATTATGATTTATTTTTATTTTTTTTTTTTACAGTTTAACAGTTTATTCACACACACATCACACATTATCAACAGCATGAATGAATTACAATATTAATTATCAACAGCATGAATAGCAGTATACAATAGGCTTTTTTTCACATTGATTTGGTGTGAACAGGTCATCTCAAATAAGCTATTTAAAGCTTTTAGGAGGGACCCCATTTCTACAATAAAATAATAACGGAAATCAGTCTGATGTCTCTGTCTACAGGAACAAACAAACATATAACAGACATATAGCACATAATCCCAACATTTGTTTACATTGAATTAGTAGGTGAGTTCAAGATACATAGACAAGTTATTAAATACTATTGGAGTGATATCAACATATTAAACAAAATTACAATGGAGTAACAACTCAGCAGTAAGCAAGTTTTGTGTTACAAATAGCAGATTAATTATATAATGATAGGAGTTGCATTTTTAGTTTTTTCTTGAAGCTGGAGATGGAAGGTGACATTTTTTAGATTCTTGTCAAGCTCATTCCAAATCTGCGGTCTTCTGCACACAATACTAAACCTGGTGGATTTTAGTCTTCATTTTTTCCCAGTAATTTGGTTTTTATTTCTAGTGGTATAGGTGTGCATGGAAAGGAAGGTTGGAATGAGTTCACATAATTTATAGTTGAGTTTGTGGACAACCTGATACATTATACAGGCATTCTGGAAGTAATTATGCTCAGCAAGTCTTAGAAGATTATAACGATGGAAAGATGACTAGTGGGAGAATTATATTCAGACCATGATAAGGCATGTATGACTTTCTTTTGAAGAATTTCGAGCTTGTTGAGTGAGTTGGAAATGTGTTACACCATATGATATTGCAGTAATGTAAGTGAGGAGAGAATGAGAAGTGCTGAAAGTGGTAGAAAATGCCTCACTTTCAAAAACAAAGCAGCATATTTGGCCAGTTTCTTGGTTAGATCGTTGATGTGACATTTGAAATTGAGAAATTCGTCAATGAGGACCCCCAATAATTTGATAGAGCTAACTCTTGTAATATTCTGTCCATTAATTTTGGGGCAAAGTTCCTTGGTGTCTGGCTTTTTATTGGAATGGAATACAATATATTATATATTAGTTTTACTGACATCAAGAGAAAGTTTGTTACACTGAAACCAAGTGTCTGTTTTCAATAGTTCACTATTTATTATCTGTTCAAGTTCATTTGGATTCTGGTGAGCAAAAAATAAATTAGTGTCATCAGCAAACAGTACTTTATGTAGTAGAGACAAGGAGTTAGCAATGTCTTTTATATATAGACTGAATAGAACTGATCCTAAAATGGAAGCCTGGGGAACCCCATGATCGATGGATTTACATGATCACTTGTGGTTATTTGTGTAAACATACTGAAGTCTTCCAGACAGATAACTAATAAACCAATCTAATGCTAGGTGTCTGATACCGTAATGTTGTAATTTATTAATTAGGATGTCATGGTTAATGGTATCATATGCTTTAGACAGGTCTAAAAAATGCCAATACCATTGTTGCCTCTTTCAATTGCATCAATGATGCAACATACTTCAGTGTGTTTACATGATGACCAATGCTTTACCTCATTGTCCATTACAAAGTTAATTACTTACAACAAAGAGGTCATGTTTTTGTTGCCACTTGCCTACCTGTTGTTCTGTCTTTTGTCTGACTGTTGGCAAGACTACACTGCTGAAATATTCTATACTAACTGCAATGAAATTTGGTGGAAGGGTGGACCTTGAGTCAGGATAGAATCCACACAGTTTTGAAGTGGGTGGATCAAGGAATGTCTTTCATTTTCATTACAAGATATTTTTTTAAAGATTAATTTCTCAGAGAAATTTGTATGGATCTTGATTTTAAAAAAATAGGCAAAAATAGGTGTGTATGAGTGTGAAGAATATGATACTCGTGAGTGGGAGTGAGCATTTCAGCAATGGTGGAGATATGTGCCCTCTGATCATTCTTTAGTTGGATTTCTAGTTGATAAAAAGTTTTTAGTTCTTCAGTGTAGAGCTTCACCTCCTCAATGTTCAATTCTCATCTGAACCAGCTCCACTGAGTTGTCTCCACACTCTCTTGTTTTTCATTTGCTTTTACCACTACCATCAAAGTGGTTATCCTGACTCTGCTTTGTCTGATTGTCTTTGAATTGTCCCTGTGGCGAGCTGTGGTGTAATGGCCACCTTCCTGTGGGGCAGCCAGTCTCCAAGGAAAAAAGGAAAGAAAATTACTAATCAATGTATACAGCTCCCTGAAGGCACCCAAAGGAGAGTTGGTGAGGCTGTGTCACATTTCACCCACATGGTTTTCAGGAGGAATTGGTCTTGAGTGGGTGGTTGGCTTTTTATTGTATTGGCTGTGACTGACCACAAAAACCATGGCACAAAGGAGCATACAGATAAGGATAATTAGAAGATAGATACATATATACACCGGGGAAAATACAGTGGTGTAAAAAAGTGATTTCCCCCTTCCTGATTTCTCATTTTTTTGTATGTTTGTCACACTTAAATGTTTCAGATCATCAAACAAATTTAAAGATTAGACAAAGATAACACAAGTAAACACAAAATGCAGTTTTTAAATGAAGGTGTTTATTATTAAGGGTAAAAAAAAATCCAAACCTACATGGCCCTGTGTGAAAACGTGACCCCCCCTTCCCCCCGTTAAAACATAATTAACTGTGGTTTATCACATCTTTGGAAAGCTGAGTTCAATTTCTCAAGCCACACCCAGGTCTGACTACTGCCACACCTTGTTCTCAATCAAGAAATCACTTAATTAGGACCTGCTTGACAAAGTGAAGTGGACCAAAAGATCCTCAAATGCTAGATATCATGCTACGATCTAAAGAAATTCAGGAAGAAATGAGAAACAAAGTAACTGAGATCCATCAGTCTGGAAAAAGGTTATAAAGCCATTTCTAAAGCTTTGGGACTCCAGCGAACCACAGTGAGAGCCATTTTCCACAAATGGTGAAAACATGGAACAGTGGTTAACCTTCCCAGGAGTGGCCGGCTGACCAAAATTACCCCACGAGCACAGTGATGACTCATCCAAGAGTTTACACAAGACCCTAAAACAACTTCCAAAGAACTGCAAGCTTCACTTGCCTCAGTTAAGGTCAGTGTTCATGACTCCACCATAAGAAAATGACTGGGCAAAAATGGCCTGCATGGCAGAGTTCCAAGATGAAAACCACTGCTGAGCAAAAAGAACATAAAGCCTTGTCTCAATTTGGCCAGAAAACATCTTGATGAATCCCAAGACTTTTGGGAAAATACTCTGTGGTCTGACGAGACACGTTAAACTTTTTGGAAGGTGTGTGTCCCATTACATCTGCCATAAAAATGACAGCATTTCAGAAAAGGAACATCATATCAACAGTAAAATATGGTTGGTGGTAATGTGATGGTCTGAGGCTGTTTTGCTGCTTCAGGACGTGGAAGACTTGCTGTGGTAAATGGAACCATGAATTCTGCTGTCTACCAAAAAATCCTGAAAGAGAATATCAGGCCATCTGTTTGTGACCTCAAGCTGAAGTGCACTTGGGTTCTGCAGCAGGGTAATGATCCAAAACACACCAACAAGTCCACCTCTAAATG
This sequence comes from Pholidichthys leucotaenia, assembly GCA_020510985.1. Lineage (NCBI taxonomy): Eukaryota > Metazoa > Chordata > Actinopteri > Cichliformes > Pholidichthyidae > Pholidichthys > Pholidichthys leucotaenia. The sequence continues at coordinate 15,714,046 of CM035838.1, forward strand.
TCTTAAGAAAAACAAAATGAAGACTTTGGAGTGACTTAGTCAAAGTCCTGACCTGAATCCGATTGAGATGCTGTGGCATGACAAAAAGGTGGTTCATGCACAAAAACCTTCCAATGTAGCTGAATTACAACAATTCTGCAAAGATGAGTGGGCCAAAATTCCTCCACCGTGTTGTAAAAGACTCATTGCCAGTTATTGCAAATGCTTGATTGCAGTTGTTGCTGCTAAGGGTGGCCCAACCAGTTATTAGGTTTAGGAGGCAATTACTTTTTAACACAGAGCCATGCAGGTTTGAGTTGTTTTCCCCTTAATAATAAACACCTTCATTTAAAAACTGCATTTTGTGTTTACTTGTGTTATCTTTGTCTAATATTTAAATTTGTTTGATGATCTGAAACATTTAAAAGTCACAAACATGCAAAAAAATGAGAAATCAGGAAGGGGGCAAACACTTTTTCACACCACTGTAAGTGTTGAATGCATCAACATTTTTCTCATTAAACATACAGTATCTTACAAAAGTAAGTACACCCCTCACATTTTTGTAAATATTTTATTATATCTCTTCATGGGACAACAATGAAGATATGACACTTTGATGAAATGTAAAGTAGTTAGTGTACAGCCTGTATAACAGTGTAAATTTGCTGTCCCCTCAAAATAACTCAACACACAGCCATTGATGTTTAAACCCCTGCCAACAAAAGTGAGTACACTCCTAAGAGAAAATGTCCAAATCGTGCCCAATTAGCCATTTTCCCTCCCTGGTTTCATGTGTCTCATCAATGTCACAAGGTCTCAGGTGTGAATGGCGAGCAGGTGTGTTCAAGTTGGTGTTATCGCTCTCACACTGTCTTATACTGGTCACTGGAAGATCAACATGGCACCTCATGGCAAAGAACTCACTGAGGATCTGAAAAAAAGAATTGCTGCTGTACATAAAGATGGCCTATGCTATAAGAAGATTGCCAACACCCTGTAACTGAGCTGCAGCATGGTGGCCAAGACCAGACAGCACAGGACAGCTTCCACTAAGAAAAGGCCTCGCCATGGTCGACCAAAGAAGTTGAGTTCATGCGTTCAGCATCATATCCTGAGGATGTCTTTTAAAAAGAGATGTATGACTGCTGCCAACATTGCTGCAGAGTTTGACAGAGTGGGGGTAAGCCTGTCAGTGTTCAGATCATATGTCGCACACTGCATCAAATTGGTCTGCATGGTTGTCGTCCCAGAAGGAAGCCTCTTTTAAAGATGATGAACAAGAAAACCCGCAAACAGTTTACTGAAGACAAGCAGACTAAGGAAATGGATAACTGAAACCATTTCCTGTGGTCTGATGAGACCAACATAAACTTTTTTGGTTCAGATGGTGTCAAGCGTGTGTGGTGGCAATCAGGTGAGGAGTACAAAGACAAATGTGTCTTGCCTACTGTCAAGCATGGTGGTGGGAGTGTCATAGTTTGGGGCTGCATGAGTGCTGCCAGCATTGGGGAGGTACAGTTTAGTGAGGGAACAATGAATGCCAACATGTACTGTGACATACTGAAACAGAGCATGATCCCCTCCTTTCGGAAACTGGGCCACAGGACAGAATTCTAATATGATAACAACTCCAAACACACCTCCAAGGTGACCACTGCCTTGCTAAAGAAACTGTGGGTAAAGGTGATGGACTGGCCAAGCATGTCTCCAAACCTAAACCCTATTGAGCATCTGTGGGTCATCCTCAAACGGAAGGTGGAGGAGCACAAGGTCTCTAACAGCCACCAGCTCTGTGATGTTGTCATGGAGGAGTGGAAGAGGATTCCAGTGGCAACCTGTGAAGCTTTAGTGAACTCCATGCCCAAGAGAGTTAAGGCAGTGCTGGAAAAAATGGTGGCTACACAAAATATTGACACTTTGGTCACAATTTGTACATTTTCACTTCAGGATGTACTCACTTTTGTTGCCAGCAGTTTAGACATTAATGACTGTGTGTTGAGTTATTTTAAGGGGACACAAAATTTACACTGTTATACACGCTGTACACTGACTACTTTAAATTGCATCAAAGTGTCATATATTCAGTGTTGTCCCATGAAAAGATAATAAAATATTTACAAAAATGTGAGGGGTGTATTCACTTTTAAGAGATATTGTATTTGTGAATGAGCCATTGACCTGAGATTTTCACCAGATATCAGTAACAACCTATGTCATCCATACATGGATTGAGAGGTGCAGACTGTGGTACTGATCATGTTATGCTGAGATCTAGATTAAGGATTTGCAGACGAAAACAGCACTGCAGGACGGGTGCAAAGCCACCACGGAAGCTAAACATTAGTGCACTGAAAGGCCAAAAGAAGCAGGAAGAACTTACACAGGAAATGGATGAAAACTTGAAAGACTGGGACAGCAACAACTCAGAGAATGACATACTGTAGAAGAGAAATGGGCAACACTGAAGGATACAGTGTCTCAGACTGCAAGTGATGTTTTAGGCCACCTTGAGAGGAAACATCAAGATTGGTTTGATGAGCATGATGAACATCTGAAGAAACTACTAGAACCGAGGAAAACAGCTAGGCAGGAAAATCTACAGTGTAACACAAGGTTGAAGAAGAAGAAATACTCAAAGGCTCAGAGTGAGCTACAGAAGTACACCAGAGAGATTAAGTCCAACTGGTGGGATGAAAAAGTGGAGGAACTTCAAACTGCAGCAGATATTCACAGGTTTGAGAGAAATCTACAGCCCTAAACCAAGAGGATTGATCCAACTAAAGGCTATGGATGGTGAAACGGTTTTGCAGGAGAAAGACAAGATCCTGGACAGATTTGCAGACCACTTTGATCAACTACTAAACAACCCTGGAGATCTTGCTGAAGAAGCTAAAGAAGCTCTAGTGCAGCGATCAGTTGCATGAAGTCAGGATGAACCACCAAATCTTGGTGAGCTCTTGGCAGCTATCAGGACAACACAGGATGGTAAAGCTCCAGGATGGGATGGAATTCCAGCAGAAGTGTGGAAATTTGCTGGTGTTTAGCTGACCAACTGCCTGCACAAGCTCGTCCAAGAGATATGGGATGCCCAGAAAGTATCTCAAGACTGGAAGGATGCAAGTATTGTGCCTTTGTTCAACAGAGGTGACAGGAAAGATTGTGGAAATTACTGAGGTATATTACTGGTAGCCACTGTTGGTAAGATTCTCTCACGTGTGCTACTGAACAAACTCGATGAACACATCTCGCAGAATGTACTACCGGAAACCCAGTGCGGCTTTAGAGGTAGAAGAAGAACAATGGACATGATTTTCTGCTTGAAACAGGTTCAAGAAAAGTGTATCGAACAGAACATGCCACTTTATGTAGTCTTCATAGACTTCAGTAAAGCCTTCGATACTGTATCATGACAAGGACTTTGGCAGGTACTCAAGAAATATGGCTGTACAGAGAAGTTTGTCAACCTGATCGAGGCACTCCATACAGGTATGCAAGCAAACGTGGCAATGAGTGGTTCAGTGTCCAAAGACTTTTCAGTAAGCAACAGGGTGAAACAAGGGTGTGTGCTGGCACCTACACTCTTCTCGCTATATCTGGCAGCCATGCTTGAGGTGGCCTTCAGAGACACTTCAGAAGGAGTATACATTCAAACAAGGAAAGAAGCAGACTTGTCCAATGTGGAACAGTTTAAAGCCAAGAGTAAGACATTGATAAAGGTAGGAAGAGAAATGCTCTTTGCTGACAACAGTGCTCTAGTGCACATAGTGCGGAAGATATGCAGTCCTCAGTGGAGAAATTTTCAAGGGCAGCTAGCCAATTCAGTCTCAAAATCAACATCAAGAAGACAGAGTGCTTTTATCAACCACCAAAGTTCCAGTTATCAACATCACTACCAGAAGAGAGCAGCATTGGTACAGAGCCACTAGTCAAGTGCAAGACTTTCAAGTATCTTGGGAGTACTGTTTCAGAGTTTGCTAGGCTGGAGGATGAACTATCTTTCAGAATGGGAAGAGCGAGTGCTGTGTTTGGAAACTTGAGGGAGAGATTGTGGAACAATTGACATGTGTCTATCCGTGTGAAATGCAAAGTGTACAGAGCGACAGTACTGGCTCCATACAGGTATGCAAGCAAACGTGGCAATGAGTGGTTCACTATTGTATGGTGCTGAAATTTGGACTGTCTACAGGGTGCAGGTAAAGAAACTCCACGCATACGTGATGAGACACTTTCGAGCCATAATGAACATCTCATGGAAAGACAAGCTAACCAACATAGACGTGCTGAAATGAGCTGGTCTACCATCAATGGAGGACATGCTAATACAGATGAACCTGAGATGGCTCGGACATGTTGAGAGGATGGATCACCAGCGTCTCCCTTGGCAGTTACTCTACTTACAGTTATGTGAAGGCAAACACAATCAGGGTAGACCAAGGCTCAGATTTAAAGACACTGTAAAAAGGGGCTGCATGGTGGCGCAGTGGTTTAGCACTGTGGCAGCACAGTTTTACCCTCGGCCGGGGGATCGCGGGGATCATGAGATCGTGGGTTCGATCCCAGCCCCCGACCAACAGTGAGCTGTGTGGAGTTTGCATGTTCTCCCCGTGTTGCGCGGGTTTACTCCGGTATTTCTCCGGTTTCCTCCCGCACACCAAAAACATGTAGGTTTAGGGCGCTCATGCACGCAGCAACCAGCAGCCAGTGGCTTGTCACCAGACTGCAAACCAAGTCTACCTACGGGTACAAATAAGTAACAAAAAAAAAAAAAGAAACCTGAAGAAGTTGGATATAGGCAGGAGATCTTGGCAGCGGAAGGCAAAGGACAGAGCTGTGTGGAGGAATCTGATCAGACCTAAATGAAACAGTCATTGTCGACCACGACAGACTGCTATGGTGATGATGATGATGATGAATCAATACATACAAAGAAACCAAGGCAACTGTGTTCACAAAACAAGTTATATTTAATAAAGTGGAATGACACAAGGAATCAGTATTGAACACGCTTGGTGAAATTCATGTACTGTAATATTTAGTAGAAAAGCCTTTGTTGGTAATAACAGCTTCCAGACACCTCCTGTAAGGAGAAATTAGGTGCAGGCATTGCTCAGGAGTGATTTTAGCCCATTCTTCAAAACAAAATGTCTTCAAATCTTGAAGGTTTCGTGGATGTCTTCTATGAACTCTGATCTTCAGTTTGTTCCATAGATTTTCCATTGGATTCAGGTCAGGTGACTGACTGGGCCATTCTAGCAGCTTTATTTCCTTCTCTAGAGCCAGCTGAGAGTTTTCTTGGCTGTGTGTTTGGGATCATTTGATGAAATGTCCATCCTCATTTCATCAGCATCTTGGCAGATGGCAACAAGTTCTTATCAAGGATGTCTCTGTACATTTGTCCATTCATTTTCCTTCAATTATATGAAGTCTGCCTGTACCATGTGCTGAAAAAAAACCCTCACCAAGATGCTCCCACCTCCAAACTTCACTGTTGGCATGGTGTTTTGGTGCTGATGTGCAGTGCCATTTCTCTTCCAAACATGCTGTGTGTTGTGGCATCCAAAAAGTTAAATTTTGGTCTCATCTGACCAGACTATATTCTCCCAATATTTTACTAGCTCACCCAAATGTTGTGCAGCAAACTTTAAACAAGCTTCAACATGCTTTTTCTTCAGCAATAGTCTTGCAAAGTGAGCGGGCATAGGGCCTATTTTGGTTGAGTGCATTACTTATTGTTTTTTTTTTAACCAGCAGTACCTGCTGACTCCAGGACTTTTTGGCACTCTCCTCGAGTGGTCTTTGGCTGTTGGATAACTCTTCTGATAATTTTTTTGACTGCTCTGTCAGAAATCTTGCGAGGAGCTCCCAGTCGTGGCCCGTTTATGGTAAAATGATGTTCTTTCCACTTCTGAATGATGGCACCACCAGTGCTCACTGGAACATTCAGCAGTTTAGAAATGTGCCTGTAACCAATGCCATCATTATGCCTTGGTGAAAATGAAGGCATACGGTAATTATGTTTTGCAGCAATAACACTGTGAAAGTCTAGAGAGAACTCTGCTTCTACCCATCATGAGTTCCTTGTGGTTTGACAATCTGATATTCATAGACCTTTTTAAAGGCTATTAGTCAGGACTTAACCAGCTGAAATTAATTTGCACTGTTGGGGACTTGGATGGCTTCCTAAATTCTAATGCATTTCAGCTGGTTTCTTAGCTTTCTATGCCTTCTTGTGCCTCTTTTTCATCATGTGTTCAATACTTATTCCCTGTGTGTTTCCACTTTATTAAATATAACTAGTGTGAACACAGTTGCCTTGATTTCTTTGTATGCGTGGATTACTTCGTTTGTTACTGATATCTGGTGAAAATCTCAGGTCATTTGCTCCATCAGATGTATATATATACATACATACATACACACACACACACACACATACATACATACATACACGTGTGTGTGTGTGTGTGTGTGTCTATGTATAACATGTTCAATACTTATTCTTGTAATTCGAGAGATAACACTGGTCAACACCAAATTTATTGTCTAAGATTTTTTTAGCTGATTTAGGACAATTTTGATGTGTTGAATCCAAAAATCACATTGGTTTTGCTCAATCAGGTCAACTTTTTCAATTATGGCCACATGTTTTATACATTTTTGTTTACATGTATGGGTATTTTTGCGTTATATGATGCAAAATTCTTTTTTTTTTCTGTCTTGAAATTCTCTGAATTTTGAACAGTGGTCACGTAACATTCAATTTACATGTAGTTACCTTTATATAAAGGTAAGTACATGCACAGTACTAAGTAAGTACTTAGTAAGTACAGGTTTTTACTTAGCACCTGATCAAGAGAAACGGATGTCATTTTCGGATTCAGCGGTGCAAAATTGTCTTAAATCAGTTGAAAAAAAACACAGACAACTTACAAAAAAAAAAATATTTTTGTAACCCTGTGTAATCTATGAAGGACTAAAAAATAAAATTCCCAAACTTTCAAAAATCTTTTCTTTGTCAATTATAACAGTCCAGAACACTATCATAATTGGACGATTACTAAAAATAAAATTTAAAAAATCAAACTACCCTTTACTTTTCTACTGTAGTCACTAAAATGAAAACTCCTGCAGTTGTAGTTCACAATACAACAGTAACATGTACTCTCCTGCTTTCATTTCACTTCTGCCTGCTGTGCACGAAGAACACTTGACAGCAGAATACATCCCTTTTCAAGATAGTGTGCAAGTGCAATCTGTCTACTCTTGCCTTCTGTCAACTCTTTCATATTGACTTTATTGCTTGCTCTTGTCAACGAAAAAGAAAAAAAAAAAACAAGGAATGGACAAATGTATTATTGGGGTTATCTAGCTCAGTGGGTGCGTGAAGCGTATCATCTACAGCTGATTACATCATTCTGTTACAGCACCTGTGTCTGACAGTGGGAGCTCCACCTCCTGCAATAAAAAGACAAAGCACTGGAACAATCTGATGTGATTCACTTTACTAAAGGCACACCGCTGTCAGCATTTAGTGACAGCTACCTTCAGTCAACCATGATGCAAGTCTAGCAGGGGCTAGGGCAGAAATTAACATGGATGGTCATGTTGCCTGTCTTTCAGTGTTTATGTATGCCTTCTAATGTGTGATGCTGGTCATCATGAGATGTCAGGATATGTAAAAAAATAGGGGTGGATCTAACTCCTGCTTTACTCTGACTACGGCTGCATTCCATTAAGAGAGATAAGCCTTTATTAGTCCCACAATTGGGAAATTCCAGGATTGCAACAGCACAGGGATAGCAACACTCAGAGCAACAATCAGAAGGCAAGAGAAAAAACAAGAGCAGCAAGTATACATATGTACATATGTACATATTAAGGTTGCAATGTGGTCACCAGAGGAGATAGTTCCTACTCTAGTCAGTGCTCGTCCTTCCACCTGATACTGTGTATTGCATCACTGATCTGGCTCGCAACAAGTCTATTTTTGATGGATGCTGCATCAGCACAAAGGGAAGGTGTGTGGGATCTACTGTTATTTGCTGGGGTTTATTCCTCCACTACTGTATCCAAGAGCACAAAAAGTGTGGCGTAACATACACACACTTCACAGAATTAAAACTGACCAGCTACTTATCCATTACTAAAGCACAAATAAGCTTTAGTAAAGCTTTCTTGTTGTTATCACATGATCTCTCAATCATGTAATGTCTCAACCTGTCACGTTATTATATCATTCTTGTATGATCTTGCCATGTGAACTTATTTGCGATATGCCACTTTAAAGCACAAACGTAGCTCAAACAGCATCACAGTCACAAGTAAACACAACCACTTATGGCATACAATCATTACAATGACCAGGTTTGACAAAATTGAAAATGTGAAAAAGTACATGCAAAATTGTGGCATACTGTATATATAGATTTTTTTGGGCTGCTCCCTTCTGAGGTCTCGCAGGAAAAAAAAAAATAAAACAACGAAAACAACAACAAAAAACTATCTCAGAAATCACTTGAAACTGACGAAAGTTTAATGGCATATCTCTGGTAATATCTTGGTCACAGAAACTTGAAGCTGCTTAGAGATGGTCTTATGTATAGTGTAACGATATGGTGATTAATAATTATGATCAGGTATAAAAATTATTTAATTTGTATTAATGTATTGGGACCTGAGATGAACACTGGGTCCATACACACAGAAAAAGTTAACACTCGGGCACCAGCTCCTCTCTAAGGAGCAATTTTAATCTTTAACTTTAATCTATACCTGTTTAATCACTCAATAAATTAATTAACAATCAGTCTCAAAATTTTAGTGAATTTGATACTGGGGACTTTATCCCAGACTCAGAATGAAAAATTCCCAACAACTTCTCTCATTTTCACATATTTATTAAATGAAATGATGATTAAAAGACATTGCAGTGATTTCATTTTCCATAAAATTAAACTTGTAAATGATAGATTAACACTGTAAACATTTGCAGAACCAGGGTTAAAATGTAAGCTGAATTTAGATCAGTTTGAAGTTAACAGATTATGGAAAACATAATGCAAATGTATGGGGAAAATTAAAATAATTATATAGAAAATTCTGGATTACTCTTAAGAAAATGAAAACTGAATTTTAATAAAAGAAGGGTTATGTTAATTGCTCTTTAAATTTGCATCTGAATAAATATTGAATTATTCTCAAATCTCAGACGTTTGATTCAGCAGATGAATAAAGAATATGCAGCTCATGTGACTCTGGATTAGTGAAGATCCTTCTGTGTCGTCCTGTAGTTCTTAGATCACTCCAAAAGTCGGAATATTGGACCAGCAAATATTCTTTGATGCGGGATGAGATTGGTATGTTTGACCACAAGGGCTGCGATACAGCGTGATGGCGTCTTCTTTCTTGTGGCGTGTCGAATTCTTCAGCTGCGTAATGGCGCTGCATCGCCTTCTTCTTCGTTGGCAAGCGGCTTTCCCAGGGAATTCGAGAATAATTACAATATCTAATCCGATTGCAAAGTAAAAAAACTTCTATGCCTTTGTGGAGATGAAATAAACCTCTAGTGTGTACGTTGGTAAATAAAAAAAAAATAAAGTCAAGATTAAAAATGGCAAGTTTAAAGAAAGTTTAACAGGAAAAAGTTATAAAAATAAATGTCTAGAAATGGAGTTTGACTCCAAGTTTAGAATTTGAGCTCAAAAAAGAAAGATTAGATCCTAGACGTTTAAAGAGAAACAAGAAACACGTGGAAGAATTGTTCTTTGTTCTCCAGTGGTGCTGTGCAGTCATCTGGTGTGAAGACAAGACGTGGAAGAGAAGAAGAGAGAAAGCGAAAGAGCAGAGCCGAAAGAGAGAGAAACAAGGGGTCTCCCTTTTATAACTTCAGTTGAGTTTTTGCGGGCCTCCATGACTGACAAGAGCTCAGCCAATAGGCTTCCTTCATGGGCGGGCTTTAAGAACTTTAGTCCAACAAACAAACAGGCTTTTGTCTGTAACAGCCAATAACCATGAGAGAGCCGTTGTCAAGCAGAGATTGGCCGCTGTCAGTCACATGATTTGAAAAACGTTTTACAAATCTAATACACAAGTTTTAATACTGGAATATTCCTCTATACACTTATGTATAACATCTAAGTTAGCCTTAGTAATTCATGTAACTTATTGCTAGTGCTTTTAAATTAATATGCAAAAATAAACATTAATTTAAACGTTTTAGCATGCACACATTTAAAATCAAGGATTAATATATTTCAAACCCATTATTGACTGTCCACATCAAACATCAAGAGTCCACCTGCTTTTCCATGGTGTTCTGAAAAAGAGAATGTTGAAAATTGAGTTTTAACAATAATGTGGTTAAAAGGTTAACTGGTTAAGTCCAGCATGTCCCAGAGTTGCCAGTAGAGGGCGATGTTGAGCTGTGGATATTTTGTAGGCCATATGAGGTACTCCACAAAGGTCTGTTCTTTGTCTTTATAAGTTTTATTGGGCCATAAAAGTTCAAGCGGAAATGCATTAGAAAGGATTCCGGAGACTGTTTTAACAAAGGAATGTTAGTTCAGCTTTGGTCCTGGGATGAAAGAGCAGTTCTCGACTGTCCTTTGCCTGGGTGAAACAATGTCTTTAAGCTGAAGAATAATTTTATTGATGAGCCAAAGTGAGATGATGCTACAATAGCCTTTACCTTTCACATGGATGTCTAAAATCTTCTTTCTCAGCTCCTTAGACAGCTCTGTCCTTTGCTTTCTCTGGTCCATGTTGAGTGTAGTGCACACAATGATACCAAACTATCTTATCTTATCGTATCATATCTTATCTTATCTTATCTCATCTTATCTTATCTTATATCTTGCAATAACCTCCAACAAATGCTTCTGGTAACTGCTGATCAGACCTGCACAATATTCCGGAGGAATTTCAGACCATTCTTCTTTACAGAACTACTTCAGCTCAACCATATTCTTAGGATGTCTGGGATGAACACTCTCTTGAGTTTGTTCCTTAGTATCTCTGTTGGATTCAGATCTGGACTCTGTCCGGGCCCCTGAAAAATGTGGCTTTTCTGATTTTGAAACCATTCTGTTGTAGATTTCTCAGTGTTTAGGGTCATTGTCCTGCTGCATCACATCTACTGAGCTTCAGCTGATGGATCATCACCCTGAAATTATTCTGATGCCTTGATAAACTTGAGAATTTATTTTTGGCAGATGTAGATAAACAAGCAAAAGAAAAAGCAAAGCTGTCGATTTACCAGTCAATCTACGCTCCTACTCTCACCTATGGTCACGAGCTTTGGGTAATGACCGAAAGAACAAGATCGCGGATACAAGCGGCTGAAATGAGCTTTCTCCGTAGGATTGCTGGACTCACCCTCAGAGATAGGGTGAGGAGCTCAGTCATCCGGGAGAGGCTCAGAGTAGAACCACTGCTCCTCCACATTGAAAGGAGTCAGCTGAGGTGGTATGGGCATCTGATTAGGATGCCTCCTGGACGCCTCCCACTTGAGGTGTTTTGGGCACGTCCCACTGGGAGGAGACCCCGGGGCAGACCCAGGACTCGGTGGAGAGACTATGTCTCCCAGCTGGTCTGGGAACGCCTTGGTATCCTCTCTGGAGAGCTGGAGCAGGTGGCTGGGGAGAGGGAAGTCTGGGCTTCTCTGCTTGAACTGCTGCCTCCGCGACCCAGACCTCCGGAAAAGTGGTAGAAGATGGATGGATGTAGATAAACGAAGTAGCTTACATTGGTCTCATTCTTGTGCATGTTGCCAAGGATATTATTTATTGACTTTAATGTTATTTTGCATTGAATAGAGACTTGGCTTTATGTGTATCAGCTGTGTGGTTGCATGTTCTGATTGTTATTTGAGGCTGTTGTTAGTCTCTGGAGAAGACATCTGAGGGCAGTTTGCAATGGCTTTGCACAAACTCCATTCATGATGCACTATTAATTATGTCTGCATAGAAATATTGAATGAGACTCTTGCATGTGAGTATAGCAAAAATGCACACTTTTAAAATGGGCATAAAAAGTATGTGATTTTTTTTTTTTTTTTTTTAACCAAACTAGCCATCATTTCACACTCTATTTCTCATTTTCTGGAAAAGACTGGTTTTGGGAACAGGAGGGTATTGTAAACAGCCCCTGGGGATTAGGGCCAAAACATTTCCTTATTGATGCTGTGGAGTAATGCAGTACTTAGATATTTATTAAGCATGAGTTTTTAGGTGTGGGGCATGTTGTCCGATTCAGAAGGTGTAAATCAATAAATCCTCTCCATTAATGTCGGGGCAATGAGGAAATCTACCACCTGATTCCAAGTTGTTTTTTTGGGAAGACTATGGGCCATATTATGACATTCTATTCACTCATCAGTTGTCAGATGCACATCCCGCATTTGTGAATGTGGCATAATCCATTTTGATGGCATGGCACCAGGAAAAATGGTCTGTGCACCAGACAAGAAGGACAAACGGGCTGGTCAAATTATTCACAGGTGTGTTTTGGATAATCCAATCCAAAGCACTCCTGCCCATCCGTTTAATGCACGGAGGTGTATTATCTAAAGTGAACTCTGATCATGATGGCTGGTTTAAGACAGGTTTCGCACTGGCCAAAGGGGATGCACATGAGTGAAAATGCACACGACAGTAATGGTGCATGTCAGTAAGGAAGGCATCAATCACAGTTGATGCCCAGTTAGTTATTATAGAGAGGAAAAATGAAAAAGATATGATGAACAAATGGGCTGAATTGTTTAACATAGTGTGTTACCGGTGCCAGACCCAGGGGAAATCTGGACTGGCAGCAAGGGTTGCACAGGCTAGGGAATGCTGTGTAACCTGTGGACCAAAAGAGAGAAGGCAAAAGTTTTCAGCATTCTCCAGCAAGTGCTTGTTTAATTCTGAACTGTGCACAAAAAAAAAAATCACATATCAACTCACAACTGAGGCTTTCCAGTTAGAGTGCAGCTTACATTCAGTTCACATTCACAGCATAATAAAAATACCATAAAAATGATAAAATTAAAATAAAATTGTCTCCAAAATAAAATAGCAATTGATGTAAATAGACTAAATTAGACTCAATTTTTTTTACAACAAAACTAATACATAGAAAATGTAAAATAATGTGTTAAGCATAACCAAAATATTAAAAGAAAGTAATTAATACATAATCTCGTACTTAATCTTGGCACTTAAAAACACACATACACACACACACACCTCCACACACACAAGCACAAACACACGCATGCACGCACACACACACACACACACACACACACACACACAGTGAAACTGACAATCCTTTTACCACCTAATAAGGTCGTTGACGGCCATCCCAAACACTTCAACTTATTTACGCATTAGTGATACCTCACAAAACGGTAGGGACTCTCCATGTTAGCAATAACCCGAAGTGAAGAGCCATTTCAAAACTGCCTTCTCCAAGCTTAACTTAATATAGAATCGGTGTGTGACTTTGCAAAAACGATGTCTGCCACTGTAGTATTCTCTGGGCCCCTCCCCAATCTGACCAGTGATGACATGTTTAGCCGCTCGTCATCCTTGAACCGCTGGCTGTCTGTGTGGTGTCCTAAAAATGACGTGGGGTACATTGACAATTGGAGCTCTTTTTGGGGAAAACCTGGTCTTATGAGACGAGACAGCATTCATCCCACTTTGGGTGGTGCTTCTCATTTATCTAACAATCTGGCATCTTTTTTATCCAAATTTCCAAAACCGTGACTACTCAGAGTTGGGACCAGGAAGCAGAGTCGCAGTCTTACACGCCTCTCTGCAGCTCCTCTTCATCCGCCACCCCTCAGCTTAGCCCCTGTCTTCCCCATCAGAGAATCGTTGTCTGCTCCCTCCAAAGTAAATAAAAATATAATATATAAGCATCCCAAAGTGATAAAGCAAAATATTGGTAAAACTCAAATTAAACATAAAGCCTCTAAATTGAATGATTTGGCCTATGTTCCTCATAATTTAAAAATTAAATGTGGTTTATTAAATATTAGGTCTCTAACTCCCAAGTCTCTGTTAGTCCATGATTTGTTAATTGATCATCAGATTGATTTAATTTCCCTTACAGAGACTTGGTTAGGGCAAGAGGATTATGTTGGTTTAAATGAATCAACTCCCTCTGGTTATTTAAACTGTCAAAATCCCAGAAGTTCTGGTCGTGGAGGAGGAGTAGCAACAATTTACCATTCCAAACTACTAGTTAATGTAAAGCAAAAAACATGTTATAATTCCTTTGAGGGCCTGGTCCTCAGTATTGGGCACTTTAGCAATTTTAGGTTAAACCCAATTTTATTTGCCATAGTTTATCGTCCCCCATCAACCTACTCAGAATTTTTATCCGAATTTGCTGATTTCTTAGCTGATTTAGTGCTGAAATCTGATAGAATAATTATAGTAGGGGACTTTAATATACATGTGGATGTAGATAGTGACTGCCTTAATGTGGCATTCAATTCAATATTCGATTCGATTGGGTTTTCTCAGAAAGTAGGAAATTCTACTCATTACCTCCACCATACATTGAACCTTGTTCTGACATATGGCATAGAAATAGAAAATCTTGTAGTGTCTCCTCATAACCCTGTACTGTCAGACCATTGTCTGTTAACCTTTGATTTTACTATTTCTGACTATTTGGCTCCTAAAGAAAAATATTATTACAGTAGATGCCTCTCAGATGATGCTGTTACCAAATTTATGCAGATTGTTTCCTCTATGCCATGTGTCAACACAACGGAAATAAGCTATAGACAGCTTGCTCCTTCTATAATTGATAACATGGTGGATAGATGGTGGCTTTTGTTAGCTCGAGATTAGATTATTGTAATTCTTTATTATCAGGCTGTCCTAAAACATCTTTAAAAAGTCTTCAGCTGATCCAAAATGCTGCAGTAAGAGTTTTAACAGGTACTAGAAAGAGAGATCATATCTCTCCGGTTCTGGCCTCCCTTCATTGGCTTCCCATAGAGTTTAGAATTAAGTTTAAAATCCTTCTTCTTACTTACAAAGCTCTAAACAATCAGGCTCCTTTTTATTTAAAAGATCTGATACTACCGTATTATCCTAACAGAGCACTACGCTCCCAAAATGCAGGATTACTTGTAATACCTAAAATCTCCAAAAGTACAATGGGAGGCAGAGCCTTCAGTTATCAAGCTCCTCTCCTGTGGAATCAGCTGCCAAGCTGGATTCGGGAGTCAGACTCGATCTCTGTTTTTAAGAATAGGGCTAAAACCTACCTTTTTGATATAGCCTACAATTAGGGAGGGATCATGTGTTTCTGAGCCCTCCCTTAGTTATGCTGCTAATAGGTTTAGTCAGCCGGGGGACCTCCAGTAATGCACTGGGCCTCACTCCTTTCCTCACTCTCTATGAAATATTTTTTTTGCTGGTCATTAGCTGTTGAACGTGTCCCCAGCTTCAAATTCCTGGGGACCCACATCTCGGAGGACCTGTCCTGGTCAGTTAACACCACCAGCCTGATCAAGAAGGCCCATCAGCGCCTCTTCTTCTTGAGGACATTGAAGAAGAACCATCTGTCAACTGACATCCTGGGCAACTTCTACCGCTGCGTGATAGAGAGCATCCTGACCAACTGTATCACACTCTGGTATGGGAGCTGCTCTGTAGCTGACCGCAAGGCGCTGCAGCGGGTGGTGAAAACCGCCCAACGAATCACAGGGACTCCACTTCCAGCTATAGAGGACGTCTACAGGAAAAGATCCAGATCAGAAAAGAAAAGATACAGGAAAAAGTCCTTACAGACACAACATGTGCCTAAGATCTGGAAAGATGCCGTGGTTGTTCCCGTTCCAAAATCCAGCTGTCCTAAAACGGTAAATGACTTTAGACCAGTTGCTTTGACTTCAATTTTAATGAAAATTTTTGAAAAACTGGTCAGATGTGAGGTCCTAAAGCAGACTGAACATGCATTGGATCCTCTGCAGTTTGCCTATAGGCCTCACAGAGGAGTGGAGGATGCCACTGTCACTCTGTTTAACATGCTTTTTAAACATCTGGATTTTAATGGGACACACGCCAGGCTTTTATTTGTGGACTTTTCTTCTGCCTTTAATACAATCCAACCTCATATTTTAGTTGAAAGGCTCCTGCAACAATTTGATTTAAGCAATAATCTGGTGGGTTGGATTCTGGATTTCTTAACCAACAGGACGCAGAGAGTAAGGGTCAATGGTACATTGTCTGACCTAAAGTGCTCTTCTACTGGCTCTCCTCAGGGGTGTGTGTTGTCACCACTACTCTTCATCCTGTACACAAACATGTGTCGGAGCAGACATGACAACAGACACATTATAAAGTATGCTGATGACTCAGTCATTGTCAGTCTCCTCCAGGATGGTGAGAGTGGCCATGGCCCAGTAGTTGATGACTTTGTTCACTGGTGTGAGGATTCCTACCTGCAGCTGAATACAACAAAAACGAAAGATATGATTATTGACTTTAGGAGGAAAACTCCCAGGCACAAAGTCACCATACTAAAAGGCCAGACCACCGAATGTGTACAATCGTACAAATATCTTGGGACGATTATTGATAGTGGATTGAACTTTGAGGTGAACTGTGAAAGGGTGTGCAAAAAGGGTCAGCAAAATTTGCATTGTTTGAGGAAACTTGCACGCTTCCAAATTGACCGAACCATAATGACTATGTTCTATCGGGCTTTTATTGAATCTGTTTTATCCTTTTC
Source organism: Pholidichthys leucotaenia (assembly GCA_020510985.1). Classification (NCBI taxonomy): domain Eukaryota; kingdom Metazoa; phylum Chordata; class Actinopteri; order Cichliformes; family Pholidichthyidae; genus Pholidichthys; species Pholidichthys leucotaenia. Next base: position 15,730,768 of record CM035838.1, read on the forward strand.
TTTAATGTCATGGTTTGGTCAGATAAAACTGAAACAGAGGAAATCCTTGGATCAGGTAGTCAGATGGTCCAGTCGTTTGCTTGGTGAGTCACAGCTGAGCCTGACATCCCTGTACACCAGACAAGTACAGAGGATGGCCGACTCGATTTTAAATGATGACTCCCACCCTTTGCACTGCAACTTTCAGCTTCTTCCCTCCAGACGGAGGTTTGCTGTCCCAAAAAGTAGAACCCAGCGCTACAAAAACAGCTTTGTCCCTGCTGCTGTCAAAGAGTTGAACAAGCTATAAAAATTATATTGTACATATTTTATATTTACCTATTTTGTAAGATGTGTGCCTGTGTTTGTGTCTATGTTGAATGTAATTGTGGCTTGTAAATATGGATGTCACCAACTGCAAAACAAATCTACCTACGGGTACAAATAAAGTAACCTGAACCTGAACCTGAACCTGAAAGATGTCTGCGCCGGGCACGCAGCATTCTTAGGGACTCCAACCATCCTGCTCATGGACTGTTCCAGCTTCTCCCCTCCAGAAGATGTTTCAGAAGCCTTCGGACTAGAACCAGCAGGTTTAGGAACAGTTTCTTTCCAACAGCTGTCACGTTATTGAACTTAGTTCCCCGCTGACTCTCTTACAATCATCTTTTACCATCCTCACCTGTACATAACTGCATAACTACATAACTACATCTAACTTATTGCACATTTGCACATAACAATACTTTTAACTTTCTGCACTGCTGCATATATTTGCATATATTTGCTTAAATAGCACATACTGTTAATTACCGTATATACTGCACTGCTGTCCTTTGCACTTCTGATTGGATGCTAAACTGTGTTTCGTTACCTTGTATTCATACATGTGTAATGACAATAAAGTTGAATCTAATCTAATCTAATTTGTTTGTTCTCTCCCATAGATTGAGTCCCCATCGTGCTGTTTGCTCTCTACATGTCTGTTCTTTTCTTCTTCTCTATCCCCTCACCCCCCAGCCAGTCGCAGCAGATGACTGCCCCTCCCTGAGCCTGGTTCTGCTGGAGGTTTCTTCCTGTTAAATGGGAGTTTTTCCTCTCCACCGTCGCCAAGTGCTTGCTCACAGGGGATTTCCTGATTGCTGGGGTCTTTCTGCAACTGTGGGGGTTCCCCCCTACAGTTGATAGTGCTATGAGATGACTGTTGTTGTGAAATGGCGCTATATAAATAAAGTTGAATTGAATTGAATTATTGACTGAATAGCAGCTTACTGAAACTCTTAATATTTCAAACATGCAAGTTTTACAGAGTACTGACTACCAGCATGCAGAATAGGCACACAAGGAAATTTGGTTTCTAGTGAACACGACCATGCGGTCAATACATTATACTTGGCACTGAGCCAAAACTTCTTAACCTCAAAACACAGCTCATTAACCTTAACACATGGCTGAAATTCATCTTAAAACATTACAAAGCATTTACATTGAATTCATGCTCAACACTGAACCTTGTTAAAGATGAAAAAGTAATTTTTTTCATTACCCTTGGACCAAAAGAAGCATAAAAAACAGACTATGTGCAGCAAAAACTACCAAAAGCGCTGGCGCAAGATCAGAAGCGTGGCAAAGTCAGCTGTTGATGTTGGTAATAGGGCCCCATATTTAATAGGGTGGGAGAAATAATCATTTTTCTGATGCATCTCGATGCAGATGTGAAGGATTCAGAATTGATGCATAAATGTCATGATTGCAATTATTAAATACTATTATTAACATAATTAATTTGGCTGGAACAAAAAGTCGGCTTCTTGAATGAAAAAGTCGGCACCTGTACCTGCCCAGACTCTTTATGGCTTGACACAAAAAGAAACAAAATGGCGGAGTGGAGTCTGTTCTATCTCTGTGGAGTATACGATTGTTGCTCTTTACTAAAAGCAAACGTATAGCAGTTCAGCCTTTATGAAGTCAAAGGGAAAAAAGACTTGAACAAGACCCACACCATATGTAAGCTCTGTCAGACTAAACTAAAATATTTTGGAACGACGACAGACATGCAAAACCATACTGCACGTTTCCATCTGGCAGCTGGAGAGAAAAAAAAAAAAACAACACACACTTATGCTTGCTGCCGTCTGCTAGAGGACTACTGCTTAAGAAATGTCAAAACTTCCCCACAACTCAGAAGGGGCAAAACTAATTACAAAATCTATTGCTGCTTTTATTGCCAAGGATTTACACTCGTATTTCATCATCAAGAACCAGGGCTTTCGTACTATGATGCTCACTGTAGAGCCAGGGTACAATGTAATATTTTGTGTAAAGGTGATGGAAAGAGTTTTCGTGGTCACCAACATGTGTAAAAAAAAAAAAAAAATTTTTTTATATTATATATATATATATATATATATACACACACTACCGTTCAAAAGTTTGGGGTCACCCAGACAATTATTTTTTGTTTTCCATGAAAAGTCACTCTTATTTACCACCATGAGTTGTAAAATGAATAGAAAATAGAGTCAAGACATTGACAAGGTTAGAAATAATGATTTGTATTTGAAATAATAATTTTTTCCTTCAAACTTTGCTTTCGTCAAAGAATCCTCCATTTGCAGCAATTACAGCATTGCAGACCTAACATGATTGCACAAGGGTTTTCTAATCATCCATTAGCCTTCTGACGCAATGAACAAACACACTGTACCATTAGAACACTGGAGTGATAGTTGCTGGAAATGGGCCTCTATACACCTATGTAGATATTGCACCAAAAACCAGACATTTACAGCTAGAATAGTCATTTACCACATTAGCAATGTATAGAGTGTATTTCTGATTAGTTTAAAGTTATCTTCATTGAAAAAAAGTGCTTTTCTTGTACACACTACCGTTCAAAAGTTTGGGGTCACTTAGAAATTTCCTTATTTTTGAAAGAAAATCCAGAAAATAGGTATGTGGGACTATAAAGTTCTAAATGAAGTTTTAGAAAATTATGTGTCAGCTTGTAAATCACTGGATTGAAAATGTACTTGTACATGTACAGATTGGATCCTGCAGTCCACTTGACCTGTTCCTCACACAGCGATCCAAGTCTCTATGACGAGACCAAAGCCGAAATCATGCAATCACTGAAGACAGCGGGTAGGATTGCAATCACGTGTGATGCGTGGACATCCATTGCCACCGAATTGTTTATAACAATAACTGCACATTTTTGTACAAAAGGAAAAAGTGATTTTGATAGAGCAAAATGATCTTGCTTTTTGGACTGAAGGACTCAATAACTTATTGGACATAACAGGAGAACTTTCATTAGATGTTTTAATATTTCTGATAGAAATTGAGTATTTTTGACTGAAGGATCAGTTACTTGTTGCATATGTTATAAGTCTTATTTGTTAAAATTCAGGATATTCTGAAGTCTGTGTTCTAGCAGCAAATGTGCTGCTACAATTGCACTTTTCATGTTGTTTTTCTTTTGAAATATTAAAAGATATTGGAAAAAAATAATGGGCCATTGCAAATGCATTAAATTTAAGAAGTTGTCACACAGTGGGAGGAAAAAAATCCTGAATAGAAAAAAGATGCATCGAGAATCGTAATCATTGGGTTCCTAAAGATTCCCACCCCTAATGTTTAAACACTTGTGTTTTCTATCTTGGGCTCTGAGACAAAATAGTCAATATACCACATTCCAAATTATTATGCAAATGATATTTGTCTCTGATTTTACTAAATAGTCATTGTAAATGACAGTCAGTATAATTTTCAAGTCATCAACCGTTAGAGCATAATTCAAATTTTATTGAACAAACCTCCCAATGATAACTATTTTTTGCAAAAATAAAAAACTCAAAATGCACTGTTCCAAATTATTATGCACAACAGAGTTTCAAAACATTTTATTTGTTGTAAAGAACTGAAAATTGTCATTTTATTGAATTTGCAGCATTAGGAAGTCATATTTACTGAAATCAAAAGCTATTTCAAACAAAAACATCTTAACAGGCCAAGTTACTGTACATGTTAACATAGGATCCATTCTTTGATAGGGTGATTGTGGTTTGAACGGAGTGTTTCCACCAACTGTCTGCTTGTTTTGTTCCTCGCACTGTGGACTTCACGGACTGCCTCGGACTGCTTCAGCTCATTTGATTGGCGGTTGGCAACCAGCTTACAGGTGCATTACTGCCACTGACTTGATTGGCTTCCTGTGGTAGCGTATCGTCACTTCCTATGTTGCTGGCTGTCTGTGGTTTGCTCTGTGGTTAGCTCTCCTCATTCTCCTGAGGATTTTGCCTTTAATTGTATTTTAATCACTTCTATCCATCTACCGTTAGCTCTCACTTATGATTATCAAGCCTCTTGCACATGTGTGTGCACTCAGTGTCATCTAATCACCCTCTTTAGCCTTCTGTTCACTTTTCATCAGTGTTTTTGTTAGCTTCGGGTTAGCCACTAGCCATGGCTTCTAGCTCTTCTTCCCCTTCTCCTCTGATGTGCTCTCGCTGTCAAATGTTTAGCTACACCTCTGCCTGTTTTAGTGATAACGGTAAATGTAATAAATGTTGTCTTTTTGAGGCGCTTGAGGCGAGGTTGTCTGATTTGGAATCCCGGCTCCGCTGCAATGAAACACCGTCTGCACCAGTTAATCTTGACGGACGTCCCTTAGCTGCAGTGGAGCTCCCTAGCATAGGGCGGCCTGCTAACGCTCCTCCGGTCCTCCTCAGCAGCAAGGAGACTGGGTGGGTAACGGTGAGAAGGAAGCCTAGTCGCAAAGCTTTAGGTTAACCACCAACCTGTTCATGTTTCTAATCGTTTTTCCCCACTCAGTGACACACCCGCTGAGGAAAAAACTCTGATCATTGGCGACTCTGTAGTCAGAAACGTGAACCTAGAGACTCAAGCGGCCATAGTCAAATGCATTCCTAGGGCCAGAGCAGGCGACATTGAGTCAAATTTGAAAATGCTGGCTAAAAGTAGCTGTAAGTACTCCACAATTGTTATCCACACCGGCATTAATGACATCCGATTCCGGCAGTCGGAAGTCACAAAACTTAATGTAGAATCAGTGTGTGACTTTGCAAAAACAATGTCTGGCTCTGTGGTATTCTCTGGGACCCTCTGACCAGTGATGACATGTTTAGCCGCTTGTCATCCTTCAACCGCTGGCTGTCTGTGTGGTGTCCTGCAAACAACGTGGGCTGCATAGACAATTGGAGCTCATTTTGGGGAAAACCTGGTCTTATTAGACGAGACAGTGTCCATCCCACTTTGGATGATGTGTCTCTTTTATCTAACAATCTGGCATCATTTTTATCCAAATTTCCAAAACCTTGACTACTCAGAGTTGGGACCAGGAAGCAGAGTCGCAGTCTTACATGCCTCTCTGCAGCTCCTCTTCATCCGCCACCCCTCAACTTAGCCCCTGTCTTCCCCATCAGAGAATCATTGTCTTCTCCCTCCAAAGTAAATAAAAATATAATGTATAAGCATCCCAAAGTGATTAAACAAAAAGTTGGTAAAACTCAAATTAAACGTGAAGCCTCTAAATTGAATGATTTGGCCTCTGTTCCTCCTCATAATTTAAAAATTAAATGGGGTTTGTTAAATATTAGGTGTCTAGCTCCCAAGTCTCTGCTAGTCCATGATCTGTTAATTGATCATCAGATTGATATAATATCCCTTACAGAGACTTGATTAGGACAAGAGGATTATGTTGGTTTAAATGAATCAACTCCCTCTGGTTATTTAAACTGTCAAAATCCCAGAAGTTCTGGTCATGGAGGAGGAGTAGCAACAATTTACCATTCCAAATTACTAGTTACTGTAAAGCAAAAAACACATTATAATTCCTTTGAGTGCCTGGTCCTCAGTATTGGGCATGTTAGCAATTTTAGGCTAAACCCAATTTTATTTGCCATAGTTTATCGTCCTCCAACCTACTCAGAGCTTTTATCCGAATTTGCTGAATTCTTAGCTGATTTAGTGCTGAAATCAGATAGAACTAGAAAAGCACTCGGAGAGCGCAGACCTCCGCCAAGCACCACAGTTCCCCCCATACAGTGTTTGTGTGCACGTTTTCAGATTCCTTGACCATGAAAACATATGACTAGCAATTGGATTCACAATGATAGGATTAGTGGTTCAGTAGTTATTCACGAAAATGGCATTTTCCGTAATGGCAGTTTTTGCCACAGTTCCCCCCATACAGTGTTTGTGTGTACATTTTCAGATTCCTTGACCATGAAAACATACGACTAGCAATTGGATTCACAATGATAGGATTAGTGGTTCAGTAGTTATTCACGAAAATGGCATTTTCCGTAATGGCAGTTTTTGCCACAGTTCCCCCCATACAGTGTTTGTGTGTACATTTTCAGATTCCTTGACCATGAAAACATACGACTAGCAATTGGATTCACAATGATAGGATTAGTGGTTCAGTAGTTATTCATGAAAATGGCATTTTGCGTAATGGCGGTTTTCTTCTGGACGGTGATCTGGATCACCACCAAAATCTAATCATCTGTAGGATACCCCATTTCTGACAATCTGTGAACATTTCATGAAAATCCGTCCATAACTTTTTGAGTTATCTTGCTAACAAACAGACAGACAAACAGACAGACAAACCAACGCCGATGATAAGATAAGATAAGATAAGATAAGCCTTTATTAGTCCCACAATGGGGAAATTCCAGGATTGCAACAGCACAGGGATAGCAACACTCAGAGCAACAATCAGAAGGCAAGAAAAAACAAGAGCAGCTAGTATACATATGTACTTATTAATATATATATATATATATATAGACACAGTGTGGAGCATTGTAGCTGGATGGAATAAATATATGAGTATATAAACACACAGTGTGGAGCATTGTAGCTAGATGGAATAAATATGTAAATATATAAACACACAGTGCGGAGCATTGTAGCTAGATGGAATAATATGTACATATATAAACACACAGTGCAGAGCATTGTAGCTAGATGGAATAAATATGTAAATATATAAACACACACAGTGCAGAGCATTGTTGCTAGATGGGATGAAACAGCACAACCGTCTACTTAGTTATCCTACATGGTATGATTATGTACCCATACATATTCTCACCCTCTATAGCGACCGGTATTTTCCTAGTTGTATGCCGGAGGGGACCATTGTATAAGTCTATTGCATCTTTTGCATTCAAAAACTATTAGATTGTCACGTCTTTTTGCTATCTCACATAACCTCCTTGGCGGAGGTAACTAGAAAAGCACTCGGAGAGCGCAGACCTCCGCCAAGTGCCACAGTTCCCCCCATACAGTGTTTGTGTGTACATTTTCAGATTCCTTGAGCATGAAAACATATGACTAGCAATTGGATTCACAATGATAGGATTAGTGGTTCAGTAGTTATTGACGAAAATGGCATTTTTCCGTAATGGCGGTTTAGTGCCACAGTTCCCCCCATACAGTGTTTGTGTGTATGTTTTCAGATTCCTTGAGCATGAAAACATATGACTAGCAATTGGATTCACAATGAAAGGATTAGTGGTTCAGTAGTTATTGACGAAAATGGCATTTTCCGTAATGGCGGTTTAGCGCCACAGTTCCCCCCATACAGTGTTTGTGTGTACGTTTTCAGATTCCTTGAGCATGAAAACATATGACTAGCAATTGGATTCACAATGACAGGATTAGTGGTTCAGTAGTTATTGACGAAAATGGCATTTTGCGTAATGGCAGTTTAGCGCCACAGTTCACCCCATACAGTGTTTGTGTGTACGTTTTCAGATTCCTTGAGCATGAAAACATATGACTAGCAATTGGATTCACAATGACAGGATTAGTGGTTCAGTAGTTATTGACGAAAATGGCATTTTGCGTAATGGCGGTTTAGCGCCACAGTTCCCCCCATACAGTGTTTCTGTGTACGTTTTCAGATTCCTTGACCATGAAAACATATGACTAGGAATTGGATTGACAATGATAGGATTAGTGGTTCAGTAGTTATTCACGAAAATGGCATTTTGCGTAATGGCGGTTTTCTTGTGGATGGTGATCCGGATCACCACCAGAATCTAAACATCTGTAGGATACCTCATTTCTGACCATCTGTGAAAATTTCATGAAAATCCGTCCATAACCTTTTGAGTTATCTTGCTAACAAACAAACAGACAGACAGACAAACAAACAGACAAACAGACAGACAGACAGACAAACCAACGCCGATGAAAACATAACCTCCTTGGCGGAGTTAATAATTATAGTAGGGGACTTTAATATACATGTAGATGTAGACAGTGATTGCCTTAATATGGCATTTAATTCAATATTAGACTCGATGGGGTTTTCTCAGAAAGTAGGAAATTCTACCCATTATCTCCACCATACGTTGGACCTTGTTCTGACATATGGCATAGAAATAGAAAATCTGGTAGTGTCTCCTCACAACCCTGTACTGTCAGACCATTGTCTGTTAACCTTTGATTTTACTATTTCTGACTATTTGGCTCCTAAAGAAAAATATTACTACAGTAGATGCCTCTCAAATAATGTTGTTACCAAATTTATGCAGATTGTTTCCTCTATGCCATGTGTCAACACAACGGAAAAAAGCTAGACAGCTTGCTCCTTCTGTAATTGATAGCATGGTAGATAGTGTTACAGCTTCTCTGCATTAGACTGTAGACTTGGTGTCCCCTTTAAAAATGAAAAAGTCTAATCAGAGATTTATAACCCCTTGGTTCAACACAGAAACTTGTAGCTTAAAACAGAAGACCCATCAGTTAGAAAGAAAATGGTGCTCCACTAATTTAGATGAACTTTATTTATCTTGGAGAAATCATCTTTTAATTTATAAAAAATCTCTTAGAAAACCTAGAACGAGTTATTATTCTGCATTAATAGGACAGAACAAGAATAATCCCAGGTTTCTTTTCAGCACTGTAGCCAGGCTGACAAAGAGTCAGGACTCTGTCAATCCTAGCGTTCCCTTAGAGCTTACTAGTCAGGACTTTATGAACTTTTTCAATAATAAAATTTCATCTATCAGAGATAAAAATCAATCAGATTCTTCCCACCGTTGAATTAAATACAGTAACTACTACAACTCATTCGATTGATATCTATTTGGATGAGTTTACTCCAATTGACCTTTTACAGATAGATAAAATAACTTCCTCATCCAAGCCTTCAACTTGTCTTTTAGACCCTATTCCTACCAGGTTATTTAAAGAAGTCTTCCCACTTATGGGTAGCTTTATTCTTCAAATAATCAATTCTTCATTAACTTTAGGCCATGCACCGCAGGCTTTTAAAACGGCTGTAATTAAACCCTTACTCAAAAAGCTAACACTGGATCCAGGAGTTTTAGCTAACTATAGACCGATCTCTAATTTCCCTTTCATTTCAAAAATCTTAGAGTTGTTGCTATGTAATTATTTGACCACCTGCAGGGAAATGGTTTACTTGAAGAGTTTCAATCTGGGTTTAGAATCCATCATAGTACTGAAACAGCCTTAGTGAAGGTCACTAATGACCTCCTTATCACATCTGATAATGGATTTGTTTCTGTTCTTGTCCTTTTTAGACCTTAGTGCAGCTTTTGACACTATCGATCATAATATTCTACTTGATAGATTAGAACACTATGTTGGACTCAATGGAACTTCGTTGCAGTGGTTTACATCTTATTTATCTGATAGGTTCCAGTTTGTTCATGTCAATAATGAGTTTTCTTTCAACTCAAAGCTCAGTTATGGAGTTCCGCAGGGATCTGTGCTAGGCCCTACTCTTTTTAGTTTATATATGCTTCCGTTAGGCAACATTATTAGAAAGCACTGTATAAAAAAAAAAAAAAAGATGGCGGCGCGCCTAGACGCAGCGGCCCCTCTTGGCATCAGCGAGTGTGAGAGTTTTAATCATCCCAGACGTACATTCTGTAAAACTTACAACCGTGATACCTTATTAAACATCAAGGTACTGCACGCTGCAAGAATTGCGGCGATCGGTTGTGATTTGGACATTCTACGCCAGCATGGAATTTTGGCGGAGTCCCCGCTGGAAGCTACCCGGGAGAGGAGGAAGCGGAAGCGGAGCGAGCGCAAGCAAAAGCTAGGAAAAAGGGCCGGGATCCATGCTAGGCTAAAGGCTAACCCCTCCAGACCAGCGGTACCGTCGCTTCTTCTATCAAACGTCCGCACCTTCGAAAACAAGGTAGACGAGCTGCGTTTGCTGAAAGAAACCCGGAGAGAATGGAGGGACTGCTGTGTGTTTGTTTTCACCGAGACATGGCTCCACGACAACATTCCTGACGAGGCCATTCAGCTGGAAGATATGGCGATGTTCCGTGCCGACAGGGAAACGGTGAGCTCCGGTAAGAGCCGGGGGGGGTGGGCTATGCATCTATGTTAACAAGAACTGGTGCGTTAATGCCACGTTAGTGTCTAAACACTGTTCTCCGTTGGCGGAGTTCCTTATTGTTAATTGTCGGCCTTTTTATCTGCCGAGGGAATTCAGCAACATGTTTATAGTTGGTGTTTACATAGCGCTGAGCGCTAACGCTAAAGCTAATGCTAAGAAGGCACTCGGGGTACTGCACAATGCAATCAGTGAAATCCAAACGTCACACCCGGACAGTTTTGTGGTGGTTGCGGGGGATTTTAACCACACCAGCTTAAAGACTGTGCTCCCCAAGTTTAAACAATGTGTAGACTTTAAGACCAGAGGAGAGAATATGTTGGACTTAGTGTACACAAACACAGATGCATATAAAGCGATACCCCGCCCCCATCTCGGCCGTTCTGATCACATGTCCGTGATGCTGGTTCCTGCCTACAAACCTTTATTGAAGCGCAGAAGGCTAGCAGTGAAACAAATCAGGATTTTGCCAGAGAGTGCAACGTCTGCACTGCAAGACTGTTTTCAGCACACAGACTGGAAGATCTTCAAAATAGCAGCCTCCCAGGAAGACAGGACAGATGTGGAGGAGTATGCTGATTCGGTCACCAGCTACATTGCGAAGTGCACAGAGGATTTCACTACAGTGAAGACCATCACTATGCGGGGTAATCATAAGCCCTGGATGACTGCAGAGGTGCACTCGCTGCTTAAAGCCAGAGATGCAGCGTTCAGAGCGAAGGACAGGATTGCCCTCCGCTCAGCCAGGTCTGCGCTTTCAAAGGGAATTAAGGCGGCAAAGCGCGCCTATGCGGAGAAAATCCAGGGACACCTCTGTGACACTAGGAACACCAAGCAGATGTGGCTGGGAGTTCGGACACTGACGGGCTTTAAGTCTAGGCAGGGGGTCGATGATGACGACGCTTCGCTTCCAGACAGGCTTAACGACTTCTTTGCACGTTTTGAAGCATCAAACTCGACAATCAGAGGGAGGGCCGGCACACTCCCACTATCGGTCGGACCAGCTTTTACCATTAACACAGCGGACACACGGAGGACCCTATCCAGAATCAACCCACGCAAAGCTGCAGGTCCAGACAACATTCCGGGACGTGTGCTCCGAGACTGCGCGAGCGAGTTGGCGGATGTCCTGACTGACATTTATAACATCTCCCTGAGTCAGGCCATCGTTCCCAGATGCTTCAAGACCTCTATCATTGTACCGGTGGCAAAGAAACCAGTGGTGTCCTGTTTGAATGACTATCGTCCTGTTGCACTTACACCAATTGTGATGAAGTGTTTTGAACGGCTTGTTAAATCACACATCACAGCCTGCCTCCCTGCATCACACGACCCGCTCCAGTTTGCATATCGTTCAAACCGCTCCACGGAGGATGCTATAGTCACCACCCTACACTCTGTCATCACCCACCTGGACCAGAAAGACACCTACGCCAGACTCCTGTACATTGATTTCAGTTCAGCATTCAACACCATTATTCCCCAGAGACTGATAGAGAAATTACTCCTTCTCGGTCTGAACACCGCCACATGTCTCTGGATCCTGGATTTCCTGACTGAGAGACCTCAGTCTGTCCGGGTTGGAAACAACATCTCCAACTCTGTCACGCTGAGTACTGGAACCCCTCAAGGCTGTGTACTCAGTCCACTGTTGTTTACACTTCTAACACATGACTGTGTATCCAAACACGAGGGGAACCAGATTATTAAGTTTGCAGATGACACCACGGTGGTGGGACTTATTCAGAGGGATGAGGAATCAATGTACAGGGAAGAAGTGAGAGACCTGGAGGGCTGGTGCAGGGAGAACAATCTGGTGCTCAACGTGGACAAAACGAAGGAGATGATTATCGACTTCCGGCGGTCACAGCCTGAGCACGTCCCCCTCAGCATCGGCGGCCGTTTAGTGGAGAGAGTAGAGAACATCAAGTTCCTCGGAGTGCAGATCTCGCAGGACCTGACCTGGAGCAAGAATTCCTTGGAGATCAGGAAGCAAGCTCAGCAGAGACTACACTTCTTGAGGAAACTCAAACAGGCCTCTCTCCCCATCTGCATCCTCAGGACCTTCTACAGAGGTGTGGTGGAGAGTGTTCTGACGTACTGCATTGCTACATGGTACTCCAGCTGCAGTATGTCAGACAAAAAAGCCCTGCAGAGGATAGTCAAGGGGGCTGAGAGGGTAATTGGAGTCTCCCTCCCCTCTGTCCAAGAACTTTTTCAGAACCGTTGTAGGAGCAGGGCACTGAACATTGTCAAGGACCGTTCTCACCCTCTGCATAAACACTTTGAACTTCTTCCATCTGGTAAACGATTCCGGAGCATCAGAGGCAGAACCACCAGACTGATCAACAGCTTCCTCCCACAAGCTGTCAGGATGCTGAACAGCTGACCCGGAATCTCACATACACACTACTGCACCTATGGACATTTTGTATATTATAGTTAGTTATTCTTTTTCCCCAAGTATGTCTCAGGGATGTGTGAATGGATGGGGGGGGTGGGGGGTGGAGCTATGTGGGAGTGTGTCTTAATCATGCTGCTTCTTATATGGATGCCGAGAGAAACGCAATTTCATCTTGCCTGCACTACAGTTGTATGTACAGCAATATGACAATAAAGTTTGATTTGATTTGATTTGATTTTGATTTGATACATTTTCATTGTTATACAGATGACATTGAAGCCCGATGATAGTAATCAATTAGCCAAGTTAGAAGCCTGTCTGAAGGAAATCAAAGCTTGGATGACTTGCAATTTCCTGCTATTAAATTCAGATAAGACTGAAGTCATTCTTGTTGGTCCAAAAAACCTTAGAAATACCTTTCCAAATCAAACTTTTAGTTTGGATGTGGTTATCCTTTCTCTTAATAGCTCTGAGGAACCTTGGAGTTATTTTTGATCAAGATCTGTCTTCCAATTCACATATTAAAGTAATTTCTAAGACTGCCTTCTATCATTTGTGTAATATTGCCAAGATTAGGAGCATCTTGTCTCAGAGTGATTCTGAGAAACTGATCCACACTTTTGTTAGCTCTAGATTAGATTATTGTAACTCTTTATTATCAGGTTGTCCTAAAACATCTTTAAAAAGTCTTCAGTTGAGCCAAAATGCTGCAGCAAGAGTTTTAACAGGTACTAGAAAGAGAGATCATATCTTTCCAGTTCTGGCCTCCCTTCATTGGCTTCCCATAGAGATTAGAATTAAGTTTAAAATCCTTCTTCTTACTTACACAGCTCTAAACAATCAGGTCCCTTTTTATTTAAAAGATCTGATACTACCGTACTATCCTAACAGAGCACTACGCTCCCAAAATGCAGGATTACTTGTAATACCTAGAATCTCCAAAAGTACAATGGGAGGCAGGGCCTTAAGTTATCAAGCTCCTCTCCTGTGGAACCAGCTGCCAATCTGGATTCGGGAGTCAGACTCGATCTCCGTTTTTAAGAATAGGGTTAAAATCATCCTTTTTGATATAGCCTACAATTAGGGAGGGATCGTGTGCCTCTGAACCCTCCCTTAGTTATGCTGTTAATAGGTTTAGACAGCCGGGGGATCTCCAATAATGCACTGGGCTTCACTCTTTTTTCACTCTCAATGAAATATGTTTTTTTTTTTTTTTTTTTTTTTTTGCTGGTCATTAACATCTCTTTGTTCTCTCCCATAGATTGAGTCCCCATTGTGCTGTCCCCATTGTGCTCTACATGTCTGTTCTTTTCATCTTCTCTATCCCCTCACCCCCTAGCCAGTTGCAGCAGATGACTGCCCCTCCCTGAGCCTGGTTCTGCTGGAGGTTTCTTCCTGGTAAAAGGGAGTTTTTCCTCTCCACCGTTGCCAAGTGCTTGCTCACAGGGGATCGCCTGATTGCTGGGGTTTTTCTGCAACTGTGGGGGTTTCCCCTACAGTTGAAAGTGCTATGAGATGACTGTTGTTGTGAAATGGCACTATATAAATAAAGTTGAATATAACCTTCACAATTCTTGCATCCATTGAACTTGTGAGTTTTTGGAGAGTTTCTGATTGAATTTCTTTGCAAGATATCAGAATAACCTCCCACAGCTGCTGTTTTAATGTGAATTGCCGCCCACCCTCATAGATCTTTTGCTTGAAGATGCTCCACTCCAAAGGTTCTCAATAGGGTTGAGGTCAGGGGATGATGGGGCCCACACCATGAGTTTCTCTCCTTTTTATGCCCATTGCAGCCAGTGACACAGAGGTGTTCTTTGCAGCATGAGGTGGTGCATTGTCATGCATGAAGATAATTTTGCTACTGAAGGCATGGTTCTTCTTTTTGTACCATGGAAGAAAGTGGTCAGTCAGAATCTCTATATACTTTGCCGAGGTCATTTTCACACCTTTAGGGACCCTAAAGGGGCCTACCAGCTCTCTCCCCATGATTCTGGCCCAAAACATGACTCTTCCACCTCCTTGCTAATGTCGCAGCCTTGTTGGTCATGGTGGCCACCCACCAACCATCCACTACTCCATCCATCTGGACCATCAAGGGTTGCATGGCACTCATCAGTAAAACAGGCTTTTTGAAAATTAGTATTCATGTATTTCTGGGCCCACTGCATCTGCTTGTGAACATTGGTTAGGGGTGGCCGAATAGTAGGTTTATGGACAACTGCAAGCCTCTGGAGGATCCTACATCTTGAGGCTTGTGGGACTGGAGAGGCACTAACAGCTTCAAATACCCATTTGCTGCTTTAGCAGCTGCTCTCTTAATCCGATGAATTTGTCTGGCAGAAACCTTCCTCATTATGTGTTTATCTGAATGAACCCGTCTGTGCTGTCAATCAGCCACAAATTTCTTCACAGTACGATGATCACGCTTAAGTTTTCATGAAATATCTAATGTTTTCATACCTTGTCCAAGGCATTGCACTATTTGATGCTTTCGGCAGCAAAGAGATCCTTTTTCTTTCCCGTATTGCTTGAAACCTGTGGCATGCTCAGTAATATGGAACATCCTTCTTAAGTGGTTTTCCTTTATTGGGCTCACCTGGCAAACTATGACAGGGGTCTGAGATTGATATCAATCCAAAGAGCCCCGAGACACAATACCACCCATGAGTTTAATTGAAAAACAAAAAACTGAATGTTTATGACACTATTTGCATAATAATTTGGAACGCTGTGTAGCTCTTGATGCCACAGAATAAAGGGTCATAAGAAGTTTGACTGGAATGGTAATTCAAAACTTGTATAGAGGGTTTGGTATGATCATCAGTGTTTCTCAACAGAACCTAACTGCTAAAAATGCATTGTTTAATTCTCTCTCTCTCTCTCTCTCTCTCTCTCGTGCGCATGCGTGGGCGTTTGTGGGAGCAGGGGTGTGGAGTGGTGTCGAGTGAGTACTTTAAACTTTGTATTTTCTAACTTTTTCCTCTATCTTGTGTGTTTGAGGTGTGTGTGTTTAATATAGTGGGTTGAGTGTGTGTGTGCTGGGGTGTGAGTGTTGGAGTGAGTGTGTTGGGGAACGGTAGCTTCTGCTGCCGGTTTTTCCCAGCCGGCATCATGCCGGTGATTGATGGTGGTGTGGAGTTTGAGCGCTTAACCCGGCGTCATGGTGTGAGAATCCTCCCGACAGTTCCCTGTTCTGTGGAGGAGGCCAGCCTCGCTGTAGGACAGGTGGTTGGGCATGGCAGCATAAAATCAGCATCGAGGATGAACAGCGCAATTGTGATCTTTCTGGATTCGACTGAGAAAGCTGATCAGGTGGTGGCACAGGGAGTGGTCATAGGTGACACTTTTACTCCCGTTTTACCGCTGGCGAATCCGTCTAGGAGGATCACCATCTCAAACGCTCCTCCTTTCGTTAAAAATGATCAGCTGATTAGAGAGTTGTCCCGTTTTGGCCAGGTTGTGTCCCCTATCAGAATGGTCTCTCTGGGTAGTAAATCACCCCTGCTGAAGCATGTTGTATGTCATAGGAGGCAGTGTTTCATGGTGTTGAAAGACAGCTCTGCTGAACTGAACGCGTCTTTTAATTTCAGGATTGATGGCTTTAGCTACTTGGTGTTTGCAACATCTGAAACCATGAAGTGTTTTGCGTGTGGCGCAGAAGGCCATCTTATTAGGTCATGTCCTGAAAAGGCGAACACAAAGAGCACTGGCGGTAAGAAAGGTGACGCCGCTGTTTCTGGTGGTCCGGAGGGTAGCGCTACATGTGGTGCGGCGGATGCCGCTGCGGCGCCCGCTTCTGCTGGGGCGGTCGTGGCCGCGACTGCGGCCGCATCCGCGTCCGCGTCCGCGTCCGCTTCTACTTCTGCGGGGGCGTCCGCGTCCGCGTCCGCTTGTGCTGGGGCGGCCGCGGCCGCCTCTGCTGGGGTGGCCGCGGCGGGCGCGGTAGTTGTCCCCCCAAACAGTGATGGTGGGGAATTTCTGTCTGGCGGCAGCTCTGATCATTGTGACGAGCCTGTCGCCCGGGGTAAACAGGTGGAGGGTGTAAGTAAAAGTGCAGTTAAACAAAGGAACGTGAATGAACAGACTTTGCAGGCGGGGGAGGAGCGGTTTGACGCTGTAGCGGACACACAGAGCAAACACTGCATGACAAACGTTGCGTTTCATGAAGAAATGCAGGAATGTAGTTTTGTTGAAGAGGATCCTTTTAAAGCTGCACAAAAAAGGAAAAGTGCGGAAAACTTGCAGAGCTCTGCTAAATCTAGTAGGGTTGGGAATTTAGATTTAGTGAATGAGAGCGCTTCTGACGAAAGTGGAGATGAGTCTGAACTGATGCAGACGCAGACGCAGGAGGAGCAAAGCTCCTATTGTTTTACTAAAATTAGACAATTTCTCCAGGTGACTAAGGGGAGCAGAGCTGTGAAAGTGGAAAATTACTTTCCAGATCTGGAGTTATTTGTGGCATCAGCTCGCAAGCTGATGAAACCGAATGATGGGAATGAGACTTTTACTGATCAGGAAATTTTTCGTTTAAAGAAACTGGTTGTCAAACTGAAATCACAAATTTCTAACAGTCATGTTGACTCTTAGTTTGTTTCTTCCCTTTTATGCTATGTGTGTGTTTTTTTACTGTACCTTATTTTTATCCTTTTTAATGCCCCACCTTAGAATTGGCACTCTTAATATAAACGGGGCCAGGGATGATGTAAAAAGGGCCTCTTTATACAAGCTTTTTAATTTAAAGGCACTTGACGTGCTGATGGTCCAGGAGACTCACAGCACTGTAGACATTGAGTGCCAGTGGAGAAAAGAGTGGGATGGCTGCATTTTTTTTAGCCACAAATCCAATAATAGTGGAGGGGTGGCTGTACTTTTCTCTCGGGGTTGTGTGCCTGTCTCTTATGAGGTAGAAGAGGTGGTGAAAGGACATGTACTCTTGCTAAAGGTACAGCTTGAAAACGTAAACTTGGTTCTTATAAACGTGTATGTGCCAACCCAGAGAGCAGAAAGGATCAGGGTCTTTAATATGCTATCAGATACGGTTAGATCCTGTAATCCAAATAGTTTTTTATTTCTGGGGGGTGATTTTAACTGTACATTAAACCACAGACTGGACAGGAACCATCAGGAACCTCACCCTGCTTCTGCCAATAGGCTGAGGGAACTAGTGAAGGCACATGAAATGGCCGATGTGTGGAGATCACATCATGGGGACCAGAGGCAGTACACCTGGAGCCATGCTAAAGATAACCTCTTATCTATGGCCAGGTTAGACCGTTTCTATGGTTTTAAACACCAAATGAGTGTTTTTAAAAATAGTTGTATCTGTCCTGTTGGTTTCACTGATCACTGCCTGCTGATTTGTTCTGTTTTCATTGAAAATGTAAAGTGTAAGAGTGCTTTTTGGCATTTTAATAATACACTTTTAAATGATGTGTTTTTTAAGGGAGTTTTTCATGATGTATGGAAGTCACACAGGGAACAAAAATCTTCTTTTAGTTCTCTCCAAATGTGGTGGGATTTTGGTAAGGCACAGATAAAACAATTCTGCCAACAGTACACTCAAAATGTCACTCGTAGCTTGACCCAATCCTTGAAAGTTCTGGAGACTGAGGTGGTAGAGCTAGAGGAGTTACTCAGTTCTACCGGAAAACAGGAGCACTTAGAGGCTCTTAAGTCAAAAAGGTCAGCCTTGGCTAGCTTGCTAGGGGTCACCGCACAGGGTGCTCTGGTCCGCTCGCGCTACATGGATGTAGCTCTGATGGACTCGCCCTCCCAGTACTTTTTTGGACTGGAGGGGAAAAATGGACAGAGAAAGCTCATTCACTCCTTGTTGGGCGATGACGGGAGAACAATCTCCACAGCAGCAGAGATCAGGAAACAAGCTGCTAGCTTTTACAGTGAATTGTTTAGAGCAGAGTGGAGGGAGGACACGTCACTGGGTCAGGTTTTCCTTGATGGTCTTCCAGTGCTCTCAGAGGACCTTGTTGCCGGCTTGGATGCTCCACTGTCTCTGTCTGAGCTGCATATGGCGCTAATGAGCCTCCAGAATGGAAAATCACCAGGCATAGATGGTCTCTCTGTGGACTTTTTTAAGGAATTCTGGCCCCTGCTTGGTCCAGACCTGCTGGAGGTTCTCCAAGATAGCTTGGAAAGGGGGACCCTACCCACGACCTGCAGGAGGGCCATCATCACACTGTTGCCGAAAAAGGGGGACCTCCAGAGCCTAAAGAACTGGAGGCCAGTCTCTCTGCTCTGCACAGACTATAAGATTCTCTCAAAAGCTCTGGCCCGAAGACTGAGAAAGGTGATGAGCGAGCTCATTCATGTAGACCAGACTTACTGTGTGCCTGGCAGGCTGATTAGTGACAACGTCACTTTAATTCGGGATATTTTGGAGGTCTCTGGTTCATTGGCGGTAGAAACTGGTTTGATTTCAATTGACCAGGAAAAGGCGTTTGATCGGGTTGAACACCAATATTTATGGACAGTTTTAACAGCTTTTGGGTTCAGCCCAGGCTTCATAGCCAGGATACGGGTCTTGTACAGTGACATTGAGAGTGTACTGAAGATAAATGGGGGCCTGTCTGCCCCTTTAAAAGTCCAGAGGGGGGTTCGGCAGGGCTGCCCTCTCTCAGGGATGCTGTACTCCCTCGCCATAGAGCCTTTGCTTCACTGCCTGAGAAGGGACCTATCAGGAGTCACTTTTCCTGGCTGTGACACCACGTTCAAGCTGTCGGCCTATGCAGATGATGTAGTCATTCTGCTAAATAAGCAGAGTGACATTGACGTTCTGGTTAGGAGTGTCAATCTTTTTGGCCAACTTTCCTCTGCAAAAATAAACTGGGGAAAAAGCGAGGCTCTGATGGTGGGGGAGAAACTAGAAAATCAGCTTACGCTGCCTGGTGGGTTGATTTGGAAAAAAGGAGGTTTTAAGTATCTTGGTGTCTTTATTGGAAATCAGCAGTTTGAGCAAAAAAATTGGGATGGGGTCATAGAGAAAATTAACGGGAGACTAAACAAGTGGAAGTGGCTAATGCCAAGAATATCTTTTAGAGGAAGAGTGCTCATTTTAAATAATCTTGTTTCCTCATCCCTGTGGCACCGCCTCATGTGCATGGACCCCCCTGCTGGTTTGTTGTCCAAAATTCAGTCTGTTTTGGTGGACTTTTTTGGGGGGGGGGGGGTGGACTCCACTGGGTTCCTCAAGCCCTGTTATTTCTTCCCAAAGAGAAGGGGGGGGGGGCAAGGAGTGATTCATTTAGCTAGTAGAGGTGCTGCTTTTAGACTGACTTTCATACAGAGACTGCTGACGGGCCCCCAGGACCTGGTATGGAGGCCTTTGGCCTGTGTTATTTTACAGAGAGTCCTTGGGCTTGGGCTAGACCTCCCTGTGTTTTTAATGGATTTTAAGAACTCTAATGCACTGTCTTTACCCAGTTTTTACCGCAGTCTCTTTTCAGTGTGGACTCTTTTTAAAAAACAAAGAGGGCCATGCGATTCCCTCTACTGGTTGTTGAGGGAGCCGCTGGTTTTTGGTGGTCGCCTTGGTGTCCTGCCGGGAGTTGGAAGGACCTTCCTTGATAGGCTGTGTTCCAGGAACGTTCTCACTCTGAAGCAAGTGGTGGAACTGGCTGGTCCTGGCCTCAACAACGCCTCAGCTTTAGCAGCTCATCTTGGTGTCAGGTCGAATCGTTTTATCAATGGTCTTCTTGCACACTGGAAACAGGAGCTTCATGGACTTGAGCACTCCCTACTCTTGGACTTTAGCAATGGCACGCTGCAGCCGGAAAGCACGGACCCCTTTCCCTCTCTCACGCTCTATATGGACTTTGACGTCGCTCCTTGCTCCTTACTGGCATTCTGTGCTCCCACTGGTGTGGACTTTGGAGGAGCCAGTGGTAAGGCACTCTACAGACTGGTGGTGATGGCACTCATCAAGGACAGATTGAACACCTGTGTGGACACTCCTTGGAGAGCCTATTTTAAACTAGGAAAAGGGCATCGGCCTGCCTGGAGGGCTCTTTATAAAGCCCCTCTCCCTAAGAGGCATGGAGACTTACAGTGGAGGGTCCTGCATGGTATTATAGCTGTCAATGCTTTTGTTTCTGTGATTAACAGCAGTGTCGGTGATCAGTGTGTTTTTTGTTCCTCTAGGGAGACTGTTTTTCATTGTTTTATTGAATGTCAGCGCCTGAGTGGCCTCTTTGAACTTCTCACAGAACTTTTTCATATTTTTAAGGAAGTTTTCTCTAAGCAGGTTTTCATTTGTGGTTTTATGTACAATCGTCGTTTTAAGCAGAAGTGTCAACTACTGAACTTTGTTTTAGGGCAGGCAAAGTTGGCTATCTATGTAAGCCGGAGAAGAAAACTTGAGAATGTTGAGTGATGTTGATGTCAAAATTTTATTTGTGAGGCTACTTAAAGCCAGAATCAGGCTGGACTTTCAGTTTTTTATGGGGAATGGGGATGTGGAAGGTTTCAGGACCCTCTGGTCCCTGGAGAATGTCCTCTGTTCAGTTCATGATGGACAGCTTTTTTTTGGGCGTTTTTTGGGGGATTAATTTTCTGTGTAATATAGCATGACATAGAAATTGTATTGACTGATGGACAAATAAAAAAATATCTCTCTCGCTCTCGCTCTCTCTCTCGCTCGCTCTCTCTCCCCTCCCCCCTGCGGACGACGTTGCGGGGCCTTCCGCCGCTCCTGCTCCGGAGCCTGCCGCAGTGTCTGTGGACAGTCTGCCTGTGGCGCCCGCAGCACCGCCTGCAGCTGGGGGCGTTGCTGGTGATGGCGCCCAAACAGTCAATGACGTGGACTCAGCATCGCGCTGTGTGACATCAGCGGCTGTGCTTCCGCAGCCTGCTGCCACTTCAGAGCAGCAGGCGGAACAACGCCGGTCGCCTGATATAGGTGCCGCCCCGGAACACGTGGCTGATGCTGGATCAGCTGCACCAGCTGACATGCCAGCGGAATCTAACAGTCAGCAGAGTTGTGCTGACGAGGTAATGGAATGTGAATCTGACGCTGTGTCTGCTAAAAATGAGTCTATTGGGGCAACTTGCAATACCAATGCGGATTTGTATTCACTAGAAGAAATAAATGCTTTCCTGGATGAAACCTATAATAACAGGGCCGTTAACGTCGCTGATTACTTCAGTGACACTGACAAATTCATTCGGTCTGTTAATGTACTGAAGAAGCAGGTTGGGGTTGACCTCCTGGATGAAAGAAAACGCTTCCGCCTGAAGAAGCACCTCACAGCCCTGCGTAAATCAGCAGGGGGACAAAAGGCCAAGCGCGCAAAGATGGAATGATTTCCATGGCAACAGCACGGTGCTCCTCACATCTATCGCCCAATGCAGAAAATAAATTTAGGGTCCTTAAACATCAATAGTGGGAGGGGTAATCATAAGAGGGGATTCATTAGTGACCTGTTCAGACGAAAAGGTCTCAACGTTTTGTTTTTGCAGGAAACTCATACCACTTCGGGAGATGAAGTCGACTGGGGCTTGTGGTGGAAAGGCCCTTTTTCACTCAGTCACGGTACCAATCTTAGTGCAGGAGTGGCCATTTTGTTTGGGGAATCAGCAAATGCATAAGTTTTATCGGTGGCGGAGATAGTGAGGGGCAGGCTGCTTCTTGTTAGGGCCGAAATAGGGGATTCCGTGTTTTGCCTGGTAAATGTTTACGCGCCAAACCACAGTGCTGAAAGTATATTGAAAAAAGGCAACCCTGACTACTGAATTGCAACGCTATCACCAAGAACAACTTGTTGTTGCTGGTGATTTCAACTGTACCTTGGACTTCACTGTAGATCGCACTAATGCAGAACCCCATCTGCAGTCTTCTAGAATCTTGGAAAATTTCACTGTGCAGTTCGACTTAGTGGACACGTGGAGGTCTAAAAATGCAAACGCAAGACAGTATACCTGGGTCAGGGTCACTGACGGTGTTGTCAGTGCTGCTAGATTGGACAGGATATATGTTTCTAGAACCTTTAGCCCCGGACTCCTTCACAGTAACATAAGTCCCGTCGGTTTCACGGATCATCACCTGGCTACTGCGGTGTTACTGAACTCACCAGGGAAATGGGCAAAATCTTATTGGCACTTCAATAACAAGCGCCTTCAGGACAACGCCTTTTGTCAGTATTTTGTGTGCTTCTAGGAACACTGGAGGACCACAAAGGCTCGTTTTAGTTCCCTCGAACAGTGGTGGGACGTTGGCAAAGTGCAAATTCGCCTTTTTTGTCAATGGTACGCTGCGAACTCAACTGCCATCATCAAGGCCAAGGTCAGTGAACTTGAGGACGCTGTCAAGAGGCTGGAGGCCAGCTTGGTTACGGGTCAGGATTCTACCGCTGGCCCTTTGCTGCAGGAGAAGAGATCGGCCCTGCGCACATTCATGCAGGAAAGAGTGGAGGGGGCACTAGTGAGGTCACGCTTCACTCGCCTGCAGGACATGGATGCACCAACGTCCTTCTTCTTCAACTTTGAGAAGTCTACTGCAAAAAAGAAGTTGATGGCTTGCTTGACGCTCCCAGATGGTGGGCTGACTACGAACCCATCCGAGATGTGGCGCCATGCAGTAGATTACTACGGGGCAGCGTCGCGAGCGGAAGCCGCACCGGCAGCCTCAGCTCCACCAGAGCCCCCCGCCGGGCGCCTGTGCGGGCAGGCAAAACGTTTATGGCCCACGTCCCCACATTCAAAACACTTCATCTGTCCCGAGCTCGTATACACCATATAGTAGCCATCCCCGTGTTTGACCCGGAAGGACACTTCCAGAGTTTGTGTGGGCGATGGCTTGCTTGACGCTCCCAGATGGTCGGCTGACTACGAACCCATCCGAGATGCGGCGCCATGCAGTGGATTACTACGGGGCCCTGTTTGCTGCGGGAACGTGTTGCAAAGAATCTCAAAATCAGCTCTTCGAAGCCCTTCCGGTGCTCGGCCCGGAGGACAGGGCCGCTCTGGACTGTGCCCTGACTTTGGATGAGTTAACTGCGGCTGTTAATCAGATGGCTCTGGGACGCGCACCTGGACTTGATGGCCTTTCTTCAGAATTTTAAGCATTTTTGGAATATCATTGGATCAGACTTCTATGACGTTCTCACTGCCTGTTACAGTAAGGGAACATTACCTGTCTCCTGCCGTCGTGCAGTGCTGTCTCTGTTGCCTAAGCAGGGGGACTTGGCCCTGCTGAAGAATTGGAGGCCCATGGCTCTTCTTTGCACGGACTACAAGGTGCTTTCTAAAGCCCTGGCAAACAGACTGAACACTGTCTTGGGTTTGATCGTAGATAAGGATCAAACATATTGTATTCCTGACCGCAACATTATGGACAATGTTTTCCTCATACGTGACGTTCTCCAGCTCAGTAAATGTCATGACTTACAGTTCGGGATTGTGTCTTTGGACCAAGAAAAGGCTTTTGATAGGGTTGACCATTCCTATTTGTTTTCCACCCTGAAGGGTTTGGGTTTTGGCAATATGTTTTTGAGGTGGGTCAGTCTGCTATATACTGGAGCTGAGTGTTTGGTAATGATGGAGGCAGGCCTGAGTCGGCCAATCCCTGTACACCGGGGAATACGCCAGGGGTGTCCACTCTCGGGTCAGCTGTACAGCTTGGCTATTGAGCCTTTGCTGTGCAGGTTGCGCACTCGGCTGGGTGGTCTGGTTCTGCCGGGGCCATCGAGCTGTTGCTGCCCGATCATCTTGTCTGCTTATGCGGACGACGTCAACGTTTTCATCACCTCCCACGGGGATGTGCAGCGTCTGGTGGACACTGTCAGTTTATGAAAGGGCATCCTCTGCACGGGTGAATTGGGCCAAGAGTGAGGGTCTATTGGTGGGCCAGTGGTTGCGTCAAGACATCCCTCGCCTACCCGGCGGTCTTCAGTGGGGGACCGCCGGTCTCAAAATGTTGGGGGGTTTTCTGGGTTCGGAGGCTTTTGAACGAAAGAACTGGGAGGGTGTTAAGGACAAGGTGTATGCTCGCTTTTCAAAATGGAAATGGTTGCTACCACAGCTGTCATATAGGGGCAGGGTTCTGGTCGCCAATAATCTGGTCGCCTCGGCTCTTTGGCATAGGCTTGTGGCTTTGACACCGCCCAGGAGCCTCGTGGAGGAGGTTCAGAAGATCATCGTGGACTTCTTTTGGTCTGGTCGGCACTGGGTCCGTGCACCTGTTCTCTACCTGCCTGTGGCCGAGGGGGGACAGGGCCTGGTGGACATACACTCCAAGATCGCCTGCTTCAGGCTTCGAACTGCACAACGCCTCCTTTACGGATGCGGACCCTGCTGGATGGACACTGCTAAACTGCTCCTGAGGAGAGTTGGTCGCTTGGGCTATGATAAGCAGCTCTTCCTCGTGACATCTGGGGAGGTGGACCTTACTGGACTATCTGCTTTTTACACGTCCGTCATGCATGCATGGCGAGTCTTCACCGTAGCCCGCTTCCATAACGAGACACCGGGCATGTGGCTGTTCGAGGAACCACTGTTTTTCAATCGATTCATCGACGCTGAGGTGCTGCAGTCGGTCAGTCTGCGGACTTGTTTGCGGGAGACACGCTGTACCAAGCTTGGTCATCTTATGAAGATGTCGACCACATCGATGGATATGCAGAGGCGGAGTGCCAACATTACATCTGTCAGACTGCTGCAAAGGGTGGTGGGGGATGTGTGCGCTGCCCTGCCACAACTGCTTCGAGCGTTTGCGACAAACCGCACTCTTTCCAATCAATGGGATGACGACACTGTGTCCACCTTTCCTGCCATTTCCATAAATCCAGCTATGGGGGAGTGGCAGGGAGGAGAGGATCACCTGCTGACCTTCAGAAATCCTCGACTGGGAAAGTTCCAGTTTGTCGCGACAAGGACGGTGTATCACATCTGTGTGAAGGTTCTGAATCTGCGCTCTCTGATGGATGTCACAGAGTCGAGGTGGGCGGGTTTTTGGGGGCCAGAGGTCTCCCCGAAAGGCAGCTGGCGGTGCATGTACAAGCTACCTATTGAGAAACGAACAGCAGATCTCCAGTGGAGGATTGTGCATGGGGCAATAGCTACGAATAAATACAGAGCACGCCTCGATCCGACTGTCGGGGGGGAATGTTTGTTTTGTTCCCAAGCTGAGACCCTGGAGCATTTGTTTGTTCAATGTTTTCGTTTATCTGCACTTTTTGATATTTTGCGCGAGTGGTTTCAGGCTTTGGGTGAACGTTTCTCTTTTGGTCTGTTCATTTACGGTCCAAAGTATAAAGTGGCAAGGAAGGCTGCCCACACTTTGATGAACTTCCTATCTGGTACTGCTAAACTTGCCATCTGGCTGACGAGGAAAAATCGGGCTAGCAATGCTGGCAATGTGGATCCTGTGTCTGCTTTCAAGGTCTTGTTGAAAGTCAGACTCCAGGTGGAGTTCTCTTACTATCAAATGGTGGACAATTTGGAGGCATTCATCAGTAGATGGACTGTAGGGAACGTTTTGTGTTCTGTGGGTCAGGGGGATGAGTTATGTTTGCACTTTTGAGATGTGACACTTGGGGCCGTGATATTGGTGTTTTTGCATTTTTGAATTGTACAATAAAGCCTTTTAAAAGTCTCTCTCTCTCTCTCTCTCTCTCTCTCTCTCTCTCTCTCTCTCTCTCTCTCTCTCTCTCTCTCTCTCTCTCTCTCTCTCTCTCTCTCTCTCTCTCTCTCTCTCTCTCTCTCTCTCTCTCTCTCTCTCTCTCTCTCTCTCTCTCTCTCTCTCTCTCTCTCTCTCTCTCTCTCTCTCTCTCTCTCTCTCTCTCTCTCTCTCTCTCTCTCTCTCTCTCTCTCTCTCTCTCTCTCTCTCTCTCTCTCTCTCTCTCTCTCTCTCTCTCTCTCTCTCTCTCTCTCTCTCTCTCTCTCTCTCTCTCTCTCTCTCTCTCTCTCTCTCTCTCTCTCTCTCTCTCTCTCTCTCTCTCTCTCTCTCTCTCTCTCTCTCTCTCTCTCTCTCTCTCTCTCTCTCTCTCTCTCTCTCTCTCTCACCTTTCTACCTCATTCCATCCTAATTTAGTGTTACATGCTTGGGCAAGTGAGCATGCTTGTGTGTATCAAACAACTTTTAATCAGATTTTCTGGCATGAGCGAAGATTTTTCAGAGTCTTGTCTGGCTTTTAAAATGCCTAATCACATAATAATTATATGATAATAACAGTAATGTTGAGCTGATGTTGTCTCCAGTGGGTTGCACCACTCAGAAAAGTGTACTGAATTACTGCATGGAAACTAGTACTATCTGCTGTGAATAATCAAAATATTAAAAAAAAATAAATTGTCCAAAAATGCACACATTGTACTGACAAAATCCCATAACATTTAAATGGTTGTATACCTAGTAGGGGTGGGAATTCCATGATATGATACTATCACAATCGTGCGATACAATGAGTATTGCAATGTCAGAGATTTCCCATCTCAGTTTCTGTCTTGTTAAACTCCTGGATTGATCTCATGAGTCACTCCTTTGTGGTGCTGACCTAACCAGACAGAATTTATCACCATCTAATGGACAGACAGTTCAATTGTTTTTTTTTATTACTGTGATACCCCAAACTCTGAATGTGTATTTATTACATTTATTAATCTCTTCTTCTTCTTCTTCTTCTTCTTCTGGCTGCTCCATTTAGGGGTCACCACAGCGGATCATCTGCCTCCATCTCACCCTATCCCTTGCATCTTCCTCTGTAACACCAACCCTCTCCATGTCCTCCTCCACTACAGCCATGAATCTTCCCTGTGGTCTTCCTCTTTTCCTCCTGCCTGGTAGCTACATCTTCAACATCCTTTGTCCAATATATCCACTATCCCTCCTCTGCATATGTTCAAACCATCTCAGCCTTGTCTCTCTTACTTTGTCTTCAAACTGCTCAATATGAGCTGTCCCTCTGATATACTCATTTCTGATCCTGTCCTTCCTAGTCACTCACAATGAAATCTTAGGATCTTCAACTCTGCCACCCCCAGCTCAATCTCCTGTCTTTTTGAAATTTGCTACATTTATTAATACTTTTATTGAAGTATTGCAATACTGGTTTTTGTCTTTCACCACTTTTAGTTTATTCTAATTATTATACTGTCATGATTTCAATACTAAGAAAGCTCAAATGCAGGGCAACCACACCGAGTGAACACTCAGACTTGTGGGAAAATTTGATACAAAACTTTACTGAACACAAAATCATCCAAACGCAAACTTAGTGAAGACAAAAACACGTACAGGTAAACAATAACGCAAATAAGACACAAACTTAAATATATACAAAAACAGTAGCACACTGGAGACCATGTACACTGAAAGAGAGGGAGGAGAAGAGGATTAATGGCAGCGCTAATAGAAACAAGGATGAATGAGAGGAGAGGAGAGCTTACTGTAGGAACAGAGGGCCCGGCAGGGGACTCCTGGATGGGACACAAAAGGAGTGGTCCATTGTCTGAAGGAGAAATGGATCAGATGAGTGCATGCACCCCCGGAGACACACCACTGAAAGTGGCAACAAAACTGAGAAGGAGAGAACACAAGGAGATAAGACAAAGGGAGAATACAATTCACCAAACAACATATACTGGGGTTGCAGTGGCAACAATACCCAGCGGTCCAGCAGGGAAGCATTCTCACACTGGCTCTTTTATACGCTGGCAAACCAGGAAGCGGCAGGTGTATTCATTCACGTAGGTGTGCTAATGAGCTCCAGAGCCAGGAAGAAACAGGAACAGGAGGGGATGGGGTGAACGCTCACCTGATCATCACAGTGCCCCCCCCCCCCCAAGGGGTTCCTCCTGGCATCCCACCGGGCTTCTGAGGATGTGCCTGATGGAAAGCCTGCACCATGCCCTTGTCATGGAAGTAGGACCCTGGGATTCATGACCTCTCCTCTGGTCCATACCCCTTCCAGTGAACCAAATATTGAATACCCCGACCCCGACGACAGACATCCAAGATCTTCTGTACCATGTAGGTGGTCTGACTGTCAATGATCCGAGGGGGAGGAGGGGAGTCCAGAGGAGGACACGGAGGGCTGGCGGAGAGGGGTTTAATCCAGGACACGTTGAAGGTCGGATGGATGCATAGAGAAGGCAGCAGGTCGAGCCGAACAGTGACCTCATTGATGATGCGAGAGATAGTAAATGGATCCAGATAGTGCAGAGACAGCTTCTGGGATTTTGTCTTCAACAGTACCTGCTCAGCGGACAGCCAGACCTTCTGTCCTATGGTGTACTTGGGCGCTTGCACATCTGCGGTTCACATAGAGTTGGGTCTGCTTGGACAAATGGAGAAGAGCAGCTCGTGTGGCCCTCCACGGATGGCGACAGCGGCGCAAGAGGGCCTCCACAGATGGCACAGCAATTCCCCTCTCTGCCATCAGTAACAAAGGTGGGGCGTATCCCATCAAAGCCTCAAAGGGTGTCAGACCAGTAGCGGAGGAGACGGTGGTGTTATGGGTGTATTCCTCCTAGGTCAGGTGTGAGCTCCAGGTGGTCAGATTACAAGATGCTACACACCTCAGGGTGGCCTCCAGAGACTGGTTGGCATGCTCAACCTGGCTGCTGCTCTGCGGATGATATCCTGATGTGAGGCTGGCAGTGGCACCCAGGGAACCACAAAAAGCCTTCCAGACTTGCAACGTGAATTGTGGTCCTCGGTCTGAGACAATGTCTATAGGGATCCCATGCAGGCGGATGACGTGGAGGGTGAGAAGACTGGCCTTTTCAGCAGCAGAGGGCAGTTTGGGGAGGGGAACTAAATGAATGGTTATAGAAAAACGATTAATGAACAGCAATGTGGGACCAAGGGCGACTAGGGACAGGGAGTGGATAAAGGAGGCCGGCTGGGGGAGAAGAGTCAGATTTAATGGCAGCACAGACATGACATGCCTTAACATATTCCTGCACATCCCTTCTGAGAGTTGGCCACCAAAAAACTCACTATAGCAGTTCGATAGTTTGAGAAATAATGGAATGGCAGGCAAAAAAGCTGGTGTGCCCCCACTTGATGACGTCACTGAGTAAGGAGGAGGGCACAAACAGTAGGTTGGTTGGGCCTCCTTCAGGGATGGGTTCAGAGGACTGGGCCTGCTGGACCCTCTGCTCAATCTCCCAAGAGAGGGCCCTAAGAATACAGGAAGAGGGCAGGGTAGTCTTGGAGGGAGAGGCAGCAGCTGCAGAGAGAGAGGAGGAGGAGGAGTCGGAGGATAACTAGCCCTAGAGAGCATCAGGCTTGACATTACGGGACCCTGGGTGGTATGTAATGGAGAGATTAAATCTGAGGAAGAACAGGGCCCACCGCACTTGTCAAGAAGTCAACCATCTGGCAGATTTAAGGTATTCTAAATTTTTATGATCTGTCCAGATAATGACTGGTTGGTTTGCTCCCTCAAGCCAGTGCCTCCACTCCTCCAGTGCCAACTTAATAGCCAACAGCTCACGGTCCCTTACGTTGTAATTTCTCTCGGCCGGGGTCAGCCGCTGAGAGAAACACGAGCACGGATGAAGCTTCTGATCAGAGCTGGAATGCTGGGAAAGGACCACGGCCACCCCCGAATCAGAAGCATCAACCTGGACCATGAAGTGCTCTTGTGGGTCGATCTGCACCAAAATGCGTGCCTCGGTAAAGAGGCCTTTTGGTGTCACAAAAGCCCATTAACCCTAGAACACTAATGTTAAAGCTAGTAACACTAGCATCTCCATTAACATCGGGTGAAAATCACCCTACGTTAAATGGCCTCGGACCACATGAATGGGCTTTTGGTGGAAGTGAGCTGCGAAAGTGAGAAGGCTGTTTTACTGTAATCATAGATAAACCAGCTGTAGAAGTTGGCAAAACCCAGGAAAGCGTTGGAATTGCTTCCTGGACTGGGGGGGGGGGGGGTAGACCAGTCTATTACCGCCTTTATTTTAGCCAGATCGGCCTTTAACTCGCCTTTGGCCACAATGAACCCCAAGAGAGAAGTGGAGCGGGTGGTGAACTCACACTTCTTGGCTTTTACAAAAAACTGGTTCTCTAGCAGCCACTGCAGAACAGCCCAGATGTGGACTACGTGCTCCTCCAGCATGCGAGAAAAAATAAGAATGTCTTCTAGTTAAACAAAAACACAATGGTTCACTATGTCCCAAAGGACATCATTGATCAATCACTGGAAGACGGCAGGGGCGTTGGTCAGGCCGAACGGCATGACCAAGTACTCAGACTGGCCCAGGTGTGCTTTAAAGGCCGTCTTCCACTCATCTCCTTCGCGTATGCGAACCAGATGGTAAGCACTATGGAGATCGAGTTTGGTGAACCCTGGTTCCAGTTGATTATGGGGTTGTGTTTGTGAAGCTATGGATATCCCAGGATCACTGGTGTAGATGAATGTGGAATAACAAAAAACTGGATAGTCTTGCGGTGGTTACCGGACAAAATGACTAAAATAGGTTCAGTTTGCAAGGTAACAGCCGCGAGCCTGCAGCCAGATAGAGTTGAACCATTCAATGTTAAATTTTTGAATCAAGGCCTGGTGAATGAAATTTTTTTCAGCTCCGGAATCAATCAGAGCGGAACTTTCACACTCAGCCCTCGGTAACTGAATGAGGGCCGGGAGTGTAAAACTATTGGGAGGATTTAGATAGATGTACTTTATTGATCCCAAACTGGGAAAATACAGTGTGACAGCAGCATGACTGTAGACAACCAAACAACAGAAACAGACACATGACAGACAAAGGGATTACCCATAGAAAGTAAAAATAACACGACTATAAAACCTATATACATCATAGCTTAATATATGATGACCCGTATAAACACATGAATCATCCCATTGCACAAAGAAGGACTATCAATCAATCAATCTTTATTTCGGATAGATTAAAAGTGCAAATTAAAAGAAACAGAATAATATAACAAAGGGGGAAAGAAAATCCAACAAGGTCAAATTAGACAATAACTCCTCTGATTATACAGTTCAACATAAGTTATCCGAAATGGGTGATGGCTGAAGCCGCAGCTTATATTGTCCACCCATATTCCATCCAAGAATTCAAAAGAAAAACAAACGAGCGATTACAATTCAGAACAAAGCTAAGACAAAATGTGACAAAAAAAAAACAACAAAAAAAAACTAAGCAACAACACAACGCAGACTGGATATGACAATCCTTATGTGATTTTATATGTCATCTTGTATATATGTTTGGAGTATTTCTTCCTTTAGTTTTTGTTTAAATTGTCCAAGTGTTGTACATGATTTTAATTCAGGTCCAAAATCGTCCCATAATCTGACTCCTTGCACTGAAACACAGTGTTGCTTGGTGGTAGTTCTCACTGAAGGTTTTTGAAATATACATGTTCCTCTGAAATTATATTGTTTTTCCCTTATTTGGAACAGCTTTTGGATATTTGCGGGCAGTGATAGATTCTTCACTTTAAACATTATTACTGCAGTTTTAAAGTCAACCAGATCTTTCAGTTTGAGAGCTTTTAATTTAAGAAAAAGTGGGTTTGTTGGTTCCCTGTAAGCTGCTTTGTTTATTATTCTAATAGCTCTCTTCTGAAGCATAAAGACTGGATATATGTTTGTTTTATATGCATTTCCCCATACTTCAGTACAATATGTCATGTATGGAAGTATTAATGAATGATACAAGGTATATAGTGTGGGTTGATTCAGCAAATATTTCACTCTGTGTAGTATTGCAATTGATTTGGATATTTTACCTTTAATATAATTAATATGTGACTTCCAACACAGTTTATTATCAATTATTACACCAAGAAATTTAGTTTTGGATACCCTTTCAATCTCTACACCATTTACACTGAGTTTAGATACTAAGTTGTTGTGATGGTTGTTAAAAACTATAAATTTTTGTCTTACTTAAATTGAGCGTTAATTTGTTTGAATCAAACCACAGTTTAAGCTTTCCTAATTCCTTTCCGAGTGTATCCAAAAGTTGTTCCAAATTGCTTCCACTGCATAATAAATTAGTGTCATCGGCAAACAATATTAAATGCATTTTTTCTGAAACTTTACATATATCATTTATATACATATTGAATAACAATGGCCCCAAAACTGAACCCTGTGGGACTCCACAAGTAACCTTCAGTAACTGTGAGTTTTTGTTACCAACACATACATACTGATATCTATTCTTTAAGTGACTACATAACCAGGACAGTGCTACTCCCCTTATACCACAATTTTGTAGTTTCTTTAATAATAAGTTATGATCCACTGTATCAAATGCTTTTTTAAGATCCAGGAATACCCCAACTGAACACTCTATTTTCAACGGCAGTTGATATTTTTTCTATAAATTCCATGAGAGAAAATGCAGTTGTCCTCTTGTGTCTGAACCCATATTGCTGCTCACACAATAAATTATTCTTCAGTATGAAGTTGTCATTTCTCTCTCAGAATATTTTTTCAAGTATCTTGGAAAATTGCGGCAATAGTGAAATTGGTCTATAGTTTGAAAGTTCCCCTCTGTCACCCGTCTTGTATATCTGAATTACTTTAGCTATTTTCATTGCATTGGGAAATATACCTGTTTGGAGAGACAGGTTACAGATATACGTCAGTGGTTTCACTAAGCATTCAATAATAGTTTTGACTAAGAGCATGTCAATACCATCACAGTCCGTAGATGTTTTACTTTTAAACGATTTAACAATTTCAATGACCTCTCTCTCGTCTGTGTTCTTTATGAAAATGGAGTCTTTTATAGCAGTGTTTTTGCTTATTGTATCACCTGTGGGTGCCGTAATGGGTATTTCTCGAGCCAAATTAGGACCAATGTTAACAAAAAAGTTATTAAATTCATCTGCAGGTGAAGCTGCATTCACACTCTGAGTCGTTTTATTATTTTTTGAAAAATTGGTTGGGTAGCTTGTATTTCTGTTTTTATTTCCAAGAATATTGTTAAGTATTGTCCATGTATTTTTAATATTGTCTCTGTTTTTCTCCAGTTCTTTACTGTAATAGTCTCTTTTACTACATCTTATTATATATGTTAAATTATTTTTGTATGTTTTATACCGCTGCTCTGCTTCTTTTGTCCTTTTCTTTAGAAAAGCTTTATATAATATTTTTTTCTTTTTACACGCCTTTTGTAATCCTTTGGTTAACCATGGCTTATCGGCAAATTTATGTTTAAGCTTTTTTCTTTACTAATAGACAATTTTTTCCATAAAGAGTGGTTACATTGTTTATAAATGTGTCATAGGCTTCATTTACATCTGATACATAGACTTTTGTCCAGTCCTGCTTCAGCAAGTCTTCTTTAAAAGAACTGATTGCATTTTGTGATTTGTATCTGAACGATTTTAATTTTTTTTCTGTATTGGCCCCCATGTGGCCATGGATAAGTGCAAAGGTTGGCAAATGGTCACTTAAGATAAGATAAGATAAGATAAGCCTTTATTAGTCCCACAACGGGGAAATTCCAGGATTGCAACAGCACAGGGATAGCAACACTCAGAGCAACAATCAGAAGGCAAGAAAAAAAACAAGCAAGCAAGAGCAGCTAATAAACATATGTACGTATTACTATAAAATATATATATATACACACACACACACAGACACACAGTGCAGAGCATTGTAGCTGGATGGAATAAATATATGAATATATGAACACACAGTGCAGAGCATTGTAGCTAGATGGAATAAATATGTAAATATATAAACACCCACAGTACGGAGCATTGCAGCTAGGTGGAATAAATATGCAAGTATATAAACACACAGTGCGGAGCAATGTAGCTAGATGGAATAATATGTAGATATATAAATATATAAACACACCCAGTGCTGAGCATTGTTGCTAGATGGAATGAAACAGCATAACCGTCTACTTAGTTATCCTACATGGTATGATTATGTGCCCATACATATTCTCACCCTCCATAGCGACCGGTATGTTCCTAGTTGTATGCCGGAGGGGACCATTGTGTAAGTCTATTGCATCTTTTGCATTCAAAAAACTATTAGTTTGTTACGTCTTTTTGCTATCTCTGCGAGCAGCCCTGCTTAGGTTGTACAGTCTGACAGCCGTTGGTAGGAAGGACCTACGAAACCTCTCGGTTGTGCACCTGGGATGATGTAGTCTGCTGCTAAATGAGCTCCTCAGTGCATTCAGTATGTCCTGCATAGGGTGGAACTCGGACTCCAGCAGAGATGACAGTTTAGCCACCGTCCTTCTCTCTCCTATCTCCTCCATCGGATCAAGGCGCTGCCCCAGGACAGAGCTAGCTTTCTTAATCAGTTTGTTCAGTCTCTTCCTATCGGCTGCAGTAATGCCACTGCCCCAGCAGACCACTCCAAAAGTGATGGCTGATGCCACCACCGTGTCATAGAATGACTTCAGCAGCGCCCCTTGTACACCAAAAGACCTGAGTCTCCTCAGCAGGAACAGCCTGCGCTGTCCCTTCTTGTAGAGTGCATCAGTATTGTGTGACCAGTCTAGTTTATTGTTCAGATGAATACCCAGGTACTTATAGGATGTCACCATCTCGATGTCTGTTCCCTGTATATTTACTGGTACTGTGAGGGGCTGCCCATGCCTGCGGCAGTCCACCACCAGCTCCTTAGTTTTCCTCGCGTTGATCTGGAGGCAGTTCCGATGGCACCAGTCCACGAAGTCCTGGATAAGCCCTCTGTACTCAGCTTCATCTCCATTGGAGATGAGGCCAACGATCGCAGAGTCATCAGAGAACTTCTGTAGATGGCAGTGTGTTGTGTTGTGTGAGAAGTCCGCAGTATAAAGAGTGAACAGGAAGGGAGCCAGCACCGTTCCCTGGGGGGCCCCCGTGCTACTGATGATCGTGTCGGACACACAGTCCCGGGTTCTCACAAACTGAGGCCGGTTCGTGAGGCAGTCCAGGATCCATGATGACAGGTGCTGGTCCACCCCTGCGCGCAGCAGCTTGTCCTTCAGGATCATCGGTTGGATGGTGTTGAAAGCACTGGAGAAGTCAAAGAACATGATCCTCACCATATTCCCGGGCTTCTCCAGGTGGGACAGAGAACGGTGAAGGAGGAAGATCACCGCATCCTCCACCCCAATGCCATGCTGGTAGGCGAACTGGAGTGGATCCATCGCTGGTTCCACCAGGGGGCGGAGGTGAGCAAGGAGCAGTCTCTCCAGGGTCTTCATCAAGTGGGACGTCAAGGCCACCGGTCTGTAGCTGTTCAGGTCTTTGGGGTGGGAAGTTTTTGGTACAGGTACCACACAAGATGTTTTCCACAGCTGTGGTACCCTCCCCAGTTTCAGGCTCATGTTGAAGATATACGTCACAATCCCACACAGCTGGTCTGCACAGGACTTGAGGAGCTTTGCGCTGATGCCGTCCGGTCCCGGCGCCTTCCTCGCCTTGATCTTCCTCAGCTCCGTCCTCACCTGGGTCCTGGTCAGGGTCAGGATGGGGGGCTGTGTGTTGGGAGTGGGGGGGTGTTGGTGGAGTGGGGAGTGGGCAGCAGGACTTGATTTCTTTAGAGGCAGCAGTGGTTGTTGTGCAGTCAGGGGGGAGGGCAGTTGGTCAAATCTATTGAAAAACAGATTCAGGTTGTTCGCCCACTCCCTGCCCCCTGTGGCCTGGGGGGAGGTATTCTGGAGCCCCGAGATGGTTTTGAGGTTTCTCCAGACCCCGCTGATGTCGCTCTGTTGCAGCTTGTCCTCCATCTTCTTCCTGAAGCTGTCCTTGCCTTCTCTGATCTTTCTCCTCAGCTCCCTCTGTACGGACTTCAGCATCTCCCTGTTCCCTGACCTGAAGATCCTCTTCTTCTCTCTCAGAAGTGTTTTTATCTCAGGGTTGATCCAGGGTTTGTTGTTTGAGTGACGCCGTATGGTCTTGGTGGGAACGGATTTGTCCACACAGAAGCTGAGGTAGCCCGTGAAGGTGTGAATGAGGCCATCGATGTCCTCACCATGTGGATCGCAGAGCTGCTTCCAGGCGGTGGCTTCAAAACAGCCCTTTAGGGTGTCCATTGTCTCCTCAGACCATAACTCCACAGTGTGCATGGCCGGAGGTTGTCTGTGCACTAGGGGTTTGTACACCGGCCGGAGATGAACCAAGTTGTGATCCGATCTCCCGAGTGGGGGGAGTTGTGATGAGGTGTACGCCTCCTTAGTGTTTGCGTAGAATAAATCCAGTGTTTTATTGTCTCTAGTGTGGCATGTGACATACTGGGTGAACGTGGGTAGAATGGGAGACAGTGAAACATGGTTGAAATCGCCTGAGATGAGGAGAAGAGCATCTGGGTGTTCTGTCTGCAGCCTGCTGGTTACTGAATGGATGACGTCACGTGCTGTCCCAGCGTTCGCCGTCGGATTTGCATAAACAACAATGCAGATCACGTGTGAGTGTTCTCTCGGGAGATATGTAGGCCTCATGCTAACAGCTAGCAACTCAATGTCTTTGCTGCAGTGTCGTTGTTTAACAGTGATATGTCCCGGTCTGCACCAGTTGTTGTTAACATACATTATCACTCCACCGCCCCTAGCCTTGCCACTGTCTGGTGTTCGGTCAGCTCGTATCATGTGAAAACCCTCCAGCTCAATGTTAGCATCTGCTGCTTATATCATTTATCAATAATCCACTTTCTATTTTCTTATCAATAATATTAACAAACAGGTTGTCAATAAGTGTAGCAGTGTGAACTGTGATTCTACTGGGATGTGTTATTGTGGGATATAGACTCATGCTGTACATAGAATTCATGAACTCTGTAATTACATTTTGTTGATATGGATTTAGTAAATCAATATTGAAATCTCCACAAATTACTACTATTTTCTTACTAGTAATATTATTGTACAGCTCTACTAATTTATCTCTGAATGTCTCAATGCAAGTTCCCGGCGTTCTATATATACAACTTATAATTAGATTTTTTGTTTTATCTTGGTCATCTCAACAGTAACACATTCCAAAATCCCTGGTAGTGCAAAGGACATTCCATTTACAAGCTTACACCTATGCAGGTCATCAATATACATACAGTGCAACACCACCACCCTTTTTTTGAGATCTGTTAATATGAAACATCTGATATCCCTCTATTGCCATCAGGGGAGCCTGCTCTTCATTAAGCCAGGTTTCAGAGACTGCGATAGCTGTAAATTTTCTGTCCAGCTGTTTTAAATAGTCCTGAATCTGTGGAAAGTTTTTGTTAAGACTTCTGCTGTTGAAGTGTATTATTGATAGATTACCATCTAGTTGCACTTGACTTTTGAATTGCTTTTTGGTGTAATATTCACAATGATTATGAATATTATTGAAAAAGTGGTTATCAGGATCAATATCATTTTCCATCTCTTGTAGTTTATGTTCAGCATAATTACATATTTTCAGAGTTTGAATTTCCTCACTCTGTGTCAAATGACTTCCTCCAACTGGGGATAATTGATGTCTACTCAAGTCAAGTCATAAGTTTTTTTGTTTATTTTTTTGTTTATTTTTTTTAAAGTACATTGACATGGTATGTCAAAAGAACTATTCTTGCCGTGTGTGTGGATATGGATTTTTATAGTCTCTTAATTTTCTTAATCAGTGTTCATCTGTATTTATTTAAGTCAGTAACAGTTGATCAGGAGCAAAGTGAAAATGTGAGGTACCAGTTAGTCTGTAATGTGCAGTGTGGCAGCATAGCTATGATCAGAATACAACATCATAGTGAGTTATTGGACAGTGAAATTGCATGTGGCAGAAAAGATTTCCTGTATCTGGCCGTTTGACAGCAAAGCTGTAGTAGTCTACTGGAGAAAGTGCTTCACTGTCTGTCTAGTGTGTGGTGGAGGAGGTGATCAGGATTGTCCAAAAAAGATCACAGTTTATTTAGTGTTCTCCTCTCCACCACTGTCTCAAAGGTCTCCAGTCTGAGACCAATTACAGAGCCAGCCCTCTTGATAATCTTGTCAAGTCTGTTGGTGTCTCTGGCCCTGATACTGCTACCCCAACAGACAGCAGCAAAGAAGATGGCGCTGGCGAGAACGGTCTGGTATAAAAGCTCCAGCATCCTGCTGCACACATTGAAGGATCTCAGCTTCCTCAGGAAGTAGAGTCTGCTCATCCCCTTCTTGTGCGCAGCATCGGTGTTGGATCTTCAGTCCAACCCGCTGCTGATCCTGACACCCAGATATTTGTAGTCCTCAACCACTCCCACATCCTCTCTCCTAATCTCCAATGGCTGAGAAGGCATCTTCCTCTTCCTGAAGTCAATCACCATCTCTCTGGTCTTGCTGACATTCAACCTCAGGTGATTCTGCTCTGTCCACTCCACAAATCTGGCTACCAGTGCCCTGTACTCCCCCTCCTCTCCTCCTCTTATACACCCCACAACAGCTGAGTCATCAGAGAATTTCTGCATGTGGCATGACTCAGTGTTGTACTGAAAATCAGTGGTGTATAAGGCAAAGAGAAAAGGAGAGAGCACAGTCCCCTGTGGAGCTCCCGTATCACTAGCCACCACTCAAGACAAGACATTGCCCAGCCGGACAAACTGTGGTCTGCCTGTCAGGTAGTCAGTAATCCAGGAGATCACAGATCTGTCAGTCCCCATCACCTGCAGCTTCTCACCCAGCAGCAGTGGCTGGATGGTGTTAAAGGCACTGGAGAAATCAAAAAAAGTGATTCTCACAGTATCTCCTCCACCATCCAGGTGTAGATGGGCTCATTGCAGCAGACAGATGACAGCATCTTCAACTCCTAAATGGGGCTGATATGCAAAGTGCAGAGGGTCCAGCCACGTCTTCACCTGCAGCCTCAGGTGGGCTAAGACCAGTCTCTCCAGGACCTTCATCACATGAGATGTGAAAGCAACTGGTCGATAGTCGTTCAGGTCCGATGGAGATGACTTCTTGGGGACAGGAACCAGGCAGGATGTCTTCCACAGCACCGGTACTCTCTCCAGACTCAGGCTCAGGTTGTACAGGTGTTTCAGTACTGGAGCTAGCTGGTTGGCACAGGTCCTCAGGGTCCTTGCGGAGATGCCATCAGGGCCCGCTGCCTTCTGCTGACGGAGTCTCTCCAGCTGTTTCTCCACCTGGTCTGTAGTCACCGTGAAGTGAGGGAGGGTCCTGGTGCCCCCTGAGGAGGAGGAGGGGGGAGATGGAGAGAGGCTCTGCACAGGAGGGTTGGTGGGGAGGGGTGGGTGGGGGCCTGGCTGTGTTGTGGGAGTGACAGACTGAGTTGAACCTATTAAAAAACAGATTCAGTTCCTCAGCTCTCTCCTGGCTCCCAGATGGCTGCCTGACTCTCCCCTTGCACCCAGTTATTTTCTTCATTCCCTCCCACACATCGTTAGTGTTGTTTTGCCTGAGTTTATCTTCCAATTTCCTCCTATAATTGTCCTTGCACCTCCTCAGCATCTCTCTCAGCTCATGCTGCACTCCCCTCAGCTTCTCCTTGTCTGCAGCCCTAAAAGCTCTCTTCTTTTTATTCAGAAGTGCTTTCAGGTCGCTCATGACCCATGGTCTGTTGTTGGAGAAGCAGTGGACAGTCTGAGCTGGCATGGTCATGTCTTCACAAAATCTAATGTATTCTGTGTTGCAGTCAGTCATATTGTCTATGTCCACCCCATGTGGTTCACAGAGTACGCTCCAGTCTGTCGCCTCAAAGCAGTCCTGAAGTGTATTGG
The DNA here is from genome assembly GCA_020510985.1 of Pholidichthys leucotaenia. Classification (NCBI taxonomy): domain Eukaryota; kingdom Metazoa; phylum Chordata; class Actinopteri; order Cichliformes; family Pholidichthyidae; genus Pholidichthys; species Pholidichthys leucotaenia. Next base: position 15,771,218 of record CM035838.1, read on the forward strand.
CAGCCTCCTGTATCCACCTCCTCACAGTCTGTGTATAAGGTTCAGGTTCAGGTTCCTTTATTTGTACCCGTAGGTAGATTTGTTTTGCAGTCTGGTGACATCCATATTTACAAGCCACAAATTACATTCAACAGACACAAACACAGGCACACATGAAATTGACTATAAACATGATAAAAATACTCAAGGCTCCATCAATCAGGGTATAAAAAGACAGAGATGAGAGAAAAACCAGAGGTAAGAGAGAAGAGTCATATTAAAAGTTAAAAACTAGTCAAAGAGGTTAAAAACTCAAAGGTCTAAAACCCAATAAAATATTTAGAACCCAAGTAACATCCTACAAAAATAAGTAAATATAAAATGGAGTTAATAAATAGGTACCTAAATTATGTGCAATATATTGTTACAGCTTGTTCAACTCTTTGACAGCAGCAGGAACAAAGCTGTTTTTGTAGCGCTGGGTTTTACTTTTTGGGACAGCAAACCTCCGTCTTGAGGGAAGAAGCTGAAAGTTGCAGTGCAAAGGGTGGGAGTCATCATTTAAAATGGAGGTAGCCATCCTCTGTACTTGTCTGGTGTACAGGGATGGCAGGCTCAGCTGTGACTCACCAAGCAAACGACTGGACCATCTAACTACCTGATCCAAGGATTTCCTCTGTTTCAGTTTTATCTGACCACACCATGACACTAAAGAAAAGGATAAAACAGATTCAATAAAAGCCCGATAAAACATTGTCATTATGGTTCGGTCAATTTGGAAGCGTGCAAGTTTTCTCAAGCAATGCAAATGTTGCTGACCCTTTTTGCACACCCTTTCACAGTTCTCTTCAAAGTTTAAATTACTATCAATAATCGTCCCAAGATATTTGTAGGATTGTACACATTCGGTGGTCTGGCCTTTTAGTATGGTGACTTTGTGCCTTGGAGTTTTCCTCCTAAAGTCAATAATCATGTCTTTAGTTTTTGTCGTATTCAGCTGCAGGTAGGAATCCTCACACCAGTGAACAAAATTATCAACTGCTGGGCCGTGGCCACTCTCACCATCCTGGAGGAGACTGACGATAACTGAATCATCAGCATACTTTATGATGTGTCTGTTGTCATGTCTGCTCCGACACATGTTTGTGTACAGGATGAAGAGTAGTGGTGACAACACACACCCCTGAGGAGAGCCAGTAGAAGAGCACTTTAGGTTAGACAATGTACCATTGACCCTTACTCTCTGCGTCCTGTTGGTTAAGAAATCCACAATCCAACCCACCAGATTATTGCTCAAATCAAATTGTTGCAGGAGCCTTTCAACTAAGATATGAGGTTGGATTGCATTGAAGGCGGAGGAAAAGTCCACAAATAAAAGCCTGACGTGTGTCCCATTAAAGTCCAGATGTTTAAAAAGCATGTTAAACAGAGTGACAGTGGCATCCTCCACTCCTCTGTGAGGCCTATAGGAAAACTGCAGAGGATCCAATGCATGCTCAGTCTGCTTTAGGACCTCACATCTGACCATTTTTTCAAAAATTTTCATTAAAATTGAAGTCAAAACAACTGGTCTAAAGTCGTTTACCATTTTAGGACAGCTGGATTTTGGAATGGGAACAACCACGGCTTCTTTCCAGATCTTAGGCACATGTTGTGTTTGTAAGGACTTATTGAAAATGTAATGAAATATAGGACTCAGTTCATGTGCACAGGACTTTACCAAGCGCCCACATATATTATCAGGGCCCTGACTTTTGTTTACTTTTACAGCGCAGAACTCCCTTTTAACATCCTACACCTCAATATTAAAGTGCTGATTGTCTTTGAGTTTCTGTTTCAAATCTTGGGTTTCAGTGCTAAAATCAAAGGAGTCAAAACGACCATAAAAGCAATTAAGAGCATTAGCCAGCTCTGTGTCTGAATTAAAACCATCTAAAAACACATGATTACTGCGTTCTGTGCTCTGAAGGCCTGCAATAGTTTTCATACTGGCCCAGGCTGAACCAAGTTTCTTTGTTGCCATCTTGCTTTCCAATTCTGATTTATAATTCTGTTTTGCTCTTAAAATTTCGGACTTCAGCTCTTTTGTGGCAACCTGTAGCTCAGAAACAGACCCCTGTTTAAAGGCAAGTGCTTTCCTCTGTAAGCAGGATTTAACTGATTTTGTAACCCATGGCTTATTGTTGGGATATATTTTGACACGTTTACGTGGAACCATCTTATTTTTACAGAAAGCCATGTAGGAGCATGTGACGTCCACCAAAGAGTCCAAATCATCCCCGCAGGCCAGTGTGAACATTTCCCTGTCTGTACAGTCAAAGCATTCCTGGAGGCTGTGCACTGAATCCTCTGTCCACACATCAGTGTCTCTTGTCTCTACCTTGCCTCTTCTGAGAGCAGTTTTATATGTGGGCAGCAGATGTACACAGTTGTGATCTGAGGATCCTACAGGAGGAAGGGGGAGTGATTTATAGGCCCTCTCTATGGATCCATAGCACAGGTCCAATGTCTTTTTTCGCCTAGTTGGGCAGAAGATATACTGATAGAAGTTTTAAGTGTCTTCTTTAAAGAAACATGGTTAAAATCCCCAAGAATGAAGTTTGGCGCCTCTGGAGAAATTGATTGCAGCTGCTGGATCACATCAAAGATTGTGCTGCAGGCGGAGTCAGCGTCTGCCCTCGGGTGAATGTACACAGTTGTGATGAAAAGCTGGGGGAACTCGCGAGGCAAGTAAAAGGGGCATAGTGACACAGACAGCAGCTCCACATCGGGTGTACAGATGCGCTTTCTGACCGTAACAGATGTGCAGTACTGCTTATTAATGTATAAACATACGCCGCCCCCCTGGCGTTTCCCCGTTACCTCTTCCTGCCGATCCGAGCGCAGTGGGGCTCCAAAGCCGTCAATCCACAGGTCTGCATCTCGGTCATGCGCAGTAAGCCAAGATTCGATGAAGGCCATGACGCAGGAGTTCTTAAAGTCCTTCTGGTAGCGTACATTCCCTTGAATTTCATCCACCTTGTTTCTCAGAGACTGTACGTTCCCAAAAATCATAGAAGGTAGAGGAATGTTACCAAACTGACGTCTTCTCAGGCGCAATTTCACACCTCCACGCTTTCCGCGTTTCCTTCTTCCGTCTCTCCCGTCTCTCTTGTAGCATCATCTCACTTTGGCTCAGCAACAATTATTCTTCTGCTTAAAGACAGTTTTGTTTCATCCAGGAATAACACAAAGAAATGGATTTTCTTCCCCCCAGGCCACAGCTGAAATCCCCTTCTTTTGTTAAAACCAGCCTAAGGAATTTCCCCAATGTCCGGCTTCACTTTTATTGCCCCCATAAAACATGCAACAGACCCACAACTCAGTGAATTTCCTTAAACTCTGGAAATGCTGGATTTAAACAGTGAACTTTAAAGTACATTATTACAAACTCAATTCTAAACCTTCATTCTTTTCAGAACTATGAAAATGCAGATGGACTCTGATGTTTTTGATGTGGAAAATGTGTGTGAAATGCATTAATCTGTGATTTTATATACAGTATATGCATGCTAATGTTTATATGAATGTTTATTCCTGCATGTTGATTTAGAAGCACTGCTTATAATTTATACTAATCACTAAAGTTATCTTAGTTTAATACATAAAGGGAAATATTAACTTCCATTATGTATCAAAGTTTTGCCTCGATATTACATGTGACTCCAACAGCCAATCTCTGCATGACAACTCTTCATTCCAAAGCGCTCCCAAACAATAGACTGTTCATTGGACTAAAAGTTTATCGAGCCCGCCCACGAAGGACGCTCATTGGCTGAGATTCCGGTCAGGCCGGAAGCCCGCGAAACTCAACAGAGCTTATATAAAGGAGAGAGACTCTTTTCATCCCTCTTTTTTTCTTGCTCCGGACACTCTTTTTCCCCGGATTTCTTTCCGGCTGCTCGCTTTTCTCTGATCTTCTCCATTGTCTACACACAGCAAGGAAGAACAAAGGACCGTCTGAACACGCTTTTCTGAACACAGAGCAGATCACTCGTAATTTATGTAACTTTGTATTTTCTTTTTCTCTTAAATGCCTAGGAATTCCTATTTCTTTGAGCTCAATTCTTAATCGGAGTTAAACTCCAATTTTTATTCATCACTTTTTTCTTTGTTAAACTTTCTGTAAAACCACCGTTTGTTTGATTTTAATGTAAACTTTAATCTTGACTTTATTTTATAATATTTTTCTTGACCAAGCACCCACCAGAAGCTACTATTTTTATCTAAAGTCCGAAGCCTTTTTAATTTGAGATCGGATTAGATATCTTTTAATTATTATCGAAGACCTCTTAAGAAGACGCAGCTTCCACGTCACGTGCAGCTGAGGAATCAAGGCTGTTCATCACACCCTGAAGAAAAGTCATCTAACCCAGTTTCAACTGTGGGTCATATGGCCAAGATCCAGTCCTTCGACCGCTTGAATTTAAAGGTCGAACTGTGGACCCTGAAATATCTGATATTTCCCCTAACATCCACGAAATCTTGGGCTGAGGACGACGACCGAGGATCACGTGAGCTGCAAACTTTAATTCAACTGCTGAATAAACTTCTGAGGTTCGGTAATAATTTGTATATCTAATCAGATGCAAATTAAGAAGCCCTTAACATAACTCTTCTTTTCATTAAAATTCCGTTTTTATTTTCTTAAGATTAATTTAGGACTTTTTCATAATTAATAAACTTTCTCCATAAATTTGCGTTTTTTTTTTTTGTTTTTTTTTATAATCTGTTAACTCAAACTGATAGAAATTCATTTCTCAGTTTAACCCTGGTTCCGAAAATATTGACATTGTTAATCTATCATTTACAAGATTGATTTTATGATTAAGGAAATTACAATGTCTGTTCATCATTTCATTTAATAAATATTTAAAAATGAGAGAAGTTGTTGGGAATTTATTTCATTCTGAGTCTGTTTCAAGCCCAGGTATCGAATTCACGGAGAATTTTTGAGACTGATTATTGATTAATTTATTGAGTGATCAAACAGGTATAAAGTGAAATTAAAGATTAAATTGCTTCTTAAAGACAGAAGCTGGTGCCCCTTACGAGTGTTAACTTTTCTGATGTATATGAAATGAGATTTGAGCTCAGATTCCAATACATCAATATAAATTAAATAATTCATACCTGATCATATTTATTATTTATTAATATTTCTATTTTCCCTTACACTCTTTTCACCGCTGTGGCCGTCTCTCAAAATAAAGTCCGGCAGTTGCGGCTTAGGCTCAATCACAGCCGCTGCATCAATCGTGTTTAAATGCAGCAACATGTCCCTGGAATAATGTATCCTGCTCGCCATGATGCCGAACGCGTTTACTTCAGAGACAAAGAGCCAGAGGACAAGTAGCAGCGATACAAAAAAGGGGAGGTAGTCCATGTTGATGGAACCAGGGAGCTCTTCGCCATACAGTCCACAAACATTCCAGGACAGAAACGACACAGAGAATATCGTAAAAACACATTAAGGTGCATGAAACAAAACACACAGACGACGGACTTTTTCACCAGCTGCCTGTCGCTGCGTGCGCATGCACCCCTCCTCTTATAAGCAGGTTGCCTTTGCACAAGGGGAACGTACTTGGGTGATAACATGACCATGATTTGGAGAAGATCCTCCTGTCACACCCCCCATGGCTACTGATGGGCCGGCTCTTTTGGCCAAATGGGGCATTTCAATATTGCGTCGTCAGTGGCCTCACAATACATGCACGTCCCCACCTCCTTTTGGCGCCGGCGTTCCTCTGGAGTCAGATGAGCCCCACCGAGGATCATCGACTCTGGTGATGATGGTGATCGAGCAGCGTGAGAGGATGGGGGAGCCGGACGTGAAGCAGACGAGAAAGCAGCAGCCCTCTGTTCCCTCGTGTGCTCCTGATACTGGTTATCAGGAGTCACTGCCTGTACAATTAATTCATCCAAAGAGGAGGGAGAAGCACGGATAGCCAGTTCATTGTGGAGACTGGCATTTAGACTCCAGAGGAAGGCGCTGCATAACGCAACATCATTCCATCCAGAGTCCACCGCGGCAACCCGGAACTCGACTGAGAAGTCGGCGATTGACCGACTTCCCTGCCGGAGTCCCATCAACTGACTAGCAATATTCCCCTCACTCCCTGTATGATCGAAAGCCCGGGAGAATTCCTGGACAAACCATTTGAATGTGTACAGGGGTCCCTCCGGTCTGGCTAAGATGGACTGTGGCCACTTAAGTGCCCGGTCTTGGAGTAACAGGATCATAAAAATGAATTTTGCCCGAATCGTCCCTACATTCCCCCTCCACCTGCTGAAAATAAAGCTGGCAATGGAGCAGAAAACCTTTACATCCCCACACCTCCCCCGCATAGGGGGCAGGTTAAGGAACGGAAATGGTTTTGCGGATGGGAGGAACTGCCGGGGCAGCAGGTGCAGGGGGAGCCGCCGCACCAGGAAGTTGGCACAAGTACTCGGTGATGGTAACCAATTGCTGAGTGACTGAAGTTGCTCAGACAAGAACATGCGTTCACACACCGGCTCTTTTATATGCTGGCAAAACAGGAAGCAGTAGGTGTTTTCATTCCCGTAGGTGTGCTGATGAGCTCCTGAGCCAGGAAGAAACAGAAACAGCTGGGGGGGGGGTGATCGCTCACCTGATCAGCACATATACCCTATGCAACAAAGTTGCGGAATGTATAATATTTTGTACATGTTTCTCCATTTGTTCATTCATTTAATTTTTTTTGTTGCCACTATAGCTGTTAAATTTCTGATCAGATTGACGTCACATTTACTCTATGCAGAAGCTTTAAATCATCAAGACATTGGACTCATTCAATTCTCAGACACACCTAATGAGGGGATTCCATTTATTTTGAGGAGGGGTCATTTTCTGTTGACACCACTTTAGTTTCTCCATTTCTGATTGGATTCACTTCAAACTTACAGTATACATCTAATAAAAAGGTCAATTTTTTTACAGAGAGGACACTTGTACTGTTTTACTCCATTATGCTGTCACAAGTTTAGCTTCTATATTTCTGATTGGTTTTTCCTATTGATGCAGAAGCTTTGACTGAAATGTGTGGTTCGATTTTTGGGGAAGGGGACCTATTTTTTTCTGGCATTTTATGTTGACCACAGATGTGTGGGGTATGTGAGTTTACTCACTGAGGTTCTTTCATTAGATGTTACTTTTTAGTCACCAATCTTAAGAAGACTGGAACATTTAGTGACTTTAGCATTCTCCGCCAATTGACTTTGAGTCCAAGCTGTGGGCACATGACTCTTCCTCTTTGTTTTTGGTCAGTCCTGCAGCAAAAATAAGCCTAATGGCAGTCCACCTGTATGTGCCCCTCTCCAGCCAGATGGTGGCTCCATGTGAGTCTTAACTAATCATAAGTGTAAATAATCCAAGGCACTCTGGCTGACAGGGGTTGTTGTAACAGAGAAGACAGAGAGAGATAGGATCTTTAGGCATCTAGGAACTAAAATGTTTCACAAGTCCTGAAAACGCTCCCCTGCAAATTCTTCCAGTTAAATGATTTACATATTGATAGAGGTCATGCTCACATTGGAGTAATCAAGACCCCGTGTTTGCTCGTGCTTTCATCAATATTTACTGATTAATTCTGATTAAGAGTTGAGCTTAAGGCCGTGATGACACAGTGTAGGAGGCGTCCAGTGGTATTACTGAGATTATTTACACATGAGCAATGTGAGCATCAGTGCAAAGCACTTTGCTCTTTTATAGTGTTTTTGACTCTCTAACAAGACTAGCAAAGCAATGTCCAAGTCCACATTGAAACAAAATATGCTCCCCTTGACACAAGTCCTTATCTTCAGGTGGTCCTTCAAGCTCAATGACTTTTATCTTCCTTTTTTTTTTTCCTAGTGATTCATTTCCACTCAGGTGAGAGGCCATTGATAGGAAGGCCTTTAACAGAGACTCTTCCAATGATAAAGAAAGAGCTCATTTAACAGGAAATAATATGGCTGATAAGAAGGAGGTTAGAGAATCAAAGTGAAATGATCTGATGTATTTATCCATTTATCTACCTCTGGTTTGCGGTTTTCATTTCTTAGTGCACACGAACGTTTGTCACACAGAACACAGAAGAAAACAAGGTTACTGGTTTTCTGGACTTTTAGAGTGGCACAATCAAATCACTTACCTAACCATAATTTTAGTTGTGTCTGTATTTGTCAGAATCTGGTACAACGGTTAGTGAAATGCATGGGAATATGAGAGAGTAATGACCCACACAGGCAAAAAAGTTTTAAAGGATATTTTTTTGGTTCAAGGACGACATGATGGATGGTAAATAAGTTCTTCAAAATTAAAGTGCTCTCCTTCTCATTGAAAAACTAGATTACTGGCTTCATTGATAAAGTGTCTATAGTTATATATACTGAGAAACATTAAAAACACATCAGTTTTAAAAAGTGGTGTAAGTTGTCACTGAATGAAATACAAATTCAGATCATGTGGATGCACAGATAGGTACACAACAAATGTCAATCCTTAATAATTCATCTTGATTTTATATGTCAATAATATCACATCCATCCATCCATCTTCTTCTGTTTAATCTTTTTCGGGTCGTGGGGGGGGGGGGGGGGCTGGAGCCTATCCCAGCATCTTTGGGCGAGAGGCAGGGTACACCCTGTACAGACCGCCAGTCCATCACAGGGCCAACACAGAGAGACAGACAACCATTCACTCTCACAGTCATACCTAAGGAGAATTTAGAATCCCCAGTTGATGCCAATTAACCTAACTTGCATGTTTTTGGCATGTGAGAGGAAACTGGAGAAATCCCGGAGTAAACCCACGCAGACACGGGAAGAACATGCAAGCTCCACACAGATCACTGTTGGTTGGGGGCTGGGATCGAACCCCTCTGGCCAAGGGTGAGTTGCTGTGCTGCCGCAGTGCACATGTGACCTCCGTTTGCTGCCTGCAAAGCCTCAATTCTGCATGCGACTGATGCCACTAAGTTGTCAATTTGATGCCAAGGAATGTGGTCCCATTCAGGAAGCAGCGCTGCCTCAAGCTCAGCATGATTTGTTGGTGCAGGATCCTGACTGTGTACACACTGATATAAGCAAGATATGTATATTAGTAAGCTATGTACAGCATATGGAACATGACTAGCCTGGCTGGGGTGGTAGTGGTTCAGGAAGTAGAGCAGGTCGTCCAATAACCAAAGGGTTGGCAGCTCGAATCCTCCCCAGCCATCCTGCCATTGTGTCTTTGAGCAAGACACTTTATGCACCTTGCCTCCAGTGTTTGTGACACTGGTGGATAAATGTTTGGTGGTGGTTGGTGTGGATTTCCAGCCATGTTTCCATCAGTCTGCCCCAGGGCAGCTGTGGCTATAGAGGTAGCTTACCAGTGTCTCTGTTTAGTGAATGAATAATGGATTCACTATAACGTGGTTTGGGTATCATGAAAGGTGCTATATAAATGCAATTCATTATTGTTATAAAGATGTCACAGCCAATAGCATAACTGGGTCTTGTGTTGCTACCAAGGAGTTAGCGCAAGAGTACGTGCAACACCTACTGGTCAGGAGGTCAGAATGTTGTCTCTGTCACCTTTAATGTGTGCAATTTAGCAGAAAGAGTGGACACATATAGACACAAGCAATCTTTCTATGATACAAATAGACAAGAAGTCTGTCTTCCAAACACAAACTGGCAGAGGAGCCTGACAGCTACAGTATAAGCGCTACTTCCTATAAAACTTTTAGAGACTCTAGGTAATTAAGGCCGACATGAAGCAGAGGGCCAAAGCCATCACAGTGTAGAGTGAAATATTGCTTTTCTACAACAGTTTCACAACCACAGCTTAACAACTGACAGCAACACAGGAAAACATAGAATCAAGAATCAAGAACTTTATTTGCCATTTGTACTCAAACATACAGTTCAAGCACATAGGAATTCATTGTGCAGAGCCATAGGTCAATAAATAATTAAAAAATAGAATTCTCCAATAAAAAGCAATGCTATCCTGGTGTTAAAACAAGCTCTATAAATACCCAATAAATTACTAAAAAAAAAGAGGCCATTGTAAACTGCAGCGTTTTCCTATTTAGATTGTGCTTTTGACTGTTAAAGTCCTTTTCCCAATATTTGCTATCAGTCTGACTGTGGTGGGGAAAAAAATACTATAAACAGCGTTTTATGGGTAATAATACTGTCCGCTCCACTTTTTCTCGGGGTATATACTGTCTGTTTATGCCTGAGAAGAGTATGGGCTGGATGGTGTTTATCTGTAATGATTTTATGTGCTTTTACTTGCAGCGTTCAATGGCAGTTCAGTCCTGATGATCCTCTCTGCTGTCCTTACCACTCTCTGGAGAGCGTTCCTCTCTGCCTGGGTGGTGTTCCCAAACCACATAGGGATGCCCATTGTGAGGATGCTTCACCAAACCTCTGTAGACTAGTGTGAGGGGACAATGACTCACCCCAGCCTTCATTAGTCGTCTGATAAAATAAAGCTGTTCTGGGCTTTTGTCACCGTAGCAGCAGTATTTACAGTCCAACTCAGGTTAGATGTAACAAGGAGACCGAGGAACTTGTGGCTGTCCACCTTCTCAACATCAGTTCCACTGATGGTGAGGGGCTGCAGAGAGGGAGCTTTCTTCCTAACGTCTCTTACCATTCCCCTCGTTTTTTCCTTGTTTAGGATGAGGTTGTTCCCCTTACCATAGACCACAGTATTGCTGACCACCGTCCCACACTCCTTTTCATTACCATCTTTAATGAGGCCCAAGATGGTTGTGTCATCTGCAAATTTAATAATGACTGTGTTCTCCAGGCTGGAGACACAATCATGTGTACAGAGAGTGAAGAGCTTAGAGCTGAGACAACATCCCTGTGGTGAACCGGTGCTGACTGTAAGCTCCAAAGAGACTCTTCCTCCCATCCTCACCACATGTGGTCTGTCCGTGAGGAAATCCAATATCCAGTTGCAGGTGGAAGTCGGGACCCCAACGTCAGTCAACTTCTCAATCAGCTTATAACCTGATGGTGTTAAAAGCAGAACTATAGTCAAGGAACAGCATCCTGACATATGTTCTTCTAGAGTCCAGGTGTTGCAAGATGTGGTGGAGGGCCATGGCCACCGCGCCGTCCACTGATCTGTTAGGATGGTTAGAATGATAATAATATAATGATTTTTGTTGTTTTAAGCGGTTATTTTGCCCTGCCAAGAAAAACAGTTCCCCCGAATGATTGCTAAGCACCTCAGTGAGCATGATATAACAAGGAAAAGGTATACTGCCATTTTACACACATGAAACCAAATTAAATATTGTCCAGTGTAGATGTCAGTGTTTAAATGCATACCGCTCCATCTGTTGAGTACATTTTGCATGTCATGTTTAGTCCTGGTGGTGGCTACTTTGTTGTTAGTTTGTTAGCGATGTCACTTCAGCACATCATTCTGTGTACTTTACTCACTTTTTTCTTGCCATTTCCAGATGAAACAAAGTTGTTACTGTTGACCATTTGAAACAATTAATCCAATTCTAGCTTGTACATTTTTCTGTAAACACATAAAATATCATATTCGATGTTTGTGAGGCGGGACTTCGGAGTCATGGAGGTCTGATTTACAGACAGCGGTCACTCTCTCGTTTCGAACAGCACCACACTGTGGAAGTTAAGGTATCTAACACAGCATTACAATTCTCACATACAGTATAAGCCAATTATATTGACTTTAATTTAAAGATTATTAAATCACAGTTGAAGCAGAGTGATACATATTCAGTGAAACATCCAAGTACGATTATTGGGGAATATAGTAACTTCTGGAATCCCTATTGTCCACTCAGAAATATCTGCTGTATAATATTTGGAAAAATGTTTCAGAAGAGTGCAGTGTGGTCAGCACGGTAGCAGAACCGTTAGCACTGTGGCAGCACAGCAAATCACCAATTGGTCAGGGGATCCTGGGTTCGATTCCAGCCCTCGACCAACAGTGATCTGTGTGGAGTTTGCATGTTCTCCCCGTGTCTCTGTGGGTTTACTCTGGGATTTCTTTGGTTTCCTCTCACATGCCAAAAACATGCAAGTTAGGTTAATTGGCATCAAAACTGGGGATTCTAAATTGTCCTTAGGAATGACTGTGAGAGTGAATGGTTGTCTGTCTCTCTGTGTTGGCCCTGTGATGGACTGGCGATCTGTCCAGGGTGTACCCTGCTTGTCGCCCAAAGATGCTGGGATAGGCTCCAGCCCCCCCCCCCCCCCCCCCCGCATTCCGAAAAGGTTTAAGCGGAAGAAGATGGATGGAGTACAGCGCTCTCTCAAGATGATATGGTGCTATAAAGGCTTTAAGGTAACGAGGGGCCTGGACATTTAGAAAAGGATTTTTATTCAATTCTAGGTCATATAGGAACCAATGAACAGAGAAATTCTTTTCTGTTTTTATTACCTATGGCCATGTTTATATTTAGCTGATACCACATTTCAGGTATTTTCTCTTTTTTTATCTGAAACATAGAGCAGAACTTCAATCAGACAGTGATTCTGAGCCACATGTGAAAAGAGATATCCTTAGTTGTTCTAATAAAAGATAGCAATAACAAGTGCTTAGCAAAGTCACAAAACCGGAGAGACTGAACTGCACTGTCAAATATCCACCATGATGGTGATAATTTCAACACTACTGCATCTTCATGCTATAAAACTTATTTTAGTTAGAAGTCTATTGATGATATGGAAACATTTAGTGAAGTAAATATTTACACAGCGGGAGGTTTGCTTCAAGGGTACCAAGCTGATTATTTATTTTTTTTTTAGAAATTATCCGAGGACGTGGTTTGTGAGCTTTTCAACAAGAAAATAAACATTTAATTACTGTTAGCAAAATAAACCCAAAGTTTCTGTAAAAAAAATACATTAATAATGCATGATATCACACACACACATGCACATGCGCACACACAAACTCTAAATTTCCAGTCTAGAAGCAGACTCATTGTTCCTCAGATGTCTGTAGCTGCTGACTGCAGCACCACAACACAGGAAACACAATTACCCCTGAAACATGGAGTGTCTGGATTGTGGACAGAACATAAGTGTTGTTGGATTTTTTGGCAAAAGTCTTATTGACAGTAATGTGTGAAAGTGTGTGTGCAGGTTTAACAGACCACATTCGACTTCAGATATTTGCCACATCCCCGTTTCATCTGATGGACTATTAGAAAAATTTCAGTAATACACACACACACACACACACACACTAGGGTTGGTCGATATAGTTCAAAAAATGTATTGTGATATAACTTCTCTATATTGCGATACACAATGCATATTGCAATATGTATTTTGTGTACTGAATGTCCTTTAAAATTTGGATTTACTTACATTCTTAGTAGACATTTTATATTTAAGATAAGACAAAATAAGATACGCCTTTATTAGGCCCACAATTTGGAATTTCCAGGATTACAGCAGCAAAGGGATAGCAGCACTCACAGCAATAATTAATAAGATAATAAGAACTGGTTAGCCAAAGAAGTAAGTTAATATACATATGTACAGATATATACACAGTGCAGGAGCATTGCAGCTAGATGGAATAAACTGTTTTACGTTTTTTTCAAATTACCCTGCAGAATATGAATATGTAACCAGACAGTATATTTCACATTTGAATCATCGGTACTGTTGCCACCCTCAGTAATGATTGTTATTATCCTAGTTGTGTATTGGCGAGGACAATCTCTATTGTGCAAAGTTTCTATGTTTAGTACATTTAATACGATCTCTACGAGCAGCCCTGGTGAGGTTTTAAAGTCTGACAGCCGTAGGTAGGAAGGACCTGCGGAACCTCTTCGTCATGCGCCTAGGATGGCACAGCCTACTGCTAAATGAACTCCTCAGTGCATTCAGTATGTCCTGCATGGGGTGGGACTCGGACTCCAGCAGAGATGACAGCTTAGCCACCATCCTCCTGTCTCCTATCTCCTCCACTGGGTCGAGGCGTCACCCGAGAACAGAGCTAGCTTTTTTGTTCAACCTGTTCAGTCTCTTCCTGTTGGCTGCTGTGATGCCACTGCCCCAGCAGACCACTGCACATGTGATGGCTGATGCCACCACTGAATTGTAGAAAGTTTTCAGGAGTGCCCCTCACACACCAAAAGACCCGAGTCTCCTCAGGAGGAACAGCCTGTGCTGCCCCTTCTTGTAGAGCGTGCTGGTGTTGTGTCACCAGTCCAGTTTATTGTACAGTTGAACACCCAGGTACTTGTAAGATGTTACCATCTCAATGTCTGTTCCCCGGATGTTTACCGGTGCTGTGGGGGTTGTGTGGGTATATATAGTCATTTCACTTATGAAAAAGACGAATAATAAAATAAAATGAAAACTTATGTCAGAGAAACTTCCTCACAACAGTGTGTAACTGAGCAAAGTGTCTTTTTTTTCCTTTGCTTAACAGAACTCAGATTATCAAGTAATCAAGTTTATCCACATGGGCAGAAATATTTCAGTTTACCACACAATACTTAGGGCCAGATTTACTAAAGCAGCGCAAATTAGCGAGTGCACAGTTTAGACAGAGCGCCAAGGGAGTGGCCAATTTTTGCCAGTAATCTACTAACAACATGCAAAATTATGAACACAAAGACACTTCATTTTAATGATGACCACCCATCCGCCAAGAGCACTGCAAAATTTACACATGCACGCCTGATAAGGAAGCGGGTCATCAACGCAGGCACAGCCAGTTTGGAGGAGCATAATATAACTGGATATAGACAGGAGTTCCTGGCAGTGGAAGGCGAAGGACAGAGCTGCGTGGAGGAATCTGATCAGACCTAAATGAAACAGTTGTTGCCGCCCACGACAGACTGCTATGAACCAGAATATATAAAACTTTTTTTAAGCGTTTGTTTAAGCGCAAACCCGACTAAAATATTTTTGTTTGTCATATTTCAAAATTTAGATTTGCATTTAACATGAGAGACTCTTGTTTCATATACATAATTGAAGCACTTGCATCTAATTAAAATTAAAAAAAACTACTACTAACCAACATGTTTATTTTATTAACACTAGACCCCATAACCCCATAGTCTGATGGAGACTATGGGGTTTTATTATGTGAATTGTCATGAATTGCCCTTTCAGAGCAGGATAAAGGCACCAAATTCCAGCTGTGAGTTTGCAAATTTAATATTGCAAAACACAAACGCAAGAACAACAACTTACAAGACTTGCTAAAGCAGGAGGATATAGGAGAAGCCAAAAGAGTGAACGTCTAAGGCACAGGTGTCAAACTCATTCCATGGAGGGCCAAGACCCTGCAGGTTTTACCTCCACCCAGTGGCTTCAACAGGTGTTTTCTCTGAATTTCTTCCCACTGATTGCTGATCAGTGAAAACACCTGCTGAAGAGACTGGGTGGAAGTAAAACCTGCAGGGTCTTGGCCCTCCATGGAATGAGTTTGACACCCCTGGTCTAAGGCGAGAGGAATCACTGGCTTAACCAGGAAGACGAGGCATGGGATGCACGTTAGGATAACAGAATTAAACAGGGTAGAATAAAGAGGAACTTACATCCTGATTGTTGAGAATGGTGTTGTGCCAAACAGCGAAGCCGCACCGCTTAAATAAAGCAAAGGAAAATTACAACAAATGGGAACAGGTGTGGGCAACAGGAGTGAGACTCGTACCAAATAAATGACAGCTGGAACAAACCGCAAACTTGAGCTCAAAAGGAAGTAAACAAAACATGCTGTCACAACAAGAGCACAAACCGGGAAGAGGATAAATCATGGTGAATAAATCAATTAAAAGAGAGACCGAGATGAGGACAAGAGGAATACAATAACCAATACTAATATGAAAATACAAAAAGAGGACTAAGTAACAGTGAGGGTAGGCTCATGTTAAAACATGGACTTTCATAAACAAAACAACTGGCAAATTTTAATCAAATAATCCATACAAGAAGTCAATAATACACTGAAATGAGGAAATACAGGAAATAGTAAGAAATGAACTGAAAGCATGAGCACAGTGCGCTCACCATGCTCAGCATCATGACATGAATAACTTTGTTTTAACAAAATCTACAGGTCTCCCAGTTCACAACTTTTTATACATGCCATTGAGTTATGGTGTTGCAGTTTCGGGGGATGTTTCTAAGGATCTGTACGCTCTTTTTGTTAATAATCTCATTGTTGTTTTCCTCCTATATTGTGCATCCTGAACTGGCAGAGAGAAATAGAGAGAAGAGGGAACTGAATTACCATTTCATGCACAGCACAAAGAAATAATGTAAATATAGAAATATGGACAGAGGAAAAAATAAAGAAAACTGGCAATGTGGAAAAATTTGCTTCAAGAGCAAGAGGGAGCTGATAGGAGAGGAAAACTCCAGAGTCCGAGTCTGAACCTCTGCAAAAAATAGAAAAAAAGTCACGGCTGAAACCACCTGTATGTCAACTGCAGGTAAGAAGGGCTCCTATATCCTATTTTATGGATATAAATTCATGTAGTAGGCTATATACAGTATAAACAAATGAAATTTTTAAAAAATACTCACTGATGTCCAGTTCAGCATAACCTCAATCTCTTTGAGACCGTTGATATTTGTACGATCTGTTCTTCTGTCATGCCAAATAGTCACAGACAAACAGAAGCTTCTTTCTCTTCGGCCTCGTGCCCTCGGTTCTCGCCGGTGTCTCGGCACCAACGATCGCTGTTATCAGGCGCAGATGAATTTAAACATGCTTTTTTTGTTGTTAAATCCTGGCGCATTTAGCAGGAGACTGACAACGGCAAACCTTAATAAATCACCTTGCGCCAGTCATTTAAATACTCCCCACCCTCAAATTTGCGCTTTGACATGACAATTCCCACAAATACATATGCAATGAGGCCAGGCACAAAATTAACAGTGACATGTTGCTGGTAAAAAGACCTAAAAGCAGACAACAGGAAGAGCAGGGTAGATGATGAAATGATTGTCTTTATTGTGCAATAATGATAAACTGCAGCAAGGAGTCTGGCAACCCTGCAATAGGAGAAAGGGGACAAGGAGTTAGTATGGGTGGATATTAAAGGGAGCGTGATAGTAATTGTCATGTGTCTCACTTACAGTTGCTGGGAATAATGAGGCAGTGAACAGGAAGGCAGGAGACTCCAGACACTGCAGGTGAGGACCCAATAATGATGAAGCTCATGGGGATAGGGTGAGGAGCTTGGGAGAAATAATGGAGGAGAGATTAGGGGGTAATTAGTAAGTGCACTTACGGGGGGAAGAGAAGGAGGTTGTCCAGGTTAAGGCTTTGTACAGTGGGGATCCACATCCACCTAGGAGGAGACCCAAATCCACTAGAGAGTCGTGGAGAAAAATGAAAGAAGAATTTTGCAGGGGTTACAAGCTTGCACCTTCCCAGGGATGTTGAGGGAGAGGACTGGCTGCACACATGGCTCAAGGTGGCATGAAGATTGTCTGACGAGCTCCTGATGATAGATAGATAGATAGATAGATAGATAGATAGATAGATAGATAGATAGATGTACTTTATTGATCCCAAACTGGGAAATTACAGTGTAACAGCAGCATGACAGTAGACAACCAAACAACAGAAACACACGCATGACAGACAAAGGGATTACCCATGGGAAGTCAAAACTACTAAAAAAAGCCTATCTAAATCATAGATGAATAGATGGTAGCCCATATAGACACATGAATCATACCTGCTGTGCAATGGAGCACTATCAGGAGCAGAGTGAGATGTGAGGTACCAATTACACTGCGAGGTGCAGTGTGGAAGCATAGTGATGACCAGAGTACAACATCAGAGTGAGTTATTGTACAATTCAATTCAATTCAATTCAACTTTATTTATATAGCGCCATTTCACAACAACAGTCATCTCATAGCACTATCAACTGTAGGGGGGAACCCCCACAGTCGCAGAAAGACCCCAGCAATCAGGTGATCCCCTGTGAGCAAGCACTTGGCGACGGTGGAGAGGAAAAACTCCCTTTTAACAGGAAGAAACCTCCAGCAGAACCAGGCTCAGGGAGGGGCAGTCATCTGCTGCGACTGGCTGGGGGGTGAGGGGACAGAGAAGATGAAAAGAACAGACATGTAGAGAGCAAACAGCACGATGGGGACTCAATCTATGGGAGAGAACAAACAAATGTTAATGACCAGCAAAAAAAAATATTTCATAGAGAGTGAGGAAAGGAGTGAGGCCCAGTGCATTACTGGAGGTCCCCCGGCTGACTAAACCTATTAGCAGCATAACTAAGGGAGGGTTCAGAAACACATGATCCCTCCCTAATTGTAGGCTATATCAAAAAGGTAGGTTTTAACCCTAATCTTAAAAACAGAGATCGAGTCTGACTCCCGAATCCAGATTGGCAGCTGATTCCACAGGAGAGGAACAGTGAAATGGCATGTGGCAGGAAAGATTTCCTGCACCTCACCGTTCAACAGCGAAGCTGTAGCAGTCTGCTGGAGAAAGTGCTGTCTGTCCAGTGTGTAGTGGAGGGGCAGATCCGGATTCTCCGTGATGGATCACAGTTTATTGAGTGTCCTCTTCTCACCACACTCTCAAAGGTCTCAGGCCTGAGTCCCATTATAGAGCCAGCCCTCTTGATAATCTTGTCAAGTCTGTTGGCTCTGATACTGCTACCCCAACAGACAGCAGCAAAGAAGATGGCGCTGGCGACAATGGTCTGGTAGAAAAACTCCAGCGTCCTGCTACACACGTTGAAGGATCTCAGCTTCCTCAGAAAGTAGAGTCTGCTCATCCCCTTCTTGTACGCAGCATCGGTGTTGGATCTCCAGTCCAGCCCGTTGCTGATCATGACACCCAGGGATTTGGTAGTCCTCAACTACCTCCACACCCTCCCCCCTAATCTGTAATGGCTGAGAAGGCGTCCTCTTCTTCCTGAAGTCTATCACCATCTTTCTGGTATTGCTGACATTAACCCTCAGGTGATTCTGTTCTGTCAACTCTACAAATTTGTCTACCAGTCCCCTGTCCCCCCCCATCCTCTCCCCCTTTTATAAAACCAACAACAGCTGAGTTGTCAGAGAATTTCTGCACGTGGCATGACTCTGTGTTGTACTGAAAGTCAGTGGTGTATAAGGTGAATAGAAAAGGAGGGAGCACAGTCCCCTGTGGAGCTCCCGTATCACTAACCACAACGTCAAACAAGACACTGCCCAGCCGGACAAACTGTGGCCTGCCTGTCAGGTAGTCAGTAATCCAGGAGATCACAGAGCTGTTGACCCCCATCACCCGCAGCTTCTCACCCAGCAGCAGTGGCTGGATGGTGTTAAAGGCACTGGAGAAATCAAAGAATGTGATTCTCACAGTGTCTCCTCCGCCATCCAGGTGCAGACGGACTTGTTGCTGCAGATAGATGACAGCGTCTTCAACTCCTAAATGGGGCTGATATGCAAACTGAAGAGGGTCCAGCCATGTCTTCACCTGTGGCCTCAGGTGGGCTAAGACCAGTCTCTCCAGGACCTTCATCACATGAGATGTGACGGCAACTGGTCAATAGTCATTCAGGTAAGATGGAGATGACTTCTTGGGGACAGGGACCAGGCAGGACATCTTTCACAGCACCAGTATTCTCTCCAGACTCAGGCTCAGGTTGTACAGGTGTTTCAGTACCAAAGCTAGCTGGTTGGCACAAGTCCTCAGGAGCCTGGTGGAGATGCCAACAGGGCCTGCAGTGTTCCACTGACGGAGTCTCTCCAGCTGTTTCTTGACCTGGTCTGTAGTCACAGTGATGTGAGGGAGGGTTGGTGTCCCCCGAGGAGGGGGAGGGGGGTTGGGGGGGGGAGATGGAGAGAGGCTCTGCACAGGAGGGTGTGGGTGGAGGGGTGTGCTGGGGTCTGGCTGTGTTGTGGGGAGGGGTGTGTGGGGGCCTGATGTGAGGAGGACATTGGAGCTATTTGAAGGGTGGTGCTAATTGCCGGCAGGTGATGGGTGCAGCTGTGAAAAGTAAGATAATTAGTAGAAGAGAGAGAGAACAGTGTGCAGCAAGACCACTACCATACCCCCCCCCCCCCCCCAAGGGGAGACCCCTAGTGCCCTAGGCTTGTCAGGGTGTCTCTTATAGAAGTCCTGGATCAGGTAGACATCTTCCACATAGGTCCCTGGGATCCAGGACCGCTCCACAGGCCCTTTGCTCTTCCAGTCAATTAGGAACTGGATTCCTCGATCTCAACAATGAACGTCCATGATACGGTTGACTGTGTATACCAGACCATTGCCGACCATCTTTGGAGGAGGGGGCGGCTTGGATGGGGGACACAGCGGGCTGGTGGAGACAGGTTTAACATGAGAAACATGAAATGATGAGTGGATGCGGAGAGAGGGGGGAGTTTTAGTCGGACAAAGGAGGGGTTGATGATCTTGCAGATGGAAAGGGACCTATGAAACGGGGAAACAGTTTCTTTCAGTCAGTCTTGAGAGGGATGATTTTGGTGGAGAGCCATATCTTCTGTCGGACTGAGTAGGTGGGTACCGCACTCCTCCACTGGTTGGCCCATCTTGCGTTCTGGTCCCCTGTCCGGAGCAGTGCAGCTGTGGTGGACCGCCAAATTCAGCGACATCTCTCATGTGGCAGAGGACGAAGGGTACCCTGATGTTGGCCACTGAGATGGGGAGAAGAGGATTGTAACCCAGCGACACCTTGTATGGTGAGTAGCCTGTGGCACCAGAGGTCGCACAATTGTGGGTGTACTCCACCCAGGGGAGATGGGTGCTCCATGAGGAAGGGTTGATGTAAGTGATGCACCACAGGGCCACCTCCAGCTCCTGGTTGGACCATTCACACTGCCCATTAGACTGTGGGTGGTAGCTGGAGGTAAGGCTGAGAGTGGCCCCAATGGCCTTACAAAAGGCATGCAAAACCTGAGAAAAAAACTGTGGACCACGATCAGAGACAATGTCAGATAGAATCCCTTGCAGCCTTACCACATGCAAAGTCAATAGTTCAGCCATCCCCTTCGTTGACACTAACTTGTGGAGAGGGACAAAGTGAACAGCCTTGAAGAATCTGCCAACTATAGTAAGAATTGCAGTGTGTCTATTGGATGGGGGCAGTCTAGTAATGAAATACAATGCGATGTGGGACCAGGGGCGACCAGGGACAGGGAGAGGTTGGAGTCACCCTGCTGGAGGGGTGGTGAGGGACTTGCCAGTGGAACACTGTGGGCATGCCTTGACATACTCCTGGACATCCTTGTCCATGGCCAGCCACCAGATGGTGCATCTCAGGTGAGAGAGTATCCTTACCACCCCTGGGTGGCAGGTGAATCTCACTGAGTGCAGCCAGTTGATGGCCTCTCCTCTGAGTGCCAAAGGCACAAACACCCTCTGAACGCCCCCAGGGTCGGGGTCAGTCTTCTGGGCCTCCTGAACCCTTTGTTCAATCTCCCAGGTGAGTGCTTCCACCACGGACTCCGCTGGAACGATGGTCTCCTGACAGTTACTGGATGGTTCAGCAGTAAACTTCCTCGAGAGGGCATCAGGCTTGGTGTTGCAAGAGCCAGGGTGATAAGTGATGGTGAACTGGAACCGGCCAAAAAATAAGGCCCACCTAGCCTGCCGGGAGTTGAGTCTCCTAGTTGTCCTGAGGTACTCCAGGTTCTCTTGGTCCGTCCATATAAGAAATAGAAGGGTGGAGCCCTCCAGCCAGTGGCGCCACTCCTCCAATGCCAACTTCACTACCAGTACTTGATGTATTGTTTGAGTTGGGTATAAATACTGCACAGGTTCTGTAACACCTCCTCTCACTCACACACTTCAACCTCTGCTGCAGGACACAGGCTTTGTGTCCCTCCTTCTCTGAGAGCCAGAGGATCCCGCTCCGGCCTGCACACACTTGGGCCGGGGCGGGGATCCCGTGACGGCGGTATGATATAATAAAACTCTACTTAAAACCTCCAACAACGCCGCTTTATTTCATACCGCTGCACTGGTGACCCGTACACCAGTACTCTCGGTCACCAATGTCGTAGTTACACCAGTGCGGCGGCATGAAATAAAGCGGCGTTGTTGGAGGTTTTAAGTAGAGTTTTATTATCATACCGCCGTCACGAGCTCCGCTCCCGGCGCCGTGCATGAGCGCCGAGAGCGAGCCCACGGCTCTCAGAGAAGGAGAGGAGAGGCGGACACGTGTGTGTCCTACAGCAGAGGTTGAGAGAGAGAGGACGTGTTTCAGAACCTGTGCAGTATTTATACCCAACTCAAACAATACATCAAGGCAGTGTCACAGCGGTAGGTCTGATCAAAGGGACTGCAGAACAGGCATGAGATATTTGCATTTGTGAGACATACATCACAATAGGCAGATTTGCTAGACTCTGCTCAAGCTGCAGAACAAAGAGGTTAACAGGCACATCTACATATTGATCTGAGTCTCTAGGTCACAGTAAGGACAGGACGCATGAACACAATGCACGAGAGGCAACATTAACATCACAAGGCATGAATGGCACATTACGTCTCAGTAGTGTAGCGGATGTCGTAGTTCCTCTCGCCGGGGCTCAGGTGCCAAGAGAAATAAGTGCAGGGATGGAGCTTGTTATCAGTGGCCAGCTGCTGGGAAAGAACCGCGTCCACCCCCATGTCTGATGTGTCAACATCCCCAACGGACTGATGGGCAGGGTCAACTTGCGCCAGGATTGGGGAATCAGTGAACCTTGTCTTTAGTTGAGAAAAGGCCTCCTCTGCTTCACTAGACCAGTAGAAGGGGATCTTGGTGGATATGAGGCGGGTGAGGGGAAGGGCGATGGTGCTGTAGTTCTGGATGAAGTGGCAGTAAGCGTTGGCGAATCCAAGGAATTGCTGAAGCTGCTTCCAGGACGATGGGGTGGACCAGTCGAGGACAACTTTTACGTTCTGAGGGTCTGGTAGAATCTGCCCATTGGCGACAATGAAGCCCAGAAATGTGGTTGGAGTGTGGAACTCACACTTCTCTCCTTTGATGAACAGCTGGTTCTCCAATAGACTCTGGAGGACAGTGTGGACATGGACCTGATGTTCAGCTAGGGAGTGGGAGAAGATCAGAATGTCGTCAAGGTATACGAAGATGAAGGTATTTAAGAAGTCTCTCAGCACAACATTGATTAATCGTTGAAAGACAGCAGGGGCACTGGTTAGGCCAAAGAGCATTAGCAGGTACTCAAAATGATCAATGGGAGTGCGGAATCTCGTTTTCCACTCATTGCCTTCGCGGATTCTGACCAGGTGGTAGGTGTTCCTCAGGTCTAACTTGGTGAGGATAGTTGCAGCCTGCAGAAGGTTGAATGCAGAATTGATGAGTGGAAGGGCATACTTGTCTTTAATGGTGATGTCGTTTAGTTGCCTGTAGTCAATACAGGGGCAGCATGAACCATCCTTCTTCTTGACGAAGAAAAATCCGGCCCCGACGGCAGAGGAGGAAGGTTGAATGAGGCCGATACTGACAGACTATTTAATATACTTTTCCATTGCCTCCCTCTCTGGGCCTGAGAGGCTGTAGAGTCGACTGGTAGGGAGGCATGCCCCCTGATGGAGCTCAATGGCACAATCATAGGCCCTGTGAGAAGGAAGGGAGAGGGCCTTGGCCTTGTTAAAGACAGGAGCGAGATCATGATACTCAGATTGGACATTGGTCAGGTCAGGTGGATCAACCACAGGAGGAGAAACTGGCACTGAGGGAGAACAGGCAGCAGACTGTAGGCAAGTAGAATAACAGAGGGTACTACAGGATGTAATTGCACCTCTCCACCAGTCGATGGCAGGGTTATGTAGGTGAAGCCAGGGATAGCCGAGGATTATAGGCGAGGTGGATGTGAGGAGAATGAGAAACCGAATGCTTTCCCTGTGATTGCCGGAGACCAATAGTGAGAGTGGGTCCATAATGTGGGTGACAGATCACATTGGCCCCCCGGATAAGGTAATAACTCTTTGGGGGACAGGGAGTGTAGTACAAGGACTCTTAAGCCGAATTGCCAGACCCTAAGAAATAAAATTCTGCTCAGCCCCAGAATCAATTAATACGTGATCTGTGTGCTCTAGAGATGATACCTGAATGAGAACCGAAAGGGAGAGCTTCGTGGAGAGGTGCTTGGATGGAAGGATCGCCAGTCCACCAACAGAGACGGGCAGCCCTGCCTTTATGACTGGAGAGCATATGGCCGGAGTAGGAGGGCGCGTGCCGGAGAAAGGAAAGAAGAAAGTGGACAGGCGTGTGTCGTGTTGACGCTCTTGGGCACGCTGTCTGAGGCAGTTGTCAAGATGGATTACAAGGGATATTAATGCATCAAGGGAATTGGGTTGATCTAGGCTGACTAACTTATCTCAAAGGTTGGAATTGAGGCTGCCGATGAATATGGCTCTTAACATTGTATCACCCCAACAAGTCTCGGTCGTGAGCACCTGGAAATCAACCGAGTGCTCAACAGCTGCCCGCCCCCCAATGGCGGTCCAGCAACCAAGCTGAGGCGCTTCCTTTCCAATCTGGGTGGTTGAAAATCCTGAGGATTTCCACCTCGAATTGGTAGAAAGTGTAGGTTGAGTATTCCAAACTTAACAGAATTGTGCATGCCCAGGTGAGAGCCCATCCATCAAGCAGATTAACTACGTAGCTAATCTTGCTATCATCGGAGGGGAAGTCATTTGGTACATGCTGAAAAACCAAATTACTCTGTAACATGACCCCCCTTTCCCTCCCAATTTCCCACTGTAGCGAGCAGGGGTGGACACAATCACGGAGCAACCCGGGCAACAATGAGTCAGTGTCGGCGAGGGAGGGGGTGCAGAGATGACGGAGTTAAAGGTAAGAGATGGTTGATCTAGTCTATTGGTGACTTTTGATAGCTGAATGAGGATGGATTGATTTTGCAGTGTTAAATGATCTACCCGGTGTTCTAAATTGTTTAACCAAGCCACACAGGCTCCCCATGCTGTGACTGGTGGGTCTTGCTCGGGAGCTCACGCTGACATGTTGCTGGTAAATAGACCCAAAAGCAAACAACAGGGAGAGCAGGGTAGATGATTAAACAATTATCTTTATTGTGCAATAATGAGAAATTGCAGCAAGGAGTCTGGCAACCCTGCAATAGGAGAAAGGGGACAAGGAGTTAGTATGGGTGGATGTTAAAGGGAGCATGATAGTAATTGTCATGTGTCTCACTTACAGGTGCTGACAATAATGAGGTGGTGAACATGAAGGTAGGAGATTCCAGACACTGCAGGTGAGGACCCAATACTGATAAAGCTCATGGGGATAGTGCGAGGAGCTTGGGAGGAATAATGGAGGAGAGGTTAGGAGATAATTAGTAAGTGCACTTACGAGGGGAAGAGAAGGAGATTGTCCAGGTTAAGGCTCTGTACAGTGGGGATCCAAATCCACCTAGGAGGAGACCCAAATCTGCCAGAGAGTCCTGGAGAAACATGAAGGAAGAATTTTGCAGGGGTTACAAGCTTACACCTTCTCAGCGACGTTGAGGGTGAGGACTGGCTGCATGCATGGCTCAAGGTGACATGGAGATTGTCTGACAAGCTCCTGATGAGAGGAGGATTTTGGAGCTATTTGAAGGGTGTGCTAATTGCCGGCAGGTGATGGGTGCAGCTGTGGAGAGTAGGATAATAAGTAGGAGAGAGAGAACAGTGTGCAGGCAAACCACCACAAATAGTCCATGCCTTTCCCCACTAACTTTGCCCTGCGCCCTTCAGTAAATCTACCCCTTAGTGGTCTAATAAGTGACAGAAGTATAATTTGTTGCTTATTTTTTTATGTCTACATTCCATCAGACCTTTATTTGAAAGGTTGCAAGACTGGATAGGAGCTCATTCATCTTCTTCCGCTTAATCCTTTTCGGGTCGTGGGGGGGGGGGGGGTGGAGCCTATCCCAGCGTCTTTGGGCGAGAGGCAGGGTATACCCTGGACAGATCGCCAGCCCATCGCAGGGCCAACACAGAGAGACAGACAGCCATTCACTCTCACAGTCATACCTACGGACAATTTAGAATCCCCAGTTTGATGCCAATTAACCCAACTTGCATGTTTTTGGCATGTGGGAGGAAACCGGAGAAATCCCGGAGTAAACCCACGCAGACACGGGGAGAACATGCAAACGCCACACAGATCACTGTTGGTCGGGGGCTGGGATTGAACCCAGGATCCCCCCGGCCAAGGGTGAGTTGCTGTGCTATTATTTTGAAATTTATTTTGACATAATGGACAGACTCAGGGAACAGAATGTTGAAAATGTTAATCTTCTCCTGCCCATCCCCCCACCCCCGGTTTCCTGTGCTTAAGGTGGGCCTACCTTTATTCTGTTATCTTCCTTTTATCTCTTTTTATCCTTTTTATCATGCTTGCACATGCAGGGTGGCGGGCGGCGGGTGGGGGGGGGGGCAGCCGTGCTGAGCACTCAGCACTACTCAGCAGCAGCAGCTGGGGAGAACATGAATTCAGTGCTTATATTAACATGATAAATACTCAAATATGAGTGATACAATGATTTTATGTATTGCAGGCAGCCAAATGTGTCGACACAACAAATATAATCGGTATATCGCCTAGCCCTAACACACACACAGTTCTTCTTCTACTTCTACTTCTTCTTCTTCTTCTTCTTCTTCTTCTTCTTCTTCTTCTTCTTCTTCTTCTTCTTCTTCTTCTTCTTCTTCTTCTTCTTCTTTCGGCTGCTCCCTTTAGGGGTCGCCACAGTGGATCATCTGCCTCCATCTCGCCCTATCCCTCGCATCTTCCTCTGTAACACCATCCTTCTCCATGTCCTCCTTCACAGCATCCATGAATCTCCTCTGTGGTCTTCCTCTTTTCCTCCTGCCTGGCAGCTCCATCTTCAACAGCTTTTGTCCCATATATCCACTATCCCTCCTCTGCACATGTCCAAACCATCTAAGCATTGCCTCTCTTACTTTGTCTCCAAAAATCTCAACCTTAGCTGTCCCTCTGATATACTCATTTCTAATCCTGTCTCCTCTAGCCACACTCCCAATGAGAATCTTAGCCTCTGCCACCTCAAGCTCTGTCTCCTGTCTTTTTGTCAGTGCCACCATCTCCAAACCATACATCATAGCAGGTCTCACTACCATCTTGTAAATCTTCCCTTTCACTCTAGCTGCTATCTTTTGGCACAAATCGCCCGACACTCGTCTCCACCCACATCACCCTGCCTGCACTCTCTTCTTCACTTCTCTTGTGCATTTTCCATTGCATTGGATAGTTGACCCCAGGTATTTAAACTCATCTACTTTCACTACTTCTGCTCCCCACATTCATTCCCTCTTAAAATGGCTAAAATAAATGCTAAAAAAATGCAAATAAAAACAAAAACAAGGTTAGATATAGATATGTGAACATTTATTAATAAAGAACTGAATATCTAATGAGGTGTCCTAATTTTTCACATGACTGTATGTATTCTGTCTTGCTTCTACTGACTTCTAACAACACACACACACACACACACACACACACACACACACACACACACACACACACACACACTTATATATATTATCAAATATTGATTGGGTTAAGAGAAACTTTATCATCTGCAGTAATTTAAATTCTACACATGGCCATGTTGTGGGACCTTAACATCCTTCCAGGAGCATGTTGAAAGCATAAGGAGTCTAGATTTCACCTCACCATCTTTTGTTTTGTGTACAGAAATTAAATCAAAAACACCCTGCATTTGTATACATCGGTAGGTGGATATGCATGAATGAATGAATTAATCTTTATTTCAGATAGATTAACTTAAAAGATTAAAAGAAAGGAACAGAATAATATAACAAAGGTGAAAAAAAAAATCATCAAGGTCAAATTAAACAATAACTCCTCGGATTATACAGTTCAACATAAGTTATCCGAAATGGGTGATGGCTGAAGCCGCAGCTTATATTGCCCACCCATGTTCCATCCAAGAATTCAAAAATAAAATAAAATAAAAGTGATTACAAATCAGAACAAAGCCAAGACAAAACGTGACAAAAAACTAAGCAACAGCACAACACAGACTGGATATGATAATTCTTATGTAATTTTACATGTCGTTTTGTATATATGTTTGAAGTATTTCTTCCTTTAGTTTTTGTTTAAATTGCCCAAGCGTTGTACATGATTTTAATTCAGGTCCAAAAGCGTTCCACAGTCTGACTCCTTGCACTGAGACACACGGTTGCTTGGTGGTAGTTCTCACTGAAGGTTTTTGAAATATACATGTTCCTCTGAAATGATATTGTTTCTCCCTTATTTGGAAGGGAAGGGATAGGAAGATAAGTCAGACTGAAATAAATTATTGTGTCCCAATGATGGCATATTGAATTCACATTTAACTGCAGATTATTATCATATGCTTTTCCTAATTTCATTAAAAATACTAATGCCCGGTCTTACTTTATGTGGAGAGGTTTAGTTTTTGTATGCAATAGAGAATATTTAAACCACAATTTACATTACTGTCATTAGACCGCTGCATAAATATTTTTGATGCTGCAGAGATTCCTCAATCTCTTACAACCACGCTGTGATCCTTTCAAGACAATCTAAATCATTTACTGCATGTATAATGCATAAAAAAACAAACATAAAATATGACGTGAATCATGGCCAAAGTCTCACTGTTCATTATCCTCTGCCAGACATGCAATTGTTTACAACTTCAAGGCTTCACAATAGAAAACTTCAAGGCTTTTTCATTGAATTGTCCCTCCTACTCACTGCCAAGTCCGTGAGCCATGGGAAGAAAACCGCATGGAAACATTGTGGATGCAGCGGCAGCAGGTCAGAAGGGCTGTGTACCCCGTGGCCATTCGATAAGCTCATTTACATGCTGACCATGTTGGACCCTGCCCCGGTCACATTTGCATTTCACTGGTTAAAATTGCAGCATCCCTTAACCATGACACATCAATACTTCTTTGTTGCTAAGTGAATAAACCACTAGTCTGCCCCATTTCAGTCACAGGTGGTTTTTGTCTCCTAAAAAGACACTAATAGAAAAGGCATGTAAAGAGCCTATCCAGCAGGGTGAATAGCAGAGATGTGAAGCATGAAAGGTTAGACATTTAATCTGGAATAAAAAAAAAAACTAGGACAGTTTTACAAAGTGAATTAAAATGTGGAACATTTGACTTCAGAAAATCCTCTTTTCCTGACTAATCCATAATGGATCTCACATACTGCCTGATTAAGTAATTAGATGAGGTCACAGTTACAGTTTGATTAATAAAGAATGCAATCAAACCCACAATTACTACAATAATGTTGGGACTTTTGCTGCTAATGGGCCTTAAATGGAGTAATTGCACAGAGGAGCATGACACAGTTACATACTGTGCTGTAGCTCCAAGATAATTATCTCAGTCTCATTATCCGTCCTGTTTATGATTCTCCTCAGTTCTTTTGTGTTTTGGGCCCTAGATGCAGCCATGCTGCATGCAGAAAAAAAAGCCAAGCCATCAGTGAGCCATCATGTTATAACAGTGGGAAATGTGGCCCCACGATTACTCAAACTGACACTCCACTAAATGTCAACTAGCTGGGGTCCTTTAAAGGACTTTGTGTTTCAATTTCTGTGCAAAATAAGATGTTTTTGAGTCACTCTAGTGTGAACGCAGGGTAGAGGACTTACAGATGTTCTGGTGACGTGTTCCACATATTAGCATGTTAAAAGAGTTATCAGCGCAGAGAAGATAAACAAGACAGGGCTAGAGGGATGTGCCAGGCTTATCTGCAGCAACATTCAAGTACTCTGGCACCTGTCTTTTAAAAGCATAGTTTCACCCAGGTTAGGGATTTGCCTCTCCATTTCTTTTAATTGAAATGCATGGTTGCACATCTGAAAGGGTAAATGCGTGGAGTGGTAATTTTGTCCTGGATGGAAACTGTAATCTTCTTCAATTCCTTTAATCTAGCAAGAGAATTCACCTTTCCTTTCTGATGTGTACTCTAATAACCCTCAGTAATACTGGCCCACACACCCTTGGTTATAAGCAGCATAAAGATTTTTCAGGCTCAGTAGTTACCTAGTGTGCTAAGTCAAGAAGCTGGGGGCACTGTTGCGCATAATTGCTCTCTCTCCATCTATTGTGAGTGATCTTCTTTATTTGTGAATATTAAGATACAGGTTCAGATTCTGCAGCAGTTTTTAGGACCTCCATACACCAGATCATCAGCTGATCTCGAGATTCGAGCCACACGCTTGAGTGCTTCAATCAGGATATCACTCTCGGAGAGATTTTTTTGAGGAGAAAACATGTAATGTTCAGAAATTAACCAGCTCTTATGACCCCATTTGAAACCCTTAGGTCTTTTTTTTTTCCATTTCCACAGAGGAATTACTTAAACTTGTGTTGAAGAAGGTCAGATTTCCGAGACCCTCAATACTCCTGGAAACTACTGATGTCTTTTGAACATTTTTTTTTTTTCTGCCTGAGAATGAATCCATCATACATTTTCACTCTCACAGGTAAAATATTGAGGATTGTTCAGTAACATCTTCCTGCCATATTTTAGCACAAAAGTTGTGTTGAATATCTCCCACAGAATTAAGTACTATTAAGGTAGAGTGTTTTGAAAGGATGAAAAGGGCTACATAGAAGTCAGTGAATGATTTCCTGCATATCAACCATAAATCCAAAACAGTGGCCACAGTAGCCATTTGACCAGAGGGTTCCCTTAAAGCAAAAGTTTAACAAATTGTTGTGGTTAATAAAGGCTTTTTAGTTACGGAAATTTGGTTAAAACGATAATTTCACTATAATGTCCAGTACATGTCTCCAACTTGAGGCACTTTGACATCATCTAAAAAGTACAGTACATTGTGGTATAGTAGATGAGAAGAAATTGTCAATTAATTACTTATTTAAATGAAAATATTTGGAGTTTTAAGGTTTTTAAGAATTGGTTTAGAAGAAATCAGCTTTTTTAGTGATATGTACCATGACTGAACTTCTCTGAGTTCCTATGATTTTTTTCAAACTTACAAATAATCACGGGCGTGTTCAAGTCAATACATATTTGCCATTATACCTTTATAAACTGTGAGTCTTCAAGCTCTGGAATATTTGACAAAGAGCACTTCATTGCAAATCCATGAGAGTGAAGATTGGAGTTTGGCTTTGGCATTATAAGACTCTGTACTTTCAGAAAAACCCCAGCAAGCTATTTTCAAGGTGGTTTTACAGTTAATAAATTGTGCAGTGCAATCTGTATAAATCTGTTTCATGTTGGATAAAATGAAAGTGTACCATACAAGGATAGCATTGTTGATTATAAGAAAAGCAGAACATGCTGTGTCAAAGAATGCCATTTTGAGATTTGGCCGGGTCCCTTTTTTTTCTGAAAATTTACAGATTTCTTTCCAATAAATTTCTAACTTTTTCCACATTTATATTATACTTCTTTTATGTAAATCTAAGACTTTTTTTTTTGTAAATTTGAGACTTTTTTCTTGTAAATTTGAGACTTTTCACATCAGTTTTCTTTTTCTTTCTTTTCTTTTTTTCTGGTGGAAGGTAGTCTATGTACTTTCAAGCCATAAGCAACTACTAATGTAACGCAGCCTCCCAGGCATCGCCCTACATTGGCATTAAAGAGGTGTCCCATGCTTGGGGTCAGTTTTCAGCTACTCACCCATGTAATAGCAGGCTATGTGAAAATCCAGTTTTCAAAGTTAACCAGAAAATGTCTATACACCACATTTAGGCACACCAGGATGCATAATTACAAACCTCAATTTCAATGAAGTTGGGACAGTCTTTAAAAAAATAACTAAAATACAATGATTTGCAAATCCTTTTAAACCTACAGGTGCATCTCAATAAATTAGAATGTAATCAAAAAGTTAATTTATTTCAGTAGTTAGAAAAAAGAAGCTCATATATGATATAGATTCATTACAAAGAGAGTGATATATTTCAAGTGTTGATGGCTATGGCTTATAGCAAATGAAAACCCAAAGTTCAGTTTCTCAAAAAATCAGAAGATTACATAAAATTAATTTAAAAAAAAATTTTAAAAGAAATTTTGGATGACTGAAAAGTATGCCTATATATGCACTCAATACTTGGTCATGGCCGCTTGTGCATGAATTTTCAGTAGTAAATTCTTACAAAAATTAAGTGAAACCCTTGATTTTGTACTTTGTCAGTCCTTTCCAAAAAATAGGTTGTGCATTATTTTCGATGTATATCAGTAACTCCTCCATTCACAACACAAGTTCTCTTCAATAAATTTTATTCATACCCAACAGAGGCAAAAGTTGCATCAATAAAAAAAAAACTACACAATATTTGTTTGTTTTTATTTAACAATTCAATTCTAAGAATATCCACCAAACTGCTCATGATATATATATATATATATATATATACACATTGTGGAAATGTGAAAATGACGAGGCAGAGTTTATCTCACGAGTCAGGTTTATTCACATCTTCCAACATCAGCAAAACAGAAAGGGGAAAAACACAGAAGCATTCGTCCTTTATATACCAGGACTCTCCCAGCTCACAGTCACATTGCATTTCAATCACAAGTAACAATGCATCTACTCTTTGATCCTATAACATCCTTTTCATAGTCTTCGGCACACCCGGAAATCCCCCAAGGCCGTCTCTTGCATACCAAAGGCTAAACTTTCACATCCTCCTGTTATCTCCAAGGAGACTCAGTTCTTTGTTCTAATCTGAGATGTGAGGCCTAAAGTGATACATATGTGTCCCACAATATACAGTATATATATATATATATATATATATATATATATATATATATATATATATACAGACGTGGACAAAATTGTTGGTACCCCTCTGTTAATGAAAGAAAAACCCACAATGGTCACAGAAATAACTTGAATCTGACAAAAGTGGTAATAAATAAAAATTCTATGAAAAATAACCAATGAAAATCAGACAATGCTTTTGAATTGTGGTTCAACAGAATTATTTTAAAAAACAAACTCATGAAACAGGCCTGGACAAAAATGACGGTACCCCTAGAAAAGATTGAAAATAATGTGACCATAGGGACATTTTTAACCAAGATGCGTCCTCTAACATCACAGGTGTCTACAAATTTGTAATCAGTCAGTCGGCCTATTTAAAGGGTGACAAGTAGTCACTGTGCTGTTTGGTGACACGGTGTGTACCACACTAAACATGAACCAGAGGAAGCAAAGGAGAGAGTTGTCTCAGGAGATTAGAAAGAAAATTATAGACAAGCATGTTAAAGGTAAAGGCTATAAGACCATCTCCAAGCAGCTTGATGTTCCTGTGACTAAAGTTGCACATATTATTCAGAAATTTAAGATCCACGAGACTGTAGCCAGCCTCCCTGGATGTGGCCGCAGGAGGAGACGGATAAGACGAATGGTAACAAAAGAGCCCAGAACAACCTCTAAACACATTCACGGTGAACTCCAAGGTCAAGGTACATCAGTGTCACATCGCACCATCCGTCGTTGTTTGAGCCAAAGTGGACTTCATGGGAGACAACCAAGGAGGACACCACTGTTGAAAACAAATCATAAAAAAGCCAGACTGGAATTTGCCAAACTGCATGTTGACATGCCACAAAGCTTCTGGGAGAATGTCCTATGGACAGACGAGACAAAACTGGAACTTTTTGGCAAGGCACATCAGCTCTATGTTCACAGATGCAAAAATGAAGCATACCAAGAAAAGAACACTGTCCCTACTGTGAAAGATGGAGGAGGTTCTGTTATGTTCTGGGGCTGCTTTGCTGCATCTGGCACAGGGTGTCTTGAATCTGTGCAGGGTCCAATGAAATCTCAAGACTATCAAGGTATTCTAGAGAGAAATGTGCTGCCCAGTGTCAGACAGCTTGGTCTCAGTCGCAGGTCATGGGTCTTGCAACAGGATAATGACCCAAAACACACAGCTAAAAACACCCAAGAATGGCTAAGAGCGAAACATTGGACTATTCTAAAGTGGCCTTCTATGAGCCCTGATCTAAATCCTATTGAACATCTGTGGAAGGAGCTGAAACATGCCGTCTGAAGAAGGCACCCTTCAAACCTGAGACAACTGGAGCAATTTTCTCATGAGGAGTGGGCCAGAATACCTGCTGAGAGGTGCAGAAGTCTCATTGACAGTTACAGAAATTGTTTGATTGCAGTGATTGCCTCAAAAGGTTGTGCAACAAAATATTAAGTTAAGGGTACCATCATTTTTGTCCAGGCCTGTTTCATGAGTTTGTTTATATATATACTGTGTGACAAACTTCAAAAATTACCGACTTAAGGTACACTGTATCTGTATGGAAAAACACCTGATTAGCACGTTATTCATGGTGATCAACTCAACATTCCAAAAGAGTAATCACGATTAAAGCTTTTAACTGTCCAACACCACTTATATACATTACCGTTCAAAAGTTTGGGGTCACTTAGAAATTTCCTTATTTTTGAAAGAAAAACACGTTTTTTCAATGACGATAATTTTAAACTAATCAGAAATACACTCTATACATTGCTAATGTGGTAAATGACCATTATAGCTGCAAATGTCTGGTTTTTGGTGCAATATCTACATAGGTGTATAGAGGCCCATTTCCAGCAACTATCACTCCAGTGTTCTAATGGTACAATGTGTTTGCTCATTGCGTCAGAAGGCTAATGGATGATTAGAAAACCCTTGTGCAATCATGTTAGGTCTGCAATGCTGTAATTGCTGCAAATAGAGGATTCTTTGATGAAAGCAAAGTTTGAAGGAAAAAAATATTATTTCAAATACAAATCATTATTTCTAACCTTGTCAATGTCTTGACTATATTTTCTATTCATTTTACAACTCATGGTGGTAAATAAGTGTGACTTTTCTATATTTTCTGTATTTCTATAAGTGGTGTTGGACAGTTAAAAGCTTTAATCGTGATTACTCTTTTGGAATATTGAGTTGATCACCATGAATAATGTGCTAATCAGGTGTTTTTCCATACAGATACAGTGTACCTTAAGTCGGTAATTTTTCAAGTTTGTCATACTGTTATGAACGTGGGAGTGGACAAACATGCTTGTTGTGTTCACCTACAGGTTTATAAAGCTCTCAACATATCCAAAATGATAAAAACTATCCAGAATATTTTCCAGAAAATTCTCAAAAGTAGACTGCGTGTGCAAACAACAGAATGCCTAGGCTCAGTAACGTCACTGAACAACAACCAGCCAGCAGCCACAAAAGGAGCTTACTCTTTCTCGCATAGCAAACATCCACCGCTTTTAAGCAGATCAACATAAAACCTCTTGTGTCACAACAGACACAATTTCCCTTTTAGCAGAAAAATTGCAAACATCATCAAACAACTATCTCACCCGTGATGACACCCCACCGTGCTGCAAAAATGGCAGGGGAGTGAAAGGACATTACAAACACAGCTTGAGAATTTTTTTAGACTGGTACTCACCCACATTTGGACCCAAAGCTATGAGGATGAAAACAGGTGAATTTCTGTCTGTGTCAGCTGCTGGAGGTCAGCTATAACCTAGCATGTAGCTACTACCCAGCTAGCTAGCTTCCACAGAAGAAGAACAACTCAACACCCAGGTGAAGTTTTGAAGGAGGCTGTAATAATTATCCAGGTGAGAGCTCCGACAGATAATGTTGGAAACTTAAACATGACAGCACTTTGGGGATATCCATGGCAGTAACGATGCATTCACACCAAACGCGAATGGCAAATTTTTTGCGCAGCATGATTACATTATAACTCAATGTAAATACATGAATTTCTCATTTTGTCTCTCATAGTTGAGGTATACCTATG
Organism: Pholidichthys leucotaenia; assembly: GCA_020510985.1. NCBI lineage: Eukaryota > Metazoa > Chordata > Actinopteri > Cichliformes > Pholidichthyidae > Pholidichthys > Pholidichthys leucotaenia. Next base: position 15,807,043 of record CM035838.1, read on the forward strand.
ATGAAAATTGGAGACCTCTCTCATCTTTTAAGTGGGAGAACTTGCACAATTGGTGGCTGACTAAATACTTTTTTGCCCCACTGTAACTGTGTTCACAAAACAACTTATATTTAATAAAGTGGAATGACACAGGGAATACGTATTGAACACATGAAGAAAAAGAGGTGCACAAAGGAACAGAAAGCCAAGAAACCAACTGCAAGCCATCAGAAATTAGGAAGCCAACCCATCCTCCATCAGTGCAAATTAATTTCAGCTGGTTCAGTAATGACTAATAGCCTTTTAAAAGGGCTGTGAATATCTTATTGTTACATCTCAAAGAACTCATGACGGGTAAAGGCAAAGAGCTTTCTCTAGACCTTCACAACCTTATTGCTACAAAACATAATGATGGTTACATTTCTAAACTGCTGAATTTTCCCGTGAGCATTGTTGGAGCGATCATTCAGAAGTGGAAAGAAAATCGTATTACCACGACCGGGAACTCCTCGCAAGATTTCTGACAAAGGAGTAAAAAGAATCATCAGAACAGTTATTCAAGAGCCAAAGACCACTTATAGAGAGCTCCAGAAGGACATGAAGTTAGTACTGTTGTTTCAAAGTATCCATCCATCCATCTTCTTCGGTTTAATCCTTTTCGGGTCGCGAGTAAACAATAAGTAATGCACTCAACCGACATGGGCTCTATGCCTGCTCACCTCGCAAGACTCCATTGCTGAAGAAAAAGCACGTTGAAGCTTGTTTAAAGTTTTCTGCACAGCATTTGGACCAGCCAGTAAAATACTGAGAGAACATAATCTGGTCAGATGAGACCAAAATTGGACTTTTTGGATGCCACAACACACAGTATGTTTGGAAAAGAAATGGCACTGCACATCCCATCATGGAGTGGGGTTGTTTTCCAACACATGGTACAGGCAGACTTCATATAATTGAGGGAAAGATGAATGTACAAATGTAGAGAGACATCCTTGATAAGAACCTGTTGCCATCTGCTAAGCTGAAGATAGATAGATAGATAGATAGATAGATAGATAGATAGGTGTACTTTATTGATCCCATCCATCCATCCATCCATCTTCTACCGCTTTTCCGGAGGTCCGGGTCGCGGAGGCAGCAGTTCAAGCAGAGAAGCCCAGACTTCCCTCTCCCCAGCCACCTGCTCCAGCTCTTCAGAGGGGATACCAAGGCGTTCCCAGACCAGCTGGGAGACATAGTCTCTCCACCGAGTCCTGGGTCTGCCCCGGGGTCTCCTCCCAGTGGGACGTGCCTGAAACACCTCAAGTGGGAGGCGTCCAGGAGGCATCCTAATCAGATGCCCATACCACCTCAACTGACTCCTTTCAATGTGGAGGAGCAGCGGTTCTACTCTGAGCCTCTCCCGGATGACTGAGCTCCTCACCCTATCTCTGAGGGTGAGTCCAGCAATCCTACGGAGAAAGCTCATTTCAGCCGCTTGTATCCGCGATCTCGTTCTTTCGGTTATTACCCAAAGCTCGTGACCATAGGTGAGAGTAGGAACGTAGATTGACTGATAAATCGACAGCTTTGTCTTAGAACTAAGCTCCCTCTTCACCACAACAGACCGGTACAACGTCCGCATCACTGCAGATGCTGCTCCAATCCGTCTGTCAATCTCTCGCTCCATTCTCCCCTCACTCGTGAACAAGACCCCAAGATACTTAAACTCCTCCACTTGGGGCAGAAGCCTGTCCCCAACCCAGAGAGGACAATCCACCTTTTTCCGGCTGAGGACCATGGACTCGGACTTGGAGGTGCTGATTCTCATCCCAGCCGCTTCACACTCAGCGGCAAACCGTCCCAGCAAGAGCTGTAGGTCATTGCTGGATGAAGCCAACAGGACAACATCATCTGCAAACAACAGAGATGAGATCCTGTGGTCACCAAGCATGACACCCTCCATTCCCTGGCTGCGCCTAGAAATCCTATCCATAAAAATTATGAACAGGATCGGTGACAAAGGGCAGCCCTGGCGGAGTCCAACTCTCACTGGGAATGACTCCGACCGAGTGTTGGCAATACGAACCAAACTCTCACAACGGTCATACAGAGACCGAATAGCTCGTAACAACAAGCCCGATACCCCATACTCCCGAAGCACCTCCTACAAAAATCCACGAGGGACGCGGTCAAATGCCTTCTCCAAGTCCACAAAACACATGTAAACTGGTTGGGCAAACTCCCACGAACCCTGGAGAATTCTCGAGAGGGTAAAGAGCTGGTCCGATGTGCCACGGCCAGGACGAAAACCACATTGCTCCTCCTGAATCCGAGGTTCGACCAACGGCCGGACTCTCCTCTCCAGTACCTTGGCATAGACCTTCCCAGGGAGGCTGAGGAGTGTGATCCCTCTAAAGTTGGAGCACACCCTCCGGTCCCCTTTTTTAAAGAGAGGAACCACCACCCCGGTTTGCCATGCCAAAGGCACTGCCCCCGACCTCCACGCAATGTTGCAGAGGCGTGTCAACCATGACAACCCAACAACATCCAGGGCCTTGAGGTACTCGGGGCGAATCTCGTCCACCCCTGGGGCCCGGCCACCAAGGAGATTTTTAACCACCTTGGCGACCTCAGCCCCTGTGATAGGCGAGTCATCCCCCTCGTCCCCAAACCCTGCTTCCTCTGTGGAAGGCATATCAGTGGGATTGAGGAGATCCTCGAAGTATTCCTTCCACCGCCCGACGATGTCCCCAGTCGAAGTCAACAGTATCCCATCCGCACCATACACAGTGTGGACGGGGAGCTGCTTTCCCCTCCTGAGCCGCCGGACAGTTTGCCAGAATCTCTTTGAGGCCGACCGAAAGTCTTGTTCCATGGCCTCACCAAACTCCTCCCATACCCGGGTTTTTGCTTCAGCAACCACCCGAACTGCACTCCGCTTGGCCTGCCGGTACACCTCAGCTGCTTCGGGAGTCCCACAAGCCAACCAAGCTTGATAGGACTCCTTCTTCAGCTTAATGGCCCCCCTCACCACTGGTGTCCACCACTTGGTTCGGGGGTTGCCACCACGAGATGCACCGACCACCTTGCGGCCGCAGCTCTGGGCAGCCGCTTCAACAACAGAGGTGGAGAACATGGCCCATTCAGACTCCATGTCTCCAGACTCCCTCGGAATGTGGTTGAAGTTCTTCCGGAGGTGGGAGTTGAAGACCTCCCGGACAGGGGCCTCAGCCAGACGCTCCCAGCACACCCTCACTATACGTTTGGGTCTACCAGGTCTGAATGGCTTCCTCCCCTGCCATCGGATCCAACTCACCACCAGGTGGTGATCAGTTGACAGCTCTGCACCTCTCTTTACTCGGGTGTCCAAGACATACGGTCGCAGGTCTGATGACACGATAACAAAATCGATCATCGACCTGCGACCTAGGGTGTCCTGGTGCCAGGTGCACATATGGACACCCTTATGCTTGAACATGGTGTTCGTTATGGACAGACTGTGGTTAGCACAGAAGTCCAATAACTGAACACCACTCGGGTTCAGATCGGGCAGGCCGTTCCTCCCAATCACCCCCCTCCAGGTGATTGGGAGGAACCCCACTTTGATCCCAAAGTGGGAAATTACAGTGTAACAGCAGCATGACAGTAGACAACCAAACGACAGAAACACACGCATGACAGACAAAGGGATTGCCCATGGAATATAAAACTAACACAACTATAAAACCTATATACATCATAGCTTAATATATGATGACCCGTTTCAGGATTGTCCATGATGGATCACAGTTTATTTAGTGTTGTCCTCTCCACCACTGTCTCAAAGGTCTCCGGTCTGAGACCAATTACAGAGTAAGCCCTCTTGATAATCTTGTCAAGTCTGTTGGTGTCGCTGGCCCTGATACTGCTACCCCAACAGACAGCAGCAAAGAAGATGGCGCTGGCGACAGCGGCCTGGTAGAAAAGCTCCAGCATCCTGCTACACACATTGAAGGATCTCAGCTTCCTTAGGAAGGAGAGTCTGCTCATCCCCTTCTTGTGCGCAGCATCAGTGTTGGATCTCCAGTCCAACCCATTGCTGATCCTGACACTCAGATATTTGTAGTCCTCAACCACCTCCACACCTTCTCTCCTAATCTGCAATGGCTGAGAAGGCATCCTCCTCTTCCTGAAGTCAATCACCATCTCTCTGGTCTTGCTGACATTCAGCCTCAGTTTATTCTGCTCTGTCCACTCCACAAATCTGTCTATCAGTGCCCTGTACTCCCCCTCCTCTCCCCCTCTTATACACCCCACAACAGCTGAGTTGTCAGAGAATGTCTGCAGGTGGCATGACTCTGTGTTGTACTGAAAGTCAGTGGTGTATAAGGTAAAGAGAAAAGGAGAGAGCACAGTCCCCTGTGGAGCTCCCGTATCACTAGCCACCACGCCAGACAAGACACTGCCCAGCCAGACAAATTGTGGCCTGCCAGGTAGTCAGTAATCCAGGAGATCAAAGAGCTGTCGACCCCCATCACCCACAGCTTCTCACCCAGCAGCAGTGGCTGGATTGTGTTAAAGGCACTGGAGAAATCCAAAAAAGTGTTCCTCACAGTGTCTCCTCCGCCATCCAGGTGCAGATGGGCTCATTGCAGCAGACAGATGACAGCATCTTCAACTCCTAAATGGGGCTGATATGCAAACTGCAGAGGGTCCAGCCACGTCTTCACCTGTGGCCTCAGGTGGGCTAAGACCAGTCTCTCCAGGACCTTCATCACATGATATGTGACGGCAACTGGTCGATAGTCATTCAGGTCCGATGGAGGTGACTTCTTGGGGACAGGAACCAGGCAGGATGTCTTCCACAGCACTGGTACTCTCTTCAGACTCAGGCTCAGGTTGTACAGTTGTTTCAGTACTGGAGCTAGCTGGTTGGCACAGGTCCTCAGGGTCCTTGCAGAGATGCCATCAGGGCCCGCCGCCTTCTGCTGACGGAGTCTCTCCAGTTGTTTCTTAACTTGATCTGTAGTCACCGTGATGTGAGGGAGGGTCTTGGTGAAACGAGAGTGGAAGATGAAATGAGCTCTAGAGAAGGAAAATAAAGCTGCTACAATGGCCCAGTCAGTCACCTGACCTGAATCCAATAGAAAATCTATGGAACAAACTGAATATCAGAGTTCATAGAAGACGTCCATGAAACCTTCAAGATTTGAAGACAGTTTGTGTGGAAGAATGGGCTAAAATCACTCCTGAGCAATGCCTGCACCTAGTTTTTCCATACAGGAGGCATCTGGAAGCTTATATTACCGACAAAGTCTTTTCTACTAAATATTAAATGAATTTCACCAAGTGTGTTCAATAATTATTCCCTGTCATTCCACTTTATCAAATGAAGAGTTTGTTTGCAAAAACCGATAAACGCCACGTCCAAGAAAATTTCCCTCTGTACGACAAACAACTGTTCACATTACCTACTTAAAGAAGTTTAAATTGTTTTTTTTTTCTAAAAATAGGCTATCTCCATTGTTAAATATACACTACCAAGTTCATGTTTTTTTTTTTCAAAAGCCGATAAACACCGGGACCCTGTTTTTACAAAACCAGATAACTCCGCACACGGCAAATCAGCGCTTGGTATTTGGGTGATGTGACTCAATGGTACAGCGAGGATCAACCAATAATGTGTCTATCTGCTGCAACAGCATTCTGCAGAGACCCTTACTTGGGTCTGCTCGCTTTGCATGATTTCCCTGCCAGTTTTTTTTTTTCACAATTTTGTTGCATTTTGTGTCAAATATGGATAATTTTGATGAAGCAGATGAACCTGTGATGTGTTCACTAGACAAACTACTATGGTTTTCGGGACATTTTTTTTTTTTTTTTTTACTTATTTTGTACCCGTAGGTAGATTTGTTTTGCAGTCTGGTGACAAACCACCAGCTGCCGGTCGCTGCGTGCGCAAGCGCCCCTTAACTCCCTAACCTGCATGTTTTTGGCATGTGGGAGGAAACCGGAGAAATCCCGGAGTAAACCCACGCAAACACGGGGAGAACATGCAAACTCCACACAGATCACTGTTGGCCGGGGGCAGGAATCGAGCCCACGATCTCACGGTCACCGCGATCCCCCGGCCGAGGGTAAAACTGTGCTGCCACAGTGCTATCCACTGCGCCACCGTGCAGCCCATGTCTGTTTTTATAAAAGTATGTGTTGTGGACTTATCTGTTTTTGCAAACAAACTCTTCAAATATAACTTGTTTTGTGAACACAATTGCCTTGATTTCTTTGTACAGTATGTATAGATTACTTGGGTTGTTACTGATATCTGGTGAAAATCTCAGGTCAGTGGCTCCATCAGAAATATGTTTAATGAGAAAAATGTTGATGTGTTCAATACTTATTTTCCCTGCTGTATATCAAAAGATCTAATACAGGTATTAGCGCAGCACCCTTGATGGCCTCGGCCTGAGGCGTTGCCGCACTCTCGAAGGCCTCGGCCTGAGGCGTAGCCGCACCCTCAATGGCCTCGGCTTGAGGCGTAGCAGCACCCGTGATGGCCCCCGCTTGAGGCATAGCAGCACCCACAATGGCCCCCACTTGAGGCGTAGCAGCACCAGCGATGGCCTCCGCTTGATGAGCTGGACCCATGATGACCTTGGGCGGCAGACTGGAACCCACGAAGACCTCTACCGTGGCAGGAAGCACCTCGGTGACCCTGAGAAAAGGCTCAGAAACAGGGAGCACAGGAACACGGTCAGAGTCACCGGCAGCAGTGGAATCCAGCAAGGCAAGCTCAGATGCTGCTGACGGCAGCACCCAGCTCTCCTCCCCAAAAGCCAGACAAGATCTCTCCAATATAGAAATAATGAAAACAAAGGAGAGTACTTGCCTGAGCTCAAGTTGCACCGCCGTCCAGGACTCCGTCGATCTGGATTGCGATCCTCTTGGCCCGGCCTCCAGGAGGTCCAACTCCAACTCTGCTGCAGTGGCCCAACAGCAGACGTGATGGTCTCGGCAGTCTCAGGACCCTCTGGCGCTGCAGCCCACGCAGATGGCTTGCTCTGCGTGGCGACTGGAGATCCATCCCCAGCTGGAATAGGATTCTGCTCAGCGGAGATCCGGGGATGCTTTGTCGTCGGTGCAGACTCCAGCTGGCAGGCTGATCTCCTCCTCTGTCCGTAGTATGGCTGCGGGGCTGGAATCAGGTTGACCAGGGCTGCAGGCCCCTCCTCCCTCCAGCGGTTTAGTCCTGGCACCGACAGACACTCGGGGAATATAGGAGGAGACACAAAGGAGGCAGGTTGCATAATTATAGCTACAGCAGGTGGTGAGAGCTCAGGGGACTGCATGACCTGAGCCTCAACCCCAGGAATCAGACAAGGTAATTCATCAGTTAGTGATTGAGAATGAAAAACCACTTGCCTGTCTTCCTGGGGTACAGTGGTCACTGCTACAGCAGGCTCTGTTCTTCCTTCTCCCGTTCCAGGGATGCAGGTGGGCCCCCCAGGAAGATGAGGAGGAGCCACTCCTGGCAGATCGGCGACAAAGGCAGCTGGAGAAGAAGTCCCTAGGTTTGCAGCAGCTGGAGGAAGTGCTGTAGAGGAGGGAGGAGCAGCTGAGGCAGTCCAGGGTAGGGGAGCTGGCGAACCAGCTGAAAACGATGACCTGGAGGCTGAAGCTGCTGTCACAGCTCTCTACCATGGCGAGGGAAAAACAGCTGGCTGGGAGACAGAGGAGCTTCTCTGGCGGCCTGTAGCTGGACCTAAACGGGAACCCCGCAGTGAATTGACCCAATCATTATACTCCCTCCCCTTCGGAACAGCCGTGTCCCGGGGAGAAGATGAGTTCTGTGCAGGGCGGCGACGTCTTCTGGCTGGAGGTGAGGCTAAATTCAAATCAGGGAAGCGCCGCTGCTGCGCTGAAACTAAAGCCAGCAGCTCGCGAACTCAGGAAAATTATTTAAACTGGGATTTGCCTCCACCAGCCTAACAGCTGCCACTATGCTCTTAAGAACTTTGTCCAGGTTAACAGAAGAGAGTGCTTCAGCCACACGACCCCTGATGAGTTCAGCTGCCCACTGTTCATTTTCAATGGGAGCCTCGGCTGCCCTCCTCCTTCGCTGCACTGGAAGACAGCTTTTCAGCGAAGCAGAAACCGGGGCTGGAATCGTAACAGGAACCTGGTCCTGGGGCAAGGAACGGGAGTGCTTCGCCATCTACTCCATCTTTGGCTTCCTGCAGGAGCTCTTCACCAGCTCACAACATTTCTGATGAACCGCCGCAAGCTCAGCCATCCTCTCCCTGCACTCTGAGTGATCAGCAAGGTGAGGATGATGATTTACAGCAGCCTCCGCAAGGTCCAGGTACCATAATGCGTGCTGGGAGTCGAATATTGGCGTGCAATGGCCAGGAGGTCGTCAATCTCCATGAGAGCCTGAACAAGCTCAAAACCCAGGCTTGTTGGATACCATATCCTGAAAGATGCCATAACCTTCCCCCGAACAAGAAACGCTGGCACCCGGTAAGCCAAAAAAAAAAAAAAAAAAAAACTTACTGAGGCTGGCACCCCGTTTGGCTGCGATCTACTGTTATGATTTGCCCTTTGCAGGGCAAAGATGAGATGCCACAAGCCAACAGTGAGTTTTGTTGTTTTATTATACAGTGCAAAATAATGCGCTTCGAGGGGCAACACACATAAACTACAACACTCGACCACGATGGGTCAGCATAACTAAACAGTTACAAAGAATCAGAATCACTTACACTTTAGACAGCGAGGATGAAACCTGATGCTGGAAAAGAGGCTGGAGCCGGATGTGAGGACTCCAGCCTGAATGGGAGTGAGATCGCAGTGATGACTAATTCCCAGCCGCAATCTTAAATAGTGCAAAAAACTCATTATACACAGGTGAGACAGATAATGAAAGAAACGAGAACAGCTGTGACAGGCCGCAGACCGGCTGACAGGCAGAAGTGCTTCCGCAGCACTGCCAAAATAAGAGCACCAGAACACACCATCAAAACAAGCCCAAAATAAAGGGACAAAAAGAGAAAATAATAACACAGTGCTGCAAATATATACTATATATATATATATATATATATATATATATATATATATAAACTGTCTGTGTTTTTTCAACTGATTTAAAACAATTTTGCACCACTGAATGCGAAAATGACATCTGTTTCTTTTGATCAGGTCAGGTTTTTATGAGAAGTTGATTTTTAAAAAATCTGATCTTCTGACTAAATTGATTACATTTTTGTGATATTATCGGTTGAGTTTTGTTAATATTTCTCATCCGAAATAGATTTTTAAGAGAAAAAATTGTTTTCTAACACAATTTATTGATTAAATGTTACAAACTTTGATTACTGTAAATTGAATAGTAGACATTGATAAAGGTAAGTACATGTAAATTGAATGTTACGTCATCATTGTTCAAAATTCAGAGCTTCAACTTCCGTTTATTCGAACCTCTAGAATGCTCAGCGGCAGGGATGTCTCTCTTCAGAGTCCATCATGACAATTTATGACATGTCATAAACTGCCGCATGCAGACTCTTCAGAGCTCGATAAATTTCAAGAATTAAAAAAGAATTTTGCATCATATAAAGTGAAAATACCCATACAGTACATGTAAAGAAAATGTAAAAAACAACATGTGGCCATAGTTCAAAAAGTTGACCTGATTGAACAAAACCAATGTGATTTTTGGATTCAGCACATCAAAATTGTCCTAAATCAGCTAAAAAAAAACCCTTAGACAATAAATTTGGTGTTGACCAATGTAAGTAGCTCGAGCACGGAGCAGACCCATGCTCGGGATCACTACACGTCTTTTATTTTCCTTAATTTTCTATCATTCTCAGGCATTGTACCTGACAATGAGTGCTGTTTATTTCATGTAATATTCAACTTCTTGTGCAAAAATGAAGAAAATGCAGTACATGCCTATGTGGCTCTATGGCGTGTTTATGTTATTTATCAGCACCAATATGGTGTCCGTGCTTGGCCACCTAAAACTAGCCTGGTGGCTAGTGCTGAGCACTCTAGTCTATTCTATCTTTGTTTCTCCTGCCTACCATGTACAGTATATTGTAGGTTTCTGTAAAGTTTTTTTCTGTCACTTTAGTTTTTTTTTTATTATTATTTATCAGATCATCCACAGTCCCAAATCTTGAAATAATCAGTCTTACAGGCCACTGTTTCAATCAAACTGTCTTCTCTCTCACTGGTTTTGATTGATACCCAAAGTTAAACAGCAGGGTAAAACGCACAGCCAATAATCATGGCATGGACCCTCCTCACCTTTCTGCCTCCTTGGATTCTCCACGACAGCCATTAGGAAGTCTGTAAAACAAGTGCTAGTATCTGTGACCTCCTGCCAAAGACAGTTCATGGGGCTGACTCTCTTACCTAGTGGGCATGGCTATTTTATCCTCCAGGCAACCTTCAGAAATGAATATCAAAACTGAAAGCCTGAAGACAAGTAGGGAGACACTGGAACCACGGGGTGGGGAGGGGGGTGCAGAGAGGCAGACAGTGAAATGGGTAGTGAGAGAACACAGGAAAGAAAATGACTTGGCAGTCACCCAAGTGGATCATTACCTTCTGCTCCACAAATGTGATGTAGTGGAGAAGGTGAAACTGAGAGTTTGGAAATGAGCGGCATGCGCTGGACTGATACTTAATCATTACCACCACTGCACCATGGCAGATAGCAGCTTCTGGCTTCAAGGTGTTCTCCCCTGATGTTCACTGGAACAGATCGACAAGCTTGTTCTCCGCCTCCAAAGGGAGGAGTGTGGCGTGAAGCGATTAAAAACACACTGCCCACTTTGTAACTGTCCACTAAGTGCTTAGGCCCGGCAGGAAAATATTTGCTCTCTTTCTTGGTGTTGGTTTGATTTATTGACAGTGGAGTGTAAACACCACATGTGGAAATTCCACTTATCCACACTTAAAAAAATCTTATTGTACAGTAGTTTTTCATTGTTCACAGTTGGTGGATGCACACATCATACAACTTTCTTTTATCTACTACATTCATCAGCATGATCCCACTGTTGAAGCCGGTTTTAATTAAAGTAACCTGACTGTACTGATTAATATTACTGTTTACTTGCCTCAGATTTGGAAGGGCAGTTATGAGTCTTGACATGCTGTTTAAATCAAATGTAAGACACAAGGGGAAAAAAAACAACAACAACTCAAAATCTTATTTGCGTGTATTTAATTTTGGAAAGAACTGGTAAGTCCACTAAGGTTTATATTTTTTTTCAAGTTTTTAGAAACTAATGTGATCTACAGTATTCTCATCTTTAAGTTACTTAAATTACTTGCACAGACTTTTTTTCTTAATGAGACTATCCAGTCAGAATTCCAAAACATTATGAATACAATAAATGTAAAATGATGTATGCTAGGAAAGTGTTATTGATCCTTATGTTCTCTAAAGAATTACATTATTTGTGTGTAGATGGTGGTTTATGGGGCTTGCTGGGCATAGCCTGAGAACTAGGAAATGACATATTTATATAGATATGGAAATGCTGATTGTTGAAGCGGTAGCTTTTTTTAATCCAGTGGCACAGAAACAATGTTCTCAGTAACCCAGATCTGGAAATATTGTAGACAATTTGGCATTCTCCTCAGTCACCTTGGACCATTTAATAATTCAAATTAGTATCTTTGTAAAACACCTTCTTACTTATTTCTTAATGTAGATTTTTTCGACAGTAGCATTTTACGGAGTGATATACAGATCCATAATGAAAGTGTCAATGTCGCCCCCAAATCCAGTTTTACCTTCCTGTTCTACAATCAGTGACTGCTTAGAATGTTCAGTATGATATTCCAGTTGATATTTTAGCTCCAGGCTCAGGTGATTGCTTGAATGATAGACACTTCAAACATTCAAACTTAGGGTTGATGCTTTTTTTTTTTTTTTTTCTTTTTTAAGGCTTCAGATAAAACTGGTTCTGGTGATGCTGAACTTGGTTTCTGGGGGTACTCCATTGTTGCTTCATGGTGCTTTCCTCCACTTCTCTAGTTTCACTCCCAATGTGTTTATATACCTGAGTAGCGTATCATTAACTGGTGTTTGCTCTCCCTGCGATTGTGTTTGTCCATAAGATTGCCCCTTGTCATTTGTGCTCTGCTTTTCTGTTGTCTTTTTTCCCCTCCACCCTGAACCAGTCCTGTCTGCCCCTATTTTTGACCTGTTTCTAAGTGAAGAAGGTAGCCACAGCTGCTTGTTTATGAAGGATAACTGAACTATCAAGATTCTCTACCTGATGTTGTGTTGTCTTTAAAGAGGAGTACCTTTTACTTCATTCATTTCTGAAGACTGCAGGTGAGATTGTGTCTCACAAAGAAGCGTACAGTCCTGCAGTTCACTAATGGGACAAAAGCCTCACTAAAATCTTAATTTCCAATTGATACATATTGTGGATTCAAAATGTGATATCCAAGTTATAAATACATCTTCTATTAGAGCTAAATGCAGAATCTGGATAGTTTTACTCAGCTAGAGCGGCATATATTAAGATATAAGACTCCATCAAGATGCTTTTGAATCCAACATTCTTGGATTACCTTGCCGAGAAGATGTCGGTGATGAAAGGAGAACAGACACCAGGCAGCTCTGGTCCCAGTGTTGAGAAACAGATACCATTTGACTACAATATAATGGGCTTCTCAAAAAGGGTCTTAGCTCTGTGTGAGTGATAGTCAAGCAGCAGCATTAGACTCACTCATCCTGCTGGACACTTTGAAACTGGAGCTCAGGTCAATGAATGGATCACACCCATTAAAAACCAATTTAGACTTCTGAGAAATGGTCCATGTAATTCTCTAAACCAAAGGCTTAGTATGTCTGAAATTTAAATACAGCTTGTGACATTCTAATGCCACAATTGCATAGTCTAGTCTCTTATTTCCATTCCATGAAAGTAAACTGGGGAAAAGCATATTAGATTATCTTACCGGAGTGGTGGCTCAGTTGGTAGAGCATCCGCCCCACACCCGGGAGGCAGGGGATCAAATCCCAACCGGGTCATGCCGAAGACCATATAAAAGCGGAACTTCCTGCCGTCCAGCTTGGTGCTCAGCAATAATGGAATGGAGGAGGGAAATCTGTGGTGGCACCTTGCATGGCAGCGGCCCTCTGATTCTACATATGGGGTGTGTGTGATTAACACTGTAGATAGGAAAAACACAATTTCGTTCTACTGTACATGATTGGTTGTATGGTGGAATGACAATAAAGGGTGATTTAATTAATATATGTAGAGGTAGTAATTTAGGAAATATTTTGCAGTGGTCATACAGTTAGGTCCATAAATATTTGGAAACTGACACAAGCTTTGCTATTTTTGCTGTCGACCAAAGCATATTCAAGATAAAACTATATAACCAAGCAGACTCTGAACTTGAATTTAAGCGTATATACACTGAGGGGAAAATTATTTGATCTCCTGCTGAATTTTTAAGTTTACCTCCTTACAAAGAAGTGAACAGTCCATAATTTTTATGTTATGTTTATTTTAACAGAAAGAGGCAGAATATCAACAAAAAAAATCCAGAAAAATATTAAATAAGGGTTATAAATTAATTTGTATTTGATTGGGGGAACTAAGTATTTGATCCCCATGCAAAATGTGACTTAGTACTTGGTTGAGAAACCCTTGTTGGCAAGCAAAGAGATTGTTACAGATTGTTGAACATGTTAATTAAATAACACATATTTTCATAACAGGTAGTTGTCTTATTCCGTGGGCACTGTGTCTTTATATGCCAGATAATTATCACTGTCAAGGGCCAAAGTGGTCATCTTAAACTGATCACATTTTACAGTCAAGTGGCCAAAGATATCACAGAATGCTGAAATCAAGGATAGATAAAACACAGAAAAATGACTGATAAAATATTTAAACACACTGGTGTCATTAACTCTCATGCTTCCCTCTTAGTTTCACTGAATCTTTTACAAAAAAACAAAAAAGGTTTTCAAGCAATCAAAGGAATATAAAATTATGACTTCCAAAAACATCACCAATGGGCAAAGCTAGAATCTTTCAGTTGCGCTCAATAATGGGGAAAATGCAGATGTTTCAAACACAAAGACCTTACCTTGTGACTAAAGGGAAAAGTGCACATGTAAACTCAGGTTTTCCTTTAAAACAAAACAACTCTGCTTTGTAGACGTGTTTTGTTTGGTCATTACTTCTGCAGGCTAGCTTAAAGTTAATTAATAGTATCTACTACACCACTGACATATGTACCATTAGAATAAAGGGTAAACTATGGTAGTTTGGAGGACTGGACCGATGCAGAACATTATGGTATTTATAGTAACCATGCTGTGCCTATACCAGTAGAACCGTTTTTATAGACATTAGATATTATTTGTGATTTAATTTTCCACTGATTGGAGGTGGCCCAGGCCTTCAGTTTGACACGTATGACATAAACAAACATGGCATTTAAGTTTCAGTATCATATTTTGTTATGAACAAGTCCTGTAAACTGTTATGCATGCTTCAAGTCAATGACAGGTTTAAAGTTGTCAAGTCCTTTCTAACAGCTAAAGTTTTAAAATAGGAATTATCATATTCTGACACAAGTATAACTAGTGTCTTGCATGCAGTGATTTAAAATAATATTTAAAAATTTCATTTATTATGATCACAAAGAAAAGTGAAAAATATCTCTACAACTCAGCACCCACACAGTGTAGCTCATCTTTGAGATCAACTAAAATTAAAAATATAGTATATTTTCTCACATCATTACATTATAGAGGTAGGAAAATTGCTTGATCGTTCGATACATCGCGATGTGGACTTTTGCACCGATGCAGAACATTAATGATCAAGATCTCACTGTTTGTGCAAAAACCTGAAGTGCTAATTTTGATTGCCGTTTGTCCGCTCTCTGCTTGCCAGTGAATTTGTAAAGTTACATCATGATCTTGAAAACTGCTGTTGCACATGGTTGTGGGCTTAACTGCTTGCATCATGGGAGACAAAGGTGGAGAACAGCAACAGGTGATTAAAAAAAAACATACAGTGTTTTGAAAGCTGACTTTTGGATACATTTTGGATTTTATGAACTTGGTGGGAAGGATCAACTGAAAAAGACACACACTGCCAGCAAAAACACCCCACAAAACTCACACACCCCAGCAACATGACAAACTGGATTAAACCATACCACCCGTCCCCACCTGGAGCTAACACCAACCCTGAAGAACACACTGGGTCAAGCAAATAAAAGCATAAGGCTCCAGCCGCTCCGTGGCAGCACCCACAGTCAAAGATCTCTGGCCCCACTCAGCTAGAGAGGATGCCAGGTCAACATCCGCAGACCTCAGCCGTGGTATAACCCTTGTAAAAAAAGGTACTTTACTGACAAGGCTGTACCCTCACTGCACAATGAAACCACAACACAGGTAATGGAGTCTCTGCATAAAGCTAATTGCATAGCCATCACATGTGACTGAAGAGAAGCAACTTTATAGACTTGCTTTCTGATTAAGCATTTTCTAAATACAGAGTTTACATTTACCAGACTGATTGTATTAATTGATAAAAAAACAGTCACGTATTAAGGTAAGGGAATTTATTTATAACATGATTCCCATAGCAATTCAGTGTTTTTCCACTAAAAGATTACAAAAATAAATGCTAAAGTCTAAAAAAGGCATCAAGATGTGTTGTGAATTGTTTTGCATTTGAATTGTTAAGGGGAGAATTGTAATCCAACGTGGAGACCCCTGAAGATTCACACCTCTACTACATTCTAACATCTTGGTTTTTCGGCAACGGCTATGCTTTGCAAGTATGCCTACCATCCAAATGCAGCACAGTTTTTACATTTAAGTTTTAAAAATGTGCAGCATCAACATCCATGTTATCCAGCATACTTAATGCAATCAGCCTTACTGTGTGCAAATTGCAAATGAATTCATGCACTGCAGAGAGAACAGAGTCCCCAGGAAGAGTCCTTGGCTTTTGATTGTTTGCAGAGGACAATTGCTCGTCATTTCTGTGCAAATTCCTTTCATCTAACCTAATCATTGCTGGTACTCTAATGATGACAAGAATGATGGCTTAAAGTGCACTAAGGCAATATTAATGGATGCACCAGCAGCCTCACAAACACTGATCAATACTTTCAAATGCTTCAGAAAATTACTTCAGCAAGGGTGATGTCATTCCTCTTCATTTTAGTTGTAACTTTAGTTTATCTAAGTGATTCTTTCCACAGAGGTTCCATCCCAGGCATCTTGAGAATTGAATGTCTTTTGTTTGTTTTTGGCTCCTTGAGTTTGATTGTAAACAATATTGCTATCATAGAAGCTGATCTTCCCTGACAGTCAGCTAAAATATCATTGCAGATTTGCTCGGGGCTCTTTAGTGTGTGGGCTGCTGGGGGAGGGGGGGGGGGGGGTTTGACCGCGCTGTGCCTGTACCACGACCATCCCAAGTGTGAAGTGTGAGTGAGTGTGTAAGAGGGAGCACGAGTAAATGAAATGTGGGTGAGTCAAAGCACGAATGACAGTGTGTACATGAGTAAGCGTGAGTGATTCTCAACTAAAGTAAAGCAATAAAGCAATATTGTAGACCTATGAAAACTAAAGCAAACTGTAAAACTTAATGTTGCCTTCATTCCTAACAATCAAGCAACTTGGTAGAGTCCAATTATCTTAGCTGTACTACTTAAGCAGAGTTGCAGGAGCTGTGATTCATTTTCCTGGAGGCCTCCACGGTGCAGCAACCACCCAGGAGCTGGCAGTTCAAAAAAGAAAAAAAAGGTATTAGGGACGTTCTTCAAATACATATGGCAAAACTGACACACAATTGTGTGGGACAACATGGTGGGACAACCATCACAGTGGGGGTGTAAGCGAGTGTGATGGTCTGGCGAGCGTGCCCCCTCCTCCCCTCCTGTTCCTGGTTTCCCACTCCGGTGATGAGCACACCTGCGTGATTATCCACCTGCTGCTCCTGATGAGCCAGCGTATCTAAGGCCCAGCGTGAGGGGAGCTCATCGCTGGATCATCTGGGTTTGTAGCCTCAAGTTTGTCTAAAGTTTTTTTCTCGTTACCTTGTCTCCCCATATTTACCTCTATTTGTCTCCTGTCTTCAGGGTGCTGCCACCCGTACGTATGTTTCCTGCCTTCCACCTGGCCCGGTCCATGTTGGAGTTCCCTTCCGGACTCCACTACGCTGACTGTAAGTGTTCTTTCCTGCATTATTCTCCCATTGGAGAATCTGTCCCTTATCGTCTCTGTCTGCTCTCTCCCGTAGGCTATGTGTGCTCCAGGGGGCTCCTGTCTTGGCTGAAATTTAAGTTGGCGTTTTTGTGTTTCGCTTTTCCTTTAGTTTTGCTTTTTGTTTTCTCTTATATACATAGTGGAGAGGATCCTGGACATGCGCCGTCGGGGCCGGGGATGTCAATACCTCGTCCATTGGGAAGGACATGGGCCGGAGGAGGGGTTGTTGACCCCGGGATCATACATCTTGAATAGGCGGATGATCCGGGCTTTTCATTGCACCCACTGATTTTAGCCCAGTGGAACGCCAGGAGTCATCCCTTGAGGAGGGGGGCACTGTGATGGTCTGGCGAGCATGCTCCCCCTCCCCTCCAGTTCCTGGTTTCCCGCTCTGGTGATGAGCACACCTGCGTAATTATCTACCTGCTTCTCCAGATGGCCTGCCGTATTTAAGGCCCAATGTGAGGGGAGCTCACCGCTGGATCATCTGGGCTTGCAGCCTCAAGTTTGTCTAAAGTTTTCTCTCGTTACCCTGTCTCCCCGTATTTATCTTCTGTTTGTCTCCTGTCCTCAGGTTGCTGCCATCCACAGATGTGTCTCCCGCAGCTGATCACGCTTCAGCGGCCTTCAGCTTATCTGCATTATTGGGTCTGGTGTATTTCATCTTCCTCTTGACAAGACACCATAGATTCTCTATGGGATGTAGGTCAGGAGAGTTTGCTGGCTAATCAACCACAGTGATACCATGGTCATTAAACCAGGTATTTGTACTTTTGGCAATGTGGGCAAGTGCCATGTCCTGCTGGAAAATGAAATCAGCGTCTCCATAAAGCTTGTCAGCTGAGGGAAGCACGAAGTAAAATTTCCTGTTAGATGGCTGCCCTTACATTGGACTTGATTAAACACAGTGGAAAAACACCAGCAGATGGCATGGCTCCACATATCATCAGTGACAGCTGAAACTTCACACTGGATCTCAAGCAACTTGGATTCTGTGCCTGTTCACTCTTCCTCCAGACTCTAGAACCTTGATTTTCAAGGGACATGACTTGGCACCTGGTTTGGGGAGCCATGTCATCTGCTGGTGTTAGTCCACTGTGTTTTATCAAGTCCAATGTCAATGCAACTGTCTACCAGGACATTTAAGAGCACTTTATGCTTCCCTCTGCTTGCTTATGGAGATGCTGATTTCATATTCCAGCAGGACTTGGCACCTGCCCACACTGCTGCCAAAAGTACCCAAGTCTGGTTTAATAACTATGGTAGCACCATATTTTACTGGCCACCAAACTCTCCTAACCTAAACCCCATACAGAATCTATGAAGTTTCCTCAACAAGAAGATGAGAGACACCAAACCCAACAATGCAGATGAGCTGAAGGCCACTATCAAAGCATCCTGGGCCTTGATAACACCTCAGCAGTAACACAGGCTGATCACCTTCATGCCATGCCACAGTGTGCATGGAAATACTTTTAGTTGGCCAACATTTCTATCAAAATTATTTTTTTTAAAATTGATTTTATTTAATATTACAATTTTTGGAGAAGCTGATTTTTGGGTTTTCATGAGCTGCAAGCCATAACTATTAAAATTAAAAGAAAGAAACACTAGAAATATATCACTCTGTCTGTAATGAATCTACTGTATATAAAATATGAGTTTCATAAAATGAAACTCGTATATAAAATATGAGTTTCATTTTATGAATTGAATTACTGAAATAAATCAACTTTTTGATGATATTGTAATTTAGTGTACAGTACATATCAAATATGAGCAAAGCTCCTTTTGGCAAAATAAATCTATGTGGCACAATAAGGGAAGCAGATATCTGTTCTGCTTACCTAGCTGCTAGGCAGGAAAAATATCATTGCAGATAATCATGAACCTCGATACACAGCAGCATGTGAGATGGCACAATTCAGAAAATAAAGAAAACTTCATGTGACAAAGATAGGTACAGCCTTCTACACAAGCCCTTATTCATTGCTTTCTATAGTGAAAAAAAATAGTGGAAAATAGCTCCTTGCATTATAGATACTCTGAAATACCACAGTGGCATTTCATCAGCACATTTTCTCTTTATACATAACTACAGATACAAATTCTGTTTTTACTAAATCTGAATCCAAGCGGGAACTGACAACCGTATTAGATTGTTAGTGTCACAATGGAATATCCTTTCAAGGATATTCCAGTTGAGGTGGTATGGGCATCTGATTAGGATGCCTCCTGGACGTCTCCCACTTGAGGTGTTTCAGGCACGTCCCAGTTGGGTCAGTTGAGGTGGTATGGGCATCTGATTAGGATGCCTCCTGGACGTCTCCCACTTGAGGTGTTTCAGGCACGTCCCACTGGGAGGAGACCCCGGGGCAGACCCAGGACTCGGTGGAGAGACTATGTCTCCCAGCTAGTCTGGGAACGCCTTGGTATCCCCTCTGAAGAGCTGGAGCAGGTGGCTGGGGAGAGGGAAGTCTGGGCTTCTCTGCTTGAACTGCTGCCTCCGCGACCCGGACCTCCGGAAAAGCGGTAGAAGATGGATGGATGGATGGACAATGGAATATCCATTACCTATCATTGTCCTCTCTCACACACAGACACGTTTAATTTTCTTATTTCTTAATGTGATGTCTTTCATGCTGTAATGGGAATAAGATATAGATTTTAGATTTTTAGATTCCTTTATTAGTCCTACAAGGGGGAAATTACACGGCATCCACATGAGTGGATGAGGCAGCCACTGGTGTGGCACCTAACCCTTTCACCGTTCACAAACACATTCACATCTGGGGCCACTTTAGAGTCTCCACTTAACCTAAAGTGCATGTTTTTGGCATGTGGGAGGAAACCAGAGAAACCCATGCAGACACAGGGAGAACATCCAAACTCCACACAGATCACTGTTGGTCAGGGGCTGGGATCGAACCCAGGGTCCCCCAGTCAAGGATGAGTTGCTGTGCTGCCGCAGTGCTAACCACTCTGCCACCACGCTGCCCATAACTAAATGAGAGACAAGAATGCAGATTAAACTTTCTGAAAGCATATTCAGTGATGTGAAAAAGTGTTTGCCTCCTTCCTGATATCTAATTTTTTTGTATATTTGTCACACTTAAATGATTCAGACCATCAAACAAATTTAAATGTTAGACAAAGATAACACAAGTAAATACAAAATGCAGTGAAGGTGTTTATTATTTAGGGTTAAAAAAAAAATCCAAACCTACATGGCTGTGTGTGAAAAAGTAAAACATGAATTATTCTCTCGGCGCCACACCAGTCGGCTGCCTTTTGCAACAGCGGCTCGATTCCGAGTTTTTTTTTTCCCTTCCTCTCTCTTTTGATCACTTTTTTTTTCACCCCACTTATATCACGGACACACAGATCGTCCCAAATGTCTCCTGAGCCGGTGGACGGAGCCACTGTTTATAGCAGGATACGATATAACAGGGAAGAGCTGCTAGCATTTAACCGCCACCCGGTCCCACTGGAAAAACTCGACATACCGAGAGAACTGAGGCGAAAACGCCGCGGCTGCCGGGCTGGAGTAAGGCGGAGGACAAAAAATATAAGGTACAGACCCTCCCTTCCATCTGTTGTCATGGGAAATGTACGGTCGATACTGGGAAAGTTAGATGAGCTAGCGGCTATCTCCCGTTATGATAGCACTTACCGGGAGTGCTCTCTCCTTTTGTTTACTGAGACGTGGCTAACTGAACTAGCAGCAGATGCTAACATTGAGCTGGAGGGTTTTCACATGATACGAGCTGACCGAACACCAGAGAGTGGCAAAACTAGGGGCGGTGGAGTGATAATGTATGTTAACAACAACTGGTGTAGACCGGGACATATCACTGTTAAACAACGACACTGCAGCAAAGACATTGAGTTGCTAGCTGTTAGCATGAGGCCTACATATCTCCCGAGAGAACACTCACACGTGATCTGCATTGTTGTTTATGCAAATCCGACGGCGAACGCTGGGACAGTGCGTGACGTCATCCATTCAGTAACCAGCAGGCTGCAGACAGAACACCCAGATGCTCTTCTCCTCATCTCAGGCGATTTCAACCACGTTTCACTGTCTCCCATTCTGCCCACTTTCACCCAGTATGTCACATGCCACACTAGAGACAATAAAACACTGGATTTGTTCTACGCAAACACTAAGGAGGCGTACACCTCATCACAACTCCCCCCACTTGGGAGATCGGATCACAACTTGGTTCATCTCCGACCGGTGTACAAACCCCTAGTGCACAGACAACCTCCGGCCATGCACACTGTGGAGTTATGGTCTGAGGAGACAATGGACACTCTAAAGGACTGTTTTGAAGCCACTGCCTGGAAGCAGCTCTGCGATCCACATGGTGAGGACATCGATGGCCTCATTCACACCTTCACGGGCTACCTCAGCTTCTGTGTGGACAAATCCGTTCCCACCAAGACCATACGGCGTCACTCAAACAACAAACCCTGGATCAACCCTGAGATAAAAACACTTCTGAGAGAGAAGAAGAGGATCTTCAGGTCGGGGAACAGGGAGATGCTGAAGTCCGTACAGAGGGAGCTGAGGAGAAAGATCAGAGAAGGCAAGGACAGCTTCAGGAAGAAGATGGAGGACAAGCTGCAACAGAGCGACATCAGCGGGGTCTGGAGAAACCTCAAAACCATCTCAGGGCTCCAGAATACCTCCCCCCAGGCCACGGGGGGCAGGGAGTGGGCGAACAACCTGAATCTGTTTTTCAATAGATTTGACCAACCGCCCTCCCCCCTGTCTGCACAACAACCACTGCTGCCTCTAAGAAATCAAGTCCTGCTGCCCACTCCCCACTCCACCGACCCCCCCCCCCCCACTCCCAACACACAGCCCCCCATCCTGACCCTGACCAAGACCCAGGTGAGGACGGAGCTGAGGAAGATCAAGGCGAGGAAGGCGTCGGGACCGGACGGCATCAGCGCAAAGCTCCTCAAGTCCTGTGCAGACCAGCTGTGTGGGATTGTGAGGAGACTCAGGTCTTTTGGTGTACAAGGGGCGCTGCTGAAGTCATTCTATGACACGGTGGTGGCATCAGCCATCACTTTTGGAGTGGTCTGCTGGGGCAGTGGCATTACTGCAGCCGATAGGAAGAGACTGAACAAACTGATTAAGAAAGCTAGCTCTGTCCTGGGGCAACGCCTTGATCCGATGGAGGAGATAGGAGAGAGAAGGACGGTGGCTAAACTGTCATCTCTGCTGGAGTCCGAGTTCCACCCTATGCAGGACATACTGAATGCACTGAGGAGCTCATCTAGCAGCAGACTACATCATCCCAGGTGCACAACCGAGAGGTTTCGTAGGTCCTTCCTACCAACGGCTGTCAGACTGTACAACCTAAGCAGGGCTGCTCGCAGAGATAGCAAAAAGACGTAACAAACTAATAGTTTTTTGGGTTTTTTTTTAATGCAAAAGATGCAATAGACTTACACAATGGTCCTCTCCGGCATACAACTAGGAACATACCGGTCGCTATGGAGGGTGAGAATATGTATGGGCACATAATCATACCATGTAGGATAACTAAATAGACGGTTATGCTGTTTCATCCCACCTAGCAACAATGCTCTGCACTGTGTGTGTTTATATATTTACATATTTATTCCATCTAGCTACAGTGCTCTGCACTGGGTGTGTTTATATTTATATATCTATATATTTATTCCATCTAGCTACAATGCTCCGCACTGTGTTTTTATATATCTACATATTATTCCATCTAGCTACATTGCTCCGCACTGTGTGTGTTTATATACTTGCATATTTATTCCACCTAGCTGCAATGCTCCGTACTGTGGGTGTTTATATATTTACATATTTATTCCATCTAGCTACAATGCTCTGCACTGTGTGTTCATATATTCATATATTTATTCCATCCAGCTACAATGCTCTGCACTGTGTGTCTGTGTGTGTGTGTGTGTGTGTATATATATATATTTTATAGTAATATGTACATATGTATATTAGCTGCTCTTGCTTGCTTGTTTTTTTTTTGTTTTTTTTTGTTTTTTTCTTGCCTTCTGATTGTTGCTCTGAGTGTTGCTATCCCTGTGCTGTTGCAATCCTGGAATTTCCCCGTTGTGGGACTAATAAAGGCTTATCTTATCTTATCTTATCTTCTCTTATCTTTACATATAGTTGGCTCTCCAAAAGCCGCTGCACCACTCACCTCATGTGGACCCTGTGTTCCTCTATGGAGCGGGAGAAAACCAGGATGTCATCTAAGTAAACAAAGACGAACAAGTTCAGGAAATCCCTCATAATGCCATTAATTAACCTTTGGAACACTGCTAGGGCATTGGTTACACCAAAGGGCATGACAAGGTATTCAAAATGGCCCATAGGTGTCCAAAACCCGGTCTTCCACTCGTCCCCCTCCCTTATACGGATCAAGTGGTACGCATTCCTCAGGTCTAACTTAGTGAACACAGTTGCCCCTTGAATGAGTCCGTAGGCTGAGTTCAGAGGTAGCGGATACTTGTCCTTGATGGTGATGGTGTTCAACTCACGATAGTCTATGCAAGGCCTAAGGGTTCCGTCCTTCTTACCCACGAAGAAGAAGCCTGCCCTTACTGGGGAGGATGAGGGTCTGATGATTCCCGCCTGAAGTAACTCCTTAATATACGTCATCATCATCTCCCTTTCAGGGCCAGATAAGCTGTACAGCTTACTGGTAGGCAGTCGTGCCCATTGCTGGAGGTTGATGGTGCAGTCATACTGCCTGTGTGGGGGTAGAGACAGAGCTTTAGTCTTACTGAAAAAAGGGGCAAGGTCATGGAACTCCTCAGGCACAAGGATCAGGTCAGGGGGCGCCTCTGGGCTAGGGTCTCGGAGTGAAACAGGTGACCAGGGCGGGAAGAGAAGGCAGGAAGATAAGCAAAAATTGCTCCAGTAATTTTACCTAAGGCCCTATCAATAGAGTGGTTATGCAGTCTCAGCAAGGGGAACCCTAGGATTACCTCAGAAGAAGCGGGAGGGGGGCTAGGAATTGGAGGTGTTCTTGTTGGTTACCAGAAACTGTAATTGAAATGGGGGGAGTCATCATAGTGATGGTGGTTAACATAGACCCGGATAGTGAGACCGCAGGGGTAGGCAGGGCCATAGCAACAGTGGGAATCTACAAATGGGACATCAACTTGTCAGAAATAAAGTTTTGTTCCACCCCTGAATCAATTAGGGGGGAAGTGGAATGTTCAAATGAATTAAATTGGAACAAAATGGGCAAGGAAAGTGTTAGAGGGGCTTTTGATTTTGACTCCTCATCCATCAATCCCCCTACTGTGACTGACGGGCAGAGTCGTTTTGGCACTCCGGACAGTCAGCAACAAAATGCCCGGCAGTACCACAATAAAAGCACAACTCTGCATCTTTTCTGCATTGACGTTCAGCGGGTGAACAACGAGTGCACCCAAGCTGCATAGTTTGGCAACTTCCGGTGCCAAACTTGGAGCAAGTGCCAGGAGGCGGGGCGCAGAAAGCGCAGTGCGAGGAGGAGGGACAGTGTACAGAGGTTCAATCACGGAGACGGTTGTCTAACCGAATAGCTAGAGAAATTAGACTGTCGAGCAAGGGTTGTTCATCCCTGGCCGCCAACTCATCCTTGAGCGTAGAGTTTAGCACCAACAGAAACACGCCCCTAAGTGCCACGTCATTCCAACCGGATTCAGCAGCGAGAATGCGGAAGCGAACGGCATAATTGGCTACTGTTTGGGTGCCCTGTCTAGAACTTAGCAGGCGATTAGAAATGTCTCTCTCCCGCTTAGAGTGGCCAAAAACCTTCTTGAACTCACAAGTACATTTATGGTAAGGAACGTTAGGATCTCCGGAACTGCTAACAAATGCCTGCACCCACTCAAGGGTGAGGCCATCCAAAAGCGTGATTAAATAGCTTACTTTGCTTTGGTCGGTTGAAAAATCAGTTGGGGTTCTTTGGAAAACTAACTGGCACTGTAAGAGGAACCCTTTGCAACCCCTCATCCTTTCGTTATAGCAGGCGGGAGTTGGGATTGAACGGGCTTGGCCAGCTGGTGCAGATACAGCAGATGAGGCAGCGGCGGCAGCTGACGGAGGAGAGCCTGTGACTGCCGGGCTAGACAGGGCGAAAGAAGCCAGTTGATTCATGAATTCCCTCAGCTGATTCTGAGTTATGGTAGATGGGTGCACTAACTGATCAATGTTACTCTCAACTGCAGTGAGACGTTCTAACGGGGAACCTGTTGCAGTGCCTGCCGGATCCTGAGACTGGTGGAATTGTAATGACATGTTTCAGGCTAAGACAGGACCTAAGGAGCACAGACCACAACAGATTAACAGGTAAAGTGCAAGGTAGTGATTTATTTACAGTAATTGTGGTTGTACTGCTGGGACAGGAGCACTGTAGAGGGCAGAGGAAAAATAGGATGTTAATGTCAAATTTATCACTGGCAAGTAGTTCTATATTGAGAGGGTTGAAGTGTGAGACAAAAATTACGTGTTCTGCTTGCAGGTGGAGGCTCTGAGCGAATTAAGCTGAGACTGCAAGCAGGTGGTGAAAGCTCCAAGGTGAAGGTGAGCAAGGACCTCCGGGGGGGTGGGGGGGTTGCGTGCAGTCCTCCTGAGACTCAGGCCTTCCAGAGGCAACAGGCAGAGGCACAACAAGGTGGGAGAGATTTGGCAGTGGAAGATGGAGATCTCACAACAAACAGGTAACAAAGCAGGCTTACTTGGTTCTGTGGTAGCTGGGGAGTCTGGGCTAGGGTCGCAAGCGAGCTGGAGCACACACACAAGAAGGGCTGGAGCTGGAGCTTGGCAAGCTATTGGTCTCGGGGCAAAGCTGGTTGTGGTGTTGAGACAATTCTACAGAGAGTGATGACAGCTCACCCCTTAAATAGGGTGGAGTCCAGTAGCTGCACGGCTGAAGCAGATAGATGATTAATCATGTGTGTGTATTTGCTTGCTCACCGCATGCCATGACAGCAATGTCTGTGACATGTTTTGTTCAAAATACCTCAGGGTTTAAATATTTAGCACCATTTTCCATCCAGATTAAACACCCTTCTTCAAAATGATCTGTTTAAATGCATGTTGCTTTAAATGCTAATGAGACCCAGTCCACCCACATTCCCTCTTTGTCACTTCTGAGATATCCAGTTTAGTCTAATGTTAGCTGGATGTATTGTAGCTGTTTTTTGCAGAACCAGGACTCATTGGAATGATATCTGAACTAATTAATGTAAAAGTGACTAAATTTAACAATGTAAACGCCCAAATACAGGGGCATCTCAATAAATTAGAATCTCAGTGAAAAGCTGATTTATTTCAGTTAATTCAACTGAAAAAGTGAAACTCAAATATTATATAGATTCATTACATACAGACTGATATGTTCGAAGTGTTTTTTTCTGCTAATTTTGTTGATTTTGGCTTACAGCTAATGAAAACCCCAAATTCAGTTTCTAAAAAAATGAATATCACATAAGATTAATTAAAAAAAAGATTTTTCATAGAAATGTTGGCCGACTGAAAAGTATGTCCATCTACACACTCAATACTTGGTTGGGGTTCCTTTTGCATGAATCACTGCATCAAAGCGATGTGGCATGGAATTGATCAGCCTGTGGTACTGCTGAGGTGTTATGATGCTGAGGTTGCTAGCCAGTCAAGCCCAGCGATACCATAGTCATTTAACCAGGTTCTGGTACTTTTGGCAGCGTGGGCAGGTGCCAAGTCCTGCTGGGAAATGAACCCAACAGCAGAAGCAAGCTTGAAGTGCTCTAAAATTTCCTGGTAGATGGCTACACTGACTTTGGACTAAATAAAACACAGTGGACCAACACTAGCAGACGACTCAGCTCCCCAAATCAGGTGCTAAGGTCTTGTCATTTGTAAATCAAGGTCCCAGAGTCTGGAGGAAGAGTGGAGAGACACAGAATCCAAGTAGCTTGAGGTCCAGTGTGAAGCATTCCATGCATTCCATGCTTCCCTCTACTGACAAGCTTTATGGAGACGCTGATTTCATTTTCCAGCAGGACTTGGCACCTGCCCACACTGCCAAGACAGGGATCCTAGCTGCTGGTATCACAACTAAAAATAATAACACAGACTGGACAAAAAAAGAACATTCTGACATGAGTGCAGTGCAGAATCCCCCGCCTCTGTTGTCTTTGAAGATCCTCATATGTCTACTCAAGGAGAGCGGTTTTCATCTTTTCTATATAAGTATTGAGGCAGAACCAAGTTATGATAAGCCTATCATCCATGAATATAGAACAAAAATAGTTGTATACATCCCATAATTGTAGGTCAGGATCCCAAGGTGAAGCTGTGTAAAAAGTTTGGTGACCCTAGCTTTATTCATTCTATAGTAATAGAACACATGGAATGCCAAGCTTGACCTTTTGACCACGAGGTCAGGGTATAAGGTGTCCAAGGTGTGTCTTCGATACAGCTAGGGTATTTGTTTGAAACGCCTATGTCATTTCTTTCAGTAGTTATCACGTTTACCAGATTGACAGAACAATTGACCTTGAGGTCTAGAATTCCTGCAAAAATCATTTGATCGTAGCCAATACATTATGTGCATCATCAGAGTATATCAAACCCTTGTACCAAGTTTCAAAACAATTGGAACAAAACTGTTAGAGGAGTTGATTTCACAAAAGGGAGACAGATGGACAGATGGATGGATGGATGGATGGATGGATGGATGGATGGATGGATGGATGGATGGATGGATGGATGGATGGATGGACGAATGAACCAATTGTCCAATACCATAATCCCCTTTCAGTCTTTGACTGGTGGGGTATAAGAAATCACATGCTGTAATGGAGACAAAATGGTTCTTTAGCCACCTCTGTAGAGGCATTTATTGATAAAACATCAGTTTTGACACTGAAGAGGCTCCCGTTCCAATACCCTGATCACTACTTCTCCTCTTGTGGTATGGGCTCATCAGGCTGGAGAGCCTTCACTGAGATCCAGTGATTAGTGGGGACTGTTAGCATCACAAATAACATCAGTGCCAACCACTTGACTAAAACAAAGCTTGTTTCACTATGAAGCTGTTTATTGAGAAGTGACTGTCTTCACACTGTTGAGATGTTCTTCAGACCCACAGGCTTAATAACAGGAGGTTGTCACTGCTGTTAGCCTAGTACTAATATGCTACTTGAAATAAGAGAAAACATGCATGCTTTTCTCTACACAACTGTATCATTGGATTTGCATGTTATGGTGAGTATAACAGTTAGGGTTAGCCGTTAACGATAGCTTAACCAATTGTTATTTTTGATTGGCCGTTACTGTGCATCACAATGAAAAACCTTTGCCAAATCAAACAAGGCACTAATGAGCAGGCAGAAAACAGACTGGTTGAAAATTGGGCTGTAAAAGCTTTTATAATGAGTTGTAAAACAGCACACAATTTATTGATTAAGCCTTAAAAAACTAGATACATATTTGACTAAGGATATCACAGCTTTAAATTAATCTATGGAAATGGCAATACAATATTGTTTAAGTCAAATGTAACTTCAATGTTAGATCAAGTATCATTTAATAGCTTTACTTGTTTTTCACCTGAAAAGGTCTTTTTCAGATGCCATACCAACATGTGATTGGTTTTCATAAGTGTGTAACTGTTTACAGTGTGGAAATAGACCTTATAGCTCACAGGCCAAGACTACAAAATGGTCTTTTTTTACATTCAGACTTTTCAATTTGCAGATTTGTTTGTATGCATGATTTTGAGGGTTGACCAGAGATATCAGGTTAGAGCGCAAGCTTTGAGCGTCACAGCAGCATTGATAAATCTAAAAAAAGAAAATTACTGTTTTTATTTATGGGGCAAACCTTTCAGATGGAAGGATATTAAGGTGCTGCATACACTGGTATTGCTGTATGGCCACTATTGAGCCAGGGGATTTACCATACCATTTCCTACAGAAACATATTGGTCCACAGCCTTCAGACTGAGGCTGCAGTCAATCATGTTTGAGTCTTTTATGAAATCGGTGGTATTTACTGTAGAAAAAGACTTTTGTTTCCTGAATTTAAGGTAGTGCCTCCCCAGTGGGCTGCTGTGCTATATTGTATTACTAAATAAATGTGGAGACAGCCTTTATTTAAAACCATTTCTTTATGCTCTTGGGCATTGTAACTTATAAGAGGAAAGTTTTCGAGCAGGGGTGTTCAAAAGCAAAACATTTTTCACTGTATTTACCTTGTTATATCAAGAACTGACAAAATAATATTTGTATAAGAGGGAGGCTTATACAATCATAATGGAATCACCTTCTAATTTGCAATCTCAAAACAAATGCCTGCATTAAATTAACTCTGCTAATTAGTCTTCAGTTAAAAAGATTCCTTCCACACTTTGTTGAGCAGTTGCACCAAAGTGATAAACCTGAATCATGGCTCCAACGTAATACATGTCAATTGAAACAAGGCAGAGGACTATAAAACCTCTTCAAGAAGGTAAATCATCACAGAAAGTAACAAACGATGTTGATTGTTCCCAGTCAGCTTCGTCTAAAATCTGGACCAAGTACAAACAGCATGGGAAGGTTGTAAAAGGGAAGCTTACTGGTAAACCAAGGAAGATATCAAAGCGTTAAGACAGAAAACTTAAAGCAATATGTTTTGAAAACAGAAAATTCACAACAAAACAAGGGTGTCGTGGTTCCCCCTCCTCTGCCTGTTGCCGTCGTGGTCCCCTCTCCTCTGCCTTACACTGTCGTGGTCTCCTCTCCTCTGCCAGATACTGTCGTGGTCCCCTCTCCTCTGCCAGACGCTGTCATGCTCCCCTCTCCTCTTCTAGATGCCGTCGTGGTCCCGTCTCCTCTGCCAGATGCCGTTGTGGTCCCCTCTTCTCCGCCCTAGGTTGTCGTGGTTCCCCCTCCTCCGCCCAAGGCCATTGTGATTCCCTTTCCTCCACCTGACATCATCGTGGGATCTCCAACTCCTTTCCCCTTCTACATGGGGCTTCCCCATGGGGCAGCCACCTCCTGGGCCACCCCTTCTGTTTAGATGGCTAAAAAACTCTGGTCAACCACCTGACGGACTGTGCCATTGGATTGGGTGGCCCATGTTCTCCGGCAGGCCACCCGACTCTTACCACCATGCAATCTGCCAGGCCTGGGACTTCGGCCGGCCACTGGACCTGTCTAGCTCTTTGGTCCAGGGGGCCTAGGTCCCTGGTTCTGCCTGGTGTGGCTCCTGAGTGGGTTTTTTTGTTTTCTTGTTTCCCCCTAGCCTGGGTTTTGCTGGGGTGTGAGTAATGGGAGTTCTTATTTTCTCTGGTTTGTTTTGGTCCCTCTGTGCCTGTGTCCCCCTCCTCCCGCCCGGCGTGGGGTTGTTTTCTGTCTTTTGGTGGGGTGGGTTCTTAGTGTAGGTGGGTCCTTTTTCTTCCTTTGATGTTTCCCGGGGTGTCTGGTGACAACCCCTTGGGGGGGGGGGGGGCTCTGTCACGATCTGTGCACAGGGGGATTTCACTGAGCTCTGTCTCTGCCTTTTTTTCCTTATTTGTATATTTTTTTTTAATTCTATTCCTGTTATGTTATCTTTAGTTGGTTTTCACATATTCTGTATTGTTTCTTCGTATGACTTATTTTCCTGTTTACGTTCATTGCAGTTTTGTTATTGGCTTTATTAATCATCTCTTTATACTTGTATATTGCCGGTTCCTTTTTTCTCTCTCCGGGGTTGCAGCTGTCAGAGGCTCTTTCGGGTTCTTCCCTGGTTGTGGGTGGTGCCCCTATCAAGTTGTCAGCCCCGTCTCCTCTTCTCATGACTCACAGCTGATTGTCATCATCTTCTTCCCCAGCCGGCTCATGTGATTCACACCGGTTATCATTTGTGTTTAATTGTTTCTGGCCCTATTTAAGGGCTATTTAAGGGCGGTTATTTCTTTTCCGTGTGCTGGTGTCTCAAGTATCATTTACGTCTGAACCCTGTCCTTGTTCAGACGCTTGTATTCTGCCTTTCTCCCTTTTGCTCTTAAGTTTTGCTTTGTGCACTTTTGGGATTTTTTGTTTTTGTTAATAAATTTCATAAACTGCAGTTCAGCGCGTGTGTTTCTCGTCCCTGACCCGAGGGGCAATTCATGACAAGAGCTTCAGTTCAGCATGGAGACGTCAACTTCTGCATGCAGCCTAGGACGCACCTTACCACTGTGTGCAGCCTCTCCCACACCCTGCTATGATCCGCTCCTCCTACGTGGGATCTTGTAAGCAATTCTACCATTTATTACTCTGCTCTACTATCTCCTCTGTGTGTCATCGGACTAATCTGTGCACAGGTGGACTCATCTTCCTGGCAGACCAGGACCATTCCTCTTGGGAGGAATGTTAAGTTCATCCCTTCCCCACCTGTGGTGTATGTGGCGGCACCTATCTCCGTTTCACTGACCCTAGGCCACACAGCTACTGTGAGTAGTGAAAGCTACAGTGGGTGGGTGGGTGGGGGGTGGGGGGGGGGGGTCAGTCCTCTGGTAGCTCTGTGCGTTAATTTTCCTTTCCTCATTCCATTATGCTGAGCACTTAGCTGGAAGGCAGAAAGTACCATTTTCATATGGTCTATGGTATGACCGTGCCGGGATTTGATCCCCTGCCTCCCGGTTGAGGGCTGATGCTCTACCAACTAGGAGACCACTCCGATGTGCAGCTTCCTTTAAGCGACTGTTATTATTGAACTGAACTGTTACCCCTTCTTGACTGGGCCGTGGCCTTTCCCCTGCAGTTTTCACTGTATATATCAGCACAAGAGATTCACTTACCTTCACTGGACCTCTACAACAGGGAAGAGGATGTGGAGCTGCTGACAGTCTCCACAGTCTGCTGCTCTTTGATCTGTAAGGCCATAATTAATAAAATCAATCGTCCAATTGTGTGCCGCAGACTGCTCCTCCCTCTCTCTCTCTCTCTCTTCCTTACGGGGTTGTCAGACTTCCGTCGTTACTACCTGTGCACATTAAAATCATTGTTAATCTGTTAACAGAGTCTGTTGTCTGCTTCTGGGTCAGAACACTAAATCATGTCAGTATGTCTCCATCCGCCAGGCCCAGCAGACACTGCAGA
Organism: Pholidichthys leucotaenia; assembly: GCA_020510985.1. Lineage (NCBI taxonomy): Eukaryota > Metazoa > Chordata > Actinopteri > Cichliformes > Pholidichthyidae > Pholidichthys > Pholidichthys leucotaenia. Next base: position 15,839,369 of record CM035838.1, read on the forward strand.
CAGTGTAAGTGTGTGCCGTCTTGACATTGCAGAAGCCCGTTTAGATCAGGTTATATACCAGCAGCAGGTAATTTTGAATCAACTTAGGCAGATTAACCTTTTGAGTGTGTATGTCGCCGAATTGCGACATAGCCCCTAGTGGTCAAGAGTGGTAAATATTTTTTGTCAATAAAATAGTTCAGATTTCCAAGGCTATAACTTGAAAGTTGGAAGAGCTAAAGGCTTAATGTAAAATATGATCCCAAGTTTCTGATAGGAATACATTTATGCATCTAATTTGCATAATGTCACGGCACCTCTTTAAATTCCATAACTCAGTCAAAATTGGACTTTGGACGTATTTACACAAAAAATGGTTCAGTCTTTTGACACCATTTTTTGTACAGAGTTACCTCATCATCTTATCTTCAAAGTATATAAAAAGAAATCAGTACATTTAAAAAAACCTCAGAAAATTCTCACTTACTTTTGACAAAGAAGGGCTGGCTGGTTGGGTGGCGAGGCTGCTGCATTTTCACCCATCATGCTCCATATTTTGCATTCTGACGGTAATTTAAAATCTCTACCACATCTACAAAGTCTTGTGATTATCCCACATAAATTTCGCTTGTATCCTGTGGCTATTTTCCGCGTACAAAGCCGAAAAATTGATGGTGACGATCGTGGCCATATTAGCTTTTTGGACTAACTGCTACAAACAGGAAAAGGAAATGAGGAGTTCTTCTTCTCTGGTGTATTGCGTGTCATCCACTGTGTCCTCCAACGGATGTCTGCCACCTTTTGAAACTGGCATATCAGTACAGTCAGTACAAATTCCCAATGCAGACGATCATGTCAGAGTGAGAAGGCAGGTGCAGAGCCGCGCTCTGCCACTAGGGACATGCAAATTCTCACACTCAAATGAACAGCTTGACCAACTCACTGCTGCCCCTCACATGCTGGGCACGTCTGCGGCACCGGCTATTCCACTGCCCCCCTTTCCCCCGCCGGTACCCCTCAGCAGATAACACCAGTTACTTCACCAGTCCATTTTAGCGGTAAATTAGGTGAAGCCCGGGGTTTTCTCCTTCAGTGTAGCCTTGTGTTTCAGCAGGTTCCAGAGGATTTTTCCACCAGCCAAAGTCGTATTAGCTATGTGGTGAATTTGCTGGCGGGGCAAGCCTTAGCTTGGGTATACTTGGGTATATATTTATTCCACCTAGCTGCAATGCTCCGTACTGTGGGTGTTTATATATTTACATATTTATTCCATCTAGCTACAATGCTCCGCACTGTGTGTTTATATATTCATATATTTATTCCATCCAGCTACAATGCTCTGCACTGTGTGTCTGTGTGTGTATATATAGTAATATGTACATATGTATATTAGCTGCTCTTGCTTGCTTGTTTTTTTTCTTGCCTTCTGATTGTTGCTCTGAGTGTTGCTATCCCTGTGCTGTTGCAATCCTGGAATTTCCCCATTGTGGGACTAATAAAGGCTTATCTTATCTTATCTTATACACTATAATGGACAGTCCCGATTATCAAAGCTACACCTATGATCAGTTCATGTTAGAATTCACTTAAGTATTTGATCATTTCAAACGGGTCAACATTAACACCACCTGCCTTCTCAACTTCCAAGAGCGGGCCAGGTCCATGGCCGATTACTTAATGTTTTTTCGGGTTGTGTCTACTGAGGTGGGGTGGGAGAACGCGTCTCTCTGCAGCATTTTCACACGTAGTCTCAGTCCTAGCCTGTGTGACAAACTTGCTCAGTTAGAAAAGCCCTCTTCTTTGAACAAGCTAATTTCCCTGGTCATCAGCTAGATAGTCACCTTAGAGAACAATCAAACAAGCATCATCAGACCAGCAGCTTGTTTTCTCAGCTGCGCTCCCCCACCCAGCTCTGCCTCCCAGCCCTTCCATCACCCAAGGCCGCTGATACCGTTGAGCCCATGCTATTGGGCCGGTCTGGATTACCACCTGCTAAACGCCCAATTACCACCTGCCAAAGACCTCAGGTTGGCCATGTATTGTGCCAGCTCCGAACATGATGTTACTCACTGCCCCAGTCAGCCAAAATGGGGGATCCATTCATCACAGTAGGGGACAAAAATGGACAAAAGGTCTAATTCCCTTACTCATTTTTTGTTACCCATTCGTTTTGCCACGGTTGAACTGAATCCAGCACTACAGCTCTCATCGATTCTAGCATGGTGCAAAGCTTTATTTCATAGAGTCTGGCAACCTAGCTAAAGCTCCCATGCCAAGAACTTGAGGTTCCATTAAATTTGGTAGCCATCTCAGGGAAGCCACTCACTAGGGTTACTAAGAAGACTTCCTCATCTCTATTCTAGTTTCAGGCAACCACAGAGAGCATTTAAGGTTTTTTGTTTTACCCGTCTTGGCTGCCCCTGTTATTTTGGGCTACCCTTGGTTAAACCTACATAACCCAGTTATTGATTGGCAGGAAGGGAAGGTTTTTTGATTTAGCACCTTTTCTTTATCCACTTGTCTACAGTTAACAGCATGTTCTCCTTCAGTCCCTATCAGCTCATTACCCACCCAAACACACAACCTCTCCAAGGTTCCCCCAGAATCATCTCCTAGGTTTGGCGGTCCTTTTGCAAACTCATCAGAGCAACGGTCAACATGACCTCAGAGGATCACCCCCAGAGTAACGGTCAGTGTGAACGAGCAAACCAGGAATTGGCGGCAGCCCTCAGGTGTGTTACAGCAACCAACCCAGCATCCTGGAGTTCATTCTTACCATGGATTGAATACTCCCATAATTCTGCCACCTCCACTGCTACAGGCCTCTCCCCCTTTGAGGCCTCGCTGGGCTACAACCCACACCTGTTCCCCACCTCGGAGGAGAAGGTTGTTGTGCCTTCCATCCAGGCCCACAGCAGGTGTTGCCTCCATTTCTGGAGAACTACCAGAGCTGCCCTCCGCTGCACTGCTGACCAAAACTCCGAGATTGCCAACCGACAGAGGACCCTGGCCCCTGCATACTGTGTGGCGCAAAAGTTATGGTTGTCCACTAGTCACATCAATCTTAAAACCGATTCCAACAAACTGTCTCCTCGCTTCATTGGGCCTTTTTCCATCGCTAGCAATGTTAATCCTGCAGCTGTGCGCCTTGCTCTGCCCCACTCTGTCCATATCTGCCTCACTTTCCATGTTTCACAGGTGAAGCCAGTTTCCACTAGTCCCCTCAGTTCACCCACCAAGCACTGCTGCCCCCTGAAAGGGTCAAGGGGGGACCAGTTTACAAGATCAATTGCATCATGGATGTTTGACACAGAGGGTGAGGGTTTCAGTACCTTGGGGACTGGGCTGGGTAAAGGCCAGAGGAGAGATCTTGGCCCCGAGGTCCTTCATCACCGATCTGCAAATGGTCCGGGCTTTTCATCATGCCCATCTGGACAAGCTTGTTTTGATGCCAGGAGATGCCCACTGGCGAGGGGGGGGGGGGGTACTGTAGTGATCCAGGCCTCACACTATTTTTTTCTCCCCCTAATTATTCTCATGTCTCACAGCCGCTGTAGCCCCACACCTGCCACCTTTAAATAAAGGGCAGAGCTTCAGTTCAGCATGGAGACGTCAACTTCTGCATGCAACCTAAAACACACCTCGCCATTGTGTGCAGCCTCTCCCACACCCTGCTACAACCTTCCTCCTATGTGGAATCTTGTAAGCAATTATACAATTTATTACTCTGCTCCACTATCTCCTCTGTGTGTCCTAGGACTAATCTGTGCACAGGTGGACTCATCTTCCTGGCGGACCAGGACCATATCTCTTTGGGGACCAGAACCATCTCCGTTGGGCAGGAACCCCCATCTCTCCTTGCACTTCCCTGTAAGTGGCTGTTATTATTGAACTGAACTGTTACCCTTTCTTGCCTTGGCTGAGGCCTTTCCCCTGCACTTTTCACTGTATATACAGTATCAGCACAAGAGATTGACTCACCTTCATTGGACCTCTATAATCGGGACGAGGACATGGAGCCACTGGCAATTTCCACAGCCTGCTGCTCTTCGATCTGCAAGGCCATCCATCAATCCATCTTCTTCCGCTTAATCCTTTTTGGATTGTGGGGGGGCTGGAGCCTATCCCAGCATCTTTGGGCGAGAGTCAGGGTACACCCTGGACAGACTGCCAGTCCATCGCAGGGCCAACACAGAGAGACAGACAACCATTTGCTCTCACAGTCACACCTAAGGACAATATAGAATCTCCACTTGATGCCAATTAACCTAACTTGCATGTTTTTGGTATTTGGAAGGAAACTGGTGAAATCCCAGAGTAAACCCACGTAGACACAGGAAGAACATGGAAACTCCACACAGATGACTGTTGGTCAGGGGCTGGGATCGAACCCAGGATCCCCTGGCCAAGGGTGAGTTGCTGTGCTGCCGCAGTGCTAACCACTCCGCCACCGCGCTGCCCACTGCAAGGCCATAATTAATATAATCAGTTGTCCAATTGTGTACCACAGACTGCTCATCCCTCTCTCTCGCTCTCTTTCTCCTCCTTACATGGTTTTCAGTCTCTCCTCCCGTCATTATTACCTACACACAATAAAATCATTGTTAATCTGTTAACCGAGTCTGTTGTCTGCTTCTGTGTCTGGAAAATAAATCATGTCAGCAAATTTCCACAGCTATTGATGATTTGGGGCTGCATGTCAGGTAATGGTATGGGGGAGATGGCAGTCATTACATCTTCAACAAATGCACAAGTTTACATTGAAATTTTAGCCACTTTTTATTCCAAATAATAATTCCTTCAAAAAAGGCATATAGGGTACCATTACCACCAGTCAACAGCAGACTTTTCTCGCCATGCGTCAGTGCTCTTGGTAGTTTTTGCCAGCGCATAGTACATTGTTCCTGGTTTGCGTCACACCATGTAATAAAGGGACTACAGATGGAAATTTGTGAGAATGCTATAAACAGGTACATAGCATCTTTACCCTGTGCTTAATGTTTTGTTTTGTTTTGTTTTTTTTCTGTAAGGTCCCTGACAAATAAATCAATTAACTATAACTATAATTACCTGTGGACAGTGCAACCGCTTTGCACTGCCAGAAGGGGTCTCATTTCAAAAAGGTGTGACAGCGGTGCAGTGTCAGCATTTGGTGCAGTTCATGACAATGAACTTTTGTTCAAGAAAAAGTTATTTCAGTATTGTGTTCTTAAATTACGCAGTTTTCAAAAGACAAGAGCACATGAGGAAACACAGCATGCTCTGGGATTTTCTGTTCTTTTAATGCATAGCATTGGAACAGTTGTAATATAATCACTGACCATTTTAATTGTAATATGATGATGAACTTGATGGTTTTTATTCCACCCACATTTTCATTTTAATCACAGACTTATTAGGCACTAATGTGTTTATTTTTAGGGTAATGAATGGGTGAACGGACAGTGAGGAGGAGGAGGACGGAACTGTCTGTCTGAGGGCTTTAAACTGCAAACATCCACTTGTGGTCTGTCAAATCTGACCTTAATCACCTCCTTCGATCAATCTTTTGTCTGTTCGAGCACATGTGTCCTGTTCGGGGTGATGAGGGGCACACACTCAGCTGTTGTTTTTCTATAGAATGTATTAATCTGAAAAAACCTATGTAAATGCAGACTATCCACATGTGGTGTGGACTGTTCCAGATCATTTGAAGAAACTGCAGCATTCGACACCCGGCATCCTGCACAGGGGGAAAAAGAGACCCCTCATGGGTTTATAAATCCATTTGATTTGATTTGATTTTGTGTACTTTGATCCCCAGAGGGTAAACTCAGGGTATCCACTTGGATGGATGAAGCAGCTACAGTACGGCGCTATCCCTTCACCATTCACTCACACATTCACACCTAGGGCCACTTTAGAGTCTCCAGTTAACCTAACCTGTATGTTTTTGGCCTGTGGGAGGAAACTGGAGAAACCCCGGAGTAAACCCTTGCAGACATGGGGAGAACATACAAACTCCACACATATCACTGTTGTTCAGTGGCTGGGATCAAACCTGAGATCCAATGGCCAAGGGTGAGTTGCTCTGCTTCAACAGTGCTAACCACTGTTCCACCGCACCGCCCATTCATGTCTGCATGTTGCATCTGTGTGCACTATGTTAATCCATTCAGCTCAGTTGTTCAACCCAACATCATCTCTTTATCATTTAAATAATAAAGAGATTGTACTCAGAATCAGAATCAGAATCAGTTATATTGGCCAAGTATGCACAACACATACAAGGAATTTGACTTTGGCTAAAAACTTGCTCTCGTTGTTCAGGTGGAGGATTTAAATAAGATTTAAATAAGGATTCAATGACAACAGAGTATGTACAGTAAATTACAGTCTGTCCACGTTTCTATAAAAGGATGCAAATATATACAGGAATATATGCAGTTATTTACTCAGACTATCCACACTTTGCAGAAATATATGAAAAAATATACAGTCACACAGTATTTCAATGTGAACTCAGATTCAGTGATATAATGTGAATGAAGTAAAAAGCAGTGTGAGAGTTATGTGCAATGTAAGAATGGATGAAAAGTCATGAGTACAGCAACAGGTAGGAATAGGTGAATGTTAGGAGTTCATCAGAGTGATGGCTTGAGGAAAGAAACTGTTCCTGTGACGGGTGGTTTTGACCTTCAGTGATCTGTAACGACGACCAGAAGATAGAAGTTCAAACAGTTTGTGGCCGGGGTGTGACGGGTCAGCACAGATGTTTCCCGCCCGTTTCCTGGTTATGGACCGATATAAGTTCTCTAACATAACTAACTGGGCATCAACTGTGATTGATGCCTTCCTTATTACCAAGTAGCGTAGCAATTGCATGGATTTTCCACGCCCTTTGGCCAGCACAAAACCAATCTTACACAACCATCATGATCAGAGTTCACTTTAGATAATGTGCCTCTGTGCATTAAAGGGATGGGCAGGAGCACTTTGGATTGGATTATCCAAAACACACCTCTGAATAATTAGACCAGCCTCTTCGTGCTTCTCATCAGGCACACAGACTGTTCTCTCGACACTGTGATAACAAAACAAACTGGGCCGCACCTAGAAACACACAATGCACTTCGCACAAATGACGAGTGAATAGACTGTTAAAACATGGCCCATCAAGTCAAGGGCATGACCTGAAAATAGTCTGGACCTCAATCCCATTCACAATTTGTGGTCTAAATTGAAGAAAATGGTCCATGACAAGGCTCCAACCTGCAAAGCTGATCTGGCAACAGCAATAAGAGAACGTTGGAGCTGGATTGATGAGAAAATCTTAATTTTAGAATTTCTTAGAAAACATCATAATTCTGGGAATTTTCTTAGAATTGCATCACTAGGAATAATTCTAAGCAATAGTACACTCTTTCCATGCCCAGAAGTGACGCAACAAAGTGCTAGTGGTGGAGCATTTTTTTCATGATGCCATAATATTTTCTTATAATTGGGTGATTCATTTTTTTTCCCTCTGCTTCATCATATTTTAAAAAATTGCAATAGACTGCAACAACTTTCTTTGATTCTTTTTTTAAAATTTCTTGAAGGTTGACATTTTGGATGAAAGTTTTGTGATATGTCTGTGATTATTTTATTTTTTTCAAAATGAAACAATTGAATTCACATCCTCCAACCGTGATGATTCTATTAACTTTTGCCAGGGGTTGTTTTTTTTTTTTTAATTCATTGTGGACAGTCTAACTCTACAAAAATGACATTTCATTCTTTTGTGACTGTTACATTAAATCATTATTATTCACCTTGTGTCATCAGCTATATATTTGTGTTGAATATACTGAATGATATAACAGCTGTATTACCACCTGCATATGTCATCTTACCAAATAAGCTCTGATTGTTGAGGTTGTTCGGCCCCAGAGAGTCTGTTTTCTTAATTAAGATTCTCTTTCAGGGATTTTTGTCCCTTCTGTAGAACAAATGTCTGATGTAAATCTGCACAATGGATGTGGAATATTGCAGAGATGACACAAAAATTGTCAAATGACAGTAAACTTAGTGGAATAAAATAACCTATTGCTATTTTTGCAGTATTACACAACAGGTTATGGTTTCACCCTCAATGGAAATTCCTTGAGATGTAACATTCTTTGTCTCCTAAAAGCAGCCTTGAAATGTGTAAGGGGAAGGCAATGTTGTAAATAAATAATTTGCTTGCTCTGAGCATGTACTACACTACAATCTGTACAACAGCAGAGTGGAATGCCTGGATCGTTTGGGTAAAACAAAAGGTCAGCCTCAGTGCACATGTCTGAAAGGTAACACTTTATTCATTATGGGGCAAAGGAAGACATGGTTAATACATGTTTCTTAATATATAAGCAGTTATTAAATTGAATGTAATGTAACATGTCCTGAGTCTATGTCTCCCAGCTGTCCTGGGAATGCTTTGGCATCTTGTCAGAAAAGCTGGAGCAGGTGGCTAGCGAAAGGGAAGTCTGGGCTTCTCTGCTAAACTGCTGCCTCCTCAAACCGGCCCTCTGGAAAAGTGGTAGAAGATGGATGGATGGATGGATGGATGGGTGGTTGAATGGATAATATAAACCAGGGTAAGGCTAGAAAGCACTTAGAGAGTGCACACCTTTGATCAGGAATCAGAGTTGCCTTTGGCAGAGGCAAGTTATTATCTCTGGGTGATTTTTTTTAAATATCAGATGTGGATGAAACAATTTCTGAATGACATTTGATTAATAAATAAGTAAATGACTCACATGTTTCTATACTGTCCCAACTTGACCCTTTACTGGCAGAGAGTTATAGATAATGTTTACTATGGATATGCATATGCTCTTCTAGTAAACATATGCATATGTTTACTAGATGTTGTTTTTTCTTGCCTTCTGATTGTTGCTCTGAGTGTTGCTATCCCTGTGCTGTTGCAATCCTGGAATTTCCCCATTGTGGGACTAATAAAGGCTTATCTTATCTTATCTTATCTTATAAGATTTCTTGCTAACCTGGGTATACTGTAGATATCAACCTATGTCTCCTTAATAGCCTCAAAAGAAATGATTTAGTGAGTTCAAGAAAAGCTCAGTGGCTAAAGGTTGCACTAACTCCTGCTAAAAGAGTAATACTGAGACACTGGACAGGACTAAATAACCCAGCCTATTCCAAATGGTTTAATGCTTTAGTGGAAACAACCTTAAATGAAAGGCTGATGCATAAAATAAATGGTAAGATGAATACCTTTACAGAAATCTAGGATCCATTTCATGTAGCCTGTAACTAAACTAACTATTAGAAAAATGATTCCTCAGTGCATTTTATTTAACTGGCAGCAAGGGACAGGCTAGGGAGGTGGGGGTATGGATATAAAGTGATTCCTTCTTGATTACCAAGTATACAATGTAAATTCATGAAAATATTACTGATTGCACAAGGAAGGATAGCCAAGACTCTTTTGTCTAATGATCTATTCATACTTGTTCGTGCTTTTGTCTTGTATTCATTAACTAAGATGTTGTTCTTCTTTCTACAACTTTTTTTTCATTGTTGCATCATCTGTTGAATGTATAATCATTGCTTACAGTAAGTTTTCATCCACTGTAACATTGTAGCTGTCAGGAGCCGAGCCGGCTTGGTTTCCCCGGCTCGGTCCTGACCTCCCTGTGGGTTAAGTGCTGCTGTGTATGTGTTTATTATGTGTTCCAGTGCTGCTTCCCTATCCTTAGCCACTGCTCTCTGGCCGGCAGCTATGAGGCAGCTCTCTTTGGCTCACTCTTGTGTGAGCGCTGGCTGACAGCCTGCCGGTCCGACCACACCCCCTCACTCATTACCGCCAGCTGTTCCCACTCCCATTTGCCATCTCTCCTCTCTCGCCCAGGTGCTTGCAATCTCACCATCACCAGCAATGCGTGTAGTTAAGCAGCCTTTTGCCAGTCACGCACTGCCGGGTCATTGTATTGTCTGCTTCATTGTCAGTGACGAGTTTGTTGTCAGCACTATTTTCGACATGTTAGCCACTCCGCGTTTGTTGTGGTCCTCTTGCGTCCGCACAGTGATACAGGATGTGGGACGCCAGCGTGGCTACACATTTCTCCTCCTGCGTTTGCGGGGCGATGCCGGCCCCCGAACGCCAATCGTAAGTGTATCTTTTTTGTTCATCTTCACCTTTTTGGGAACTGTGTGACATTGCTTTAATAAATGTGTTGTGGTGTAACCTGCATGTAAATCCGTCATTTCATTCTCCCTCTTTGTGCACTGCGTAAAGGCGCACGGGGAGTCATGACAGAATGACCCAGCTTGAAAAGAGGATTTAGTGGGTAAACCCACACATCCTTTTTTTTCTTTTTCTGTCATTTTTTGGGACTGACCTGGCTTGAAGACGTCTATGGGTCACAGTTACCCGATGACCCTGGGGTGGGAATGCTGCTGTGCTCTCATGAATATCGACGGCCTGATATCCTTGGCAAGTGAGTATTCCACCCCTAAGGACATCATGTGGTACGTTAAGCTGGCAGAGGCAGAGGTTTGGCAATGCCCCCAGCTCTCGGAGCACACCGAGGGAGCTGAGAGGGTATCCCATCTGGCAGCGCTACAGTGCAAGTACGGCAAGAGGGAGAGGAGGTCCCCGAAAAAGACCGGGCTCGCGCCAAGGGGAGGGAGCTCCCGGGACACCGCTGAAACTGTCTTCCGCTAGAACTCCGCTCCCGCTCTTACCAAGCTGGCTCCAGCTAACAAGGGACAGCATCACCCTGCATGGATGCGCCGGGAGAAGCCTTCTCCTCCATCAGCTACCATCATTCCTTCAGCTGCTGCGAGGTCTGACAGGGCCACCCCAGGAATGCCCACCTCCGTCACCAGGGAAACGGCTCCTCCACCTTTGACGGAGAGGGACGGCAATCAGCCTGCTGCAGCCGTGAACAACGAACTCTGGGAGAACAGGCAAGTGTTTTTTTCATTCTATTCAGTTAAATCATGAAGGACCTTGTCTGTCTCCCGAGGGAGATGCCCAGCTTCAGCAGTCCGCTGGGTCCTCTCCTCCGGCTGCAGTTGTTAGCTTACCCTCTATTTCCTCTGTGTTTCCTCCCTTTATCCCTGAGTGCCCGTCGGTCCTGGAACCAAGCCGCCGGACGTTGAAGGAGTTTAAGGTCCTGGATGATCCTGCCCAGGGGCCCGGACAGAGGTGTTTCCCTGCAGCCACGCCGGTGGAGTCCCCAGCATTGGAGCCGCTGCGGGGGTATGAAGGGACTGCTATGACCATCTCGCAGGCTGCGGAGGTGACGGCAGCGGAGTGGGAGCCAGAGTTGGACTTCCTGGAGGCCGGGCCCGGGATCACATCGCCAGGATCAATGGAGTCCTGGACAGCGGTGGAGTTCAAGCTCAGGCAAGTTTTCCCTCTTGTTTTTCTAATGTCAGTTTTAGACAGCGCTTGTCTGGCTCTAGGTGAGGAGAGTCAGGTGCAGCATGCAGCTGCATCTGAACTCCCTTCGCCAGGCTCCACCTCTGCCAGCAACCTAACCACTTTGTTTCATCTCCCATTCCTGAGAATCCTTCTAGGGTTGCCAGAGAGGATCCACCATCTCCAGGGGTCTCCACGGAACCGGTCTCGCTGCCTGACAATGTCGTGGGTCCAGCTTCCCTGCTTCCTGAGGCCGTTGTATGGGTTCCTCCGCAGACTTAGTCTCGGTGGGTGCGGTGCGCTGACATAGGACCCTTGTGGCAGCTGCGCCCCAGGTTCAGCCCCACGTGGGTGCTGCGCTCCTGTCCGGACCCATCATGGACACCACACTGCAGTGCGGGGTCCACCAGGGGGGCTACACTGGCCCGGTCAGGGTCCATTGTGAGTGCTGCAGCGCTCCAGCCGAAAGCCATCGTGGGTGCTGCAAAGCTCCAGCAAGGAGCCACTGCGGGTGCTGCAGGAACTGTGTGACATTGCTTTAATAAATGTGTTGTGGTGTAACCTGCACGTAAATCCATCATTTCATTCTCCCTTTCCATGTGCTGCATAAATGCACACGGGGAGTCATGACAGTAGCTTGTTTTTTGACATACTTAAACTTGTACCGTTAATTTAAAGGAATCATTAAACAGTTAAAAAAGGAATAAATGACTCACTTGGGCTGTGTGTGTGTGTGTGTATATATATATATATATATATATATATATACAGTACATATATATATATATTTTTTTTTAATTTTACTTTTTTTTCTGATTAAACATATTTGTGATGGAGCCATTGACCTGAGATTTTCACCAGATATCAGTCACAACCCAAGTAATCCATACATGCAAAGAAATCAAGGCAACTGTGTTCACAAAACAAGTTGTATTTAATAAAGTAGAATGACACAGGAAATAAGTAATGAACACGCTTGGTGAAACTCATTTAATATTTAGTAGAAAAGCCTTTGTTGGTAATAACCGCTTTCAGATGTCTCCTGTATGGGGAAACTAGGAGCAGGCATTGCTCAGGAGTGATTTTAGCCCATTCTTCCACACAAACTGTCTTCAAATTTTGAAGGTTCCGTGGGTGTCTTTTATGAACTCTGATCGTCAGTTTGTTCCATAGATTTTCAATTGGATTCAGGTCAAGTGACTGACTGGGCCATTCTAGAAGCTTTATTTTCCTTCTCTAGAGCCAGTTGAGAGTTTCCTTGGCTGTGTGTTTGGAATCATTGTCTTGCTGAAATGTCCACCCTTGTTTCATCTTCATCTTCTTGGCAGATGGCAACAGATTCTTATCAATGATGTCTCTGTACATTTGTCCATTCATCTTTCCTTCAGTTATATGAAGTTTGCCTGTACCATGTGCTTAAAAACACCCCCACACCATGATGGGATGTCCAGTGCCATTTCTCCTCCAAACATGCTGTGTTGTGGGATCCAAAACGTTCAGTTTTGGTCTCATCTGACTGGACTATATTCTCCCAGTATTTTACTGGCATGCCCAAACGCTGTGCAGAAAACTTAGATGCATTTCAACATGCTTTTTCTTCACCAGTGGAGTCTTGCAAGGTGAGTGGGCATAAAGCCCATGTCATTTGAGTGCATTACTCATTGTTTTGTTTTAAACAGCAGTATCTGCTAACTCCAGGTCTTTCTGGAGCTTTCCACAAGTGGTCTTTGGCTCTTGAATAACTCTTCTGATAATTCTTTTGACTATGTCAGAAATCTTGCGAGGAGCTCCTGGTCGTGGCCGGTTTATGGTAAAATGATGTTCTTTCCACTTCCGAATGATGGCTCCAGCAGTGCTCACTGAAATATTCAACTGTTTGGAAATGCATCTGTAACGAATGCCATTGTTATGTTTTACAACATTAGGGTTGCAAATGTCTATCGAGAGCTCTTTGCTTCTACCCATCATGAGTTCTTTGTGGTGTGACAATCTGGTATTCACAGACCTTTTTTAAAGACTATCAGCCAGGACTTAACCAGCTGAAATTAATTTGCAATGATGGGGGATGGGATGACTTCCTAAATTCTGATGGGCTTCAGCTGTTTTTTTGGCTTTCTATGCCTTTTTGCACCACTTTTTCTTCATGTGTTCAATACTTATTCCCTGTGTTGTCTCCACTTTATCAAATAGAGCTTGTTTTGTGAACACAGTTGTCTTGATTTCTTTGTATGTATGGATTACATGGGTTGTTACTGATATCGTGAAAATCTCAGGTCAGTGGCTCCATCAGAAGTATATTTAATGAGAAAAATGTTGATGTGTTCAATACTTATTTTCCCCATTGTAAGTATAGAGAGCATAAGTCATGCCCCCTCCTCTTTTGCATTTGAGACTTTAAATCAGAAAAAAAAAAAATCTCCATTGAAATGAATGGCAAGAGGGGAATTATCTTTTGAGCCCGTTATACATTTTTTTTTGTTTTTTTTTTTTTTGTTACTTATTTGTACCCGTAGGTAGATTTGGTTTGCAGTCTGGTGACAAGCCACAGGCTGCCGGTCGCTGCGTGCGCGAGCGCCCTAAACCTATATGTTTTTGGTATGCGGGAGGAAACCGGGGAAATCCCGGAGTAAACCCATGCAACACGGGGAGAACATGCAAACTCCACACAGCTCACTGTTGGTCGGGGGCTGGGATCGAACCCACGATCTCATGATCCCAGCGATCCCCCGGCCGAGAGTAAAACTGTGCTGCCACAGTGCTAAACCACTGCGCCACCGTGCAGCCCATATGATGTTACATATGGGCATATACTGTTATACATATGATGTTTGTTAATTTAAAAGATAATTTTCCACGTAAATAACAGTGTAGGTTGTTGTCTAACTGTTAAAGTATCCACCTTATTCCTGGGGGTGCCACTGTAGAAACGATTATGGGCGGAGCTTGCAGTTTCGTCTGACCTAGTGTTAAATCAGTCAGTAAGAGTGGAGTAGCAGGGGCATTTAAAATAGTGTTTTTAAAAGGTTTTCAAATACATTTTAAATGTATAGTCCACATATGTGTTTTGCACTCAAGTGGCAGCTATTTTCGGCTCTTCTAGTTTTTGTATTTTTTTTTTGAATGTTTTTGCATAATGCTGGTACTTGCTGGTGTTCGTGGTTGTGCCAGACTGGATAAGTGGAGGCTTCTCACCACACGGTGACAGACGACATCCAAGCACAGTGTTGTGGCGTACGTCTGCTGTAAGGTAAATTTGATTATGTCCAACATACTTTAACAAAATGCAGCCGACTTTATTGCGGTGGAAACGAGCTGGTTGGAATGCCCACCACGTCATTATGAGTACAGGCAATGAGAAGTCATAAATCATGACTCTTTCTTTGTTTGGTAGGGCAAGTCCCGGGAAAACCCCATGAATGTGTGGTATCACTGGAAAGCTTAGAAATTGTACTTTCTAAAAATACCTGTTTTTGTTGGAAGACATAACTCCTATCTGATCGAACACAAGTTTTAAACCTAGCTAAAATATAAACAAATTGTCTTTTTCTGTCAGTTTTTGCACACTACCTACAAATTAAATATCATTTTGAAGATATTTCAATACAGAATATGGAAATAACATTACACCAGTTTTGAAAATGTCCTCAAAGTGACTCATTTTGCCAGCATGGGTCATTTGTTTACACCGTTAGCATCTTAGCAGCGCCACTAACTAACGGAGCTACTGTGTGCGAGGCCAGTTTTTAAGGTCGTCTTTCCATCGCTCGATAGTCATGGGAAGTGATATGATTTCTATTACGGTTTTGAGGTGCAAGAGGCCGTGTTCCCGCACTTCTGACACCAAAGTCATTGTTTTTTAACAAGAAAAAGTGTCTCGTTTCAGTGACAACCACATGTTCTAAACTAGTACCAGAAGTTGCTACCATAATTCACGCAAGGTATCATGGGGCCTAGGAATAAGGTGGCTAAAGTTATGAAAATACCTAAATTAAAAAAGCTGCAAGCACAGATGGACGGAGCTTACGTCATCTTTATAAAGTGCACCCAGGGTGAAGTAACTAACAGTCCTCTGGATCAGCTGTAGCTCTCACAATACAAAACAAGCCTTTGTGTTGTTTCTCTCCTCTTTGTATTCCTCTTTCATTGTTCAGGAAATGGGATGTGAGGTTTTAGTAATTCTCGCCATGCTCGTGTTTAGTGATGTGGGATGTTACTTATCCCCCCCCCCCCCCCGTGTTTTCCCTGCTGTATGTGACATTTCAGATCAGATGAGAATCTGTCATGAGGTCTCTCCTGCATTACTGGCTGCTGAAAGAGACAACCAGGATGGACCTGTGTGGGGAGCAGGTTGATGTTGAAGTCATGGTACAAGATTTGCTAATGGAGGGTCACATGGTAGAGCCAAGGAGAAACCCAAGGCCAAGAACTGCCACAAGTAGACCAGTTGAATGATCAGCAGGTAAAACAATAGAATGATATCTGAAAGCAATTCCCCTCCTATAGATTGGTTGACACAATTAGGACATAAAAAGATTGAGAACCACAATTAATTACATTAGAAGATTTTAGATCAGCTATCATAAATGAAACATTCCAGATCTGAAAAATATAAATAGAACTATTACCAGAAAGCATTCTGAAAGGTGATTAAGTTTGACTATATGTTTCTCTGTTATGAAGACTGTGGTAAGCCTGGGTACATTTTTCACTCCTTTCGGTGTGTGTCACCACACCTGTCTGTCACTTTCAGGTGCTGTGCACCTTCTTTGAGAAGGCAATCACACTGTGTGTGTTAAATCCTCTTTTTCTCCACAGGAAATTGATCCTTTGTCTCCTGTCTATATTCTGCTGCAGTGTTTCTGTGCTGTTGATTAATATTAGCACCAAAAGAGACAGAGTGAAAGCTGTAGAAGGCAAGGATACAGTCTGCAGTAAAATTACCTGTTAAGAGAAGAACCTTCAAAGTCCACAGTTTCTTTGAGAGTGAAACACGTTTTATGTCCATAACTTGGGTGACCAAGGAAGAGGCTGAAGATATACTTGAACGTACTTTATTATATTGAACCACAAACAACAACAGGTGCTCCGTACAGGCCAAGGGGTCGACGGTGAAAGAGGAAGAGCTCTTTCGCCCTAGCCCTTTATACCCCAAAAGGACGGCAGAACCGGAAAGGCAGGGCCATCACCCCCAGTACACCCAGGTTGTACCCAGCGCCATATTGGTACACCACATTCCTCCCCATAGAAAAATGCCAAACACACCAATTAGGCCCTCCCATATTTATACCTGACTCATGAGCTAAAAGCAATAACACAAATGTATATACAGGCCTATCCATTCACACAACATAAACTAGAGGGGGCCAGGTAGACTGCCGACCCACCTTGACACGGCTAGACGGGTTATTATACTGTCTTTGAAATTATACAGTCCAAAAACAAAATGGCCATGTTCCTAAAATCAAAATAATCCCAGAACTTATGTACTGTATATATACAATGTAAATTTCCTATAACAACAACTACAATACAAAGAGCTAACAAGTACATCCGCAGATCGGTTGCCATCCCCCACCCCAACACACCCACCCCACAACTTGAGCATTTCACCAAAAACATAGATTCAAATACAAAACAAACAGTGTTGGGATTTTCTATTTTTTTTTTTTAAACACAGGGCAAAAATGCAACAAATAAATGCAGAACATACTCCGTGACCTTTGGGTAACACAGCATATTAACATATTAAATAACACCATGCCGGTAACCACTCCACGGTCACCCTACAGTCCCGCTGGAAGACCCACCCCCTGGATTTCCGTCTGGCAGATCCCTTCCAGAGTGCCTTCGCCTTTTCGTCTCTGGGAACGAGCCACGTCGGAGTCTTTCCTCATCCACTCGCCACAGCTCATTAGGGTGTCTCCATGATTCATCGGACAGTCTCAGGTAACCGTCCTCCTGGGCAGCCATCACCCACAGTGGACGCCCCTCAGCCGAGCTTCTACCCTAGGTCGGACCTCATCACCAATGCACAGGGGAGCTCAATTTGGCTTCCGATGACCACCATGTCTTGACTGGGGTTCCTCCCTTGGTTGAATTGTTCTGCCGACCCAGTCCGGGGCCCTCCTCAAATGTTGTTCATCGCCGCGTTGTGAAATCGCACCAGCTGGTCCTGCCTCGCTCTTCTTCCTCCTAAATGCTGGCACAGCCCCTGCAGCTCCTTGCTTCTCGGTATCAATCTGACAAACTCCGGAAGTCAAGGGAGCTAGCGTCTTGGCTCCATCAGCCGTCCCGGGCGTTCCGCTGTGCCAGCCAGTTCCCACATCCAGGGCAACTTGGACACTGGCATCGGAACCCTCCCGAGATGGTGGTCCCCGGTGCTGGTCTTGCACACCTCCCAAAATATCAGGCCAGCCACTGGGTCAAACTGCATCGTGCTCCACGTGCTGAGCAGTTCGATCCCACAAACTGCAGCCAGACCACTCTTCTCTGACGCCGCAGGTGATTGTGAATCTTAGGCCGTAGAACATATCACATCTCATGATGTTTGACCCACCAGCAGTCACCACAAACTGAACGTTAGACATCATGGCCAACTTGTACCTCGCCATCAATTCCAGTGAACCCACGACGGCTAACTTGCTTCCTCCATAGCCAAAGCATGGCATCGACAGTTCTCTCATACGGTAATGCGGGAACAGACTCCTCACAGTGGGCCAGTTCAACAGGGAAATCGCTGATCCTGTGTCTACCATCAATGGCACTTCCACGCCGTCCAGCGAAACATTGCAGTAAATCTGCCCATCTGTGCTCAGAGAGGTGGTATTAACAACTGTAGGAGGTGTTGTGGGGGAATCCACCTCATGTCTTTGGTCCCCTTGCTCAAAATTTTTGCAGGCCCTGGTGAAATGGTGCAGCAAACCACACTTGCCACAGCGTCTGCCCTTCGCCAGACACACTCTTGCCTTGTACTGGTGCCTGGTGGACCCAGAGCAATAACATCTTGGCGTACCCGTGGTGGAACTAATTTTCACAGTGGCAGCGTATTCCTCTTCATCCATGCTGTCCACAGCCAGCACCTTCAAACGTGATTCATTACGCTCAACTTGCTTCCCTCACCGAGGTCTTTCAATAATTTCTCTGCTGCCTCAAACTGCTGCACTATCTCAAGTGCCGTGGCTAACATCAGTTCACCCGGGTAAGTCAGGAGCCTTGATCGTGCCGCAGAACAAAGAGTGTGCTCCGCCAGTTGATCACAGACCATTTCTCCCTCTAGGGCTCCAAATTGGCATTCCCCCGCCAGCTGACGCAGGTCTGCAACATAGCGCTGCACCGACTCTCCCGTCTGCTGGTGGCACTGCCAAAACTGAATTCTCCACACTATGACGTTTTCCGGAGCACAAAAGTAGCGTGCCATTAGCTCCACCACGTCTTCAAAACTATCGGCTCCTCCTAATGTACCGAGGATTTTTTTTACCCTCCATGCCAAGATTATGGACTAATATAGCCCTCGCACGCAGTTTCTCAAGCTCACCGAGGTTAAAGGCCACCAGATAGTTCTGGAAAGCTGCGTACCACCTAGCCCAGGGGACGGGCGGCTCACCCGAAACCTCCAAAAATGGCCGAAATGCAGTAACAGCTCTCTCCATACCTTTCTCGTCATCACCAAATGTTATGTCCAGAACTTGGGTGACCAAGGAAGAGGCTGAAGATGTAATTGAACGTACTTTATTATATTTAACCACAAACAACCACAGGTGCTTCGTATAGGCCAAGGGGTCGACAGCGACAGAGGAGGAGCTCTTCTGCCCTAGCCCTTTATATCCCAGTGTGACAGCGGAACCAGAAAGGCGGGGATGTCCCTCCAAGTACACCCAGGGCGTACCCAGCGCCATGATGGTACACCACAACACGATCACAGAAACAATAAATTTAAACTTGTAGGATAAATAAAATGAGGGATTTCTGCTGTAATGCAAGGGTTTTATTTGCAATTAGTTTTTAACCTCTTGCACTCCGGGATACTGCAAGTGGTCACGTCTCTGCGTCCTAGCGCACCCTCGTGCGCACTAGGAACACACTGTGCGTCTCAGAGCACACTGAAAAAAAAAGCTGCATTTCCGTTCTTCCACTACAGACACAGCCGCGAACAAGCCAAAGGAGTGCTTTGATTGGTTTAGATTTGATTGACCTCTCATTTGACTAATAAGAGCCTTGAATTCGGTTTCTGAAACCTTGAAGAACCAATGACTGAAAACCTAGCAAGAAGGACCCACCTACCAACGGCTGCCAATACAGCGAGCCAATTGAAGCACAGAAGTTCGAAAGCGTGCGTCCCTTGCCTAAAATCTGTTTTGTGTAAGCCGCTGGGTGACACACACGCGTTCGCCAGTCCTTTTTTCTTACTACTGTTCTTATTTGTTTTGAAAAATCGTTCGCCAAAACCGCAATCATGGAAGCGCAAAACCGCAATAATGGAATCATGGTTTGACCGGGTCGCGTGACCAGAACCACGAGTCGTAACAAGCGGACCAGCGTCATGTTCGTCTGACAATAAGGAAGAGACATTCGCCAGCGACACTGCTGTTGTGGACAGGTAAGTGTTATAAGCTAAATTATTCTTTATCCCTGAAAATTGTAATTAAAATGACTTTTGACCGATCGGTAAATTACAACTGTGCGTCATCGCTACATGACGGACCATGAACGGACGTGAACGTCCCCCCCCCCCCACTACTCTTCTGTAGCGGATTGCAGATATATTGCAGATATTTTAGTACAACTGTACGTAGTAGACCACGGCGCGCGCCGCGGTCCATCATGTGGCGATGGACGATGTCCGTCCTCTGTAGCGGGGGGGGGGGGGGAGTTGTTATCCTCTACATTACAGATATTTTAGTATAATTTTTATTGCACTGTAGGTTATTTTTTCTTGTAAAAAAAAAAGCCACACTTTTTTTACGTGGCATGCTTCTTTGTGTGTGGGGGCTTGTTTGTTCATTCATTCATTCATAAATGAATAAACAACCCCCCCCCCCCCCACACACACACACACAGCCCTGAGTGTCACCTTTCATTAGAGCCCAAGATCAAGCTTCTATATTGAATCATTCAAAAGTTACAGATGTTTTTCCAAACTGTGCCATTTGGCACAATTTGGCACAGTTCAAAAACGCCTGGGAACAACCTGACAAAAAAGCTGTGTAATATATTCATTTTTTTGTGGTATTGTTACAAAATTTTGACCTCAGCTGGATAACACTTGGTTCTACATTTCTGTTGCATTTTCCAGCCCGGATCTGACAGCTGTGTGTTATTTGCAAGCATTTGTATCCAAAAAAAACACCCAGGCAAACTTTATTTTCTTCAAGTTCAGTATGTTTAGATGACTGTTACTCAGTGGCAGGAGCACTTAGAGAGATTATGCCTGTTTTGCCAAAAAATTCAGTGTTTTCTTTTAAATGAGACCAACCCCATGAAGATGCTGCAAAGGGTTGAAGAACAGCTTTTGATTTACTTTGGGTACGTTATTTTTAGGCATTTTTAGGGAAATTGACCAGAGTGCAAGGGGTTAAGGTAAGACTTTTGAAGGATGGGAATTTAGGTGTCATTGTCTGAAACAGAAACAAGAGTCAGTGAGACATGGGCAAAAGTGCATTGCTCTTGACACCATGTGGCATGAGATGTGTAACAATAGTAACAAAGGATGCAGACCTGTAGAAATCAAGCAAATTAGGTAGCCCCTTAACTGTTATGTAACCAAGGAGAGGATGGTGAAGCATGGTGGAATCCAAATAGGGATTTGAGTTTGGCACTCTCCATGTCTCTCCAAGAGGTTCAACCCATTTTCCAAGCGAAGTATGAATGTTTTTTATTGACTCAGTCACATATTCCCCCTACAGTTTTTGACATCATCTCAATGCCCAAGTTGCATTTAAACATTGAGGGTTTCCACCTTCTATTTCACCACCAGTGAGTCCTACCGGCAACACCTCTTTGGCTTGAACAGAGCACACTACAAGGATCAACACAATGGTGACATTTGGGGATGGTACTAATACACCACCAGTAAATCTTTCAAATCAACACCAATTGTGATCAAGGGGAGGCCAGTGAAGTCCATCTGGTGGTGTACAAGCAGGGGTTCCAACTTCCAACTTCCCTATACCAGAGTCCAGCACTCTACTTGTGTCACCAAGAGGGTTCACCCACTTGGCAAGCCAATAGAAATGATTTTTATTGACTCCATCACCATTAATTGTAAAAGTGTGTTTCATGTAATAATAATGTTAGAATATATATATATATATATATATATATATATATATATATATATATATATATATATATATATATACAGTATATATATATATAGTAGGTGATTCTGAACTTGTGGGTCGCCACTAAAAAGTGGGTCACGGACAACTTTTGAGTCGTCACCGACAGCACATCAAAAAATAAATAATAATAGTTCAGTTACATCTGAAGTTGGACTTGTCTTATTTTGAAAAAAAACTTTTATTTTGACAGGCATGCGTCAGAGGGGTGCAGCTGTCTGGCGCCATAGGCATGGTATTCATCATTTGATTGACATTTACTTCAAGTTTGTGTTGCTATTCAGAGGTGAGATGGCGAAGCTCAAATATGACCCAGAGTATTTGAAATGTGGATTTTCATACATTGAAGATAAAAAGGGACAGAAGCCACAATGTGTAATTTGTAGTGAAGTGTTTGCACATGAGAGCATGAAACCATCCAAACTTAAGCACCATTTAGAAACTAAACATCTTGCATGCAAAGACAAGCCGGTTGAGTTTTTTCAGAGATGACTCCAGGAGCTGAGGACATCACAGAGAGATTTGGCGAGGTAAGCCTCTCCCACCTTTGGTGCCGCAGTGTGATGGTTGAGTGTCCATCCCTCGCCATTTATTCAGTCAAAATAATGCTACCATTCAGCACGACCTATTTGTGTGAACGTGGCTTCTCTACTTTGGTCCAGAAACAGACTGGGCACTGAGCATGATCTGAGAGTTGCTCTTGCCACTGTCACCCCAGATTTTGAAACTCTGATCAAGAGTAAAGCATAGACCCAGTTGTCTCATTGATTTCCACAAATGACTGGTTGGGTAGAAACATTTTGTTGGCCTTTTTGAGTTTGTGCAGTTTTGATATTTATTTTCTTCACTTTTTATACATGCAGTTGCCATGGTCCTCCTCAGTTTGTGTTCTGGATGCAGAGATAACCAAAGAAGTGAAATATCTAATTTGGTCGCCTTATTTATTTTGCGCAGTTTTGATTTTTTTATTCTTTTAATGTTCGTTTTTTCCACTACCAAGTGGGTTGGACGAATCGCTACGGCAGACATCGAAGTATCTGCCGTAGTCTTATAGTTTTTGAAGCAGAGATTTTACGCCGGATGCCCTTCCTGAAGCAACCCTGCCCATTTTATCCGGGCTTGGGATGGGCACAGGGAGTACACTGGCTTGTGCACCCACTGTGGCTGGGTAACCAACATTTCCCTCCTCTGTTCCATTATTGCTGAGCACCAAGATGGACGGGAGGAAATTCCACTTTTATCTGGTCTTTGGCATGACCCGGCCGGGACTTGAACCCTGGCCTCCCGGTTATGGGATGGATGCTCTGCCTCTAGGCCACCACTCTGGTTTCATATGCAATTTTATTCTTTTCACTAAGGCAGTTCCCTTAGTCTGTCAGTCCTCAGTTTATTAATAATGTGCTCTGAAATGCACTCTACACATATAAATAAATAAGTGTATTAATGTTTAAAAAATTGATGTACATGTTTTCAAAGGCATCTTTGAAAAATAAGTTTGCATGGTTTTAATTCTATAAAAGTGGGTAGTGAGTTAGTGACCATGGGAAAATGTGGGTTCTAGGGTGAGACCAGCTGAGAATCCCTGGTATAGAGCACCTTGAATAATGATAATGTTTAAACACTGCAAGTAATGTTTAAATTTGTGCTTCCATGATAATAATGAATCATATTTATCACATCATGTTTTTGAATCTCTTCTATCTATAGTATCACTGTATTAAATAATATTGTGAGGTAATGCTACTTGTATTTAAGTAAAATTGCTGTTTACTACTGTATATTCTATTTTATAAGAAATGAATGCCAAAGTGGTATCTCTATCCTCTGAAAATCATTTTAGCATAATATGGAGGACGGTCCACAAGTGATTAAAATTATGAGATGTGTTGTGAAGAAAATGCGATGATTTCCCAGGGTGCAAACACATTTCATTTTGCTGCCTTAAAAACTTATTGAGTTTCTTCTGCTGTTTGTTTTGGTTCATTAACCATCTGCACTGTGAAGCATTGTCCTATCAACTCTTATCTCTTTTGACTGAATATAAGCATAAGGTATGGCTCTACACATTTCAGAATTAATTGCTGTGTTTTAGGCCATAGTCATATCATCGATAAACAGTGGTGACCAAAACAATGGTGACCCAATTCTCATGCCATCACACCGCCTCTTCCATGTCTGATAAATGATGAGGAAGATTTCACATCAGAAGGTATCTATTTCCTTCCCTCTCAGCCAAGTGTTTTGGGGCAAGTTAAGTTACGGTCATCTGTCTAGAGAAACTTTTACCTGTGTAGCCTTTCAGGAAGTTCACATAAAACCTAGCCAATCTCCCTTGCTCTTTGAGAGCTAGTTGTTTGTATCTTAAGGTAACCTTTCATGACATGTGATCAATCCAGTGAAATATGTCTCCATTCTAGAGTTTGTCATGGTCATGCCACTTCTTCAAAAGCATCCCAGACTTGACCAGATTATGTCATGAGGAATTTCTTCAATGAGGAAACAATTCACTCACCTTCCACCTTGCTGTTATGGTTTTCAAACCTTGTAGCGTTCCCTTTTTTAAAGAATGTACAAAATTGTTGACTGTCCTGAGATGTCTGATTTCTGTCTGATAAGTCTATTTAACAACATCTCCTCTCTGAAACCCACAGGAGCTCTCATCGCTACCATAGTCCAACACTCCAGACTGGGACAATTTCTGGCTTTATGGGGGCCCTCTGCAAAATGGTGTTTGGTGGCCTTAGACGAAAACCAAAAACCAAACAGAATAAAAATTTAACCAGCATCCTTAAATATAGGCAGCACAGTGGTGCAAAATTTGCACTGTTGCCTCACAGCTAGAAAGTTCTAGGTCCAAATCCTGGGCTGGCAAGGGTAGGAACATTTCTGTGTGGACTTTGCATGTTCTCCCTGTGCTGTGTGGGCTTACTCCAGGTGCTCTGGTTTCCTCCCACAATCCAAAGACATGCATGGTAGGTTAACTGGTGATTCTAAATGGTCCCTAAGTATTTCTTGTAGCATCAATCCATTTGGGTCCAATCTATAAAATCACTTTTTACTTTAAAGAAATTGTTTCACCAAAAACTCTGGTCAAGAATTGTTTCTTTCACCTAAGGACCACAGTTTGAAAACACATTCCATGATAAAAGAGCCAATAAGGATCCCTTTTGGTGCCAGGAACGGATTAGTTTGCAATCAATAAATCTTGGAACTTCCTCCCCAACAAGGCAGTTTTATGCTTCAGTTACTGTTTGAAATATTCCAGATCCATTGAACTGCATTCCACAGGTTGCTAGGAATTATCCACAACTTAACATTGCCCCCTTCTGTTTAACTCAGGGACATGTTTTATTTAATCAACATTAGAATTTTTGTTTATCTGCCTTGAAATAATCCTTTCTCCTCCATACTTTGATATTTTTTCGAGGAAATACTGCTCAGAACACTGTTGAAGATGACCGCCTTTGTGTTGGACAATGATGGGTTTGAAATGTTTCATTAATCATTGATTTTAAATGTGTTACATGTTTGAAAATGCATAAATGAACCTTATTCTAATGCATGTTAATTATAGATGGACAAGTTTATAAAAGTTCATGCTCACTGAAAGTTAGTCATGAATCACTGAAGTTACCTTAGATTTTGTATTAATTATATAATGAATTTCACAGTTAAAGTGTATATGTGCCTTCTGAAAACTTATGCCAGTCATCTGACTGGTACCAGCCAATCACCAGGCAGTCTCTGTTGGATGACACCCCCTTTCATTCTATTGGTCGGTTACAGACAAAGGACTGCTTTCTTATTGGACCATAGCCGATTCAAATCTCCCACGATAGCCGATAATTGGCTCTTCCTGCTGCCAGTCATATTTTATGACCCAAGAAGCACGCTCAGTTAAATAGAGGGAAATGCCTTAGTTTTGTTTGCTTTTTGTTTTTTTCAGTTTTTGTCGAGTCTTCTGAGTGTTTTTGTCAGTTTCAGAAGTCTTGTGTTCTTTAAGTTGTCTTTTGTTGTCTTAAAGTTAAGTCTTTTTCTGTTTTTCCTGATATCTGAGGAAAGATCATCCTTTCTTGTTGAGCTCAACCTTTCTTACTTGGAGTGAAACTCCAAAACGCCATTTTCCCTCTCCTCAGACGCCGTGTTTATTCTGCTGAACTTTTTCTATTGCTTTCCCTTAACTCACTGTTTAAGTGGACTAATAGTGATTTTTGAACTTTTTACCGCACCCATGTACCACGACGTCAGAAGAACTAGGATGTTGTGGGTGGAACTGTTTAAATACAATTTTCCTTCAGCATGTGGTTTCTTATCAGCTGGTAGACATCCTAAATTTGCGGGCCAAGAAAAGGACCTTTTGCCCAAGAGGAGATGTCACACCTGCCCCGGGGCCAGCTGTTCACTCTTCTGCCGGCTCCACTCTACGGTCGCCCCACTGCTGAGTCTGTAAAAGCTATAACAACTGGAAAGGACTGCAGGCAGTCCTTCCTCCTATTTGCCATCTGCTGGCATTCAAGATCATTGCTGGACTCTGAAAACACAGCTGTTTGTAAGCCAGACTCCCACCTTCTATCTGCTGGGCTAAATGTGATGTCTAATTCTAATTGAATATGACCAATTTCAAGAAACTGGGAGAAGAAAGAAACACCCACTTTCAGTCAAGAAGATATGGAAGCTCTCAAACGTCTACTAGATGAAGTGAAGAACAAGAAGGAGGACAAGAAGCCAGACATTCTAACAATAACTATCGTGACAACCCAACTATGAGGAACCCCCTACTGCATCAGTGGGAGATACAGTGAACACAACAGGTCATCCTCCCCCTGAGGCTCCAGAAGGACCTGAGAATCCGGTGCCATTCTGGTTGTCCAGCTACCTGAAAAATTTCAATGGTTCAGTCAAAATTGTTCAGTCTTTTGACACTGTTTTTTTTTTTTTGTTTGTTTGTTTTGGTACAGGGGTACATTATCATCTTATCTTCAAAGTATATGAACAAGAAATCAGTACAATGTAAAAAAAAAAAAGAAATTTGTCACTTACTGGCGGCTAAGGGGACTCGCTCGCTGCCGTGGTCGGTGTGTTTTAATCCATCGTGGTCATCATTTTGCGTTCTGTTGGTCATTTACGCTCTCTACCACATCCACAAAGTCTTTTGATTATCACACATAAATGTCGCTTGTATCCCGCGGCTATTTTCCGTGTAGGAAGCCGTCTAGGTGACGATGCACAATGATGGACGGCAGCCATATTAGCTTTCTGAGCTAAAATAAGGGAATGCAGGAAAAAGGAAATAAGGAGTTCTTCTTCTTTGGTGTATTACATGTCAGCCATGATTCCTCCAATGCGTGTCTGCCACCTTTTGAACTGCCATGATCAGTACAAGTTGTCAGTATAGCTGGGGAGTACAGCGATGTCAGAATTAGTTGACATATGCAGCGCTGTGCTCTACCAATAGGGGCACGCAAAATCTCACACTCAAAGGGTTAAAACTACGACCTTGTTCCTTAGCTGTTCGACTTTATGCACCCGCCAACATGACTCTGTCACATGTCATTGGTAAAGATCTCCATTGGACCCATGACCTTGATCCATCCAGTCTGTGTCCAATCTCAACTCAGTTCCGTTGCTGATAGGCAAAGACCTGCTTAATTGCTTTGTGCCTCTGATAGATTTCAAGAATCTTAAACTATGGGCTCAGGTTCGGCAACCTCACCCAACCACTCTACCAGAGGCAACCAAATCACAGTGCTACACTCCTGACACCTGGGAAATTCCAAGAGTTGCTTCACTCGCACTGCTGACCCAACCAAGTTTGACTGAAGGTGATCTCGAGGACCATTTCGAAACAGGCACTCCCTCCTATGTCACTACACTTGACAACCCGACCCTAAATGAACATAGTTCATTCCTTTTTATCCTAAAGCCTGGGGTGGCCGATGACGAGTACTGCCCCCGAGTGGTCAAAGGCCTGGTTGTCCAAAGCTTCCACGTAGAAGACGTGGTACTTGCTCTCTGGGCTGATAAATCTGTCATCAGCCAGAAACTTTTTGATTCTTTGCACGAGAGATACCCTGACCTCATGGTAACTAACATGTCTTTTTGTTTCCCTGCTGGGGCCAGCCCTGCTAACTCACCCTTTCTTGGTCATTCTTGACCTGCCGCCTGCAGTCTCCATTGGCAGCGACCTTCTTGTGAGACTTTGAGCTTAGGTTGATACCACAAACAACGCTTTATGGTCTCTCAGCCCAGTCCTAGATGCTCACTCTCAACCAGATCTAGACGCCCTAAAGTCAGGCCAGACCATCCCTGAAGCCTGCCAGGTACTGAACACTCAATACTATGTCATACCTGCTAATGTCACGCGCTTCCCTGTCCAACTACGCATTCAGACCCGACAAAAACTCATGCATCCTCAAACATTTTTCCAACCGGATCCTTTGTTTAGCAATCTGGGCTTAACTCTGGAGGCCATGCCCCTTTTAAGCCTAGGATCTCCAACCACCACGTAGCCAATAAACAATCCCACAGCTGAGACTATTGTCCTGCCCAACGCCACGCACCTCAGGTGACTTATCATCACCGATTTCCACAATTTTGAACTGACCGTTCCAGTGTTAGGCAGCCTGCTTCTTTTTGGGCTGACTCCCTTGACCCTGCGGACATATACACTAAGCTTTCTAAAGCTATCACCCTTGTGTCAATGTCAACCCCTGACAAAGAGTCAGTGGGACGGATTGACTTGACTAATGATGGCCAAATGCTTGTCCAAGCCATTGAACTCCTCCCATCAGCATCCAATCAGCAAACCCCTGACAATCCCAATGATGCTCCACCAAAACTGGTCACCACCATTGCCGAAGAGATTACGTAGGTGGTAGCTGACACTGATGCACTAACCTCCGACGAAGAATGGCAAAAACTTCATCAGGTTCTTCTTAAGTATGAACCATCATTCTCCAAAGACTCCTTGGACTGTGGGCTAACCACAATCCACTCTGTGCACATTCCTACACCTCCTGACGTTCCTCCCACCTGACGTTCCTCCCTCCTGACGTTCCTCTACGTCAGGCAGTACAAGATACCCTTGGCCTCTTATGGCCCAGTACAGGAAATAATCGATGACCTACTGGACCATGCCATAATCAGGCCATGCAACAGTACCTACTCCGCCCCTCTGTGGCCGGTCCTGAAGCCCAATGGTAAGTGGCAGCTCACCACTGACTACAGGAAACTAAACACTCAAGCTCCTCTTTCTAGGTGGCCTATGACTAGACTGGAGCAAGAACTTCCTAGAGTCAGTGACACCAAATACTTCTCAATGCTGAACATTGCTTCTGGTTTCTGGACTATTCCTGTCCAAGCTGAAGACCAACACTAACTGGCCTTCACGTTTGCAAATCATCAATATACATTCACCCAATGTCCTTTTGGGTATGCTAACTTTCCTGCAGAGTTCAACAACTTTCTCTATAAAGGGCAGTCACATCTGGAACACAATGCCAAATGTAATTAAAATAATAACGGACTTTAAAACATTCACTAAAAAGGTTAAAAACTGGCTGAAAAATAAACAAGAATGTACTCATGTATGAATTGATTGTCTGCAAAGTGAGAGTGAATGAAGGGAAGGAATGAATGTATTTGTTTATAGTGAGTGACAAAGGGAGGGAGGCCTGAAATAGGCAAATGTGAGTCAGGTTGTTATATTTGTGTATTTATAATATGTATAATATTTATAATATTTATAATTGTGTATTTATAATCTTTTTGCATTGATGTATGTGGTTATTGTGTTGGTTTTTTTTCTTCTTTACTTGATTCTCTTTTCTAAAGCCCATCCAGGGACAAGAGTTGCAAATTAGCTAATAGCTATACACTCTATGTGCAACACATCAGATTGATTGTCATTGATTAATTGTCTATGTTTATTGAACTGTCCCTGTCAAATAAACTAATCTATCTATCTTCTTGAATAAGGCATGTCCAGATGCCAGAGACAGAAGCAATCTCATCAATGTCGACGACATTCTCATTCAGAGTCCAACCCTGGATGCCCACCTGACCAAAATTGACCATGTCCTTGGCCAGCTCACAGGAGCAGGAGCCAAAATTTCCTTCTCCAAGTGCCAATGGTGCAAAACAAAGGTCAGCTATGTTGGTCTCTTGGTGGGATCCAACGGGGTCCTACCACAAACGTCACGAATCCAAGGTGTTTTAAACATCAAGACCCCTACTACCATCTCCGAACTCCGGAGCTTTCTAGGGGTATCAACTACTCATGTCAGTTCTTTGAGGATTATGCAGACTTGGAACCAACTTGGGTTCCAAGGTTGTCATAGCCGGGGGGGGGGGGGGGAGTGGGGATAAGCTCCCACTATCTATAAAGTGGTCCCATATGGAGTGCGTCTCCTATAGCCTCTGACAAATAAGTCCAGCTCCTGGTGTGCTTGTCGCGGGACTGCTTCTACTGACAGGAGAAGGGGCGAAGGCGGGTTTCTGGTGCCTTAAAACCAGATTGCTTTTGGTAGGTGGGGCTCGACAGCCGGGAAGGCAGCTCACCTAGGGGAAGGAAAACCCTGATTTCAAACCTCCGCTTCCTTGCGGTATACCTGTTCACGGGAAAGGCTTCGGTCCTTGCGGTATACCTGTTCACGGGAAAGGCTTCGGGAGTCAACCCTGAGGAAAAATCCGGAGTCAAAGACCCTAAGGCAGTTCATTGTTGTCTACAACATCACTCTGGCAGCACCTGCCACGGCGCTGGAACCAAGTGTACTGGCTTTTGTCTTTCCATTGGATTATTTCAGCGACGTGGAGAGGGGGGACCTGCTGCATGGGTAACAGCTTCTCCTCCATATCAACTTACCCAGGCTTTGCACAATGGAGAGGACACTCCAGCTTCGCTATGCAGCATCGATACAACACGGGAAGCAGCAGTCTACCGGTTATAAGTCTCAGTTCGATTGGCGTAGAGCTCGACGCCAGGGGCTGCTTCCGACGGTGGGAGGGGCCATTGTGCTCCACTGGGCAGCTACCGTTCGCTTTAAGCTGGGCAGCCCCCAGCCAATAAGGTTCTGCCTCGCCACGGACCGTTAACCTCACTGGGTGCGTGGGGTTTAGGGTGAAAACTGACAAGCGGTTCGATAACCTCGCACCAAGCAACAAGAACAGAAAGAAGAAAATACCCACCCTAAAGATGGGTACATGGAACGTCAGAACAATGACACCAGGTTTCTCTGACAATCTTCAGGAAATCAGCGATGTTCGCAAGACAGCAGTCATCGACATGGAACTGAGCAGACTGCAGATGGACATCATCGCTCTCCAAGAGACCAGGCTCGCAGGGTCAGGATCTGTGAGAGAGAGGGACTTCTCCTTTTTCTGGCAGGGGAAACCATCTGACGAGACCAGGGAACATGTAGTTGGATTTGTGGTTAGGAACACCCTCCTGGGATCCATTATTCCACCCACAGAGGGAAGTGAACACATTCTGTCCCTTCAGCTTCACTCCTTAGAGGGGACAGTCAGTTTAATCAGTGCCTACGCACCAACACTGACGTCTATGGCGGAAGCTAAAGACAAATTCTACGACGTCCTCAGTACCGCCATAGAGAAAATCCCAAAACAGGAGCCACTGTTCATCCTCGGCGACTTTAACGGTAGAGTTAGTGCCGATTGCATCTCTTGGCCTACCTGTTTGGGCCAGTTTGGCATAGGAAGGATGAACGAAAATGGACAACGCCTACTGGAACTCTGTTGCCATCATGGTCTCTGCATTACAAATACATTCTTTAACACGAAGCCCCAACACAGAGTCTCCTGGAAACATCCAAGATCCAAGCACTGGCACCAGCTTGATTTGATTCTCACCAGACGCAGCTGTCTACCCAGCGTCCAGATCACACGAAGCTACCAGAGTGCTGACTGTGATACAGATCATTCCCTAGTATGTAGCAAGGTCAAACTACGAACAAAGAAAGTACACCACACGATAAAGGAAGGCAGGCCTCGCATCGATGCAAGTAAGACGCACAACCAGGAGAAAGTGGAGGAATTTGCACGCGTGCTTGAGGAATCTCTCCCAGGCCGTTCCGGTGCTAGTGCCCAAGAAAGGTGGCAGCACTTCAGAGATGCCATGCACAAGGCTGCCATGACCACCTTTGGCAAGAAAACCAGCAGGTCAGCAGACTGGTTCGAGGGTCACTTTGATGAAATGATCCCAGTAATCATGGAGAAGCGGAACGCCTTGGTAGCTTATAAAGCCTGCCCCAGCAAACGCAACCTGCAAGTCCTCTGGGCCGCCCGTAGCAAAGTCCAGCAGCGTGCCAGGTGATGCGCCAATGACTACTGGCTTCAGCTCTGCTCCCAGATACAGCTGGCTGCAGACACGGGCAACATCAAGGGGATGTACGATGGAATCAAGCTGGCCTTGGGCCCTATACAGAAGAAAATCACTCCCTTAAAGTCTGCCACAGGGGAGGTAATCCAGGATCGGGCACAACAGATGGAGCGCTGGGTAGAGCACTACTCTGAGCTGTATGCCAGGGAGAACATAGTCACTGATGATGCCCTGAATGCCATCGAATGTATGCCTGTACTGGGGGAGTTTGATGGAGAACCAACCATCGATGAACTGAGCGAGGCCCTTGACTCCCTTGCCACCGGCAAAGCCCCCGGGAAGGACGGCATCCCTGCCAAGGTCCTGAAGTGCTGCAAAGGGTCACTGATCATGGAGCTGCATGAAATCCTCTGTCTGTGCTGGAGAGAAGGCGAAGTGCCGCAGGACATGAGGGACGCCAACATAGTCACACTATATAAGAACAAAGGTGACAGGAGCGACTGCAATAACTACCGTGGCATCTCTCTCCTCAGCATCGTTGGGAAGCTGTTCGCTCGTGTTATCCTCAAGAGGCTTCAAGTTCTGGCAGAGAGAGTCTACCCCGAATCGCAGTGCGGGTTCCGAGCCAACAGGTCTACAATCGACATGGTGTTCTCTCTCAGACAGCTGCAGGAGAATTGCAGGGAACAGAGGCAGCCACTCTTCACAGCCTTCATTGACCTGACGAAGGCTTTCGACCTTGTCAGTAGGGATGGCCTCTTCAAAATCCTTTCCAAGATCGGATGTCCGCCCAAGCTGCTCAGCATCATCCGATCTTTTCACGATGACATGAAGGGCACAGTCATCTTTGACGACTCAACTTCATCCGCCTTTGATATTAGAAGTGGAGTGAAACAGGGATGCGTTCTCGCACTGACTCTGTTCGGAATCTTCTTTGCCATCATGCTGAAACACGCCTTTGGTTCTGCCAAAGAGGGCATCTACCTTAGAACCAGATCGAATGGAAAGCTCTTTAATCTCTCCAGACTAAGAGCAAAGTCCAAGGTCCAGCTAAAATGTCTGCGTGACTTCCTCTTTGCAGATGATGCAGCAATCACCGCCCACTCAGCCAAGGACCTTCAGCAGCTCATGACTCGTTTCAGCGAGGCTTGTCGCGACTTCGGACTCACCATCAGCCTGAAGAAAACACAGGTCATGGGACAAGGCATGGATTCTCCACCCAGCATCAGTATCTTCGATCATGAATTAGATGTTGTCCATGACGTCATCTACCTGCGATCCACCATCAATGACTCCCTCTCTCTCGACACGGAGCTCAATAAGCGCATCGGAAAAACAGCTACGACCATGTCGACTGACAAAGAGAGAGTGGACCAATAGCAAGTTGACAGAGCACACCAAAATCCAGGTCTACAGAGCTTGCGTCCTTAGCACCCTCCTATATGGCAGTGAGTCCTGGACCCTGCGAGCCCGACAGGAAAAGAAGCTCAATGCATTTCACATGCACTGTCTCCGTTGCATCCTGCACATCACCTGGCAGGACAAAGTCACAAACAACAGCGTCCTGGAGAGAGTTGGAATCCCCAGCATGTACACGCTGCTGAAGCAGAGACGCATGCGCTGGTTGGGGCATGTGATACGCATGGACGATGGTAGGATCCCCAAGGATCTACTCTACGGTGTCCTAGCTCAAGGCAAACGCCCGTCAGGCAGACCCCAATTGCGTTACAAAGATGTCTGCAAAAGGGACTTGATGGCTATGGATGTCGACCTCACCACGTGGGAAGCTGTAGCGTCTGACCGGACGGCCTGGAGGCAGATTGTGCAGAAAGGCCTGTCCAGCTTTGAACAGTCACTTACACAGCAAGCTGAGGCGAAGCGACAGAGGAGAAAGCCCCGAGGCCAGGCAGACCGACCAGCAACGGACTTCACCTGTGTCCAGTGCGGCAAGGATTGCCACTCCCGCATTGGACTTTTCAGTCACACCCGACACCGACACTGCATCAAAACCACCCAGAGCGCAACTCCATAGTCTCCCGAGACTGACGGATACCCGAAGATGCAGACTTCGCAAAACCCCTGACAGACACCCCTTCCATCTGGTCTGAGGCTCAAGAACAGGCTATGCTAGCTTTAAAGCAAAAGTTATGCACAGCACCCTGTCTAGCTTATCCCAACTGTGACCATCCATTCTTCCTACAAGTGGGGTTCTCTGCCAACTGCTTAAATGCTGGATTATACCAAATCTACGACCATGACAAACGAGTCATGGTTTATGCCAGCAAAACCCTCTCTGGTCCGGAATTGAAATACTCGGACTGCAAAAAAGCCCTTCTGGCTACCGTATGGGAAATCAAACATTTCTCCAACTATGTGGCGGGCCAGAGAATCACGGTGGAGACTTACCACCAACCAGTGTTTTTTCTTAATACTCAACGCATCACAGAAGGTGTTGTGATGAATGCCAGAATAGCTTCCTGGCTGATGGCTCTACAAAGCTTTGATGTTGAGGTCCGCTACACACAGAAATTAAGGAGCCTTCTCGGCACGGACTTGGCAGCCTGCCAAAGGTGCTTTGAGGATGCTCCAGGACCATTCATTCATGCAGAGCCACCTACAGTCAGTGAAGACCCTAACCATCACTACTTCGACCAGAACATCTCTCAAGATGTGGTCACCACTTATGTTGATGGTTGTTCTTTGCAACACGAAACTCACATCTGTGCTGGAATAGGAGTGGAATGGTTAAACAATCGGCCTTGTGAATCCCTCAACTTTCAACTGGGGTCCCAATCATCACAATATGCAGAAATCACAGGTGTGTTCATTACACTGCAACTTGCTGTAGACCATGGCATTCGCACATTGGTCATCTGCACCGACTCTATGCACGCCTCAGTTTCACATGTCATCTGGGACTCTGGAAGGCCAAAGTGTCAACGATGGCCCTCACGAGCCATCAATGAGACGCCGAAAGCCAGCCGATGAGTTTGCATAATTTATTAACAAAAGACAAATGACAAAATAAAGAGCCACGAGCGGCAAAAACACAACTAAGGCTATGACTCAGACACAGGATACAGAGTCTCAGGAAATACACTTACTGTGAGATGAAATGAGACATGAATCTTAGATGGAGGTTTGACAAGGGAATGTTTGACGAGGTCGCAGCCCGGAGTAAACCGAGCTGCTCCCTTAAATAGGGCTGACAGATTAATCAGCTGATGAGAACGTCATCAGCTGATTGAATTCCAGCCATCCCTGCGGAGCTCGGCTCTGACAGCCGGAAGCCCCGCTGAGACGCTGTCACAATAAAAGCCCGGAGGCCATATAGTGCACCTGAGAAGAGAACAGGGAACTACAACGATAACCCGAGCGCGGACAGAGTCCGCGCTCGGACCATGACAGTTGCCCCCGTTCACAATGCAAATTCCAGGCGCCGTGTAACAACAAAGCCCCCACCCACCCACCCACCCAGAAGGTCAACAGGACCGCCCCAGGGAGGGAGGAGGGGGAAAGGCCAGGTGGGCAAGAATCAAACCTCATCACCGAGAGAGAGAAAAAAAAAACAGGCTACAACAATCAGAACATTGTAGGGAATACAGGGGCCAAAATACAGACACACCCTGCACCGAAGAAGGAAAACATATATAAACAGAGCATAGGAAGCTACAACGCAGTGATACAATACACACTGACCGTGAACTACAGGGAAGACAAAATAGATTCTCTCAAACCGTAGGGGAAAAAAAACAAAAACTCTCAAACAGAAATACAGGCACCATACACTGTACCCTAAAAATACCAGAAAAACGGGAACAAAAAGGAAAAAAACCACGCTAAAGAGCAGCGATATAGAAATAGTTCAATAAGAATAAATAAACGGGCACATCACCAAATACAGAGTACCCCATAATACTGGAGAGAGGAAAAAAAACTCATGCTACAGAGCAGCGAAAAATACAGTTCAATATAGTCCAAATAACGGGCATAGGCAACAAAGAAACAACCCTCAGACTACAGAGGAGAGAAAAAAAAAAACGTGCTAAAGAGCGGCGAAATAAACAGTTCAGATACAAAACACCAGCGCATCCCTAATATTTCAGGATAGCAGGCAGAAAAAAAAAACAACAACACAGGGATGACAGCAGGCAGAGCACAATAGCACAAAAACAAATAGTTCGGGGGGGTCTTCCTGCGTCCAGATCGCTGGCAGGGGAAAAAGGATAAGTTCGGGCGGCCTACCCCAGTCCCAGTCCAGGAAAAACAGTACCTCTGGCGGCCGGACCAGATCACCAAACAGAGAGTTAAGTTTGTCGGGTGGCCGACCCAGAATGCCAAACGGGCGAAGCAATCTCCCAGGCGGCCGACCCGCATCATTTAGCCACCAGGACCGCAGGGGAGAACTCGGAGACGGCTTCCCTATTGAGAGGAATAGCGAGGGAGAGCCGAGTCAATAACGGGAATCCCAGCGGCCCCCGATGGAAGGGAAGAGGGAACGGGGGAAGGAAAAGGAGCCAGTCTGGTGTCGATCAGCAAAGGATCTGCAGCTCCTTCTCCGAACCCCACACAACTGGCGCGGCGCTTCTGTTGGATCCCAAGCAGGACCGTGCTGCACCCACGACAGACCCCGATTGGGCTGGAACCAAACCCACGATGGACCCCGACTGGGTCAAAGCTGCACCCGCGACGAACCTCGACTGGGCCAGAACCACACCCATGACGGACCCTGACTGGGTCAATGTTGCACCCACGACAGACCCCGACTGGGCCGGAACCACACCCTCGACGGACCCCGATTGGGTCAGAGCTGCACCCATGACAGACCCCGACTGGGCCGGCGCAGCACCAGGGACAGCCTCCAAACCCGAACCCAGAACCTCCAGAACAGTGACCAGAATCGACTCAACACCGGTGACCCTGGGAGAAGGCTCAGGAGAAGAAAGAGAACCGGGATCAGGATCACCGGCAGTGACAGAGCCCAGCTAGACAAGCTTGGATGCAGCGAACGGCTGCAACCGGCTCGTCTCCCCGAGAGACAGGCAAAAATGCTCTAGAATAGACAGGAGAAAGACAAAATAGAGCACTTGCCTGATCTCGAGTTCTGCCGCCGTCCAGGACTTCGGTGATCCGGGTTCAGCAGGTAGAATGTCCTCCTTTGGTTCC
Source organism: Pholidichthys leucotaenia (assembly GCA_020510985.1). Lineage (NCBI taxonomy): Eukaryota > Metazoa > Chordata > Actinopteri > Cichliformes > Pholidichthyidae > Pholidichthys > Pholidichthys leucotaenia. The sequence continues at coordinate 15,876,582 of CM035838.1, forward strand.
CACTCGGCTACGGTGGGCTCCGCAGCTGGCATGATGGTGTCCACAGTCCAGAGATTCCCTGACGCTGACGTCCACGCCGAGGGCCTGCACGGCGGGGTGGCAGGGGATCCGTGACCTGCCGGGTCAGACTGTCCCTCCGTGGAGACCCGGGGACGCTTGCTCGTCAGCGCAGGCTCCAAATTGCAGTCCGCCCTCCTCCTTTGCCCATGACGTGGCTGCGGGGTCGGAACCAGGTACTCCAGGGCCGCAGCCTCCTTCCTCGTCCGACAGCGTAGACCTGGCGCCAAAGAACGCTCAGGGGAAGGAGACACAAAGGAAGCAGGTTCATAATTAATCACTGCAGCAGGTGGAGGGAGCTCAGGGGGCTGTGAGCCCCAAACTCCACCCCCAGGGGTCAGACAAGGCAATTCACCCAGTGAAGGAAAAGCTTGGTTCTTCCCTTCTCTCACTGGATGGTGACGGAGGGCCCCCGGGGAGGACGAGGAGGAGCCGTTCGCACAGGATTGATGACGGGCATCACCAGAGCAGGACTCGTGGAGCTCACAACAGCTGGGGAGAGCGTTGAGGAGGAGGGAGAAACAGCCGAGGCGATCCGGGAATGAGGAGCTGACGGAACAGCAGGGACAGATGACCCGGAGGCGGAGGCTGCTGGGTTTTCGTCCTGTTATGACACAGGAGAAACAGCTGGCTGGGAGGCAGAGTTCCTATGGTGACCCGGAACTGGATCCGGATGGGGTTCTTGCTGAGGCTTAACATGGGCTTTGTGACGACGTCTACCGACAGAAGGTGAGGCGACGGTTGGGTCAGGAAACCGCAGCTCCTGGGCTGGACGGGTGACAGGAGCTGAATCCCGAGGTGAGGAGTGGGGATGCCTCACCGTTGGCCTCCTGCCGGAGTTTTCCTCCAGTCCGTGGATCTCCTCCCTCATCGGGACGGCCGTATTCGGGGAAGGAGGTGAGGGTTCCTTGGCCGCCTTCTCAGCCGCTCTCTCTATCAGTCCTTGTTGTGCCACAACCCACGCCACTCTCCTTCCCTTCCAGAAAGGAGGTAAGGTGATACTTCAATAATGTCCTCTGGGCGAAGTTCAGGTGCTCGTATGTCGTGTAGGTGGGCATAAGGAGACGAGCTTCGGCCAGGTAGCCATCCACCTCCTCAAACCACTCGGGGCAATACCCACGCTCGAAAGCAGACATGCTAATGGAAAATACGAGCACCCAGAGAAGGGAAAGGCGACCGGCATCTCCTTCTGGCTGCGACCTACTGTCAACGATGGCCCTCACGAGCCATCAATGAGACACCAAAAGCCAGCCGATGAGTTTGCATAATTTATTAACAAAAGACAAATGACAAAATACGCTGTCACAATAAAAGCCCGGAGGCCAGATGGTGTGCCTGAGAAGAGAATGGGGAACTACCGGACAACCCGAGCGCAGACAGAGTCAGCTCTCGGACCATGACACAAAGGTTTTGTAACCTCCAACCGCAAATTGGTTAAACATCAAGACCTTTTCAGAGCATGTGATCACCTGGTCACCTTCAACAACCTCCAGGTGTATTGAAAAAAGGTCAGAGGTCACTCACGTACACCAGGTCAGGACAAAGAATGGAACGACCTTGTGGGCTCACTTGCGAAACAAGGAGCCATACAAGACCCCCCAGTCCTTTTATCCTACTCTGGTGCCGACTGCAGAGTCCCACCCGCCCACCCCTACAGTCTGTGCAGTCACCAGGGCCCAGGCAAACAAGGCCCAGGACTCGCCACTGCCCACAGCCCTTCTGGAGGATGACCCTGCTTTCTCTGACACTGTCCTTATCTCTCTTCAGGCTCTTGACCCTGCGATCCAGAAAATGATAACAATATCTCTTGGATCCTGTACTCCATGCACCATCCAACATGGATCTCACTGACATTGCAGACTTGAAACCGCTTTATGCCGCATGATCGTCCCTGCAGCTGTGGAGTGGCATTCTAGTTCATGTTTCCGATGAACTCCCTGCACCTGCGCTTTTGGTCCCTCGCAACCAGAGGGGGGTGATGATTGTTCATGCCCACGATCTCCCAGCTGCAGGACACAAAGGCGTCAAAGCGACGTAGATGGCTCTCAAACAAGTGGCATATTGGCCAAACATGTAAAGAAATGTAGCAGACTACATCAAGGGATGTCTTGTCTGCTTCCATTTTCAACCAACCAACCCAATTCACCAAGCACCCCTACAGAAAAGAGGCATCTCATTCCCATGGTCTGACCTCTAAATCAACTGAGCAGGTCCCCTTCCACGGTCAGCCAGAGGTAACAAATACTTCCTCACAGTCTCATGTGTCTTCACAAAATGGGTCGAGTGTTTTCCTGCTCCTAATGACACGGCAGAAACCACAGACTACTTGTTGATGAACCATGTGTTCTCGAGATTTGGTCTGCCAAGCCGACTCAACTCTGACCGTGACACCCATTTCACAGCTGAAGTCATGCAACAGCTGTGGAAAACCTTGGAAGTTAAAGCTAATTTCCACCGCCCACAATCCTCTGGACAGGTTGAAAGAGCCCACCAAAGTGTGATCAACATACTGAAGAAGTATGTTTCACCACACCAAAAAGACTGGGATGTAAAACTCCCCCTGGTCTTGATGGCCATCCGAGCCACAACCCATGAAGCTACTGGAGTCTCGCCTTTCGAAATGACGACAGGCCGGCAAGTGACTTTGCCCCTGCATTTGCTCTACCAACCTAGAGAGGCCAGTGTTGCAACAGCCTACACTACCCACCAATACATGACTGACCTGACCAAAACATCTCCAACAGACTTTTGCATTTGCCCAAAAACATTTGGATCGATCGGCTGAAGGACGCAAAGCGTACTACAACCAGAAAGCCTCCCATGACCAACTCCAAGAGGGAGACAAAGTTTTCTACTACTGCTTCATCCCTCAAACATGACAGACCAATTCACAGTCAGGGAAACTCGCTTGGAAATTCCTGTGCTGGAGGACTCAATGGATGACACATAATACACCAAAAAAGAGGAACACCTCATTTCCTTTTCCTGTATTCCCTTCTTTTAGCTCAGAAAGCTAATATGGCCGCAATCGGTCATCATCACCGTCACTTAGACGGCTTTGTACACGGAAAATAGCCGCAGGATACAAGCGAAATTTATGTGGGATTATCATAAGACTTTGTAGATGTGATAGAGAGCCTAAATGACCGACAAAACACAAAATAACGACCACGATGGGTGAAAATGCAGCGACCACGACAGTGAGCGAGTCCCATTAGCCGCCGGTAAGTGACTTTTTTCTGTTTTTTTTTAATATTGTACTGATTTCTTGTTCATATACTTTGAAGATAAGATGATGAGGTACCTCTGTACAAAAAACGGTGTCAAAAGACTAAATCATTCTTTGTGTAAATATGTCCAAAGACCAGTTTTGACTGAGATATGGAATTTAAAGAGCTGCCATGGCACTATGCAAATTAGATGAGTAAAATCACTCCTATCTTAAACTTTGGATCATATTTTACATTTTTCTAATTGACAGTAAGCCATTATCTCTTACCACTTTCAAGTTATAGCCTTGGAAATCTGAACTATTTTATTGACAAAAAATATTTACCACTCTTGACCACTAGGGGTTATGTCACAATTCGGTGACAGACACACTCAAACAGTTAAGTATATAATGAATTTCACAGTTAAAGTGTGCATGTGACATCTGAAAATTTATGCCAGTCATCTGACTGGTACCAGCCAATCACCAGGCAGTCTCTGTTGGATGACACCCCCTTTCATTATGTTGGTCAGTTACAGACAAAGGACTGCTTTCTTATTGGACCATAGCCCATTCAAATCTCCCATGATAGATGATAATTAGTTCTTCCTGCTGCCAGTCATATTTTATGACCCAAGAAGCACGCTCAGTTCAATAGAGAGAAATGCCCTAGTTTTTCAGTTTTTGTCGAGTCTTCTGAGTGTTTTTGTCAGTATCAGAAGTCTTGTGTTCTTTAAGTTGTCTTTCGTTGTCTTAAAGTTAAGTCTTTTTCGGTTTTTCCTGGTATCTGAGGAGAGATCATCCTTTCTTGTTGAGCTCAACCTTTCTTACTTGGAATGAAACTCCAAAACGCCATTTTTCCATCTCCTCAGACGTCGTGTTTATTCTGCTGAACTTTTTCTAATGATTTCCCTTAACTCACCGTTAAAGTGGACTGATAGTGATTTTTGAACATTTTTCCTCAAGACTACCTCACCCCTGTACCACGATGTCAGAAGGACTAGGATTTTGTGGGTGGAACTGTTTAAATACAATTTTCCTTCAGCATGTGGTTTCTTATCAGCTGGTAGACATCCTAAATTTTCAGGCCAGGAAAGGATCTGTTGCCCAAGAGGAGACGTCACATCTGCCCCAGGGCCAGCCGTTCACTCTTCTGCCAGCTCCACTCTATGGTCACCCCGCTGCTGAGTCTGTAAAAGCTATAACAACTGGAAAGGACTGCGGGCAGTCCTTCCTCCTTTTTGCCATCGGCTGGCATTCAAGATCATCGCTAGACTCTGAAGACACAGCTGTTCGTAAGCCAGACTCCCACCTTCTATATGCTGGGCTAAATGTGATGTCTAATTCTAAGTGAATATGACCAATTTTTCATGTTAAAAGTTAGTCCCTAAGCTACCATAGTAGCTATCAAGCTGTAGGAAAATTAATATTCTCCTTTTCAACAACCTCCATTTTTTTAGAGTAACTCAATTTTGTTTTTCATATAATCAGCTTTTATCATTTCTCCATAAAATTGTGTCCAATTTTATGCATATTTTTGTTACAGTTACTTCACAGTCTGTCATCGCATTGGAGTTACAAATTCAAAATCTGGTTTCTTTTGTTTCCACAGAGGTTTAAATATAGACTTTATGCTCAGGAATCCATTGACAGTTAATATGATATTTGATACTTGTTGATCATTGCTTACAAATCAATTGAATGTAACGTTATTTAACCTGAGAGTGATTATTAAAACTGTTAATGGTATAGAGAAGTTTCTGCTTGATTTCTTTTGTGTGTGTGCTTTTCTGGGTCACAGCCAAAGAATTCATGAATATTTAAACTGGTTAATGAAAGGTTCAAGGATTAGTTATTAATAAATTGTCCAGGTTGTGACTGGTGCCCCTACCTCTGTTTCCACACAGTCACACCTCTAAGTATAAAGTAAATAATCCTTGTACCTTATCACACTTTTAATTAATTGTTCCTACAGTTTCCTGAAGCACTTTGAGTGGTTTTAAGACTAGAAAAGCACTGTAAGTACAGGTCCTTATCCCTTATATAAATGAAAGAATCTGACCTTGCGTCCACATTGCAGAAGTTATAAATAATCATGATGAAGTCATGAAGAGAAGAAAAGCACTTAGCTGTTATTTTCTAAGCAATTTCTTATACCTCCTTGTTGGGAGAGTGACATGTCGTGAAAATCTCTTGACGTTACAGGAGCCACATATGGGAATGAAGGCTTTGTAAGGACCCCGGTCACCTCTGCTTTTCACTCTCCTCTTCCCATGAAAGAAACAGTGTTGTGGTTGTTTGCAAACCTTCCCAGCCTTCACCTTCCTCCCCTTCTTTCTGTCAAGGTTACTGTACACACAGAGTTTTCTGTGCAGCCACAGACAGGACCACAGCTCCAGGAAATCCCCCACCGTTCCCATGACAGACCATATATGGTCAACTTCTGGCCAAAGGGCTACCTGCTGCCATCTTGGGCCAAACTATGGAGAAGAACCAACCTAGGGAAATGATGACGTGACACAGCCAGCTATAAAACTGCAAAAGCCACAGGAGGTCTTTTTTTCTGTAACCACATATTGCATTGTTATGGATTTTGATTTTTTTCGTTTTCATTAAAAAAGCCATATTTGCAGAATAAAACTTTTGGAGTGGACTCCACCTTTGGTGAGTAATACTCTTTCTTGTGGTGATTTAATTTAGAACACTAAGGTCAGACTTCAGGGAGGCAGACTAGAGGAAAAAATAACTCTTCTTGTGTAATTGTGTAGAAAGCTCTAAATAGCATTTCATACACACACATTTTACCATCAAGACAAAAAACCTGGAGGACAAAGGTCATATGTAATGAATGGAAAGAGACAAAAACACAAGCGTGTGTCTGAAGTAGAATAAACACACATAGTTGTTGAGTGGAGGAGAGGAGTTGCTGATCAGCCAATCGCCTGCTGAAGAACACAAGTTCAAGGAGTTGTACACAGCAAATTGTGTTTAAATCCTGCCCATCTCAAGGAAACCATTTTCTCGCAGGGTCTGAATTTGGTGTGTAGCCTGGTATGAGATTGACTAAGGCAGGAGAGAGGCTTGGCCACACAGTGTGTAAGGGCATAGTATGTCAATTCCATTGGCCGTTCTCTTGACACCCCTTTACGCAGGGGGTGGAGATCATTGAGAGATTGCTGAGTGATGACAAAATGGCTAGATCTCCAAATTATCTTTCAATGATCTCTGAGATTACCAAGATCTCTCAATGATATATCAGTGACCTTCACTGATCTCCACATTCCTCAAAGATTTGACTCATTCCAAAACAATCTCTCAACGATCTCAAAAGGGAAGTGATCTCTCAACAATCTTTTAACATTCCCACAACCAGAACTCAACAATCGCATTGATCTCTCAAAGACGTGAATGATCCCTTAGCAATCTTATAATGAACTCTATTGGTCTTTGAACAAATGTTCAGTGATCCCTCACTGATCTCTCAGCTACCTCTACCTTTGGGTAAAAAAATTGCCTTTCATTGAAAGATCGCTGAGAGATCATTGAATGATCACAGAGAGATCGATGAGATTATTGTGCGCTACTTGACCTCTCCTTGACCACTCAACAATTTCATTGATCTCCCAACAATCTCTCACTTATGGGTACAGTAAAGTGACCTTGAACTTGATATGAATGTTGCCAATTTATGAGAAAAAAACTTTCAAATTTACAATGACGTAGTAAATGTACGAGTACAAATTGCAAATTTATGAGGAAAAAAAATTACAAATTTGAGAAAAAAGTTTAAAACTTGAGAAAAATTATTGTCATGATTGGCCCCTTCGGGGCAGAAAGAGAGACCCACACGCTGAACTGCAGTTTATGGCATTCATTAAGAAAAGACAAAAGTCCAAACAGTGCACGAAAAAATAAACTCACAATAGGTAGACAGCGACAAGAGCACAGGAATGCACATCGGAACAGGGAAAGGGTTCCGACGGGGATGAGTAGAATCATTGATAAGGCTCTGACAAGGAGTAAATGGAAAGGCAGTCTTAACCCTCTAACTGTCCCAGTCGCCGTATGGCGACATAACCCCTAGTAGTCAAGAGTGGTAAATATTTTTTGTAAATAAAATAGTTGAGATTTCCAAGGCTATATCTTGAAAGTTGCTAGAGATAATGGCTTACCGTCAATTAGAAAGATGTAGATTATGATCCAAAGTTTCAGATAGGAATAAATTTAGGCATTTAATTTACATAATGTCACAGCAGCTATATAAATTCCATAACTCAGTCAAAAATGGACATTGGACATATTTACATGAAGAATGATTGTCTCTACAGGGGTATGTTGTTATCTTATCTTCAAAGTATATGAACGTACAATGGAAAGAAACAAATAAATTTGTCACTTACCGGTGGTGGAGGGGGGCTTGCTCACTCAGACAATCCTGTCTGGGAGGCCTGCAGACAATTCCTTTGACTTCATGCTTGCTTTGTGCTCTGACATGCACTGCCAACTGTGGGACCTTATATAGACAGGTGTGTACCTTTCTTAATCATGTCCAATAAACTAAATTTACCACAGGTGGACTCCAATTAAGTTGTAGAAACATCTCAAGGATGATCAGTGGAAACAAGATGCACCTGAGCTAAGTTTTGAACTTCATGGCAAAGGCTGTGAATACTTATGTACATGTGATTTCTTAGTTTTTTATTTTTAAAATATTTGCAAAAATCTCAAAAAAACATTTTTTCATGTTGTCATTATGGGATGCTGCGTGTAGAATTTTGAGGAAAAAATTAATTTAATCCATTTTGGAATAAGGCTGTAACATAAAAGGTGGAAAAAGTGAAGCGCTGTCAATACTTTCCGGATGCACTGTACTAGATGATAACAAGGTGGGAGTGTCTGGAGGAAGAGGGGAGAGAGCTCATGTCAACAGAAACAACATATAACAAGAACCAACACAGAGAGAAATAATACATAAACTGAGAAAATACAGGAGAGAAACAAAAATAAGTTGAGAGCCTGAGCACGGTGAAACACCGCGCTCCATCTTGTGACACATATCTACAAAAAAGTTACAAATTTATGGGAAAAATTTGAGAATTCATGAAAAAGTGACCTGTGCAATGAACAGTTGCAAATTTAAGAAAAAAAGTTATATATTTAGAAGAAAAAGTCACACATTTACAACAGAAAATTAGAAATTTATCAGAAAATATTGCTAACTTAAAAGAAAAAGTCACAAATTTATGAAAAAGGTTGAAAATTTGCAGAAAAAGTTCACAAATTTAAGTCTTTGGTGCAATACACAACAGAGTCATGGTTGAAGCCCGGCACAAACTCTTCATTTTAAGTCTGGTTGTTCAAATCAGTTTTTTGTAGCTTTGCTGTCAAGTTACGTGGACATACGGACTGTAGATTACATTTCTTGCACTGTGTGAAACAAGGCTTTGTGACAGACAGCTTCAGGGCATGATGGTGAAGTGGGTCACCTGACCTGCACAGCTGTGGCTAGACCAACCAACAGCCGGAGACAGCAGGTAGCAACAATTCTGTCATTCATTAGAAGTCTGATATTAATATGATAGAAATTCTGTGTATATTTGACTGAAGGACTGTTACTTGTGGGAGGAAAGACAGTCAGAATAGAAAAAAAAAAGATGCACCAAGTATCAGAGCCCCCTAAATTGATTCAGAATGAAATTGTGAGGTATAGAAGCAAAGATTATTAATTGTTTAATTCACTGTTTTCAACATGTCAGGACTCTACATATAAAAGGCAGATTTGTTGGTAATTATTCTAGCTGGAGGCAATTCATTGTGTTAGACTCTTGGCAGCACTATAATTATTTGTTTAGTAATAAGAGGCTACCAGCTTTAATTTGTACATCAATAGAGTATTGTTTTTTGTTTTTTTTAACCATCAATGGGATACAAACTGGGCTTTTATGAGAGTTTAAAGTTACAAATCAAATCAACAATGAACAACAACCAAATTGTTACTTTTCCTTCCATTTAAGAATGATGCTAACAGGAAGTTAAATTCTTTCCATTTTTAAAACATGAATGAAATGCTAGTTATATGGCTATTCAGAAAAAATATATATTATTTATGAAATCCATAGCTAACATATTCATTCATCTTCTTCCGCTTAATCCTTTTCGGGTCGCGGGGGGGCTGGAGCCTATCCCAGCATTTTTGGGCGAGAGGCAGGGTCCACCCTGGACAGATCGCCAGTCCATCGCAGGGCCAACACAGAGAGACAGACAACCATTCACTCTCACAGTCATACCTAAGGACAATTTAGAATCCCCAGTTTGATGCCAATTAACCTAACTTGCATGTTTTTGGCATGTTTTTGTGGAGTAAACCCACGCAGACATGGGGAGAACATGCAAACTCCGCACAGATCACTGTAGGTCGGGGGCTGGAATCGAACCCAGGATCCCCCAGTCAAGGGTGAGTTGCTGTGCTGCCGCAGTGCTAACCACTCCGCCACCACACTGCCCAGCTAACATATTATTATTATTATTATTTGGAACTTTATATTTTCATATTTTATGCAATGGACTGTTGAGGGATTGTTATCTCTACCAAGGAGGTAATGTAATCTGGACGGGGTTTTTGTCTCTTTGTTACCCCATTAGCAGGATTACACAAAAATTACTCAATGGCTTTTAATGAAGTTTTCACCAGAAGTGGACAGATGGAGGTATGGACAGATGGACTGACAAAAGGAGGGAGGGCTGGAGCCTCGGCAGAGGTATGTGCTTTCTGAGTGTCCTCTTGTATTATCATTGCACTATCCTCGATCAATATCTAAACTTGTGGTCATCATAACATTGATTTGTCTGATGTCTTTTTCATGTGCTTGTTTACATGCTGTGATTAAACCTCGCTGTAACTGGTAAACTCATTAGCATGTTTGGAGCGTCTTTAATCTCACCACAGCCTCTGTACATTGCCTTGTTTCTAATAGCACTCTTGAATTTGTATTGTCCCACTGATATCTGAATAACATTAGGAGTCTTGGGACGGTGCACCAATGGACAGCTTGCCATGGTTTCGCTCAGCGTGCAGCTTGAATAATTGATACCTTGATTGCCTCGGTATTCACGGACACAAAAAGGCTTTTCCTATTCTTTGTCTGACACACTGCTTGAATCTTAAATAGTCCTTCCCGGTGGCACAATGCACACAGAATCAAGTTTTGTGGCATACAGACACTACAGTACAGTCGATGTGCTACTAGCTGCTTGAAAAATGACCACTCAACCTCTGCTGCATCAAATTCACAATTCGTTTCATTTAAATTTACAACAGCAATGTTACAGCTGTATCTGTTTTCCGAGCTGAAGATACTCTATACACTTAGTGGCCTCTTGGGAGGAAATATTTTGCTCTACTTTAGATGCATGTCATAAACTGCACCTTATCTGTGGCGACCTTGCAGAATCTCACGCTCCAAGGAAGCATTAATGGGCTGCATTTGCTTCTGCAGCTCCGTAGTTATTTATTCCTGTTTGCACTCTGCTGCTGTATAAATCCCATAATTAAAGGGGATTTGTGTACAAAGAGCAGCAATGTGCAAGAGGATCTTAATGGAGAGAATTAGCAGTGAAGAGCTCCTTGCTGCATGGGGCTTTTTGCAACAAGCAGAGGCAGTGGATGCTTTATGTGACCAATGGCTTCAGCGCGATAACAATCTCACCACCCGTGCCACAGCATAATAGGCTGAATTGTCTCTGTGAGATACGAACATGCTAGAGGCCTCGTTGACCAACCATTAAACAATTAAACTGTCAATCCTGCCTTTAAAGGACAATTACCTAGCCTGACATTACATAGTCCACTGACAGGCAGTAGCTTGCTATTCAAGCCTCCCCTATCATTCAGGAAATTCAGCAAAAGGACACAGTAAGGAGTTATGTCACATCCTTTAGACCTCTGTGGCCAAATGTGTTTGAAGAAAAAGTATTTAATGTTTCGTCCACATATTTAAGTGCTTTTCACATACTGTCATCAGACTGATTACAAGCTTTTCAGACCACTCTTCAGAGTGTTAAAGATTTTTTTTCCTCCCTTATTTCTGTTTTCCTATAATTCATTTGTTTGAATAGGGGGGTGGAGTGATGGTGTTTGAAAAATGACACAGACTAAATTTCTTTATTTGTTTACTGAAGCTAGATTCTTCACAAGTATTGCCCCACTTTTAATAGTATATATAAGTGTCTATAGAAGCTCAATTTGCAGTCACTGCAGCTTTCGAAGCTCTAAGACAAATGTTTAAAGGCTTTAAAAAACTGGATTTGGGCAGTAAATACCAGCCTTCCCACAAATCCTTACAATCTTGGTCACATTGGATGGGATTCATTTGTGAAGTGCCATCTTCAGGTCTCTCTAATGATGCCCTGTGTTGTTCCACTACAGCCAGTCAAACAAATTCAGGTTTCTTCCCTTTAAGTCATTGTTCAATTCAATTCAATTCAATTCAACTTTATTTATATAGCGCCATTTCACAACAACAGTCATCTCATAGCACTATCAACTGTAGGGGGGACCCCCACAGTTGCAGAAAGACCCCAGCAATCAGGCGATCCCCTGTGAGCAAGCACTTGGCAACGGTGGAGAGGAAAAACTCCCTTTTAACAGGAAGAAACCTCCAGCAGAACCAGGCTCAGGGAGGGGCAGTCATCTGCTGCGACTGGCTGGGGGGTGAGGGGATAGAGAAGAAGAAAAGAACAGACATGTAGAGAGCAAACAGCACGATGGGGACTCAATCTATGGGAGAGAACAAACAAATGTTAATGACCAGCAAAAAAAAAATATTTCATAGAGAGTGAGGAAAGGAGTGAGGCCCAGTGCATTACTGGAGGTCCCCCGGCTGACTAAACCTATTAGCAGCATAACTAAGGGAGGGTTCAGAAACACATGATCCCTCCCTAATTGTAGGCTAGATCAAAAAGGTAGGTTTTAGCCCTATTCTTAAAAACAGAGATCGAGTCTGACTCCCGAATCCAGATTGGCAGCTGATTCCACAGGAGAGGAGCTTGATAACTGAAGGCTCTGCCTCCCATTGTACTTTTGGAGATTCTAGGTATTACAAGTAATCCTGCATTTTGAGAGCGTAGTGCTCTGTTAGGATAATACGGTAGTATCAGATCTTTTAAATAAAAAGGAGCCTGATTGTTTAGAGCTTTGTAAGTGAGAAGAAGGATTTTAAACTTAATTCTAAACTCTATGGGAAGCCAATGAAGGGAGGCCAGAACCGGAGAGATATGATCTCTCCTTCTAGTACCTGCTAAAACTCCCGCTGCAGCATTTTGGATCAGCTGAAGACTTTTTAAAGATGTTTTAGGACAGCCTGATAATAAAGAATTACAATAATCTAATCTCGAGCTAACAAAAGCGTGGATCAGCTTCTCAGCATCACTCTGAGACAAGATGCTCCTAATCTTGGCAATATTACGCAAATGATAGAAGGCAGTCTTAGAAACAAATTTAATATGTGAATTGAAGGACAAATCCTGATCAAAAATAACTCCAAGGTTCCTCACAGAGCTATTAAGAGAAAGAGTAACTGCGTCCAAACTGAAAGTTTGATTTGGAAAGGAATTTCTAAGGTTTTTTGGACCAACAAGAATGACTTCAGTCTTATCTGAATTTAATAGCAGGAAATTACAAGTCATCCAAGCTTTGATTTCCTTAAGACAGGCTTCTAACTTGGCTAATTGATTAGTATCATCTGTCTATTGTTCTACATAGAGGGAAACTGTTGTCTCAGCCTTAAGTTGCAGGACTGTTGCACAGCTTTTATTCCTCACTGGTCGAAGACCAAAGAGGGGTGATGTTATGGCGGTTCATCTGTGCTTCCATCTGCCCCACAAAAGTACTGATAAACAGTTCAAATAACTTTTAACACAGCTTTTCCAAACATCCTAGTTGTCTTAAGAAAGCATAAATTATTTTACTTTGCACACAGAAACAAAATTATAAAAAAAAGCAAAAAAACTACCAGGGTAAAAATGTTAATCCCCCCCAGTGCTAATAGTCAATTGTGGATCCTTTTTACTGGTGTAACGGAATATGTTCAAACCTACACACACACACACACACACACACACATGCACGCACACACACACACACACACACAGCGGTGTGAAAAAGTGTTTGCTCCCTTCTCGATTTCTCATTTTTTTGTATGTTTGTCACACTTAAATGTTTCAGATCATCAAACAAATTTAAATATTAGACAAAGATAACACACGTAAACACAAAATGCAGTTTTTAAATGAAGGTGTTTATTACTAGGGGTAAAAAAAATCCAAATCTACATAGCCCTGTGAGAAAAAGTGACCCCCCCCCCCATTAACCTCTTTAAATTCTGTGGCACAACAGTGCGCCCGTCAGCGTCCCCCTTCTGGTGGCCAGGCTTTTTTGAAGAAAATATTAAGTGTGTATATCAGACATTCCAAAGGCTGTAATTTGAAAGTGGTAAGAGATAATGGCTTACTGTCAATTAGAAAGATGTAGAATATAATCCAAAGTTTGAGATAAGAGTAAATTTATGCATCTAATTTGCATAATACAACAGCAGCCGTATTGAATTACATAACTTTTGGTCAAAAGTGGACTTTGGACATATTTACACAAAGGATGGTTTAGTTTTTTGTCTTTGTTTTTGTTTTTTGTTTTTTGTCATCTTATCTTCAAAGTATATGAACCAGAAAATCAGTAGAACGTACACAAACCGATAAAAAACGGTCAGACCTACCACTCGTCGTGTCTTCATTTGTCCATTTTCGTCATCCATAGTCCTTATTTCCTCTTCTGCCAGTCGTTTTCGCTTTCTCTCCCACATCCAGAAACTGTCACATGTATGTTATGAATTATTCCACCTCAATTTCAATTACATTACACCGCCAAACCGCTGCTATTGTTCTCTGTTGTCACATGCAACTCTGTTGATGGCAGACGAAAGTGTATAGGCTCCAAACCATCTTCTCCTGTCACAAATTTCCCTTCAGAAGCTAAATAATCTCATTTTAGAATCATGGCAAAATTTGCAGCAAATGCTTCCTCCGTGTGGAAATATATGTTGAGATGGAGCCTTTGTTTACATTCGTTTCTTCACGTTACCAGAAATTATGTTTGAGATGGCTCGTTGGGTGAAGTCTTCCAGTGAAGAGCAGTAAGCTATACGTGTCTGACATCTTATGATGTAAAATGCTTGTTTCAGCTGGGTTTTCTGTGCTTTTGGGACACATCACGTGACAGGCACAGAACTGCGCCAGTGACAGCTGGTGATGCTGATGTCTCAACCCACATAAAGCTGCAAGTCTGGACAACATCCTGGGATGTGTGCTCCGAGTCTGCACGAGCAAGTTGGCAGATGTCCTGACTGACATTTATAACATCTCCCTGAGTGAGGCCATCGTTCCCAGATGCTTTAAGACCTCTACCATAGTACCAGTGGCAAAGAAACCAGTTGTGTCCTGTCTGAATGACTATTGTCCTGTCGCACTGACACCAATTGTGATGAAGTGTTTTGAATGGCTTGTCAAACCACACATCACAGCCTGCCTCCCTGCATCACATGACCTGCTCCAGTTTGCGTATCGTTCAAATCGCTCCACGGAGGATGCTATAGTCACCACCCTGCACTCTGTCATCACCCACCTGGATCAGAAAGACACCTATGCCAGACTCCTGTACAGTGATTTCAGTTCAGCATTCAACACCATTATTCCCCAGAGACTGATGGAGAAATTACTCCTTCTCGATCTGAACACCATCACATGTCTCTGGATCCTGGACTTCCTGACCGAGAGACCTCAGTCTGTCCATGTTGGAAACAACATCTCCAACTCTATCACGCTGAGCACTGTATCCCCTCAAGGCTGCGTACTCAGTCCACTGTTGTTTACACTTCTAACACATGACTGTGTATCCAGACATGAGGGGAGCCAGATTATTAAGTTTGCAGACGACATCACAGTGGTGGGACTTATTCAGAGGGATGAGGAATCAATGTGCAGGGAAGAAGTTAGAGACCTGGAGGGCTGGTGCAGGGAGGACAATCTGGTGCTCAATGTGGACAAAACGAAGGAGATGATTATCGACTTCCGGCGGTCACGGCCTGAACACGTCCCTCTCAGCATCAGCGGCCGTTTGGTGGAGAGAGTGGAGAACATCAAGTTTCTCGGAGTGCAGATCTCACAGGACCTGACCTGAAGCAAGAATTCCTTGGGGATCAGGGAGCGGGCCCAGCAGAGACTGCACTTCTTGAGGAAACTCAAACAGGCCTCTCTCCCCATCTGTATCCTCAGGACCTTCTACAGAGGTGTGGTGGAGAGTGTTCTGATGAACTGCATTGCAACATGGTACTCCAGCTGCAGTATGTCAGACAAAAAAGCCCTGCAGAGGATAGTTAAGGGAGCTGAGAGGGTAATTGGAGTTTCCCTCCCCTCTGTCCAAGAACTTTTTCAGAGCCGTTGTAGGAGCAGGGCACTGATCATTGTCAAGGATCACGCTCACCCTCTGCATAAACACTTTGAACTGCTGCCATCTGGCAAACGATTCTGGAGCATCGGAGGCAGAACCACCAGACTGATTAACAGCTTCCTTCCACAAGCTGTTAGGATGCTGAACAGTTTATCCGGAATCTTTCATACATACTACTGCACCTTATGGACATTATGTATATTATATATATATAGTTCTAGTTAGTTTCAAGTGTGTCTCAGGGATGTGTGAATGGCTGTGTTGGGGTGAGGGGTGAGGGTGTGTGTGGGTGTGTCTTAAATTATGTTCTTTTTACTTCTATGGATGTCTAGAGAAACGTAATTTCATCTAGCCTGCACTACAGTTGTATGTACAACAACATGACAATAAATGTTGATTTGATTTTTGATTTGATTTATGAAAATGGAACGTCAAAGAGTTAAAACATAAATTAACTGTGGTTTATCACATCTTTGGAAAGCTGAGTTCAATTTCTCAAGCCACACCCAGGCCTTATTACTGCCACACCTGTTCTCAATCAAGAAATCACTTAAATAGGAGCTGCCTGACAAAGTGAAGTAGACCAAAAGATCCTCAAAAGCTAGACATCATGCTGCAATCCAAAGAAATTCAGGAACAAATGAAAAACAAACTAATTGAGATCTATCACTCTGGAAAAGGTTATAAAACCATTTCTAAAGCTTTGGGACACCAGTGAACCACTGTGAGAGCCATTATCCACAAATAGCAAAAATATGGAACAATGGTGAACCTTCTCAGGAGTGGCCGGCTGACCAAAATTACCCTAAGAGCGCAGCAAGGACTCATCCAAGAGGTCGCAAAAGACCCCACAACAACATCCAAAGAACTGCAGACCTCACTTGCCTCAGTTAATGTCAGTGTTCATGACTCCACCATAAAAAAGAGACTGGGCAAAAATGGTCTGCATGGCAGAGTTCCAAGACAAAAACCACTGCTGAGCGAAAAGAACATAAAGGCTTGTCACGGTTTTGCCAGAAAACATCGTGGTGATCCCCAAGACTTTTGGAAAATACTCTGTGGACTGACAAGATAAAAGTTTAACTTTTAGGAAGGTGTGTGTCCCATTACATCCGGTGTAACAGTAACACAGCATTTCAGAAAAGGAAAATCATACTAACAGTAAACTATGATGGTGGTCATGTGATGGTCTGGGAATGTTTTGCTGTTTCAGGACCTGAAAGATTTGCTGTGGTAAATGGAACCATAAATTCTGCTCTCTACCAAAAAATCCTGAAAGAGAATGTTCAACCATCTGTTCATGACCTTAAGCTGAAGCGCAGGTGGGTTCTGCAGCAGGACAATGATCCAAAACACACCAGCAAGTCCACCTCTGAATGTCTTAAGAAAAACAAAATGAAGGCTTTGGAGTGGCCTAGTCAAAGTCTTGACCTGAATTGAATTGAGATGCTGTGGCATAATCTTAAAAAGGCGGTTCATGTTCGAAAACTCTCCAATGTGGCTGAATTTCAACAATTCTGCAAAGATGACTGGGCCAAATTTCCTCCACAGCGCTGTAAAAGACTCATTGCCAGTAATCACAAACACTTGATTGCAGTTGTTGCTGCTAAGGGTGGCCCAACCAGTTATTAGGTTTAGGGGGCAATCACTTTTTCACACAGAGCCATGAAGGTTTGGATTTTTTTTCCCCTTAATAATAAACACCTTCATTTAAAAACTGCATTTTGTGTTTACTTGTGTTATTTTTGGTGAATATTTAAATTTGTTTAATGATCTGAAACATCTAAGTGTGACAAACATACAAAAAATGAGAAATCAAGACGGGGCAAACACTTTTTTACAGCACTGTTTAAGCTACTCCTTATTTCCAGTGCATATAATTAAACCTCGTATAAAGTGGGGCACCAGTCTAAGTGAATAGACAAGTTTATTAATATTTCATTATTAATGTTATGAGTAAATACATTATAAATCTCAAATAAGGAGTTCTCAAGGCTGTTCTCTTATAAACATGAACACATGACTATAGACCACTTAAGTTTAGGTATAAACATTTAATTAAAGAATGAAAACACCAAGGTGCTGATGCCTTGGTGCCTGTGGCAGGGAGGCATGAGGTAGTCTGTAGAAAAGATGCACTGCCACCTCTAATGGCCTGGTATAGTTATTACCATACCATTTTTCCCAGGTGCAGTTACGGAAAAGGTGAGTTAATTTAGTGTATTTTGATTACAAAGCCGTTTGTGGAAATTTTGCGAAATAAAAATTTGATAAAATATGGCAGTACAATCATACAAGCCTTTAGTTCCAATTAATTTTGACTGTTGTTGTCGGCCTCCGTCGGTCTATGATGACCATGGACGAGAATCCTAAATGTCTACTCTGCTGGAACAGCACCGCCTGTGGCTGAACAGGCCGATGCACAAATGGCAGTCCCTGTCACACAGGTCGCACTTGTGGGGGGTCTCTGTGCTGCTGGGTCTGTGGCGGTTCTTCCTGCAGGTCCTATTTTCATCTGCTGCAGCAGTCAGTCTCTCTTCACCCGCCTTGAGCTGTCTGGTCAGGGTGCCTCTCCATTTGGAGCGGTCCGTTGCAAGGTCCCCCCAGTGCTCTGTGTTGATCTCCAGGGCCTTCGTGTCTCTCTTGCAGATGTCTCTAAAGCGCAGCTGTGGGCGGCCAATGTCTCTCCTGCCAGTCGCCAGTTCTCCGTAGAGGACGTTTTTGGGGATTCTGCCATCCTCCATACGGTGAACGTGGCCTAGTCAGCGGAGCCTGTGCTGCCTGAGTAGAGTGAACATGGAGGGAAGGCCGGCGCGGGACAGAACTTCTGTGTTGGGCACTTTGTCTTGCCAGGATATGTCCAGGATGTGGCGAATGGAGCGCAAGTGGAAGGAGTTCAGTCTCTTTTCCTGCCAGGAGTATGTTGTCACCGTCTCACTCCCATAGAGCAGTGTGCTGATGACGCAGGCGTTGTACACTGCCATCTTCGTCTTGACAGAGAATTTGGGATTCTCCTACATTCGTGTGGTGAGGCGAGCGAGTGTGAAGGCTGATTTTCCAATCCTCTTGTCGATCTCTGTATCAAGGGAGAGGTTGTTGTTGATCGTGGACCCCAGGTACGTGAACTGATTCACGACCTCCAGCTCGTAGTCGTCAATGGTGATGGTTGGTGGTGCTACCGTGCCTTGCGCCAAGACATTAGTCTTCTTCAGGCTGATGGTAAGCCCGAAGTCCTTGCATGCCTGGGAGAAGCAGTCCATCAGGGTCTGAAGCTCCTGCTGTGTGTGGGTTGCGACTGCAGCGTCGTCTGCGAACAGCATGTGTCTGATTAGAGCCTCGTGTTCTTTGGTTCTGGCTTTCAGGCGGGCAAAGTTGAAAAGCCTGCCGTCACATCTTGTGTTCAGGTAGATTCCCTCTGTTGCTGTGCTGAAGGCATGCCTCAGGAGCATAGCAAAGAAAATCCCAAGGAGGGTTGGTGCAAGTACACAGCCCTGTTTCACTCCGCAGCGTATGTTAAATGGCTCTGAGACGTTGCCGTCGTGCTGCACTATCCTCTGCATGTTGGTGTGAAACGATTCGATGAGGCTTTGCAACTTTGGTGGGCATCCTATCTTTGGCAGGATCTTGAAAAGGCCCTCTCTGCTGACCAGATCGAACGCTTTGGTGAGGTCGATGAAGGCGATGTACAGGGGCATGTTCTGTTCTCTGCATTTCTCCTGGAGTTGGCGGATGGAGAATATCATGTCTACCGTCGATCGCTCAGCGCGGAGGCCACACTGAGACTCGGGGTAGAGACGTTCGGCAAGCTTCTGTAGACGAACGAGAACAAGTTGTGCGTAGACTTTGCCAACAACGCTGAGGAGGGAGATGCCCTTGTAGTTGTTGCAGTCGCTTCTCTCCCCTTTGTTTTTGTAGAGGGTGATGATCTTGGCGTCCCTCATGTCCTGTGGTACGGCACCTTCCTTCCAGCACTGGCAGAGGACGTCATGCAATGCCAGCAGTAGGGCGGTCTTGCAGTGCTTGTTCAGGTTGGGAGGTATGAGATGAGATGATGAGATGAGATTCAACTTTATTGTCATTACACATGTATGAATACAAGGAAACGAAACGTGACTTGGCATTTGGGCACGCTCTGCAGAGTGCATCCAAGGCCGGGGCAGCCGCTAGGCGCCAGTCATAAGTATGCTGTCGTTGCTGGGTGCCTCGCCAGCGGCCAAGCTATCAATGGCCTTGCTGAGTTCATCGATGGTTGGCTCGGCGTCAAGTTCGTCCATGGATGGCAGGCAGTCGATGGCATCAAGGGCTGACGGTGTCACGGTGTTCTGTCTGGAGTAGAGGTCGGAGTAGTGTTCCACCCATCTCTCCCATCTGCTTGTTCTTTTCTGTGATCATCTCCCCAGTGGAGGATTTGAGGGGGGCCGTCTTGCTCTGAGCCGGACCAAGTGCTTTCTTGATGCCATCGTACATACCATGGGTGTTCCCTGTTATGGCAGCGGTTTGAATGTCTTGGCTGAGCTGAGTCCAGTACTCGTTGGCACAGTGCTGAGCAGTCTGCTGAACTTTGCTTCTCGCAGCCCTGAGAATGTGGAGATTCTTCTCGTTTGGGTACTTCTTGTACTCAGCAAGTGCTGAGTGCTTGGCTTCAATGACGGGGGTCATCTCGGTCAACCTGGCATCAAACCAGTCCTGTGACTTCGAGGTCTTCCTCAAAAAAGGTAGCCAAGGCTGTGCGGTGGATGGTGTTTCGCAGCTCTTCCCACTTCTGCTTTGCAGATTCTCCTTCTTGTGGTACACCAAGTTCCTTCTCAAAGGTGGAGGCAAACTGCTCAACAAGTTCTGGTTGGGCCATCTTGCTGGTGTCAATCCATGCCCTTCCAGGCTGTCTAGCACGATGGAATTTCTTCAGCTGCAGCTTGACCTTGCAACACACCAATGAATGGTCTGTGTTGCAATCTGCACTCTGGAACGAACGGGTGATTAGCATGTTCTTCAGTGAGGTGCGCCTGGTCAGGATCAAGTCCAGCTGGTGCCAGTGCTTTGAGTGCGGATGTTGCCAGGAAACCTTGTGTTGGGGCTTGGTCTTGAAGAACGAGTTTGTGATGCACAGATCGTGATATGTGCAGAACTCGAGCAGCCGCTGTCCGTTGTCATTCATTCTGCCCACGCCAAATGGTCCAAGACAGGAGGGCCAGGAGTCGTGGTCAGCACCTACTCTGGCATTGAAGTCTCCAAGGAGAATGAGTTGCTCAGAGTTGGGGATGATCCTGACAGTTGTTGCGAGATTCTCGTAGAACTCGTCTTTTGCCTCTGGTGTGGCTGTCAGTGTTGGGGCATACACACTGACGAGGGTGACTGGGCGTTGAGTGCTGTTCAGGCAGAGGGTGAGGAGTCGTGCAGAGCCAGTGCTGCCCGGTTCCACCATCTTCAGCAAGGTGTTCTTCACTGCGAAGCCCACTCCATGTTCCCTGTGTTCGTCACTGCCCTTTCCCTGCCAGTAGAACGTGTAGTCCTTCTCTCTCAGTGTGCCTGCGTCAGCCAACCGTGTTTCCTGGAGAGTGACGATATCCACTTCCAGTCTCTTCAGCTCATTATTGATGATGGCAGTCTTCCTGGTGTTGTTGATGTCCTTGAGGTTAGCAGCGAGTCCTGTCATCATAGTGCGGACATTCCAAGTTCCCAGTTTTAGAGTTGGTCTCTTTTGTTTTTTTGTCTTGCCTGGTGCGAAGGTTCTCATCCTGCCGTTCGGACTTCTCCTCATCCCCATGCACCCAATGAGGAAAGCAAGCTGTGGCGGGACAACACCTTATTGGCTGGGGGCTGCCCAGCTTGAGGCGGGCGGTAGCTGTCCAGTGAGATCCGATGATCCCTCCCACCGTCGGGAACAACCCCTGTCACCACACTCTACACCAATTGAGTGGTGGCTTATAACCGGTAACTGTCATTCCCCGTGTTTTGTCTACGCTAAAGGCGATGCTGAAGTGTCCTCTCCAGTGATCCGGTGTTCTACCTTCCAGTGTTGGGCATTGGTAGGATCCAAGTCTGGGCAGGAAGATATGGAGGACAAGATGTTGCCCATGCAGCATGTCCCTCCTCTCCACGTCACTGATGAATCCAAAGGAACAGCAGGGCTGCTACAGTTTGGCACCAGCGCCGTGGCAGGAGCTGCCAGAACGATGTTGAGCACAACAGAGAACTGCCTTAGGGACTCTGACTCCGGATTTTTCCTCAGGGTTGACTCCCGAAGCCTTTCCCGTGACCGGGTGTGCCGCAAAGCAGCGGAGGTTTGAAATCAGGGTTTACCTTCCCCTAGATGGGCTACCTTCCCAGGTTGACGAGCCACCATCTACCCGAAGCATCTGGTTTTAAGGCGCCAGAGATCCGCCCTCGCCCCTTCTCCTATTAGTAAAAGCAGTTCCGCTGGGCTTAGAGACTAAACCACACGGGCAGGCTAGGAGTTGGACTTAGTTGTCAGAGGCTTTTCGAGACACACGCCATAAGGAGCATTTTATGAGCACTGGGAGCTTAACCCCAGTGCCGGTCCTGGCTATGACAACCTTGGAACCGATTTTGACTAGGCGAGCTGTAAAGCTAGTAAACACACAGACACACACAGAGATGCTTGTAGTGATTATGGTATGCCTATGTTGCTTTGCACCAAGGCATACAGACGTGGACAAAATGTTGGTACCCCTCTGTTAATGAAAGAAAAACCCACAATGGTCACAGAAATAACTTGAATCTGACAAAAGTGGTAATAAATAAAAATTCTATGAAAATTAAGCAATGAAAATCAGACAATGCTTTTGAATTGTGGTTCAACAGAATTATTTTAAAAAACAAACTCATGAAACAGGCCTGGACAAAAATGATGGTACCCTTAACTTAATATTTTGTTGCACAACCTTTTGAGGCAATCACTGCACTCAAACAATATTCTATAACTGTCAATGAGACTTCTGCACCTCTCAGCAGGTATTTTGGCCAACTCCTCATGAGCAAACTGCTCCAGTTGTCTCAGGTTTGAAGGGTGCCTTCTCCAGACGGCATGTTTCAGCTCCTTCCACAGATGTTCAATAGGATTTAGATCAGGGCTCATAGAAGGCCACTTTAGAATAGTCCAGTGTTTCGCTCTTAGCCATTCTTGGGTGTTTTTAGCTGTGTGTTTTGGGTCATTATCCTGTTGTAAGACCCATGACCTGCGACTGAGACCAAGTTGTCTGACACTGGGCAGCACATTTCTCTCTAGAATACCTTGATAGTCTTGAGATTTCATTGTACCCTGCACAGATTCAAGACACCCTGTGCCAGATGCAGCAAAGCAGCCCCAGAACATAACAGAACCTCCTCCATGTTTCTCAGTAGGGACAGTGTTCTTTTCTTGGTATGCTTCACTTTTGCGTCTGTGAACATAGAGCTGATGTGCCTTGCCAAAAAGTTGCAGTTTTGTCTCGTTTGTCCATAGGACATTCTCCCAGAAGCTTTGTGGCATGTCAACATGCAGTTTGGCAAATTCCAGTCTGTCTTTTTTATGATTTGAATGAATGAATGAATGAATGAATGAATGAATTTATTTTATTTCGGATAGTACATTACAGGTTAAAAGAAACTGTATAATATAACAACAAGGTCAAATTAGACAAAGACTCCTTCTACTATACAATTCCACGTGAGTTATCCGAAATGGGTGATGGCTGAAGCCGCAGCTTATATTGCCCACCCATATTCCATCCAAGAATTCAAAGGAGAAAAAAGAGAAAACAAGACAAGAGCAATTACAATTTAAAACAAGGCTAAGACAAAATGTGACTGAGAGAAAAAGAAAAACTGAGCTAGTCTAAGTTAAGCGGTTACTATTCAAAAACAAATCTAAGACATAGTGTCACAAAGAAAAAAAGAAAAAAAACTAAGCTACAACACAACACAGGCTGGAAATGTCAATCCTTATGTGAGTTTACATGTCGTCTTGTAAATATGTTTGGAGTATTTCTTCCTTTAGTTTTTGTTTAAATTGTCCAAGCTTTGTACATGATTTTAATTCAGGTCCAAAATCGTTCCATAATCTGACTCCTTGCACTGAAATACAGTGTTGCTTGGTGGTTGTTCTCACTGTAGGCTTTTGAAATATACATGTTCCTCTGAAGTGATATCGTTTCTCCCTTGTTTGGAACAACTTTTGGATATTTGCGGGCAGTGATAGATTCTTCACTTTGAACATTATTATTGCGGTTTTAAAGTCAATCAGATCTTTCAACTTGAGAGTTTTTTGTTTAAGAAAAAGTGGGTTTGTTGGTTCCCTGTAAGCTGCTTTGTTGATTATTCTAATAGCTCTCTTTTGAAGCATAAAGAGTGGATATATGTTTGTTTTATATGTATTTCCCCATACTTCATTACAATATGTCATGTATGGGAGTATTAATGAATGATACAAGGTGTATAGTGTGGGTTGATTCAGCAAATTTTTCACTCTGTGTAATATTGCAATTGATTTGGATACTTTACCTTTTATATAATTAATATGTGGCTTCCAACACAGTTTGTTATCAATTATTACTCCAAGGAATTTAGTTTTGGATACCCTTTCAATCTCTACACCATTTACACTGAGTTTGGGTACTGGGTAGTTGTGATGGTTGTTAAAGACTATAAATTTTGTCTTGCTTAAATTGAGCGTTAATTTGTTTGAATCAAACCACAGTTTCAGCTTTCCTAATTCCTTTCCGAGTGTATCCAGAAGTTGTTCCAAATTGTTTCCACTGCATAGCAGATTAGTGTCATCAGCAAACAATATTAAGTCCATTTTTTCTGAAACTTTACATATATCATTTATATACATATTGAATAATAATGGTCCCAAAACTGAACCCTGTGGGACTCCACAGGTGACCTTCAGTAACTCTGAGTTTTTGCTGTTAACACATGCAAACTGATATCTATTCTTTAAGTAACTACTTAACCAGGACAGTGCTACCCCTCTAACACCACAATTTTGTAGTTTCTTTAATAATAGATTGTGATCTACTGTATCAAATGCTTTTTTAAGATCCAGGAATACTCCAACTGAATACTCTTTATTTTCAATGGCTGTTGATATTTTTTCTGTAAATTCCATTAAGGCATATGCTGTTGTCCTTTTGTGTCTGAACCCATATTGCTGCTCACACAATAAATCATTCTTCAGTATGAAGTTGTCAATTCTCTCATAGAATATTTTTTCAAGTATCTTGGAAAATTGCGGTAATAGTGAAATTGGTCTGTAGTTGGAGAGTTCCCCTCTGTCGCCTGTCTTGTAAATCGGAATTACTTTAGCTATTTTCATTGTATTGGGAAATATACCTGATTGGAGAGACAGGTTACAGATATACGTCAGTGGTTTCACTATGCATTCGATAACAGTTTTGACTAGTAGCATGTCAATACCATCGCAGTCAGTAGATGTTTTACTTTTGAACGATTTAACAATTTCAATGACCTCTCTTTCGTCTGTGTTCTTTATGAAGATGGTGTCTTTTACAGCAGTGTTATTGCATATTGTATCACCTGTAGGCGCCGTAGTGGGTATTTCTTGGGCCAGTTTAGGTCCAATGTTAACAAAAAAGTTATTAAATTCATCTGCAGGTGAAGCTATATTCACATTCGGAGTCGATTTATTATTTTTTGGAATATTAGTTGGGTAGCTAGTATTTCTGCTTTTATTTCCAAGGATACTGTTGATTATTGTCCATGTATTTTTAATATTGTCTTTGTTTTTTTCCAGTTCTTTACTGTAATAGTCTCTTTTACTGCATCTTATTATATATGTTAACTTATTTTTGTATGTTTTATACCGTTGCTCTGCTTCTTTTGTCCTTTTCTTTATGAAAGCTTTATATAATAATTTTTTCTTTTTACACGCCTTTTGTAGTCCTTTGGTTAACCATGGTTTGTCAGCAAATTTGTGTTTAAGCTTTTTTTTAACTAAGGGGCAGTTTTTTTTCATAAAGAGTGGTTACAATGTTTATAAATGTGTCATAGGCTTCATTTACATCTGATACATAGACTTCTGTCCAGTCTTGCTTCAGCAAGTCCTCTTTAAAAGAACTGATTGCGTTTGGTGATTTGTGTCTGAACGATTTTGAGATTTTTTCTGGGTTGGGCCCCATGTGGCCATGGATAAGTGCAAAGATTGGCAAGTGGTCGCTTATATCATTTATCAATAATCCACTTTCTATTTTCTTATCGAGAACATTGACAAACAGGTTGTCAATAAGTGTAGCAGAGTGAACTGTGATTCTACTGGGATGTGTTATTGTGGGACATAGACTCATGCTGTACATAGAGTTCATGAACTCTGTAACTACATTTTGTTGATGTGGATTAAGTAGGTCAATATTGAAATCTCCACAAATTGCTACCATTTTCTTACTAGTAATATTATTGTACAGCTCGACTAATTTATCTCTGAATGTCTCAATGCAAGTTACCGGCGTTCTGTATATGCAGCTTATGATTAGATTTTTTGTTTTGTCTAGGTCAATCTCAACAGTAACACATTCCAAAATCCCTGGTAGTGCTGAGGGCATTTCATTTACAAGCTTACATCTATATAGGTCATCAATATACAGTGCAACACCACCACCCTTTTTTTGAGATCTGTTAATGTTAAACATCTGATATCCCTCTATTGCCATCAGGGGAGCTTGGTCTTCGTTAAGCCAGGTTTCCGAGACTGCAATGGCTGTGAATTTTCTGTTTAGCTGTTTTAAATAGTCCTGAATCTGTGAGAAGTTTTTGTTAAGACTTCTGCTATTGAAGTGTATTATTGACAGTTTACCATCTAATTGCACTTGACTTTTGAATTGCTTTTCAGTGTAATATTCACAGTGGTTATGAATATTATTGAAAAAGTGGTTATCAGGATCAATATCATTCTCCATCTCTTGTGGTTTATGTTCAGCATAGTGGCATATTTTTAGAGTTTGAGTTTCCTCACTCTGTGTTTCATAGTCATTGTTCATTTGCATTTATCTAAGTCAGTAGCATCTCTGATCATTATACTTTTTGCTTCCTCAGGTGTTCCATTTAGTTTAATCCAAATTCTACAATTTCTTGTCCAGGTTGACTGTATCTTATTTTGTTTTTTTAGCATCCGTGCCTGCCGTGCTAATTCAGCGTTTTTTTTTGTCAGGTGTTCATTTAGGTAAACTTGAGTTTCCTTTAGTTTTTTGGCCTGCCTCAGTATGTCATTTTTCACCCTCCTGTTCACAAAGCGCATCACTATTGATTTCTTTGTTTTGTTATCTTTCTTCGGTAAAGCATAACAGGCTGAGATCGCATTGGCTTCTACCTTAATGTCTTTATCATTAAGGAACTGAAGCACTTGGTTTTCTAGGGACATTGATTCACTTATGGAAGCATGTTCACCACTCAGTCCTGTTGCGGCATGGGCGTACGACTGATATCTGATGTCTAGTCCACTTATAACCAGGTCATCAATGCGAGAACCTTGTTCAAGATCCTCGACGCGTTGCTCCAAAAGACGCCCGTGTTGCTCCAGGTCCATAATTTTTTTGTCTTTTTCTTTTATTATTGAATGTAGGGCTTGTACCTCTTGTATTAGGTTTATTATTTTGGCCTGTTGGTTAGTCATTTTGGCCAATTCTTCTAACACAAAGTTCAGAGATTTTTTTAATTTCTTCCAATTCCTCTTTTTTGGGTGGCATTTTACTGACCTGTGGATAGAAATAAACAGAGAATCCGGCTAGGCTATCGCCGGCGCCTGCCTCCGTCTACCTGGCCAGTTATGTCACACACCGCCGGCGCAGCCGGAATCCACCGATCACAGCCACTCGTTGCCGTCTGGCTGGGTGGCTCCTCCGCTGGGCCCCGTCACCACCAGTTATGTCGCACTCCGCCGGCGTAGCTCTAATCCACCGATCACCTCCGCCGATCGGTGGCCGATCACCGTCGCCCGCTGTCGTCTGGCTGGGTGGCTCTTCCGCTAGGCCCCGTCACTGACCGCCGTCAGTCTGGTAGTTCCTCGGCTGGGCCTCGCAAATTGGGCTCCGATTCAGGCCACTGTCCTGCTGAATCCAGGCGGCCCCCGTCTCTCACCAACCCCG
Source organism: Pholidichthys leucotaenia (assembly GCA_020510985.1). Lineage (NCBI taxonomy): Eukaryota > Metazoa > Chordata > Actinopteri > Cichliformes > Pholidichthyidae > Pholidichthys > Pholidichthys leucotaenia. The sequence goes on from CM035838.1 coordinate 15,904,447, forward strand.
CGCCCGAGCTCCCAATCGCCGCCTCGGTTGGTTCGTCCGGTAAGCCCTCACCGGGGACTGAGCCGCTTCGCGTCGGAGTTAGGTGACGCACAGGGGCTAGTGCTAAGCCAACCAGCACTAGCTTGGCAGAAGCCTCAGACAGAGCGCAGCGGTTCTACCCGATTAAAGGGGCATTCCGACGGGATTCTGACTGGGGTGGAAATTCAGACCGTGGGGTCCGTCACGAGCGCCGATCGCCGCTGATTAGGTTCAATTAATGGGAAGAAATCAGCGACTTTGTCTCAGCGCCGTAAAAGTGCGACCATCCCGGTCGCCATCTTTCAACAGTAGTGTCTTCCTTGGTCGTCTCCCATGAAGTCCACTTTGGCTCAAACAACGACGGATGGTGCAATCTGACACTGATGTACCTTGGACTTGGAGTTCACCATGAATGTGTTTAGAGGTTGTTCTGGGCTCTTTTGTTACCATTCGTATTATCCGTCTCCTCCTGCGGCTACGTCCAGAGAGGTTGGCTACAGTCCCATGGATCTTAAATTTCTGAATAATATGTGCAACTGTAGTCACAGGAATATCAAGCTGCTTGGAGATGGTCTTATAGCCTTTCCCTTTAACATGCTTGTCTATAATTTTCTTTCTAATCTCCTGAGACAACTCTCTCCTTTGCTTCCTCTGGTTCATGTTTAGTGTGGTACACACCATGTCAACAAACAGCAGTGACTACTTGTCACCTTTTAAATCAGCCGACTGACTGATTACAAGTTTGTAGACACCAGTGATGTTAATTAGAGGACACATCTTGGTTGAACATGTCCCTTTGGTCATATTATTTTCAGTCTTTTCTAGGGGTACCATAATTTTTCCAGGCCTGTTTCATGAGTTTGTTTTTTAAAATAATTTGGTTTAACCACAATTCAAAAGCATTGTCTGACTTTCATTGGTTAATTTTCATAGAATTTTTATTTATTACCACTTTTGTAACTTATTTCTGTGACCATTGTGGGTTTTTCATTCATTAACAGAAGGGCACCAACAATTTTGTCCACGTGTGTAGTTTCTTTTGTCTAACACTATATACAGTTATTCTGCAATAGTGACTTATTTCTGTACTTATTTCTTTTAGTGAATACCACATCTGGAGTATATTGTATTTTTATTAATGTCCATTTTCTTTTTAACAGGAATGATCCAAAGACAGCTCCATCCCTCATCATGGAGACAAGCTTCGTGATGATCTTCATATAATAAAGTCTGAAAAAAAATGTGGTGTTTCTACTGAAAATATTTTCCACTTTAAACAAGTTCAGTCCTTATGAATCATCAGAGAACAACAACCAGACTTGATCAGTTAAATTTTGTCAAGGACTTAACCCTATGAATGTGTATGTTGCCAAACTGTGACATACCCCCTAGTGGTCAAAAGTGGTAAATATTTTTTGTCAGTAAAATTGTTCAGATTTCCAAGGCTATAACTTGAAAGTGGTAAGAGATAATGGCTTACTGTCAATTAGAAAGATGTAAAGTATGATCCAAAGTTTCAGATAGGAATAAATTTATGCATCTAATTTGCATAATGTTGCGGCACCTCTTTAAATTCCATAACTCAGTCAAAACTGGACTTTGGACATATTTACACAAAAAATGGTTGTCTTTTGACACCATTTTTTGTACAGAAGTAACTCATCATCTTATCTTCAAAGTATATGAACAAGAAATTAGTACATTTTAAAAAAAACAACTGAAATTTCTCACTTACTTTTGAGAGTGAGAAGGCAGGCGCAGTGCCGTGCTCTGCCACTAGGGGCACGCAAATTCTCACACTCAAAGGTTTAACCCATTCAGTGTGTATGTCGCACAAATGCGACTGTCAGCTGATCAGTCCGAACAAAGCCTGTACAGCTTAATAGAGTGTGAATCGTACAAACCTTTTAACACCACTTGGTGGCCAAGAGGAGTGGCTTTTCACTTACTGTGAGAACTGGAAATAGTCCAATGCAGTAAGTAGGTCAAATCAGCAGTTGAAGCCCGCTCCCTTTCATTCTGCTGTTTGACACGGAGGAGACAGGATGGCAAGGAAGACGCTCTCAGCTGAAGAGGTTTTAGCGCTGGTGTTTGCCGCTCCTGGTTCAGAGGAAGAGCTTAGCCCTAGTTCTTCATCTGAGGAAGAGTCCAGCTCTGATGATGTGCCTTCGGACAATGGTGCAAGCAGTTCTGGTGAAAGTGGAGACGGACATCTTGCGCGCGACACTGTAGCTGCGTTTTCTGTGTCCAGAAGTACCCAAAATGGCACAGGAGCATTGTCTGCAGATTGTTCTGCTTTGCCAGTTTATCAGCCGTGGCTGAAAGCATTTGAACAGCCAGTTGGATATCGTGGAGAGAAGGACCTGTCATCTGTGCCCGCCATTGATTTTGTGTCGATGTTTTGGACTGAGGAATTCTGGAAGCTTCTGACTGACAAAACAAACAGGTACATATTTGTTGCATAAACTGTGTTTCATTTGCTTTATTTTAATTTAGATAGTGTGCCACGAATGTGTCATGAAATTGTTTTTTGGGGATGATTTTTAGTAATTTTGGCACTGAATGATGGCCATCTTGCGCGCGACGCTGCAGCTACGTTTTCTGTGTCCAGCCGTGCCCAAAATGGCACAGGAGCGTCGTCTGTAGATTGTGTCTGTCGTCTGTAGATTGTTCTGCTTTGCCAAACCATGGTCGCGGAGCAAAAAGGTCCAGAGCAGCCCGTGGGCGACCTTTGGGTGGGCAAGAACGCACAGCCGGTGGGTATCGACGTGCATCACGTGTGCGCGGTGGCAGGTCAACAACGGGCAGTGGCGATTGTTGTTTTTTTTTTAATGATTTTTAGTGGTGACATAGTGACATAGTCCATCCATCCATCCATCCATCTTCTACCGCTTTTCCGGAGGTCCGGGTCGCGGAGGCAGCAGTTCAAGCAGAGAAGCCCAGACTTCCCTCTCCCCAGCCACCTGCTCCAGCTCTTCAGAGGGGATACCAAGGCGTTCCCAGACTAGCTGGGAGACATAGTCTCTCCACCGAGTCCTGGGTCTGCCCCGGGGTCTCCTCCCAGTGGGACGTGCCTGAAACACCTCAAGTGGGAGGCGTCCAGGAGGCATCCTAATCAGATGCCCATACCACCTCAACTGACTCCTTTCAATGTGGAGGAGCAGCGGTTCTACTCTGAGCCTCTCCCGGATGACTGAGCTCCTCACCCTATCTCTGAGGGTGAGTCCAGCAATCCTACGGAGAAAGCTCATTTCAGCCGCTTGTATCCGCGATCTCGTTCTTTCGGTCATTACCCAAAGCTCGTGACCATAGGTGAGAGTAGGAACGTAGATTGACTGGTAAATCGACAGCTTTGCCTTAGAACTAAGCTCCCTCTTCACCACAACAGACCGGTACAACGTCCGCATCACTGCAGATGCTGCTCCAATCCGTCTGTCGATCTCTCGCTCCATTTTCCCCTCACTCGTGAACAAGACCCCAAGATACTTAAACTCCTCCACTTGGGGCAGGAGCCTGTCCCCAACCCGGAGAGGACAATCCACCTTTTTCCGGCTGAGGACCATGGACTCGGACTTGGAGGTGCTGATTCTCATCCCAGCCGCTTCACACTCAGCGGCAAACCGTCCCAGCAAGAGCTGTAGGTCATTGCTGGATGAAGCCAACAGGACAACATCATCTGCAAACAACAGAGATGAGATCCTGTGGTCACCAAGCATGACACCCTCCATTCCCTGGCTGCGCCTAGAAATCCTGTCCATAAAAATTATGAACAGGACCGGTGACAAAGGGCAGCCCTGGCGGAGTCCAACTCTCACTGGGAATGACTCCGACCGAGTGTTGGCAATGCGAACTAAACTCTCACAACGGTCGTACAGAGACCGAATAGCTCGTAACAACAAGCCCGATACCCCATACTCCCGAAGCACCCCCCACAAAAATCCACGAGGGACGCGGTCAAATGCCTTCTCCAAGTCCACAAAGCACATGTAAACTGGTTGGGCAAACTCCCACGAACCCTCAAGAATTCTCGAGAGGGTAAAGAGCTGGTCCGATGTGCCACGGCCAGGACGAAAACCACATTGCTCCTCCTGAATCCGAGGTTCGACCAACGGCCGGACTCTCCTCTCCAGTACCTTGGCATAGACCTTCCCAGGGAGGCTGAGGAGTGTGATCCCTCTAAAGTTGGAGCACACCCTCCGGTCCCCTTTTTTGAAGAGAGCAACCACCACCCCGGTTTGCCATGCCAAAGGCACTGCCCCCGACCTCCACGCAATGTTGCAGAGGCGTGTCAACCATGACAACCCAACAACATCCAGGGCCTTGAGGTACTCGGGGCGAATCTCGTCCACCCCCGGGGCCCGGCCACCAAGGAGATTTTTAACCACCTTGGCGACCTCAGCCCCTGTGATAAGCGAGTCATCCCCCTCGTCCCCAAACCCTGCTTCCTCTGTGGAAGGCGTATCAGTGGGATTGAGGAGATCCTCGAAGTATTCCTTCCACCGCCCGACGATATCCCCAGTTGAAGTCAACAGTGTCCCATCCGCACCATACACAGTGTGGACGGGGAGCTGCTTTCCCCTCCTGAGCCGCCGAACAGTTTGCCAGAATCTCTTTGAAGCCGACCGAAAGTCTTGTTCCATGGCCTCACCGAACTCCTCCCATACCCGGGTTTTTGCTTCAGCAACCACCCGAGCTGCACTCCGCTTGGCCTGCCGGTACACCTCAGCTGCTTCGGGAGTCCCACAAGCCAACCAAGCTTGATAGGACTCCTTCTTCAGCTTAATGGCCCCCCTCACCACTGGTGTCCACCACTTGGTTCGGGGGTTGCCACCACGAGATGCACCGACCACCTTGCGGCCGCAGCTCTGGGCTGCCGCTTCAACAACAGAGGTGGAGAACATGGCCCATTCAGACTCCATGTCTCCAGACTCCCTCGGAATGTGGTTGAAGTTCTTCCGGAGGTGGGAGTTGAAGACCTCCCGGACAGGGGCCTCAGCCAGACGCTCCCAGCACACCCTCACTATACGTTTGGGTCTACCAGGTCTGAATGGCTTCCTCCCCTGCCATCGGATCCAACTCACCACCAGGTGGTGATCAGTTGACAGCTCTGCACCTCTCTTTACTCGGGTGTCCAAGACATACGGTCGCAGGTCTGATGATACGATAACAAAATCGATCATCGACCTGCGGCCTAGGGTGTCCTGGTGCCAGGTGCACATATGGACACCCTTATGCTTGAACATGGTGTTCGTTATAGACAGACTGTGGTTAGCACAGAAGTCCAATAACTGAACACCACTCGGGTTCAGATCGGGCAGGCCGTTCCTCCCAATCACCCCCCTCCAGGTTTCACTGTCGTTGCCCACGTGCGCATTGAAGTCCCCCAGTAGGACAATGGAGTCTCCAGGAGGAGCACCCTCCAGCACCCCAGTCACAGACTCCAAAAAGGGTGGGTACTCTGAAACATCATTTGGTGCATAGGCACAAATGATGGTCAGGACCCGTTTCCCAACCCGAAGGCGCAGGGAAGCAACCCTTTCGTCCACCGGGGAAAACTCCAATATAGAGGCAGCAAGGTGGGGCGATACAAGAATACCTACCCCTGCTCGTCGCCTCTCGCCCGGGGCAACTCCAGAAAAGGCCAAGCTCCAGCCCCTCTCCAGGAGACTGGTTCCGGAACCGGAGCTGTGTGTTGAGGTGAGGCCGACTATATCTAGCCGGTATCGCTCAATCTCGTACACCAGCTCAGGCTCCTTCCCCACCAGAGAGGTGACATTCCACGTACCAAAAGCCAGTTTAGAAAGCTTGGGATCAGTCCGCCAAGGTCTCCGCCTTTGACTGCCACCTAATCCACATAGCACCGGACTTCCATGATCCCTCCTGCAGGTGGTGAACCTACTGGAGGGCGGACCCATGTAACTCCTTCGGGCTGAGCCCGGCCGGGTCCCATGGGTGGAAACCCGGCCACCAGACGCTAGCCTTCGAGCCCCTCCCCCAGGCCTGGCTCCAGGGTGGGGCCCCGGTAACCCCATACCGGGCGGGGTACACTGAATCCTTGATATACAATTTATCATGTAGTGACATAGTGTGAAACAAAAATTGTTTTTTTTTTGAATAATTTTTAGTAATTTTGGCAATGAATGGACAAAGGACCATGTGGTGAATGGACAAAGGACCATGTGGTGACAGTGTGAAACAAAAAATGTTTTTTTTAATAATTTTTAGTAATTTTGGCAACCTTGACAGGTGAGGGCAGAGACTTACTGACAAAATGACCACAATGACCAAATATAATAAAGTTTGGATTGTTGCAATTTGCAAATTAGGTTCAATTATGCACTATGCATGGATGCAAGTTTACTTGGCAGACACTTGGGTTCCTCTCCAACATTTTTGTAATCGGGACTTTGCCTCTAGCTACTACCGTTCTGAAGCTATTGTCATTTGAAAATTTGAGGTCAAACTCTGTGTTTTCCAACCAAAAATTCTACACACTCAAAGGGTTTAACCTTCTCCAATAGTTTAGGAGGTATAGCTACAGAAATGTTTTAACATTCAGCAGATTCAGGTGTTCAGGAGGATTGGTGAAGAAAAAATGGAGCTTGAGAGTGAAGAGGAAAACCCTGCACCAAGGGAAGGGTGCGCAGGCTCGGGTGGGCATCCAACACGACCCCCCCAGCAGCTTGCAGCGCATTCTGGGATGGGGGAGTTATGGGCCGAAACAATGAGGTTCTGCAGCACTTCCGTGGCCTGCTGCTCTCCCCCTCTCCGCCTTCTCCTCCTTTGATCACCTGCGGAGTTCATTTCTGATGGCGTTCTTTTGTCATGTGCGGCCCTCCAGGGTGGATAGAAGAACTCACGTGCAGGGCGACCTTTTAAAATGATTTATTGCAGAAAACATAACAACTGTAAACAGTGGCATGGAGAGTGGAAGGTTATGATGGAGAATGCTGTACTGAAGGTATGGGGTGAGCAGTATATATATGGCAAGAGCTTTTTAACAAAATGGGAAACAGCCAGATTGATTAACAACAACAGAACCAATAAACAAATTAGCAGAATGAACTGAGAGCGCTGTCACAAAATAAACACAATATGATGAACAGGACAGGATACTGGTGATAATAATAATGCACAGCATACAATACAACCATAACTTGAGTGGATATAGCTGAAGTGAGGGTGAGAATACTGATATTGAGGATAGTGATATACAACAAACAATCAACGAGAAGATGCAGACGTGGACAAAATTGTTGGTACCCCTCTGATAATGAAAGAAAAACCCACAATGGTCACAGAAATAACTTGAATCTGACAAAAGTGGTAATAAATAAAAATTCTATGAAAATTAACCAATGGAAATCAGACAATGCTTTTGAATTGTGGTTCAAGAGAATTATTTAAAAAAAACCAAACTCATGAAACAGGCCCGGACAAAAATGATGGTACCGTTAACTTAATATTTTGTTGCACAACCTTTTGAGGCAACCACTGCAATCAAACGATTTCTGTAACTGTCAGTGAGACTTCTGCACCTCTCAGCAGGTATTCTGGCCCACTCCTGATGAACAAACTGCTCCAGTTGTCTCAGGTTTGAAGGGTGCGTTCTCCAGAAGGCATGTTTCTGACATGATTGCTTGACCCAGGAGACAGACACTGACACGAGTAGAGTAGTTTGACAATTATTTATTAACTCAATGTGTAGTTTGTGTGTGTGGATGTGTGGGTGAGTGCGATGCTGGAGGACAGCTGGAGCTGAGCGAGTCCCACTGCTACCTGACAACCCTGGGAACACACAAGTACAGGGGATGAATGCAGCTCGCAGCAGAGGGATGTTATAATGTGCGCTGCTTACTTGCAGATGCCGCTGAGAGACTCCTGTCCGCTCCGTGGCTTGGCGTGACAAGGTGAGCGTGCAGCTTGGCGTCGTGAAGACGAGGAGATCCGAGGAGGAGGAGGAGAGGCTCCGTTGCCAGGGGAGACAAGTCCGCCGCCAAGGAGGTCCACCTGTGCACAGGGGAGAATACTTTGACAGGGTAAGGATTGCTGTGGCTTACGTGACGAGGCTTGACGAAGTGGCTTGGCAGATGCTCTGGCTTGAGGCCGTGTCCGTGACGTGTTGCGTAACGATGAAGAGAGACGACTCCGTGCTGAACAGTCAGTGACACCGGCTTTTAAGGCCTGCTGGTTATTGGCGGCAGGTGTGTGTGCAGCTGGAGCTGATGATGGCCCAGCGGCCGCCATGACAGTACTCCCCCCCCCTCTAGAGGTGCCTGCAGGCACCTGCCCCATCTTACCTGGATGCGCCCGATGGAAATCGTGGATGAGCTGCTTGTCTAGGATCAACGCTGGGCGAGTCCAGGAGCGGTGTTCAGGGCCGAATCCCTCCCAGTCCACCAGGTACTGAAGACCCCGGCCCCGCCTGCGGACATCCAAGATGGCGGTAACCCCCCAAGCCGGGTGGTCGGCGATCATCCTCGGAGGGGGGGGGCGCCGCGGGGGGCAGGCACAGAGGGTCGGAGATGTAGGGCTTTACCTGGGACACATGAAAGGTGGGGCAGATGCACATGGAAGGGGGGAGAGCTAGGCGCACAGCTACCGGGTTAACAATCTGGGAAATCACATATGGACCGATGAAACGCTTGGTTAATTTGCGTTTCTCGGCCGGCACACTGATATTTCTTGTGGACAGCCAAACCTGTTGACCCACCTTATAATCTGGGGCAGGTCTCCTGTGATGGTTGGCCACCTGAATGTTGCGTTCCGTGGTCTTGAGGAGGGCTCTGCGAGTGATGGTCCAGATCCGGCGACAACGCCTGGCGTGAGCCTGCACAGAAGGGACAGCCACCTCCTTCAACTCCTCCTCCGGGAACAGCGGTGGATCATACCCCAAAGATGCCTTGAAAGGCGACATCCCCATTGCTGAAGACACCAGAGCGTTGTGTGCGTACTCGATCCAGGGCAAGAACCTATTCCAGGAAGCGGAACATGAGGATATGACACAGCGGAGTGCAGCCTCCAGCTCCTGATTGGCTTGCTCATACTGGCCGTTACTCTGCAGATGGTACCCCGAGGAGAGACTCGCCATGGTCCCCAGCACCGTGCAGAACTCCCTCCAAACCTGGGAGACAAACTGCGGGCCTCGATCCGAGACAATATCCGCAGGGATGCCATGAAGGTGGACCACATGCTGCACCAGGAGATCTGCCGTCTCCCGTGCCGAAGGTAGCCCCCGGAGGGGAACAAATTGGGCTGCTTTGGAGAAGCGGTCCACTATGGTCAGGACCGAGGTGAAGTGGTCAGGCCTGTCACAAAGTTCAACGCCACATGGGACCAGGGGCGGGAAGGGACCGGCAGTGGATGGAGAAGGCCTGCCGGGGGGGAAGATGACGATTTCCCGGTGGTGCACTGGGCGCAGGCCCGGTCATCGCTGCTGACATCCTTCCTCAGCCCTGGCCACCAGAAGGCTCTCTGGAGCAGGTTGATGGTGCGAGCGATTCCTGGATGGCACGCCAATTTAGAAGCATGATCCCACTGGATGACCTTACTCCTGACCGAAGAGGGGACGAACGATCGGCCCGGGGGACCCCCACCCGGGTCGGGCTCACTCTCCTGCGCCTTCCTGACCTTGTCCTGGATATCCCACACGAGGGCGCCCACCACACAGGATGAAGGCAGGATGGTCTCTTCCTGATCCCCAGAAGTCTCTGCCTCGAACTGCCTGGAGAGGGCGTCTGGCTTAATGTTCTTGCTCCCTGGCAGGTAGGTGATTGTGAAATTAAACCAACCAAAAAAGAGAGACCAGCAGGCCTGGCGGGAGTTCAACTGCTTCGCCGTCCGGAGATACTCTAGGTTTTTGTGATCCGTCCAAACGACGAATGGCTGGGCAGCCCCCTCCAGCCAGTGCCTCCATTCCTCCAGGGCGAGCTTGACTGCCAGCAACTCCCTGTCACCGATGCCGTAATTCCTCTCGGCAGGTGTTAGACTGTGGGAAGAGAAGGCGCATGGACGGATCACCCCGTCCACAGGGGAGCGTTGAGAAAGGACCGCCCCCACTCCAGAATCTGAGGCGTCCACCTCCACCAAGCACTGCAGGTCCGGGTCCACCTGGGTCAGGACGCAGGCAGAAGCGAACTCCTCCTTCAATTTCCTGAACGCCGCAGCAGCCTCTTCGCTCCAGCGGAAGGGGGTCTTGGGGGACGTGAGGCTGATCAGGGGTTTGGCGATGATCCCAAACTTCGGCACAAAACGACGGTAGAAGTTGGCGAATCCCAAAAACGCCTGCAACTGTTTCCTGGACGTGGGAGTGAGGCAGTCCACCAGCGCCTTGACCTTGGCCGGGTCAGGGAGCACCTGGTTGTGTGCGATAATAAGGACGTTGAGTTGGTGTGAAATTCACATTTCTCGGCCTTGATGAATAACTGGTTCTCCAGGAGGCGCTGCAGGACCCGTCTAACATGCACCTGGTGCTCCTCCAATGTGCGTGAAAATATCAGGATGTCATCCAAGTAAACAAACACAAAGGAGTTCAGGAAGTCCCGGAGGACGTCGTTGATTAAACGCTGGAAAACAGCCGGAGCGTTGGTTAACCCAAACGGCATCACCAAGTATTCAAAGTGGCCGCTTGGGGTCCGGAAGGCCGTCTTCCACTCGTCGCCCTCCTTGATGCGCACCAGGTGATAGGCGTTGCGAAGGTCCAGTTTCGTGAACCATGATGCCCCCTGGAGAGAGTCAAAGGCCGAGTTCATCAGGGGCAGCGTGTACTTGTCCTTGATGGTAATTTCATTAAGACCCCAGAAATCGATACAGGGACATAGCGAGCCATCCTTCTTTCCCACGAAGAAAAATCCTGCCCCCACCACCGAGGAAGATGGTCGGATGATCCCGGAGCTGAGGGACTACTTAATATATGTGTCCATGGCCTCATGCTCCGGAGCTGACAGGCTATATAATCGACTTGCCGGGAGAGGGGCCCCCGCCCGGAGGTTGATCGCACAGTCGTAGGGGCGGTGGGGGGGGGGGGGGGAGGGACAGCGCCCATGACTTACTAAAGACCGCTCCCAGATCGTGGTAGACCTCTGGTACCCTGGACAGGTCTGGGGGCAGTGTCGTGGGGGTGGGGGGTCATCGATACAGAGGGGGCACATGCTGCAGACTGGAGGCAGGCACTGAGACAAAAGGAGCTCCACGCAGTGATGTTTCCCGCCTGCCAATCGAAGGTGGGCTTGTGTAATCGTAGCCATGGATAACCCAGGATAACAGGTGAGGAGGAGATGAGCAACACCAAAAACCGGATATCCTCCCAATGGTTTCCAGAAATAATCACAGACACAGGGGCCATCTGGTGAGTGACAGCGGTTAGCGAGGTTTTTGACAGCATGATGAGGCTGACAGGCAGGCGAAGGGGTTGACAGCTGAGGCCCAGACAGGTTGCCAGGTCTCCTGAAATGAAGCTTTGCTCAGCTCCAGAATCAATGAGAGCATGTGTAATGTGTTCCTTGTGTTTATAAATTATTCTAATGGGAATGAGGCAACAGGTGAGGGGCTTTTTCTGGTTTACGTCCGTGAGTCCCCCTACTGTAACCCACGGACCTCCCCTTTTAACTGGTTGGCACACTCAGCTACCCCGTGAGACTCACTACCACAGTAAAAACACAAGCCCAGATCCCTCCAGTGCTGTCTCTCAGCCGCCGAAACACCCGATTGCCCAATAGTCATTTCCTCCTGCCCCGGAAGTTCCTCCGGCGGGGGCAGAGCCGGGAGGGGTGGCCGAGAGGAGCGGGGGCGGGGTTTGACCGAGCGACTGGCAGCCCTACGTTCGGCTGACTGCTCCTTCAGTCTATTGTCTAAACTAATGGTGAGTGAGATCAGTTCACCTAATCTGTCTGGCTTATCCCATGTTGCTAACTTGTCTCTTAGCTCAGAGCTAAGACTGTGGTGAAAAATACTGCAAAGAGCAGAATCCCCCCACCCCACCTCCACAGCTAACACCCGGAAGTCTACAGCGAAATCAGCATCAGATTTGCTGCCTTGCTGAAGGTTCAGTAAATGGTCTGTTTACACCGTGTCCCGGTCAGTTCAAAAAACTCTACGAATTGCTGGTATGTTAAATGGGCATAGCTGGGCTTGGCCATAACCGCGTATGCCCAAGCTAATGCTCTCCCCTCGAGCAGGTTAGAAATATACCCAATCTTGCTGTGATCTGTGGGAAAATCTCCAGGGACACGGTGAAAAACTGTTTCACACTGCAGCAAGAAACCCCGTGCCTCCCCGAGTTTCCCGCTGAAGCAAGCGGGGGTAGGCACAGGAGTGAGGTGAGGTAAGGGAGGCTGGTGTGCCCCGGCGGCCGGGGGGAAAGCCTGGCGTCCATCCAGGCGATCCAGCCGGGTATTAATTTGAGTTAATTGATTGAAGATAACTGTCTGTTGATGGGAAATTAGGTCTACTCGTGCGCTAAGAGTGTTAAGGCGGCGCGTCAGCGCGCTGTCTGCTGGGTCGTCTTGACGGAGTCGTACTGACATGATTGCTTGACCCAGGAGACAGACACTGACACGAGTAGAGTAGTTTGACAATTATTTATTAACTCAATGTGTAGTTTGTGTGTGTGGATGTGGGGGTGAGTGCAATGCCAGAGGACAGCTGGAGCTGAGCAAGTCCCGCTGCGACCTGACAACCCTGGGAACACACAAGCACAGGGGATTAATGCAGCTCGCAGCAGAGGGATGTGATAATGTGTGCTGCTTACTTGCGGGTGCCGCTGAGAGACTCCTGTCTGCTCCGTGACTTGGCGTGACAAGGTGAGCGTGCAGCTTGGCGTCGTGATGACGAGGAGGAGATCCGAGGAGGAGGAGGAGAGGCTCCGCTTCCAGGGGAGACAAGTCCGCCGCCAGGGAGGTCCACCTGTGCACAGGGGAGAATACTTTGACAGGGTAAGGATTGCTGTGGCTTATGTGACGAGGCTTGACGAAGTGGCTTGGCAGAAGCTGTGGCTTGAGGCCGTGTTCGTGACGCGTTGCATAACGATGAAGACAGACAACTTTGTGCTGAGCAGTCAGTGACACCGGCTTTTAAGGCCTGCTGGTTATTGGCGGCAGGTGTGTGCGCAGCTGGAGCTGATGACGGCCCGTCGGCCGCCATGACAGTTTCAGCTCCTTCCACAGATGTTCAATAGGATTTAGATCAGGGCTCATAGAAGGCCACTTTAGAATAGTCCAGTGTTTAGCTCTTAGCCATTCTTGGGTGTTTTTAGCTATGTGTTTTGGGTCATTATCCTGTTGCAAGACCCATGACCTGCGACTGAGACCAAGCTATCTGACACTGGACAGCACATTTCTCTCTAGAATACCTTGATAGTCTTGAGATTTCATTGTACCCTGCACAGATTCATGACACCCTGTGCCAGATGCAGCAAAGCAGCCCCAGAACATAACAGAACCTCCTCCATGTTTCACAGTAAGGACAGTATTCTTTTTTTAGTATGCATCATTTTTGCGTCTGTGAACATAGAGCTGATGTGCCTTGCCAAAAAGTTGCAGTTTTGTCTGGTGTGTCCATAGGACATTCTCCCAGAAGCTTTGTGGCTTGTCAACATGCAGTTTGGCAAATTCCAGTCTGGCTTTTTTATGATTTGTTTTCAACAGTGGTGTCCTCCTTTGTCGTCTCCCATGAAGTCCACTTTGGCTCAAACAACGACAGATGGTGCAATCTGACACTGATGTACCTTGACCTTGGAGTTCACCGTGAATGTGTTTAGAGGTTGTTCTGGGCTCTTTTGTTACCATTCGTATTATCCGTCTCCTCCTGCGGCCACGTCCAGGGAGGTTGGCTACAGTCCCGTGGATCTTAAATTTCTGAATAATATGTGCAACTGTAGTCACAGGAACATCAAGCTGCTTGGAGATGGTCTTATAGCCTTTCCCTTTAACATGGTTGTCTATTATTTTCTTTCTAATCTCCTGAGACAACTCTCTCCTTTGCTTCCTCTGGTTCATGTTTAGTGTGGTACACACCATGTCAACACACAGCAGTGACTACTTGTCACCTTTTAAATAGGCCGACTGACTGATTACAAGTTTGTAGACACCTGTGATGTTAATTAGAGGACACATCTTGGTTGAACATGTCCCTATGGTCACATTATTTTCAGTCTTTTCTAGGGGTACCATCATTTTTGTCCAGGCCTGTTTCATGAGTTTGTTTTTTAAAATAATTCTGTTGAACCACAATTCAAAAGCATTGTCTGATTTTCATTCCTTAATTTTCATAGAATTTTTATTTATTACCACTTTTGTCAGATTCAAGTTATTTCTGTGACCATTGTGGGTTTTTCTTTCATTAACAGAGGGGTATCAACAATTTTGTACACGTCTGTACGGGCACTGTAAACATAAGAGGAACACGGGATGATGAGCAGGACAGGAATAATGATAACAATAATGGTATTGATAAGTCCAAAAACATAAAGAACATAAAGCATGGACAGGGTCTAACCCCTTTAAGGGCCGGATGCCAGACGACCCTAGAAGAGAGAGAAAAAGTGAAAAAAAATAGGAGGGGCGGTCATGGAAGGGGGCTAGAATGTAGCTGACCTCAACATGAACCTTCCGACTACGGTGGGAGGAGGGAGAACATGGAGGGGAACTAGACCATAGACATCATCAACATGCACCTCCCAGCCAGAGAAGGAAGGGGATAAAGGAGGGAGGAGAGAGGACAGGGATGTGGGCTGAAACGTAGCCCATCTCAGCATGAACCTCCAAACCTTGAATAAGAGAGGGATAAGGGAGGGAGGAGAGAGGACATGGAGGTGGGTTGGAATGCAACCGATCTCGACGTGAGCCTCCTGAGTTAGTTAATTACCTTCCACAGCATATGGGACACCATGCGGTGTATAGGGGTGGTGTCTCTCTCCGCTCTCCGCTCTCTCCCTCCTCCTTGTCAAAGCAGTTTGATTGGCCTCTGAGCTGCCTCAGCATCCCATCCCTTGTTCACTGAGTGGCCTCTGTGTTGGTCGGGGCAGCGTGGCTGTGCTCTCCCTCGTCTCCTTCCGCGGAGGAGGCATTTCCCAATGACTGCTGTGCTTTGATTGGGCAGCTAGCGGAGAGAGACCTCTCTGACCCTAGGCCACACAGCTACTGTAAGTAGTGAAAGCTACAGTGTGAGGCCAGTCCTCTGGTAGCTCTGTGCATTAACTTTCCTTTAAACGTTCTATTATACTGAGCACCAGCTAGAAGGCAGAAAGTACCATTTTTTTTATATTGTTTTGGTATGACCCGGCTGGGGCGTGAACCCACAACCTCTCAGCTGTGGGGTGGATGCTCTACCACTAAGCCACCATTCCTGTTTGAGCCTCCTGACCACAGAAGGAAAGGGGGAAGGCACAGATCACTGTTGGTCGGGGGCTGGGATCGAACCCAGGATCCCCCGGCCAAGGGTGAGTGGCTGTGCTGCCGCAGTGCTAACCACTCCTCCACCATGCCGCCCCTCTTACTGTCTTAATGTGGCTGTTAAAATTCAGGACTGAGTCCAGAACCACACCCAGATTTCTGGTTTGGCTGTTGGTTTATAGCATCATTAATTGAAAGTGAGTACTAACTTTGAGTATTTCTTCGTTGGCTCCAAAAACTATTATTTTGGTTTTGTCTTCGTTTAACTGAAGAAAGTTCTGGCACATCCACTCTTTAATTTGACCAATGCATTTGATCAGGATTTTAATTGGACCACAGTCTCCTGGTGAGACAGTTATGTAGATTTGTGTATCTTCTGCCTAATTATGGTAATATACAGTGGTGTGAAAAAGTGCTTGCCCCCTTCCTGATTTCTCATTTTTTATTTGTCACACTTAAATGTTTCAGATTATCACACAAATTTAAATATGAGACAAAGATACCTACAGGAACCTACATTGAAGAACCTACAAGAACTTACTGTACATGGCCCTATGTGAAAAAAGTGATTGCCCCCTAAACCTAAGAACTGGTTGGGCCACCCTTCGCATCAACAACTGCAATCAAGCATTTGTGATAACTGGCAATGAGTCTTTTGTAGCGCTGAGGAGGAATGTTGTCCCACTCATCGTTGCAGAATTGTTATAATTCAGCCACACTGAAGGGTTTTCAAGCATGAACCGCCTTTTTAAGGTCATGCGGTTTCTTTTAGGGTCTCAATCGGATTCAGGTTAGGACTTTGACTAGGCCACTCCAAAGTCTTCATTTTGTTTATCTTAAGCCAAGTGCACTTCAGCTTGAGGTCACGAACAGATGGCCGGACATTCTCCTTCAGCATTTTTTGGTAGACAGCAGAATTCATGAGTCCATTTACCATAGCAAGTCTTCCAGGTCCTGAAACAGCGAAAAAGCCCCAGACAATCACACTACCACCACCATATTTTACTGTTGGTGTTAGATCAAAAATGAATTGACTGAGGCTGAATCAATAATCAATAGGCGGTTTTCCAAGTTCTGAGCCATTTATTCTCTTTCTGATCAGAAAGGAGTTAATCAGTAACAGAAAAACTTGCCTCAGAGCTTCACAGCACCAACTCCCTAACATGTGCCCAAGGATGTTGCTTCTCATACCTCAGTATCTAAGCTAGACTGGCTGGAGCCATTTCTCCAAGAGTCTGCTCATAATGTATGGTCAGCTCTGAACATTCTGTTATGATCTTTACATGACCTGGTCATCCTAATTTCAGACATACAGTGCAGTACAGCTTGGTATGATAAAACAATGAAACCGTCACTATTTACAATCTTGCTCAACCTAATCTTACACTGAAAACAGACAGTCTTTTCAAGCTCTGAGACAATGAAAAAAAAATCACAGAGAATCAGACATTGGCTCATTATATGCACCAGATACAATTATAATATAAAACAGAATAATACAGCATTAAAATCATATAGAATAATCAATGAAACCTGAAAATATCCTATCAGTTGGTATGATGTTCCTTTTCTGAAATGCTGTGTTATTTTTACGCCGTATGTAATGGAACACACGTTCCAAAATGTTAAACATTTGTCTCATCAGTCCACAGTGTATTTTCCCAAAAGTCTTAGGGATCATCACGATGTTTTCTGACAAACCTGAGATGCCTTTATGTTCTTTTTGCTAAGCAGTGTTTTTTGTCTTGGAACTCTGCCACGCAGGCCACTTTTGCCGAGTCACTTTCTTATGGTGGAGTCATGAACAATGACCTTAACTGAGGCAAGTGAGGCCTGCAGTTCTTTGGGTGTTGTTGTGTGGTCTTTTGTGACCTCTTGGATGAGTCGTCACTGTGCTCTTTGGGTAATTTTGGTTTGACGGCCACTCCTGGGAAGGTTCACCACTGTTCCATGTTTTCGCCATTTGTGGATAATAGCTCTCACTGTGGTTCGCTGAAGTCCCAAAGCTTTAGAAATGGCTTTATAACCTTTTCCAGACTGATAGATCTCAATTACCTTGTTTCTCATTTGTTCCTAAATTTCTTTGGATCGCAGCATGTCTAGTTTTTGAGGATCTTTTGGTCAATTTCACTTTGTCAAGCAGGTCCTATTTAAGTGATTTCTTGATTGAGAACATATGTTGCAGTAATCAGGCCTGGGTGTGGCTAGAGAAATTGAACTCAGCTTTCCAAAGATGTGATAAACCACAGTTAATTTATGTTTTAATGGGGGCAATAACTTTTTCACACAGGGCCATGTAGGTTTGATTTTTTTTTTTACCCTTAATAATAAACACCTTCATTCAAAAACTGCATTTTTTTGTTGACTTGTGTTATCTTTGTCTAATATTTAAATTTGTTTGATGATCTGAAACTTTTAAGTGTAACAAACTCAAAAAAAAGAGAAATCAGGAAGGGGGCAAATACTTTTTCACATGACTGTACGTTGTTGTTGTTGTGTTTTTTTTTTTGTTTTTTTTTATGATTTGAGCTAGTGGGAGCATATAGATGTTGAAAAGCAAAGGTCCAAAAATGGAAACTTGGTGAACTCCACAGTTGTTTTTGTTCACTCGGATTTGTAGTTTCTTATTGAAACAACATAGTCCCTGTCTTTTAAATAGGACTCAAACCAGCTAAGTGCTGTACCAGAAAGTCCCACACAGTTTCTTAGCTGGCCTAGTAAGATGTCATGGTCGACCGTGTCGAATGTAGCACTGAGGTGCTACATTGCAAGGTGCAAGACTGAAATGTTGCCATTGAACAGCTACAGACCAGTGGCCCTGACGTCTCACTTGATGAAGACCCTGGAGAGACTGCTCCTTGCTCACCTCCGCCCCCTGGTGGGGCCAGCGATGGATCCACTCCAGTTCGCCTACCAGTATGGCATTGGGGTGGAGGATGCAGTGATCTTCCTCCTTCACTGTTCCCTGTCCCACCTGGAGAAGCCTGGAAATGCGGTGAGGATCATGTTCTTTGATTTCTCCAGTGCTTTCAACACCATCCAACCGATGATCCTGAAGGACAAGCTGCTTACTTACACAAAGGGGGACTTACACAAATGGTCCCCCTCCAGTATACAACTAGGACAATATCAGTCGCTATGGAGGGTGACAATATGTATGGGTACACATTCATACCATGTAGGGTAACTAAACAGACGGTTATGCTGTTTAGTCCATCTAGCTACAACGCTCCACACTGTGTATATGTTTATATATTTATGTGTACATATGTATATTCACTGCTCTTATTTTCTTATCTTCTAAATCATTGCTCTGAGTGTTGCTGTCCCTGTGCTGTTGCAATCCTGGGATTTCCCCATTGTGGGACTAATAAAGGCTTATCTTATTATCTGTATTGGAGTGGATGTCAGTAAGGACCTTAAGATAAGATAAGATAAGATAAGATAAGCCTTTATTAGTCCCACAACGGGGAAATTCCAGGATTGCAACAGCACAGGGATAGCAACACTCAGAGCAACAATCAGAAGGCAAGAAAAAAAACAAGCAAGCAAGAGCAGCTAATATACATATGTACATATTACTATAAAATATATATATACACACACACACACAGACACACAGTGCAGAGCATTTGTAGCTAGATGGAATAAATATGTAAATATATAAACACCCACAGTACGGAGCATTGCAGCTAGGTGGAATAAATATGCAAGTATATAAACACACACAGTGCGGAGCAATGTAGCTAAATGGAATAATATGTAGATATATAAAAACACAGTGCGGAGCATTGTAGCTAGATGGAATAAATATATAGATATATAAATATAAACACACCCAGTGCTGAGCATTGTAGCTAGATGGAATAAATATGTAAATATATAAACACACACAGTGCAGAGCATTGTTGCTAGGTGGGATGAAACAGCATAACCGTCTATTTAGTTATCCTACATGGTATGATTATGTGCCCATACATATTCTCACCCTCCATAGCGACCGGTATGTTCCTAGTTGTATGCCGGAGAGGACCATTGTGTAAGTCTATTGCATCTTTTGCATTCAAAAAAACTATTAGTTTGTTACGTCTTTTTGCTATCTCTGCGAGCAGCCCTGCTTAGGTTGTACAGTCTGACAGCCGTTGGTAGGAAGGACCTACGAAACCTCTCGGTTGTGCACCTGGGATGATGTAGTCTGCTGCTAAATGAGCTCCTCAGTGCATCCAGTATGTCCTGCATAGGGTGGAACTCGGACTCCAGCAGAGATGACAGTTTAGCCACCATCCTTCTCTCTCCTATCTCCTCCATCGGCTCAAGGCGCTGCCCCAGGACAGAGCTAGCTTTCTTAATCAGTTTGTTCAGTCTCTTCCTATCGGCTGCAGTAATGCCACTGCCCCAGCAGACCACTCCAAAAGTGATGGCTGATGCCACCACCGTGTCATAGAATGACTTCAGCAGCGCCCCTTGTACACCAAAAGACCTGAGTCTCCTCAGCAGGAACAGCCTGCGCTGTCCCTTCTTGTAGAGTGCGTCAGTATTGTGTGACCAGTCTACTGTAGTTTATTGTTCAGATGAATACCCAGGTACTTATAGGATGTCACCATCTCGATGTCTGTTCCCTGTATATTTACTGGTGCTGTGAGGGGCTGCCCATGCCTGCGGCAGTCCACCACCAGCTCCTTAGTTTTCCTCGCGTTGATCTGGAGGCAGTTCCGATGGCACCAGTCCACAAAGTCCTGGATAAGCCCTCTGTACTCAGCTTCATCTCCGTTGGAGATGAGACCAGCGATCGCAGAGTCATCAGAGAACTTCTGTAGATGGCAATGTGTTGTGTTGTGTGAGAAGTCCGCAGTATAAAGAGTGAACAGGAAGGGAGCCAGCAACGTTCCCTGGGGGGCCCCTGTGCTACTGATGATCGTGTCGGAAACACAGTCCCGGGTTCTCACAAACTGAGGCCGGTTCGTGAGGTAGTCCAGGATCCATGATGACAGGTGCTGGTCCACCCCTGCGCGCAGCAGCTTGTCCTTCAAGATCATCGGTTGGATGGTGTTGAAAGCACTGGAGAAGTCAAAGAACATGATCCTCACCATATTCCCGAGCTTCTCCAGGTGGGACAGAGAACGGTGAAGGAGGAAGATCACCGCATCCTCCACCCCAATGCCATGCTGGTAGGCGAACTGGAGTGGATCCATCGCTGGTTCCACCAGGGGGCGGAGATGAGCAAGGAGCAGTCTCTCCAGGGTCTTCATCAAGTGGGACGTCAAGGCCACCGGTCTGTAGCTGTTCAGGTCTTTGGGGTGGGAAGTTTTTGGTACAGGTACCACACAAGATGTTTTCCACAGCTGTGGTACCCTCCCCAGTTTCAGGCTCATGTTGAAGATATACGTCACAATCCCACACAGCTGGTCTGCACAGGACTTGAGGAGCTTTGCGCTGATGCCGTCCGGTCCCGACGCCTTCCTCGCCTTGATCTTCCTCAGCTCCGTCCTCACCTGGGTCTTGAGCTGTCTCAGTTCTGTGGTGTGGCCGAAAACCTCACTGGAAGACATCAAAACAGTTTTTTTAATGTCAGGAAGTCGTACAATTGTTGAAAAGCAGATTTTTCTATTATTTTACTAAGAAAGGGGAGGTTTGATATGGGCCTTTAGCTGTTCATGAGTGAGGTGTCTAGGTTGCTCTTTTTTAGATTTGGCTTGATAACGGCTTTTTTTTTGCACTGAAAGAAGGCACCTGGATGTAGAGAAATATTTATGACCTAAGACCATACAATATGAAGCGGTTTTAAAAAACCCTGTTGGGAGGGTATCAAAGCAGCAGGTAGTGGATTTCAGGTGGTGTATGATGTCATCCAAGATTTTATAATTGATTGGCAAAAATTTTGCCCTGGTGTTTACATCTTCTCTGCGTGGACACAGAGGAAGCACATGTCCAGCACCTGGCACAGGAGCACTGACTGACTGTCTAATTTTCTGAATTTTGTCAGTAAAGAAAAAGGCAAAGTCACTGCAGGCACGGTTGGATAGAAATTCAGGAGCTACTGACACAGGGGGATTTGTTAGCCTGTCAACAGTAGTGAACAAGATGCGTGCATTATTGTTGTTTTTAGCAATGATGTCAGAAAAATATGATTGCCTTGCATTTCTCAGCTCCAAATTATAAATGCTCAATCTCTAATTATAGATTTCTTAATGAATCTTTAATTTAGTTTTTCGCCACCTGCGTTCAGCTTTTGGACACTCTCTTTTTTCAGCTCTTACTAGTTTGGCATTTCTCCATGGAGGTTTCTTTTTAATAGTGACCGTCTTCACTTTGATGGGAGCAATGGCATTGATAATATTTGCAATTTTACCATTGAAATTTTCCACAAGCTCATTTACTGAAGGTGAAGAGAGAGGGGGTGAGGAAGAAAAAGCTTGGATGAATGTTACACTGGTATTATCACTGACGTACCGTTTTTTGATGACCTCTTTCTGGATATTTCTGTTGACAATAATAGCACTCTCAAAGAAAACACAAGAATGGTCAGACAGAGCAACATCCATCACCATAATCTTAGAGATGTTCAGACCTTTGAAGATGACCAAGTCCACACTGTGTCCTTTGTTGTGTATTTTTTTTGTTTTTGTTAAATGTTAAGTCAGTCCAAAGTTATCAAGGACACAACACAATTCTTTGGTCCCTCTGTCCTGAGGGTTTTCAACATGAAAGTTAAAATCAACAACAATAACTACACAGTCAAAGTCCATCCATCCATCCATCCATCCATTCAGCCATCTTCTTCCGGTTAATCCTTTTCGGGTCGCGGGGGCCTGGAGCCTATCCCAGCATCTTTGGGCGAGAGGCAGGGTACACCCTGGACAGATCGCCAGTCCATCACAGGGCCAACACAGAGAGACAGACAACCATTCACTCTCACAGTCATACCTAAGGACAATTTAGAATCCCCAGTTTGATGCCAATTGACCTAAATTGCATGTTTTTGGCATGTGGGAGGAAACCGGAGATATCCCGGAGTAAACCCCCGCAGACACGGGGAGAACATGCAAACTCCACACAGATCACTGGTGGTCGGGGGCTGGGATCAAACCCAAGATCCTCTGGCCAAGGGTGAGTTGATGTGCTGCCGCAGTTCTAACCACTCCGCCACCGCGCTGCCCACAGTCAAAATCAACACAGATAATATACAGCAGCTTTGTAAAATCATCAAAAAAGGCTGCATGGTATTTAGGTGGTCTGTAAACATTGAGAAACAACAAACGGGAGGAGGAATTCAGTTGAGGAGCCACATATTCAAATGAAGTAAACTTATCATAAGACATCTGCTTAAATTGGAGGGAATTATTAAACAAAACAGCTCCTCCTCCTCCTCCTTTCTTATGCAGCCTGGGTTCACTTAAGGAGCTTAAGTTTGGAGGAGCTGCTTCAGAAAGAAGAGATCCACCGTTATCATGTAACCAAGTCTCTGTTAAAAACATAAAATCCAGTTTTTGTTTTATAATGAGATCATTAATTAAAAATGTTTTTCCTGCCAAAGACCTCATATTTAATAAAGCTAGTTTCAGTGTGTTGAGAACATCATCTGCCAAATTTTTATTTTGTTTCGGCTGTGACTGGTGAGGAATGAACACTAGAGTTGACAAATTTACAGGATGTGTAAGGTAGATTTTGTTTCTCTGTAAATTTACCAACCTTTTTCTGCTACTTATTAAAACAGGAATTAAGGAAACTACTTCCATGCCGGGCCCCGGCTTGGAAAGAGCCATGAGCACCCGTGGTATCAGAGCCTGGGCCCAATACATGAAACCCTGCTTGTGTTGTTATCAGGCTGTGGATTTTGGTTCATCTGTGAGGGTGGGAGTGGTGGTGGGCGGTGGGGCTTCAGCTGTGGGAGTGGTGGTGGGTGCCGGGACTTTGGGAGTTGTGTCAGAGCTCGCTGGGAAATGGCTGGAGTGGGGAGATGGGGGGGAGGGGTGAAGAGGGAGGTTTCGAGGTGAGAAAATTGGACTAGTAGTGCAGCGGTTAATTGCATATTTCATAAGAATCCTTCAAATGGTGACACAAGCATGAAATTCTCCACAAATATGCTTTAATGTCCTCTCTTTCAGAAAAGGGTCCTGGCCACGCCAAAAATTCAAGATGGCCGCCATTTTCCAAGATGGCTGCCAGAATGTGACAATTTTTTGTTATTTTTCCTCTTTTCTTAATTTAATTTTCCAAGTGAACCATGTTTATGCTCTTATATACTAATTTTACAGATTTTGTTGTCTCTGATATAAATTTAAGAAGGTTAGCCTTCAATGTGGTGCCCAAAATGGCTGCTACTCCTTGAAAATTATGATTTATCCATCGTAAATTGAGCATATTTAACACACACATGTAATCGTTTCTGGATGTGGATCTTGGTTGGTGTGGTGCAGATCCCATTCAACCGTTTTTATAAACTACAGTTGTGACTGTGATTGCAATTAAAAAAAAACAAGAGTGATTGTCAGCACACAACCAGGGCACACTGGTGTCAATCACTGCTGTGTAACTCGGCATGGGGTTCAGTGTCAACTGATCTAGCTTTACTAACACTGCAGTATTAGACTAGTTGTAGTAGTATATCAGAATCAGAATCAGAATCAGGTTTATTGCCATTGTTCATGTAGTACACAAACTAGGAATTTGTCTCGGTACAATGCTGCAACATTAAACATGATAAGATAAGAGAAATAAACTATACATGTAATAAAGTGTAGGGTAAGATTAAGTGATACTGGTCAACAGTTAAAATATATATTAGCCAGCAGCAGATACTGTGGAGAACTATATAGTGCAGTCGGTAATGCAGGAAGAAAACAGTGATGATTGACATGAGTCTGGTTGAGCTGCTGTACATGGTGCACGAGAGTCACTTAGTGTTCAGCAGTCTAATGGCAGAGGGGAAGAAGCTGTTCATGTGACGGGAGGTTTTAGTCTGGATGGACCGAAGTCTTCTACCAGAGGGGAGGGGGGCAAACAGTACGTGACCAGGGTGTGAGGGATCGGCTATGATCCGGCCAGCACGCCTCCGGGTCCTGGAGATGTACAGATCCTGGAGAGATGGGAGCTTGCAGCCGATCACCTTCTCAGCAGTGCGCACGACGCGCTGCAGCCTTAGTCTGTCCCTGGCAGTGGCTCCTGCGTACCACACGGTTATGGAGGTGGTGAGGATGGACTCGATGATGGCTGTGTAGAACTGCACTAACATCTTGGTGGGTAGCTTGAGCTTCCTCAGCTGCCGCAGGAAGAACATCCTCTGCTGGGCTTTTTTGATGAGTGAGCTGATGGTCAGCTCCCATTTGAGGTCCCTGGTGATGGTAGTGCCTAGGAAGCGGAAGGAATCAGCAGTGGTGATGGGAGAGCCTGAGAGGGTGAGGGGGGGCACCTCTATATATACTATAGACATATAGTATGTCCATATAGTTTATGGACACTAAACTATATGCATAGTTTAGTGTCCCAAATGCTTTCTAACAGCCCCATATCATGTAGCGACTAAACTGTAGTTTTTTAGTTATTAGATACTAGTTAGAGAGTCACACCTGAATTGACAGGATGTGCCAGCGCGGGAGAGCCGAGCCAAGGGTAAGGGGGTTATGCATGTCTCGCCAAATGTTCATGTACTTACCCGGATGGTGTACAGATCACACGGGACTTAAATGACACTGGATGAATGATCGGGCTAGGTGTAGGGCAACCGAACCTAGTTGAATCCCATACAGTAATGTGTGCACAATTTGATTAGGGTGGTAAAAGGATAGCCCCTCGGCCTTAATCAAGACACATCATGGCAGAAGCAAATGTGATATCTGCCAATCGGAAAACAAATTGGAGCTTGTGTTGCCTTTGCCAGAAGGACAAAATAGGTGAGGGCCTGACATCCACTCCAAGTCATCATTCCCCAGAACATGATGGATACAAAATGCTGGCAAGGAACATTCCCATGTTCAGCGAAATCAATGACATGCCATTGAGAATATATCCAACGAGGCTGGATGAAGGTGATGGCATAGAAGCCACACTCAGGAAAAATATGGCAAAATACCATGTGAGCTGTCGCTTGTTGTTCAACAACACTAAATTGCAACGGGCACAAAAGCGCCATTCCAGTAGTCAAACCAGTGAAACTGAGACTGGAGCTTGTCAGTCAAAACTGCGGCGAAAAAGTCATGACAGTCAGACATGCATTTTCTGTGAAAAAGTGGCACCTGCATCAGACCTCAGAGAGGCCAGTACAACGGGCCTAGACAAGAGGCTGCGCGACATTGCAGAGATGCTTGGTGATGGTAAGCTTCTTGCAAGATTGACTGGTGGTGATGTCATTGCACAGGAGTTCAAGTACCATAATGTTTGCCTTCGGGCTCTCTACAACAGGGAAAGGGCGCACCTGAGGAACCTTGAGAAACGTGACACTAAGTCACAACCAGATGTGTATCCAATGGTGATCTCAGAATTGGTTGCATACCTTGTTGAAAGCAACCTATGTTCAGAAGGACCAGTTACATTTCACATGCCAGATATCTGCCACATGTACCAAAAGCGTCTGGAACAGCTGGGGGTGGACTCACCAAATGTGAATTCCACTAGACTGAAAGAAAAGCTATTGGCTGAAATTCCAAGACTTGAGGCTCACAGATCTGGCGCACATCATAGAGAAGTGATACTTACATTTCAGGAAGATGTAGGCAAAGCGCTTGCTCAATCCACAGATCTTTCAGATGCACTTATCATTGCTAACTAACTACTAACTAACTAACCTGCACTTATATAGCGCTTTTCTAGTCACAAAGACCACTCAAAGCGCTTTCACTAGTACTAACCCTCTATTCTAAGGGCCTATAGGAAACAGATATCTAGGGACAATTTACAACAGCCAATTAACCTAACATGCATGTCTTTGGATTGTGGGAGGAAACCGGAGCCCCCGGAGTAAACCCACGCAGCACAGGGAGAACATGCAAACTCCACACAGAAAGGTTCCAACCCCTGCCAGCCTGGGGATTCGAACCAGGGACCTTCTAGCTGTAAGGCAGCAGTGCTAACCACTGCACCACCGTGCTGCCCCGGTGCTAAAGCAGCAAAGATCCTCAGAAGATGTATACTTGACCACAAGTCTCGATTTGAAGGTACATTTTCTCAGGGTTCAATTCAATTCAATTCAATTCAACTTTATTTATATAGCGCCATTTCACAACAACAGTCATCTCATAGCACTATCAACTGCAGGGAGGACCCCCACAGTTGCAGAAAGACCCCAGCAATCAGGCGATCCCCTGTGAGCAAGCACTTGGCGACGGTGGAGAGGAAAAACTCCCTTTTAACAGGAAGAAACCTCCAGCAGAACCAGGCTCAGGGAGGGGCAGTCATCTGCTGCGACTGGCTGGGGGGTGAGGGGACAGAGAAGAAGAAAAGAACAGACATGTAGAGAGCAAACAGCACGATGGGGACTCAATCTATGGGAGAGAACAAACAAATGTTAATGACCAGCAAAAAAAAAAAAAAAAATATTTCATAGAGAGTGAGGAAAGGAGTGAGGCCCAGTGCATTACTGGAGGTCCCCCGGCTGACTAAACCTATTAGCAGCATAACTAAGGGAGGGTTCAGAAACACATGATCCCTCCCTAATTGTAGGCTATATCAAAAAGGTAGGTTTTAGCCCTATTCTTAAAAACAGAGATCGAGTCTGACTCCCGAATCCAGATTGGCAGCTGATTCCACAGGAGAGGAGCTTGATAACTGAAGGCTCTGCCTCCCACTGTACTTTTGGAGATTCTAGGTATTACAAGTAATCCTGCATTTTGGGAGCGTAGTGCTCTGTTAGGATGATACGGTAGTATCAGATCTTTTAAATAAAAAAAAAAAAAAGGAGCCTGATTGTTTAGAGCTTTGTAAGTAAGAAGAAGGATTTTAAACTTAATTCTAAACTCTATGGGAAGCCAATGAAGGGAGGCCAGAACCGGAGAGATATGATCTCTCTTTCTAGTACCTGTTAAAACTCTTGCTGCAGCATTTTGGATCAGCTGAAGACTTTTTAAAGATGCTTTAGGACAGCCTGATAATAAAGAATTACAATAATCTAATCTCGAGCTAACAAAAGCGTGGATCAGCTTCTCAGCATCACTCTGAGACAAGATGCTCCTAATCTTGGCAATATTACGCAAATGATAGAAGGCAGTCTTAGAAACAAATTTAATATGTGAATTGAAGGACAAATCCTGATCAAAAATAACTCCAAGGTTCCTCACAGAGCTATTAAGAGAAAGAGTAACTGCATCCAAACTGAAAGTTTGATTTGGAAAGGAATTTCTAAGGTTTTTTGGACCAACAAGAATGACTTCAGTCTTATCTGAATTTAATAGCAGGAAATTACAAGTCATCCAAACTTTGATTTCCTTAAGACAGGCTTCTAACTTGGCTAATTGATTAGTATCATCTGGCTTCATTGACAGGTATAATTGTGTGTCATCTGCATAACAGTGAAAATGTATACAGTGCTTTCTAATAATGTTGCCTAACGGAAGCATATATAAACTAAAAAGAGTAGGGCCAAGCACAGATCCCTGTGGAACTCCATGACTAAGCTTTGAGCTGAGAGAAAACTCATCATTTACATGAACAAACTGGAACCTATCAGATAAATAAGATCTAAACCACTGCAACGAAGTTCCATTAAGTCCAACATAGTGTTCTAATCTATCAAGTAGAATATTATGATCAATAGTATCAAAAGCTGCACTAAGATCTAAAAGGACAAGTACAGAAACTAGTCCATTATCAGATGCAATGAGGAGGTCGTTAGTGACCTTCGCTAAGGCTGTTTCAGTGCTATGATGGATTCTAAACCCAGATTGAAACTCCTCAAATAAACCATTTCCCTGCAGGTGGTCAAATAATTGCGTAGCAACAACTCTTTCTAAGATTTTTGAAATGAAAGGGAGATTAGAGATTGGTCTATAGTTAGCTAAAGCTCCTGGATCTAGCGTTGGCTTTTTGAGTAAGGGTTTAATTACAGCCGTTTTAAAAGCCTGCGGTACATGGCCTAAAGTTAATGAAGAATTGATTATATGAAGAATAAAGCTACCAATAAGTGGGAAGACTTCTTTAAATAACCTGGTAGGAATAGGGTCTAAAAGACAAGTTGAAGGTTTGGATGAGGAAACTATTTTGTCTAACTCACAAAGGTCGATTGGAGTAAACTCATCAAGACAGACATCAATAGAAGGAGTTGTAGTAGTTACAGTATTTAAGTTAACTGTGGGAAGAATCTGATTGATTTTATCTCTGATGGATGAAATTTTATTATTGAAAAAGTTCATAAAGTCCTGACTAGTAAGCTCTAAGGGAATGCTAGGATTGACAGAGTCCTGACTCTTTGTCAACCTGGCTACAGTACTGAAAAGAAACCTGGGATTATTCTTGTTCTCTTCTATTAATGCAGAGTAATAACTCGTTCTAGCTTTTCTAAGAGATTTTTTATAAATTAAAAGATGATTTCTCCAAGCTAAATAGATTTCATCTAAATTAGTAGAGCGCCATTTTCTTTCTAATTGACGAGTCTTCTGTTTTAAGCTACGAGTTTCTGTGTTGAACCAAGGAGTTAAAAATCTCTGATTAGACTTTTTCTTTTTTAAGGGGGCCACCAAGTCTAGAGCCTGATGCAGAGAAGCTGAAACACTATCCACCATGTTATCAATTGCAGAAGGAGCAAGCTGTCTATAGCTTATTTCCGTTGTGTTGACACATGGCATAGAGGAAACAATCTGCATAAATTTGGAAACAGCATCATCTAAGAGGCATCTACTGTGATAATATTTTTCTTTAGGAGCCAAATAGTCAGAAATAGTAAAATCAAAGGTTAACAGACAATGGTCTGACAGTACAGGGTTATGAGGAGACACTACAAGATTTTCTATTTCTATGCCATATGTCAGAACAAGGTCCAATGTATGGTGGAGGTAATGAGTAGAATTTCCTACTTTCTGAGAAAACCCAATCGAGTCTAATATTGAATTAAAAGCCACATTAAGGCAGTCACTATCTACATCCACATGTATATTAAAGTCCCCTACTATAATTATTCTATCAGATTTCAGCACTAAATCAGCTAAGAAATCAGGAAATTCGGATAAAAATTCTGAATAGGTTGATGGGGGACGATAAACTATGGCAAATAAAATTGGGTTTAACCTGGAATTGCTAAAGTGCCCAACACTGAGGACCAGGCCCTCAAAGGAATTATAACATGTTTTTTGCTTTACATTAACTAGTAATTTGGAATGGTAAATTGATGCTACTCCTCCTCCACGACCAGAACTTCTGGGATTTTGACAGTTTAAATAACCAGAGGGAGTTGATTCATTTAAACCAACATAATCCTCTTGTCCTAACCAAGTCTCTGTAAGGGAAATTAAATCAATCTGATGATCAATTAACAGATCATGGACTAACAGAGACTTGGGAGTTAGAGACCTAATATTTAATAAACCACATTTAATTTTTAAATTATGAGGAGGAACAGTGGCCAAATCATTCAATTTAGAGGCTTTATGTTTAATTTGAGTTTTACCAATATTTTGCTTTATCACTTTGGGATGCTTATACATTATATTTTTATTTACTTTGGAGGGAGCAGACAACGATTCTCTGATGGGGAAGACAGGGGCTAAGCTGAGGGGTGGCGGATGAAGAGGAGCTGCAGAGAGGCGTGTAAGACTGCGACTCTGCTTCCTGGTCCCAACTCTGAGTAGTCAGGGTTTTGGAAATTTGGATAAAAAAGATGCCAGATTGTTAGATAAATGAGAAGCACCATCCAAAGTGGGATGAATGCTGTCTCGTCTCATAAGACCAGGTTTTCCCCAAAAAGAGCTCCAATTGTCAATGTAGCCCACGTCATTTTTAGGACACCACACAGACAGCCAGCGGTTCAAGGATGACGAGCGACTAAACATGTCATCACTGGTCAGATTGGGGAGGGGCCCAGAGAATACTACAGTGGCAGACATCGTTTTGGCAAACTCACACACCAATTCTATATTAAGTTTCGTGACTTCCGACTGCCGGAGACGGATGTCATTAATGCCGGCGTGAATAACAATTGTAGAATATTTACAGTTACTTTTAGCCAGCATTTTCAAATTTGACTCGATGTCGCCTGCTCTGGCCCCAGGAATGCATGTGACTATGGCCGGTGGAGTCTCTAGGTTCACGTTTCTGACTACAGAGTCGCCAATGATCAGAGTTTTTTCCACAGCGGGTGTGTCGCTGAGCGGGGAAAAACGATTAGAAACGTGAACAGGTTGGTGGTGAACCGGGGCTTTGCGACTAGGCTTCCTTCTCACCGTCACCCACCCAGTCTCCTCGCTGCAGAGGAGAGCCGGGGAACCGGTGACAGGGGGACCTAAGCTAGCTAGCTCCGCTGCAGCTAATGGGCGTCCGTCGAGATTAACTGGCGCAGACGGTGTTTCAATGCAGCGGAGCCGGGATTCCAAATCAGACAACCTCGCCTCGAGCGCCTCATTTATTACATTTACCGTTATCACTAAAAGAGGCAGAGGTGTAGCTAAACATCTGACAGAGAGAGCACACCAGAGGAGGAGAGGAAAGAGAGCTAGTAGCCATAGCTAGTGGCTCGAGAGCTGGAGAGCAAACCACACAGGCAGACAGCAAAACAGGAAGGGTTGTGTGCAAAATGCTATACCTCCCCTTCTGCTTCAATTTGTGGGGATGGTTGAGCATGGTGCTGACATAAAATCACAGCTGAGATTCGGGGCATCAAAGTCAGACCAGGCAATTGCTCAGCTCATGCAATTCAACTGCTACACCCGCTACAAGGAAGGAGCAGCAACTCACAGGCATTCTAAAGACAGAGAGACCCCATTCCCCGTGTACATGGGGCTCTCTGTTTATGCCAAAACCAGAAAGAGGAATCTGGTTGAGATGTTGTTCGATCATGGTCTCAGTATCTCTTATGACAGAGTGCTGGAGATCTCTGCTCAACTTGGAGATGCAACAGTCAGCAAGTATGTTGAGGAGGGTGTGGTTTGTCCTCCAGTGCTGCGGAAAGGGTTGTTCACTACTGCAGTGATGGATAACATTGATCACAATCCCTCTGCAACAACTGCAACTACCTCCTTTCATGGCACAAGCATCTCTCTGTTCCAACATCCCACAAAGGATAATAGTGGACAGGAACGAGGGCAACTCAGGTTTGGGCCTGAGAAAGTAAAGTCAGTTCCTGAACTTCCTGATACATTCACAAATATCTCTCCAGCTTCCTTCCGGACAACAAATCCTGTTCCACCAGGTACTGCAATGCCAAAACCACCCACAGATATCCTGGGGCCACAACTAGCACTAGAGTACCAGTGGCTGGACAAGGTCTCAGTGACACAAGAAGTTGATGATGCATTGAACCTAACATGGTCAGCACATCATGCTTCAATGAAGAGAAGCCCTGAATTTGAAGTTACCATTACTTCTTTGCTTCCTCTCCTGCGGGATCCAGCTCATTCAGTTGCTACAGTCAAACATGTAATGAACAAAGTAAAAGATGTTGTTGATTTCCTCAACCCTGGCCAGGTACCTGTCATCACAGCTGACCAGCCAATCTACGCCATAGCAAAGCAGGTGCAGTGGCAGTGGCCAGGTCAGTATGGTGAGGACAAGTACCTGGTCATGTTTGGTGGTCTGCACATTGAGATGGCAGCACTGAAGTCGCTGGGTACTATCCTCCAAGCCAGTGGATGGACAGGAGCTCTAGTTGAAGCTGGTGTAGCTTCATCTGGCACTGCAGAGTCCTTCCTGTCAGCTGCAAGTGTTACCAGGACGCGACAGATGCACCAAGTGACAGCCTCCAGCTTGTACAAACTCTTGAAAGCTGCATATGATGAGTACTGTACTGAGCAGGAAAATCAAGATGAAGAGGCACTGGACTTTGAGAAGTGGTGTGACTCCCGAAAACAGGATAGTCCACAGTTTCACTTCTGGCACATGGTACTATCCATGGAGCTTGTTGTCTTTCTGCTGATTAGATCTTTCCGCGAGGGAAATTTTGCTCTCTACTGCCAGGCACTACATGAACTGATACCCTGTTTCTTTGCCAACAACAATACAAACTATGCTCGTTGGCTGCCCATCCACCTCAGGGACATGCTTATGCTAGAGATTTCACACCCAGAGTTAGACAAAGAGTTTAAAGCTGGCAACTTTGTGGTGCACAAGACCCGTCGTCCTTTCTCAGCAATGGCTCTAGATCAAGCCCATGAGCAGACCAATGCCATCATCAAGGCTGATGGTGGAGCCATTGGGTTGACAGAAGATCCATCTGCACTCAGGCGATGGATGTTAGCTGGCCCAGAGGTCAGTCGCTTGTTATCTGTTTATGACACAGAGGCCCAACGCAAAGAAATTCCCGAGCAAGCAACACACCATGAGCAAAACCCACAGGCACAGAAGACTTTTCTGGACAAGGTCAACAAGCTTTCTGCAGCCTTGCAAAACCTAGGCAGTCCTTTTCAGGAAGAAAGTTCTGACTTGTATTCCATTGACACCAAGGATATTGCCCACCCCAACACAGCAGATCTTCTCAAGACACACATGAACAGAGGCCATGCCAAGTTCCAGGAGTTCTCAGATGCTCTGGCAAGCCGCCCTGCCTCCATGTATGAACCCATCAAGAAGAATGTGACCGACTTCTTCCAACAAGAATCGGCTAGTCCTGTACAGTCAAAGCAAAGGCTATTGAAAGAAGACTGTCAGTTATTCTCCTGACAGTCTCTCTCTCTTGTGAGAAACAGTTCATGATCACAATCCCATGATTTAAAGTTCATTTAAATGAAAAAAGCATGTTTATTTCAACAGATATATGGTCTCGGTGTGAGATTGCCAGATACTGATGGTGGCCATCTTGAAAAAAGGTCGCCATCTTGAATTTTCACGTGGCCAGGACCCTAATCTGAAAGAGTATATCCAGGAGGGTATCTGTGCAAAATTTCATGCTTGTGTCACCATTTGAAGGATTTTTTTAGTTATCTGCTCCACTATAGGGCATGGGGTCAGTTTTGTGGCCACAGTGACCAGCTCCTTCATCTGGTCAGTGAAGTCGAGGAGTGGGAAGGATGGGGAAGAGGAAGCTGAAGAGGAGGGGGTATGCAGTGGTAGTGGGAGTGGGTCCTCACTGGTGACTTTTGGTGAAGGAGGGGTCTGCACAAGCAGGGGCTGAAGCGGCTTTATCTCACAATTTCTGCTGGGCTGTATCTTATCCTGTTGTTTTGGTTCCTCTTGTCTTTTCTCCTTGTCCTGGGGAACAGAATGGCGATGCAGAAAATAGAACAGATTGGAGATAAACAGCCTCACACCTGACCTGCTGAGGCTGAGGCCATCTCCCTTAAAAAAGTGCCTGCGGTCCCAGAAAAAGTTGAAGTTGACAAGAAAATGAAGTGATTTGTTTGTAAAAAGCTTCTGATAGCCATCCATTTAAATTGAACAGTCTGCTGAATCTCTCAACTCCTCTGACCAGTGGTAGTGGGCCACTAATAAACACTTCAGCATTCAGACAGCTGACTAGATCCAGCAGTTCCTTAAAGTCCGGTTTCAGTACCTCAGACTGCTGTTTCACAACATCATTTGAGCCTCCATGTAATATGACACTCTTCACTGTGGGATAATCACCCATGATTTGCAGTATTTTATCTCTCACATCAGATACCGTATCCCTGGGAAACCACATTATTTCTGTGTGTTTACCACATACGTTTCTCAAAGCTCTCACGGCAGAGTCACCAACAATCAGAGTTTCAGGCCCAGTTGTTAGCTTTCTCTGTAGCCGTTTACTTTCTGAATCATTCTGATTTACCTTGCTGCGTGTGGGGGAGATTTTATCCAGGTCATCAGATGGAGATCCAGGGTCCTGCAGTAGCGGCACAAATCTGTTCTGAAGTGGCATGTTTGGCTGTTGTGGAGGAGATTTGTTTTTAGGCTTTCCTTTGACAGCTATCCACGGCTGTGTCTTGGTGACAGTCGGTGTTGAAGATGCTCGTAGGCATCTTGTTGATGCTTAGCTTTAGCTTGCCAGTTGCTGTAATTCAGACTTCAGCTGCTTGTAGGCCACGCTCACGTAACACTGATAAGGTCCAAAAATGCTGCAGGCAAAGTGGTCTCAGCAGTAGAGTGCACATGAAGAGGAACTATCTCTGCAGGGATGTGCACGTGGACCGGGGCCATCTCTGCAGGGGCGTGCACATGGAGGGAAGCAGTCTCTGCATTTGCATATACGTGGAGGGGAGCAGTCTCTGCTGGAGCATGCACATAGGAGCATGCACGTGAAAAGGAGCAGTCGCCATTGGAGCATGCACCGTCTTGGTTGTGGCGGCCATGGAAATGCAGATGACCTCAGAATAAAGAGGGAGAGCAGGGGTGAGAGGTGGCAATAAAAAGGAGGTGGCAGCATTAACAGGTGGCGAGGATCCAGAAACAGCAGGCGGCTGTGACTGGGAACCCTTACTCGGAGCAAGGCAGTACATTTCATTAACAGGTGTTAAAACAAATGAAGGTACTTGCCTTGCTCCGCCCTCTGCCACTGCTGGAAATGCTGCTGGCGTAGAGATGATGGCCTCAGGGTGAGCTGCTGGAGTATAAACTTCAGGATGAGCTGCTGAGATGGTGGCCTCGGGAGGAGTTGTGGGAGTGACAGCCTCCAGATGAGCTGCAGGAGGGGCAGCAGGCAAGGCGGTCAGGGGAGGATCAGCAGGTGAGGCGGTCGTGAGCAAAGCAGTTGGTGAAGTGACAGGGAGAGGAACAGCAGATGAAGCGGCCGGAAAACAGGCAGCAGGTGAGGCAGCCAGAGGCGAAGCAGCAGGTGGTGGGGCCGGGTGGGAGAGGCGCTGAGGGTGGGGCTGGAACATAGCACCGATTGGAGTGACATCTTCTGGAGTTTTCCTTCCACCCAGGTCCCCCACATGCCAACCTGCTGCCGTAAAGTAACTCCTTCTGCTCCACAGGAGTAAATACAAGTGGGCAGTTGGCTGGCTTCAGCGAGGAGAAGGCTGGGGGTGCGGGTCGGGGCGGAAGAGGAAGCCCCTGCACCAAGGCAAGGGTGCGCAGTTTTGGGTGGGCTTCCAAGATGTTTACAATGAACCCCCTGCAGCTTGCAGCTCATTCGGGCATGGGGGAGTTATGGCCCGAAACAGTGAGGTTCTAAAGCACTTCCGTGTCGGGCAGCTCTCCCCCTCTCCGCTTTCTCCTCCTTCGATAGCCCACTTCGTCCATTACTGACGTTGTTCTTCTGGGGTCGCACATGAAGGACTCTGTACTGAGAGTATGGGGTGAGCAGTATATATTAGGCAGGAGCTTCAGTGGTGTGAAAAAGTGTTTTCCTCCTTCCTGACTTTTCATTTTTTTGTATGTTTGTCAAACTTAAATGTTTCAGATCATCAAACAAATTTAATTATTAGACAAAGACGACACAAGTGAACACACCCAAATAAACAGCAGCAACAACTGCAATCAAGTAGTAGTAGTAGATTAGTTTATTTGACAGGGACAGTGCAATAAACATAGACAATTAATCAAAGACAATCAATCTGATGTGTTGCACATAGAGTGTATAGCTATTTGCTAATTTGCAACTCTTGTCCCTGGATGGGCTTTAGAAAAAAGAATCAAGTAAAAGATGGAAAAAAAAATATATACACAATAACCACATACATCAATGCAGAAAGATTATAAATACACAATTATAAATATTATAAATATTATAAATACACAAATATAACAGCCTGACTCACATTTAACATAAATACTATAAATATTATAAATACACAAATATAACAGCCTGACTCACATTTAACACATATAACATAACTCACGTTTGCCTATTTCAGGCCTTCCTCCCTCCGTCACTCACTATAAACAAACACATTTATTCCTTCCCTTCATTTACTCTCACTTTGCAGACAATTAATTCATACATGAGTACATTCTTGTTTATTTTTCAGCCAGTTTTTAACCTTTTTAGTGAATGTTTTAAAGTCCGTTGTTATTTTAATTACATTTGGCATTGTGTTCCAGATGTGACTGCCCTTTATAGAGAAAGCTGTTTGTCCAAATGTGGTTCTGTGGTGGAATATTTTACAGTTATTGTTAACAGAACTCCTGGTGGCTCTGCTGCTGTCCTGTCTTTGGACGAAACCAGCAAGTGGCTCGGGTGCTGATTTATGGAAACATTTGAACGTTAATTTCAGAAAACAGAGGTCAATGAAGCTCTCAAAACTCAATAGGTTGTATTTTTTTAAAACATTACAGTGATGCCACCTAATGGGCTTTTTGTCCAAGATTTTTAGGGTTTGATTATATAATGAACCTATATGTCTTATTGTGGAAGGGGCTGCTTGAGCCCAGACTGTCAAACAGTATGATATATGAGAAAAAACCATAGAATGCATATACAGTGCAGCTGCTTCGTAAGGTATGTAATATCTAATTAATTTAAAGCAGTTCAGATTTTTTTTTTACTGTTTTTGAAATGTTCTTTATGTGAAGATTAAATTTGAGTTGAGGATCTAGTACAATGCCAAGGTATTTGAATTCTGTAGCTAAACTGATGTCATGATCATGTATATTAACTTTAAAACGTTGCAGGTTACATTTTTTGATTGAAAAGCACATTGAGACTGTTTTCTGAAGGTTCAGCAATAGATGGTTCTTGAGGAGCCACTCTTGGACATCAACCATACTTGTAGACAGTACATCTGCAGCCTGTGCTGGAGTCTTGGCAGCTGTGTAAATAACTGCATCATCTGCATAAAGTTGGCATGTTGCAGCTGAGCAGTGTAACGGCAAATCATTAATAAAAATGCTGAAAAGTAAAGGACCAAGAATGGACCCTTGTGGGATACCCATGCGGTTGTTTAAAAATGAGGATTTATCCTGGTGAACTTTTACACACTGTTCTCTATTCTGGAGATAAGATGCAAACCATTCTAATGTATTTGGGGAGAAGTTAAAAGATACCATTTTGGATAAAAGCAAACTGTGGTTTACAGTATCGAAAGCCTTTTTGAGATCTAGAAAAACAGCTCCTACCACATTACCCCTGTCCAAGGACTGTTTGACGTTTTCAATAAGGCAACAATTTGCTGTTTCTGTTGAGTATCCTGGTCTAAAACCAAATTGATGTGGATGAAGAAGTTGACTGTCTTGTAAGTAGTCTATCAGCTGTGTAGCTACAACTTTTTCAAGAACCTTAGATAGGACTGGTAAAATAGAGATTGGGCGGTAATTGCATATATCGTCTTTACTGCCTGATTTATGAACTGGTATGACGACAGCTTTTTTCCAGCCAGATGGAAATGTACTAGACCTGATGGAGAGATTAATGAGATGAGTCAGTGGTTTGATTAATATTTTGCTGTGCATTTTGAGAAAGGAGGTGCTCATATTGTAGATATCATTAGTTTTTGAGTTTGACAGTGTTTTAACAATACCAGCAATTAACTTCTCATTTACCTCATCGATGTGAAAAGTATCTGTTGGAAGTATGGAATTTGTGTTGTTGAGCACATTTGGCAGTACAAAAATTTTTGTTAAGTCTTCCACAGAGCCCACAAAGTGTGAATTAAATTCATTTGCCAAAGTAGCCTTGTCACTGACAGTCTTGCCATTGATTCTAAGTTCCTTTACCCCCTTCTGATCGTTTTTTTTATTAGTTATTTAAATGCCTCCATAGGGAACTGTTGTTACCCTTTGCATGATCTATCAGTTTATTGTAATAAGATATTTTTGATTTTCGCAGCTCATGTACCACTTTATTTCTTAAACTTTTGTACACAAGGTGATCATTTTGTAGTTTGGAGGTTAGTGATGTTTTCAATGCATAGTCTCGCCTCTTCATAAGTTTTCTTATTTCATTATTTAACCATGGTAGGCTAATCTTCTGTTGTCTACTTTTAATTTGCTTTGTAAATTTTTCTATAGATTTTGTGATTGTTGCAGTTATAAAATTACAACAATCATCTACTTCACATGTTGACATGAACTGCTCCCAATTTTGATTCTCTAAGTAATGTTCAAACTCCTCATTTTTTGATTTGGGAATAATAAAATTTGATTTGTCAATATCGACTCCCCCAAAATACTGTAGTCGCTTTTTAGTGAGTTTCCTGACAGCAAGAACCATGTTATGATCTGAGAGACCAGTTACAAGATTATAGGTTCTGGTTATTCGTTCTGGTTTATTAGTAAATACCATGTCAATAAGTGTTCTGGATTGTTTGGTTATCCTGGTGGGTCCTTTGATCATTTGTTGGTAATTAAATTTAGTCATGAGGCTTTTCAGTTTCTGTTTGTCTTTTTTATCAGACCAGTTGATATTAAAGTCACCATGAATTATTGTTTCTCTGTTCTTCTCAAGTTGTTTAACCAGATCACTTAATTCATTATAAAAGGAAGAGTTGTGTGACGGTGGGTTGTACACTACTGCAATGTTGAAATTCATTACCGGAGAGAGACATACATTAACAGCTAAACATTCAAGTGAAGTATTCAAATCAACCAGTTGACATTTATATTTCTCTTTGATGTAAATTAAAACACCTCCTCCCCTCCCTACCTGCCTGTCTTTTCTAAAACACTGGTAGCCCACAATATCGATCATATTAGTGTCTATGTTCCTGTGTAGCCAGCTTTCTGAGAGACAAAGGTAGTCCAGATTTGAGTCCAACAGCAACACCGAAATCTCATCTCTTTTGGGGATTATGCTCCGTATGTTTAAATGACCGCCGAGGATCCCCTTTGGTTTAGCCTTGGTGTCCCAAAGAACTCGTGCATGATTAACAGTTTGGAAAAATAAATGTTGTTTTTGCTTTTGTACAGCTCGGTTTTGTGCTAACCCAGTGGTCTGCTGTTTAATAGTGGCAGGTCCAGGGTTAAGGTGAATATCTCCTGCCAGAAGTAGTAGAACTAACAGAACTTTAATTGTATATCCTCTGCCATATTGTGATTTTTGCTTAACAGCCATGTTTGCCTTACTAAGCATTTGCAATAACTGGCAATGAGTCTTTTACAGCGCTGTGGAGGAATTTTGGCCCTCTCATCTTTGCACAATTGTTGTAATTCAGCAACACTGGAGGGTTTTCGAGCATGAACTGCCTTTTTAAGGTTACGCGACGGAATCTCAATGGGATTCAGGTCAGGGCTTTGACTAGGCCCCTCCAAAGTCTGCATTTTGTTTTTCTTAAGCCATTTAGAAGTGGACTTGCTGGTGTGTTTTGGATCATTGTCCTGCTGCAGAACCCAAGTGCGCTTCAGCTTGAGGTCACAAACAGATGGTTGGACATTCTCCTTCAGGATTTTTTGGTAGACAGCAGAATTTATGGTTCCATTTACCACAGCAAGTGTTCCACGTCCTGAAGCAGCAAAACAGCCCCAGACCATCACAATACCACCACCATATTTTACCACTGGTGTGATGTTCCTTTTCTGAAATAGTGTGTTACTTTTACGCCGGATGTAATGGGACACACACCTTCCAAAAAGTTCAACTTTTGTCTCGTCAGTCCACAGAGTATTTCCAAAGGTCTTGGGGATCACCAAGATGTTTTCTGGCAAAACTGAGACGAGCCTTTATGTTCTTTTCGCTCAGCAGTGGTTTTTGTCTTGGAACTCTGCCATGCAGGCCATTTTTGCCCAGTCTCTTTTTTATGGTGGAGTCATGAACACTGACCTTAACTGAGGCAAGTGAGGTCTGCAGTTCTTTGGATGTTGTTGTGGGGTCTTTTGTGACCACTTGGATGAGTCCTTGCTGTGCTCTTAGGGTAATTTTGGTCAGCCGGCCACTCCTGAGAAGGTTCACCAGTTCCATGTTTTTGCCATTTGTGGATAATGGCTCTCACTGTGGTTCGTTGGAATCCAAAAGCTTTAGAAATGGCTTTATAACCTTTTCCAGAGTGATAGATCTCAATTGTCATAGCCAGGAGCGGCACTGGGGTTAAGCTCCCAGTGCTCATAAAATGCTCCTTATGGCGTGCGTGTCGAAAAGCCTCTGACAACTAAGTCCAACTCCTAGCCTGCCCGTGTGGTTTAGTCTCTAAGCCCGGCGGAACTGCTTTTTACTAATAGGAGAAGGGGCGAGGGCGGATCTCTGGCGCCTTAAAACCAGATGCTTCGGGTAGATGGTGGCTCGTCAACCTGGGAAGGTAGCCCATCTAGGGGAAGGTAAACCCTGATTTCAAACCTCTGCTGCCTTGCGGCATACCCGGTCACGGGAAAGGCTTCGGGAGTCAACCCTGAGGAAAAATCCGGAGTCGGAGCCCCTAAGGCAGTTCTATGTTGTGCTCAACATCGTTCTGACAGCTCCTGCAACGGCGCTGGTGCCAAACTGTAGCAGCCCCGCTGTTCCTTTGGATTCATCAGTGACGTGGAGAGGGGGGACATGCTGCATGGGCAACATCTTGTCCTCCATATCTTCCTGCCCAGGCTTGAATCCTACCAACGTCCAACGCTGGAAGGTAGAACACCGGATCACTGGAGAGGACACGCCAGCTTCGCCTTTGGCGTAGACAAAACACGGGGAATGACAGTTACCGGTTATAAGCCACTGCTCAATTGGCATAGAGCGTGGCACCAGGGGTTGTTCCCGACGGTGGGAGGGATCATCAGATCTCACTGGACAGCTACCGCCCGCCTCAAGCTGGGCAGCCCCCAGCCAATAAGGTGTTGTCCCGCCACAGCTTGCTTTCCTCATTGGGTGCATGGGGATAAGGAGAAATCCAAACAGCAGGCTGAGAACCTTCGCACCAGGCAAGACAATAAAACAAAAGAGACCAACTCTAAAACTGGGAACTTGGAACCCCGGCCTTGGATGCGCTCTGCAGAGCGTGCCCAAATGCCAAGTCACGTTTCGTTACCTTGTATTCATACATGTGTAATGACAATAAAGTTGAATCTCTCAATCTCATCTCATCACTATGATGACAGGACTCGCTGCTAACCTCAAGGACATCAACGACACCAGGAAGACTGCCATCATCAATAATGAGCTGAAGAGACTGGGAGTGGATATCGCCACTCTCCAGGCACACTGAGAGAGAAGGACTACACGTTCTACTGGCAGGGAAAGGGCAGTGACGAACACAGGGAACACGGAGTGGGCTTCGCAGTGAAGAACACTTTGCTGAAGATGGTGGAACCGGGCAGCACTGGCTCTGCACGACTCCTCACCCTCCGCCTGAACACCACTGAAGGCCCAGTCACCCTCGTCAGTGTGTATGCCCCAACACAGACAGCCACACCAGAGGCAAAAGACGAGTTCTACGAGAATCTCGCAACAACTGTCAGGATCATCCCCAACTCTGAACAACTCATTCTCCTTGGAGACTTCAATGCCAGAGTGGGTGCTGACCACGACTCCTGGCCCTCCTGTCTTGGACCTTTTGGCGTGGGCAGAATGAACGACAACGGACAGCGGCTGCTCGAGTTCTGCACATATCCCGATCTGTGCATCACAAACTCGTTCTTCAAGACCAAGCCCCAACACAAGGTTTCCTGGCAACATCCGCGCTCAAAGCACTGGCACCAGCTAGACTTGATCCTGACCAGGCGCACCTCACTGAAGAATGTGCTAATCACCCGTTCGTTCCAGAGTGCAGATTGCAACACAAACCATTCATTGGTGTGTTGCAAGGTCAAGCTGCAGCTGAAGAAATTCCATCATGCTAGACAACCTGGAAAGGCACGGGTTGACATCAGCAAGATGGCTCAACCAGAACTTGTTGAGCAGTTTGCCTCCACCTTTGAGAAGGAACTTGGTGTACCACAAGGAGGAGAATCTGCAAAGCAGAAGTAGGAAGAGCTGCGAAACACCATCTACCGCACAGCCTTGGCTACCTTTGGGAGGAAGACCTCGAAGTCACAGGACTGGTTTGATGCCAAGTTGACCGAGATGACCCCCGTCATTGAAGCCAAGCGCTCAGCACTTGCTGAGTACAAGAAGTACCCAAACGAGAAGAATCTCCAGATTCTCAGGGCTGTGAGAAGCAAAGTTCAGCAGACTGCTCGGCGCTGTGCCAACGAGTACTGGACTCAGCTCAGCCAAGACATTCAAACCGCTGCCATAACAGGGAACATCCGTGGTATGTACGATGGCATCAAGAAAGCACTTGGTCCGGCACAGAGCAAGACGGCCCCCCTCAAATCTTCCACTGGGGAGATGATCACAGAGAAGAACAAGCAGATGGAGAGATGGGTGGAACACTACTCCGACCTCTACTCTAGACAGAACACCGTGACACCGTCAGCCCTTGATGCCATCGACTGCCTGCCATCCATGGACGAACTTGACGCCGAGCCAACCATCGACGAACTCAGTAAGGCCATTGATAGCTTGGCCGCTGGCAAGGCACCCGGCAACGACGGCATACCCCCTGACCTGATCAAGCACTGCAAGACCGCCCTACTGCTGCCATTGCATGACGTCCTCTGCCAGTGCTGGAAGGAAGGTGCCGTACCACAGGACATGAGGGACGCCAAGATCATCACCCTCTACAAAAACAAAGGGGAGAGAAGCGACTGCAACAACTACAGGGGCATTTCCCTCCTCAGCGTTGTTGGCAAAGTCTACGCACGAGTTGTTCTCAATCGTCTACAGAAGCTTGCCGAACGTGTCTACCCCGAGTCTCAGTGTTGCTTCCGCGCTGAGCGATCGACGGTAGACATGATATTCTCCATCCGCCAACTCCAGGAGAAATGCAGAGAACAGAACATGCCTCTGTACGTCGCCTTCATCGACCTCACCAAAGCGTTCGATCTGGTCAGCAGAGAGGGCCTTTTCAAGATCCTGCCAAAGATAGGATGCCCACCAAAGTTGCAAAGCCTCATCGAATTGTTTCACACCAACATGCAGGGGATAGTGCAGCACAATGGCAACGTCTCAGAGCCATTCAACATACGCAGCGGAGTGAAACAGGGCTGTGTACTTGCGCCAACCCTATTTGGGATTTTCTTTGCTATGCTCCTGAGGCATGCCTTCAGCACAGCAACAGAGGGAATCTACCTGCACACAAGATCTGACGGCAGGCTTTTCAACCTCGCCCGCCTGAAAGCCAGAACCAAAGTACGTGAGGCTCTAATCAGAGACATGCTGTTCGCAGACGACGCTGCAGTCGCAACCCACACACAGCAGGAGCTTCAGACCCTGATGGACCGCTTCTCCCAGGCATGCAAGGACTTCGGGCTTACCATCAGCCTGAAGAAGACTAACGTCTTGGCGCAAGGCACGGAAGCACCACCAACCATCACCATTGATGACTACAAGCTGGAGGTCGTGAATCAGTTCACGTACCTGGGGTCCACGATCAGCAACAACCTCTCCCTTGATACAGAGATCAACAAGAGGATTGGAAAATCAGCCTTCACACTCGCTCGCCTCACCACACGAGTGTGGGAGAATCCCAAACTCTCTGTCAAGACGAAAATGGCAGTGTACAACGCCTGCGTCATCAGCACACTGCTCTATGGGAGTGAGACGTGGACAACATACGCCCGGCAGGAAAAGAGACTGAACTCCTTCCACTTGCGCTGCATTCGCCATATCCTGGACATATCCTGGCAGGACAAAGTGCCCAACACAGAAGTTCTGTCCCGCGCCGGCCTTCCCTCCATGTTCACTCTACTCAGGCAGCGCAGGCTCCGCTGGCTAGGCCACGTTCACCGTATGGAGGATGGCAGAATCCCCAAAGACGTCCTCTATGGAGAACTGGCAACTGGCAG
Organism: Pholidichthys leucotaenia; assembly: GCA_020510985.1. Taxonomy (NCBI): domain Eukaryota; kingdom Metazoa; phylum Chordata; class Actinopteri; order Cichliformes; family Pholidichthyidae; genus Pholidichthys; species Pholidichthys leucotaenia. The sequence goes on from CM035838.1 coordinate 15,948,639, forward strand.
GAGAGACGTTGGCCGCCCACAACTGCGCTTTAGAGACGTCTGCAAGAGAGACATGAAGGCCCTGGATATTTTTTTTTTTCCGGTTCCGGTTCCGCCGGACCGGCGGCGCCACACGAGTGGGCTGCCTGTTGCAACAGCCTTTTTTTTTATCTTCCTTCTTCTTTCTACACCTTTCACTCTGTATATATATCACGGACGCACGGATCGCCCCGGGGGTCTCCCGGGTCGGCGGACGGAGCCACGGTTTGCAGCGGGAGACGTTACAGCGGGGAGGAGCTAGTGCTAGCTAGCACTTGGCCACCGCCCGGTGCTAATGGGAAACTCGACATACCGGGAGCTGTAGCGAAAACGACGCAGGTGCCGGGCTGGAGTTTAGGCGGCGTGAAAGAAATATAAGACAGAATAATAAAGAGCGATGGCAAGAACCAAGCAGACCGCCCGTAAAATCTACTGGAGGAAGAAGCCCCCCCAGGAGACAGCTAGCCGTGCTTGGCTGCACGGTGGCGCAGTGGTTAGCACTGCGGCAGCACAGTTTACCCTTGGCCGGGGGATTGTGGGGATCGTGGGATCGTGGGTTCGATCCCAGCCCCCGACCAACAGTGATCTGTGTGGAGTTTGCATGTTCTCCCCGTGTTGCGTGGGTTTACTCCGGGATTTCTCCGGTTTCCTCCCACATGCCAAAAACATGCATGTTAGGTTAATTGGCTGTTCTAAATTGTCCCTAGATATCTGTTTCCTATAGGCCCTTAGAATAGAGGGTTAGTATTAATGAAAGCGCTTTGAGTGGTCTTTGTGACTAGAAAAGCGCTATATAAGTGCGGGTTAGTTAGTTAGTTAGTTAGCCACCAGGGCTGCTCGGAGAGGCGCTCCGGCCACCGGCAGAGTGAAGAAGCCTCGCCGTCACAGGCCCGTGGCTCTGAGAGAGATCCGTCGCTGCCAGAAATCCACGGAGCTGCTCATCCATAAGCTGCCCGTCTAGCGCCTGGTGAGGGAGATCGCTCAGGACTTCAAGACCGTCCTGCGTTTCCTGAGCTTCGCCGTCATGGCTCTGCAGGAGACCAGCGAGGCCCACCTGGTGGTCTCTTCTTCGCTAAGGGGGTCACCATCATGCCCAAAGACTTCCAGCTGGCCCGCTGCATCTGCGGAGAGAGAACTTAGACTTTCTGCTGCACATTCACCAGCCATAATGCTCTGCACTGTGTGTCTATATATATACATTTATAGTAATATGGACATATGTTTACTAGATGTTGTTTTTTCTTGCCTTCTGATTGTTGCTCTGAGTGTTGCTATCCCTATGCTGTTGCAATCCTGGAATTTCCCCATTGTGGGACTAATAAAGTCTTATCTTATCTTATCTTATCTTATCTTATCAACACAGAGCGCTGGGAGGACCTTGCAACGGACCGCTCCAAATGGAGAGGCACCCTGACCAGACAGCTCAAGGCGGGTGAAGAGAGACTGACTGCTGCAGCAGATGAAAAAAGGACCCGCAGGAAGAACCGCCACAGACCCAGCAGCACGGAGACCACCCACAAGTGCGACCTGTGTGACAGGGACTGTCATTCGCGCATCGGCCTGTTCAGCCACAGGTGGTGCTGTTCCAGCAGAGTAGACGTTTAGGATTCTCTTCCATGGTCATCATAGACCGACGGAGGCCGACGGCAGATCTCAATTAGTTTGTTTTTCATTTGTTCCTAAATTTCTTTGGATAACAGCATGATGTCTAGCTTTTGAGGATCTTTTTATTTAGTTCACTTTGTCAGGCAGCTCCTCTTTAAGTGATTTCTTGATTGAGAACAGGTGTGGCAGTAATCAGGCCTGGGTGTGGCTAGAGAAATTGAACTCAGCTTTCCAAAGATGGGATTAACCACAGTTAATTAACAGTCGTGAAAAAATTTGGACACCCTGTATAAGCCTGTGTGTGTGTGTGGTTTTTTTTTTAAACATATTTGGACATATGGATATTTAATATCAATGTTAAAAATGCCAGGAGATTCATGTAATACAACTAAGGAATTTAAAATGAATTAAAGACTTTTTTCAAATTTTCTGTAAAATGTAAATCTTAACAAATACCTACAAATAAATTAGGACTCCCCCCCCCATCATTTTTAGGAGTCCCCCACAGTCATTCCCACTTAAAATGGTTAAAATAAATCTTTAAAAAAAAGTTAAAAATGCAAATAAAGACAAAAACCAGGTTAGATATGTGAACATTTATTAATAAAGAACTGAATATTTAATGGGGTGTCCTAATTTTTTCAAATGACTGTGTTTTAACAGGAAGTAGGCAATCACTTTATCACACAGGGCCATGTAAGTTTTTTACCCTTAATAATAAACACCTTCATTTAAAAACTGCATTTTGTGTTTACTTGTGTTATCTTTGTCTAATATTTGAATTTGTTTGATGATCTGAAACATTTAAGTGTGACATCCATCAATCCATCTTCTTCTGCTTGATCCTTTTTTGGGTCTCTGGGAGAAACATACAAAAAAAATGAGAAATCGGGAAGGGGCAAACACTTTTTCACGCCACTGTATTTAAGCAAAATGAGGGACAGCTGTGAATGACTAACAGCAACAGAACCAATAAACAAAGGAGCAGAATGAACTTAAAGTGCTGTCACAAAATAAACACAACATGATGAACAGGACAGGATAATGGCGATAATAATAATACACAGGATAACCATAAGTAGAGTGGATCTACAGTATCTGAAGTGAGGGTGAGATTACTGAAAATGATGACAGTGATATACAACAAATGATCAACCAGAAAATAAGGGTGCTGTCAACATAAGAGTAACACAGTCTGATGAGCAGGACAGGAATAATGATAACAATAATAATAATAAGTCCAAAAAGAGAACATAAAGCGTGGACAGCATCTAACCCTGTCCAGAACATGACAAAATCCTTGCTAAGTTTTTATACTGTGTGTAAACTGGAACCCTCAGTTTTAACCCTCAGTTTTACATACTCTGTTGTCATTGAATCCTTATTTAAATCCTCCACCTGAACAATGAGAGCAAGTTTTTAGCCAAAGTCAAATTCCTTGTATGTGTTGTGCATACTTGGCCAATAAAGCTGATTCTGATTCTGATTCTGATTCTGAACTTGATTTTACAAGCTTTGAGCATTACAAAGTTAAAATGCATCATTATGGCTCAATAAGAAGGTCAGTTTGTCAGGGGCTAATAACCTTGCTAGTTTTTTGTTTTTTGTTAAATAATTTTGTTTCTGTGTGCAAAGTAAAATAATTTATGCTTTCTAAAGACAACTAAAGCTGTGTTAAAATTCATTCACACTGTTCAACAGCACATGGGAAACACTTTTAAAAAGTTAAAATTTTCATGCGGGGTGCTCATAATTCTTTAAATAAGTCTTAAACTTTACACTGATGATGAGCATTGCAATTTTGCTCCAATTGGATGATTTCTGCATGAGTTATTGCCCCTCACTTACGTTATATTTTTACATCAGTTAATAATTTTGTCCCATAACTTGATGTGCTCATTTCACTTTGTTTTGCATAAACTACCTGTATTGACTAGTGAAAGTGTCCTGTTAAATTCCAAATGTTGTAAAACTACATAGTCTGTTGTATATTCATGGATGATTGGCTATTCATAATTTGGTTCTTCCACAATAATTATATTGAAAAGTTGAAAACTGCTCTCCTTCAGGAAGATTTGGGGATCTTCAAAGAAATCAGAGGCGGGGAATATTGCATTTGCCTCAGAGTGCTCTTGTTCTTTAAGTAACCTACAATCTTCTTTTGCTCACACATCGCTTCATTAACTGAAGTGATGTGTAGGCCAGATCATAATTACTAATACCTGGAAACATGGAAAAACTCATTGTCCCTCTATGATACTTGAAGATATTTGGGAATTTTGATAAGCAGTCTAAATACTTTTTCATGTACTTTAGGACAGAAACATTATTTCAGGGGCTGCACGGTGGCGCAGTGGTTAGCACTGCGGCAGCACAGTTTACCCTTGGCCGGGGGATTGTGGGGATCGTGGGATCGTGGGTTCGATCCCAGCCCCCGACCAACAGTGATCTGTGTGGAGTTTGCATGTTCTCCCCGTGTTGCGTGGGTTTACTCCGGGATTTCTCCGGTTTCCTCCCACATGCCAAAAACATGCAAGTTAGGTTAATTGGCTGTTCTAAATTGTCCCTAGATATCTGTTTCCTATAGGCCCTTAGAATAGAGGGTTAGTATTAATGAAAGCGCTTTGAGTGGTCTTTGTGACTAGAAAAAGCGCTATATAAGTGCAGGTTAGTTAGTTAGTTATTTTTAAGATAAGATAAGATAAGCCTTTATTAGTCCCACAATGGGCAAATTCCAGGATTGCAACAGCACAGGCATAGCAACACTCAGAGCAATAATTAAGGAGATAAGAAAATAAGAGCAGAAAATATACATACTGTTTGTACACATATATATATATATATATATATATATATATATACTGTATATATATATACTGTATATACATTGCGAAGCATTGTAGCTAGATGGAATAAACAGCATAACCGTCTATTTAGTTACCCTACATGGTATGAATATGTATCCATACATATTGTCACCCTCCATAGCGACTGATATTGTCCTAGTTGTATACTGGAGGGGGACCATTTGTGTAAGTCTGTTGCATCTTTTGCATTCAATACTTTTAGGTTGTCACGTTTTTTTGCTATCTCTGCGAGCAGCCCTGCTTAAGTTATACAGTCTGACAGCCGTAGGTAGGAAGGACCTGCGAAACCTCTCGGTTGTGCACCTAGGATGATGTAGTCTACTGCTAAATGAGCTCCTCAATGCGTTCAGTATGTCCTGCATAGGGTGGGACTCGGACTCCAGCAGAGATGACAGTTTAGCCACCATCCTTCTCTCTCCTATCTCCTCCACTGGGTCAAGGCGTTGCTCCAGGACAGAGCTAGCTTTCTTGGTTAGTTTGTTCAGTCTCTTCCTACCGGCTGCTGTAATGCCATTGCCCCAGTAGACCACTCCAAAAGTGATGGCTGATGCCACCACCGTGTCGTAGAATGTCTTCAGCAGCGCCCCTTGTACACCAAAAGACCTGAGCCTCCTCAGTAGGAACAGCCTGCGTTGTCCCTTCTTGTAGGGTGCATCGGTATTGTGTGACCAGTCTAGTTTATTGTTCAGATGAACACCCAGGTACTTGTAGGATGTCACCATCTCAATGTCTGTTCCCTGTATGTTTACTGGTGCTGTGAGGGGTTGTCCTTGCCTGTGGCAGTCCACCACCAGCTCCTTAGTTTTCCTCTGGAGGCAGTTCCGATGGCACCAGTCCACGAAGTCCTGGATAAGTCCTCTGTACTCAGCTTCATCTCCGTTGGAGATGAGGCCGACAGTCGCAGAGTCGTCAGAGAACTTCTGTAGATGGCAGTGTGTTGTGTTGTGTGAGAAGTCCGTAGTATAAAGGGTGAAGAGGAAGGGAGCCAAAACTGTTCCCTGGGGAGCCTCCGTGCTACCGATGATCGTGTCGGACACACAATCCCGGGTTCTCACAAACTGTGGCCGGTTAGTGAGGTAGTCCAGGATCCATGATGACAGGTGCTGGTCTACCCCTGCGCACAGCAGCTTGTCCTTCAGGATCATCGGTTGGATGGTGTTGAAAGCACTGGAGAAGTCAAAGAACATGATCCTCTCCGCGTTCCCGGGCTTCTCCAGGTGGGACAGGGAACGGTGAAGGAGGAAGATCACTGCATCCTCCACCCCAATGCCATGCTGGTAGGCGAACTGGAGTGGATCCATCGCTGATCCCACCAGGGGGCGGAGGTGAGCAAGGAGCAGTCTCTCCAGGGTCTTCATCATGTGAGACGTCAGGGCCTCTGGTCTGTAGCTGTTCAGGTCATTGGGGTGGGAAGTCTTTGGTACAGGTACCACACAAGATGTTTTCCACAACTGTGGTACCCTCCCCAGCTTCAGGCTCAGGTTGAAGATGTGCTCCACAATCCCACACAGCTCGTCTGCGCATGACTTGAGGAGCTTCGCGCTGATGCTGTCCGGTCCCGACGCCTTCCTCGCCTTGATCTTCCTCAGCTCCGTCCTCACCTGGGTCTTAGTGAGGGTCAGGTTGGGGGGCTGTGTGCTGGGAGTGGGGGGGTGTTGGTGGAGTGGGGTGTGGACAGCAGGTCCCGATGACTTTAGAGGCAGCAGTGGTTGTTGTGCAGTCGGGGGGGAGAGCGATTGGTCAAACCTATTAAAAACAGGTTCAGATTGTTCGCCCACTCCCTGCCCCCCGTCACCTGGGAGGAGGTATTCTGGAGCCCAGAGATGGTTTTAAGGTTTCTCCAGACCCCGCTGATGTCGCTTGTCCTCCATCTTCTTCCTGAAGCTGTCCTTGCCTTCTCTGATCTTCCTCCTCAGCTCCCTCTGTATGGACTTCAGCATCTCCCTGTTCCCCGACCTGAAGATCCTCTTCTTCTCTCTCAGAAGTGTTTTTATCTCAGGGTTGATCCAGGGTTTGTTGTTCGAGCAACACCGTATGGTCTTGGTGGGTACGGTGTTGTCCACACAGAAGTTGATGTAGTCCGTGATGGTGTGAGTGAGGCCATCGATGTCCTCACCATGTGGACTGCAGAGCTGCAGAGCTGCTCCCAGGCAGTGGTTTCAAAACAGTCCTTTACAGCGTCCATTGCCTCCTCAGACCATAACTTCACTGTGTGCATGACCGGAGGTTGTCTGTGTACTAGGGGTTTGTACACCGGCAGGAGATGAACCAAGTTGTGATCCGCTCTGCCGAGTGGGGGGAGTGGTGATGAGGTGTACGCCTCCTTAGTGTTTGTTTTAAAAGAATATTTAACCAAGGAACACAAGTGTCAAGCTTGGTGGTTCATGTCTTGACTTCATCTGCTTTTTAGAGACGATAGGAAACTGTTGGCTTCATCAGGCAATCACCACCAACTTCCAGTGGAATGTTTTGCAGCCTAATGAAAGTGGCTGGGATGAGAAATGTTTATAGTCCTCAGACAGAAAAGAGGGGTCTGTACTTTCTGGGCTGAGGATGAGCTGCTTCCTCAGGTGAAGATCAGATATCTTGGAGTCCTGCTCATGGGTGAGGCAAGTGTGTTTTCCTGCACCAGTCCATCATAGTAAAGAGGAAACTGTGCATACAACAGTTGCTGTCCATACTGTTCACAGTAAAAACAAAACAAAAAAAAATAGCATTACAGATATAAAGAAATAGTTAAAACTAGAAAAGCACTCAGAGTGCATACCTCTGCCAAGGCTCTGTCCTTCTGTCCCTTTGTCCATCTATCTGTGTCCTGCTTCCATCCCACTATAGATTGCAAGATAGGGAGTTGGTAGAGGTATGCACTCATAGATCAGCTCCAAAATGCAATGGGATCTTCTGCAGCCCAAAGACCATCTTTGGTGAAGATTTCATCAAAATCCATCCAGTAGTTTTTGTGTAATCCTTCTGCACAAATACAAACAAAGCCCTTGGTGGAGGCATGCACTCTCCGATCATCACCAAAATCTAATCATCTGGTTCCCGTGCCATTACACACCATTCCTGAAAATTTCATCAAAATCTGTTGATAACTTTTTGAGTTATGTTGCTACCAGACAAACAAGCAAACAAACAAAATCATTACCTCCTCCCTTGGTGGAGGTGAAGATTTGGGGGAGGTTTTGGTTAGAGCTTTTCCCTAGTGAAATAAAGCTTATGTAGGACTAGGCCAGGTTTTCCAAGCCATTTCCCCAGGGCAGGATAGTTTTGCACTGCCCATCCAAAAAAAGTCACCTCCTGGATTTAACTCAGTAAAATGATGAGAGGCTTCCATTGGAGAATTACTGCAGTGATTAGCAGTAGTATGTTTCAGCAGTGAGCCACTTCTTTGTTGAAAAACCACCTCTAAAGACATGTCCCATGGTGATGGAAAAGATGGAGGGATGGGGGGGAGCAGTGACACAATTCAACTGTATCTGCTAAGTGGGTTGACCCTCTTGGTGACACAAGCAGAGTACTGGACTCTGGTGCGTCCACCGTTTTTAGAAACGACCAGTTTGGCTTCACCGCTTTCCTTGGTCAGTAACTTTTTATAGAGATACATAAATATGACAATTCATAAACTTATCGAAATAATGCAAACATAAATGTGTGCTGTAATCAAAGCTTGAAGTCCAATGAAATACTACTAACTGTGTGGGAGAGAGATTTTTTTTTTTTGATATGCTGTGTATGCCTGTCAGGCTCAGAGTCTCAGTTGGTCTGCAAACTACTTGGTATATATTTTGAAAATACTTTGAGAGCCACTTTATGTTTATATGTAACAAAACACTGATGATAAACATGCAATTATAGCTATCTTTGTAATCTCTGAACATTATTCAAGACAACGCCGTGTTTACTCTCACATTGCTGGGGCAAGTGATTCTCAGCCATTTGATTGTGTTTTGTAACCACTGCATTACAATGACAAAAGGCAGGCTTACCATAGTTTTTCATTTAGTTTCTTTTATTTCATCAGTTTTTGTTATAATGTAGGCATTTCACTGTCATCAGGGATTCTGACAACATTTAGAATACACTGACTTTCTAAAGTGACCCCACTTGGGTAAAGTTTTTAATCATCCTGCAGAAACTCATCGCTTAACTTTTCTTCTCAAGTTGTCATCCGGTAAAAGATTTTCCTGGTCGATCAGCAATCACAGTTTAAGTAGTTGACTAGTCATTGCACTTTTATGATGGATATATCCATTTAAATGGTGAAATATAAAGAATACTTTTGTAACATCAGTAAATGATTTGGAGTCCATGGTTGAGGGGGAAAAAGGTGGACCATCATTGTACCTGCATTGAAAGAGGCTAGTCTCCTGTTAGCAGGGTAAACCTAATTAAACACGCTGGCTCAGCCTTTCCATCATCCTCCTTTTTCAGTCTTCTCTTTTTGTGCAAAAATTGTCCATCGTCACGGGGGAAGTGCCATTTACATCTGGTTTTCTGTGATGAGACTGTAAGACAGCACTTAACCACATACAGGCTAATTAGTTAGCATGCGAACTACAATAGCTAATCGCACGGAGTCATCAGAATATGGTTTTCCACATTGGTGCTCTGTTCAGCAGTGTCCAAACAAACTGGAGTGGTGGCCTAGGGGGAGAGCACCCGCCCCTCAGCCGGAGGGTCATGGGTTCATGCCCTGGCTGGGTCATAACAAGGACCATATGAAAATGGTACTTCCCCCCCTCTAGCTTGGTGCTCAGAATAAAGAATGGTAGGAGGAAAAATTGTAAACCACAGACACCAGATGGAAATTAGCTACTGGCTACAATCTGGAAAGTTTACATTGATTGATATCAAGTTGCACTGTCCCTTGAAAAAAAAATATCACTTGTCAAACTAAATATTCTTAGTGTTTGATCAGAAACCACTGACTAGATAGGTAGATAAAACTTTATTAATCCCAGAGGAAATTCAAAGTAAACTGCTCACATTCACATACACAATACAGACATCAAATACATATTGACAATTGATTCAATCATTTTGCTCCCACACTGTCTTTAATGTTCATCAGCTGCATAGATTGCTTTTGCACTTTTTTCTAACCCCCTCTTCTGGTTAGCACCCTGCCCACTCCTCTGTCCCCTGCCTCTCCCTTCCCACAAGAGAGATGTGCAGTCTCATTGCCTGCTTGTTAACAAACTTCAGCTGTACAGAGGCAGTGTGGCAACATGAGCCAGTGGTCTGTCATGTAGAAGGAAAAACTCTTTGCTCCCTCAGAACAGAGTGAAACCATAGCTGCGGTCCGATCGCCAAATAGTGTACTCCGAAGTGGACTGCTCAGGGTATCCCCCATATTAACAGAGATTCCAAATCAAAGGGAGCAAACAGTCTTCAGTTCAAAGGGAACTGACAACTGTGCAGGGAAGAAGTGAACAACGATACATCACTTCACTGGAAGTTGACACGGAGATTACCCATAATCCATTGCACTTCAAATACTAATGTAATGTACTTTATTTATATAGCCCATTAAAACAACCCGTAGGTGACCAAAGTGCTTTACAGAAAATTAAACTGCATTAAAAACACACAACATTAAAAACAAATAAAAGAAATAAGAATAAATACCTAAAAATAAGAAAATAAAAACAAATGCCAAGACAAATATCACCATTACTGGGTATTAAAAGCCATCCTAAACAAATATGTTTTAAGTTATGATTTAAAAAGGGCCAGGTCAGAGATAGCACGTAGGTCAGGGAGGAGATTATTCCAGAGCCTGGGGGCGACAACAGAAAAGGCTCGGTCACCCCATTGTTTATACCTTGACATGGGCACATCCAGCAAAAGCTGATTGGATGAACTAAAAACCCTGCCTTGGTCACGGACAGTCAAAATCTCAGACATATAAACCAGAGCAAGGCCATTAAGAGCTTTAAAACCAAAAAGCAAAAGTTTAAAATTAATTCTAAAATGGACTGGAAGCCAATGAAGTGAAAAAAGGATCGGAGTAATATGCTCTCGCCTAGGTGTGTTGGTTAAAAGACGGGCCGCTGCATTTTGCACAAAGTTGAAGGCGGCCGAGAGAAGACTGAGAGATGCCAACATAAAGTGCATTGCAGTAATCAAGTTGAGACGTGATTAGAGCATGGATGGCTCTCTCAAGATCATGACGGCTCAGGAAAGGTTTGGCTTTGGATAACAAACTGACATAATGTCGGACCCAGGGAACACACAAACACAGGCTCAAGTGCAATACAATTATCTTTATTCAATAACCAGCAGGTGTGTGAGTGCGTGTATGCGGTATGTGAGTGTATTGTGGGTGAACGAGCTGCAGCCGGGGACAAGACAGAGCGCCGTACAGCCTGGCAACCCTAGAGACAGAGCCAAACACAGATATTAGATTCAGCCATGTTATTATGAATGGGAAACTAACAGGGCTTACTTGCAGATATTCAGGAGATGGCATTGGCTTGGGCTTTGGGCCTCCTGCCAGGGAGACAGCGTCTGCAGAGCGCATCCGGAGAAGCACTGTGATGCGCGGCGTGGAGAGAAGGGCGATTCCGCCGCAGCAAGGGAGAGAACCGCCAGCAAAGGGATCCACCTGTGCACAGGGGAGAGCCTGGGAGAAAACGTGAGTTGGAATGTTGAGCTTACGTGCCAACAGAGAGTCCAACGATGATGCGCAGGGCTGAAAGGAGTCAGGGCGTGCGCGGGACGAAGAGCGTAGCAAAGCAGACGGCTCCATGCCGAAGCTCCAGGCAGAGCGGGCTATATAGCCCAGGGCTGGTTACCCACAGGTGTGCGCGCAGCTGAAGCAGGTGACGGCCCACAGTGAGTTGTAACACAAACGTAATTGATGAAAGCTCATCTGGACTACACTGTCAATCTGTTTATCAAATTTTAAATGGCTGTCAAAAATCACCCCCAAATTTCTGACAGCTGAACTGAGCCTTAAAGAGAGGGTACCAAAGCCAGCCGTTACAGTATCCCCAAATGCAATACATTCTGTCTTTTCTTCATTTAAGTGGAGAAAATTTTGGCTTAACTACAACTTAATGTCAGTGATGCAGTCCAATAGAACACTTTGTGAGTTAGTTTGTTCTAGGTTCAAAGGTAAATAAAGCTGCAAATCGTCCGCATAACAGTGGAAAGATATGTTGTGCCTGGCTATTATTGACCCGAGTGGCAGCATCATAGGCGCTTTTCCATTAGCCCCGATTAGAAAACCCGACTCGACTCACTTCGATTCGGTTCTGCCTCGGTTGGTTTTCGACATTACTGCTGGCACACCTGCTGGCACACCTGCGGTGGGTGGGATTTCTTGAACAGCGAGGCGGCGCCACACTCTCGTGACGTGAAACACGCGACCGAATCCTCCACAACAAAGAAAATGGCTGATGACGAGGAGAGAAGGAAGGAGGAAGGAGAGAGGAATGACTGTGCCTTGAAACTGGTGAAATCTATGGTGCTGACTTGTTGTGCTCTGCATAATCTGTGTGAGAGTCATGGAGAGACGTATGACACTACATTGGATGATGCAGTAGATGAACCAGTGGTGGCAGCGACCCAGGGAGCAGAGGAGCAGGGTGCCAATATATGAGATGCTGTGATGCAGTACTTGTATAGCAATAGGTAGAAATGTAATTTCGTCCACATTTATGTGCATACATATTTCAAAAATGTTTTTTGTAAATAAAATGTTGTGCATGTTCCATCTACCTGTCCTCTGTTGTTCATAACGCTTATCTGTTAAGGTACGGGTAATTACATACCTGTCAAGGCATACCTCAAGCCTCCCTTATTAGGGGGGCTTTCACACCTGTACTGAGTACTTAAAAACTGTATTTATCGGCAGATGAAAGAAAACTGAAGCAAAAAAAAACAACAACAAAAAACTAAACAAACAGCAACTGCAACATGAACTATTTCAAACATGTTTATTCAAATGTACACTTATATGGACACAATCTTGAGCCATAACTTTTTGGTAATGTGAAAATAATAAGCCAAGTAGCACAAAAAAATAAATAAAATAAAAAATGAATAAATAAAAAATAAATGATATTAATAATAAATAAATTAAAATAAATAAATTAAAAAATATTTTTCAAATTTACATTAGCACAAGGTAGATTGCTTAATTTGAAAGTACACGATAAGAATTATTCTGAATATAGTTCTTATGTCAGCTAGATACTGTATATACACTTGGAATTAAAGAGTTTTTAATTGTCAGCTTTGTTACACTAATGCACTTGGATGAACTTGAAACAAGAAAATGTTCACTGATGCTGCTTGTTATAGTTTCAAGTAGCAGCCTTTGCTGACTCTAGCATTTCTGAAGTGGCAGATCAGATCAGGTGGCAGATCAGAAGTGATCTGCCACCAATGGGGGTAGATTGTGCTCTGCCACAAAATGACAAACCATCACTTCTGCTAGTGATGCATTGGATTTGGAAGGTGTCGGTACTCTCACTGGCTGAAAATGTTCATCCATCGATTGATACGTTTTCGATTTGGCTACACAGTTTTTGTGGCCGTGTGTAGCGAAGTGCGACTTCAGGTCGAAAATCCCCGATGCAGTCACTTTTATGCTCCTCCTACATGGAACTCAGAAGGAGTGTGTGGAGCCCTCTGGAGAAGCCTTTATCCATCCAGCAATTCCTTTCTGTTCCGGAGCTGCAGGACAACAGAAGGTGCGAGGCCATCAGCATAATGATCAGTCCACACCTCTCACTGTTGTGATAATTGCTCACGCTGAGCGCTCTGCCAGCCCCGTACGCTGTGGGGGTCACACACACGACGTGTTCCTCCACACTCTCAATAATTTTTTTTCCCGTATATTTTTCTTTTTGGCGTACAGAAATGGCAATACGCCCGTATTTGCTAAAATTGCATTTTCCCCGTATTAAAATACGGCGAAACCGTATCACTTGACAGGTATGTAATTACATGCAGAAACACCGCACAGGCCATCTTCACAAAAATCCAGCTCGACAAGTCACTTTTGCTTAGGTGGAAATGCAAATTGAACTATAAATCATGTGCTGATACATGTCATATTCCCATGTAAAGGCGCCACACGAGTCGGCTGCCTTTTGCAACAGCGGCTCGATTCCGAGTCTTTTTCCCTTCCTCTCTCTTTTGATCCGTCTTTTTTTTTTCACCCCACTTATATCACGGACACACAGATCGTCCTAAATGTCTCCTGAGCCGGTGGACGGAGCCACTGTCTATAGCAGGATACGATACAGCAGAGAACAGCTGCTAGCATTCAACCGCCACCCGGTCCCATTGGAAAAACTCGACATACCGAGAGAACTGAGGCGAAAACGCCGCGGCTGCCGGGCTGGAGTAAGGCGGAGGACAAAAAATATAAGGTACAGACCCTCCCTTCCATCTGTTGTCATGGGAAATGTACGGTCGATACTGGGAAAGTTAGATGAGCTAGCGGCTATCTCCCGTTATGATAGCACATACCGGGAGTGCTCTCTCCTTTTGTTTACTGAGACGTGGCTGACTGAACTAGCAGCAGATGCTAACATTGAGCTGGAGGGTTTTCACATGATACGAGCTGACCGAACACCAGACAGTGGCAAGGCTAGGGGCGGTGGAGTGATAATGTATGTTAACAACAACTGGTGCAGACCGGGACATATCACTGTTAAACAACGACACTGCAGCAAAGACATTGAGTTGCTAGCTGTTAGCATGAGGCCTACATATCTCCCGAGAGAACACTCACACGTGATCTGCATTGTTGTTTATGCAAATCCGACGGCGAACGCTGGGACAGCACGTGACGTCATCCATTCAGTAACCAGCAGGCTGCAGACAGAACACCCAGATGCTCTTCTCCTCATCTCAGGCGATTTCAACCATGTTTCACTGTCTCCCATTCTACCCACGTTCACCCAGTATGTCACATGCCACACTAGAGACAATAAAACACTGGATTTATTCTACGCAAACACTAAGGAGGCGTACACCTCATCACAACTCCCCCCACTCGGGAGGTCGGATCACAACTTGGTTCATCTCCGGCCGGTGTACAAACCCCTAGTGCACAGACAACCTCCGGCCATGCACACTGTGGAGTTATGGTCTGAGGAGACAATGGACACCCTAAAGGGCTGTTTTGAAGCCACCGCCTGGAAGCAGCTCTGCGATCCACATGGTGAGGACATCGATGGCCTCATTCACACCTTCACGGGCTACCTCAGCTTCTGTGTGGACAAATCCGTTCCCACCAAGACCATACGGCGTCACTCAAACAACAAACCCTGGATCAACCCTGAGATAAAAACACTTCTGAGAGAGAAGAAGAGGATCTTCAGGTCAGGGAACAGGGAGATGCTGAAGTCCGTACAGAGGGAGCTGAGGAGAAAGATCAGAGAAGGCAAGGACAGCTTCAGGAAGAAGATGGAGGACAAGCTGCAACAGAGCGACATCAGCGGGGTCTGGAGAAACCTCAAAACCATCTCGGGGCTCCAGAATACCTCCCCCCAGGCCACAGGGGGCAGGGAGTGGGCGAACAACCTGAATCTGTTTTTCAATAGATTTGACCAACCGCCCTCCCCCCTGACTGCACAACAACCACTGCTGCCTCTAAAGAAATCAAGTCCTGCTGCCCACTCCCCACTCCACCAACACCCCCCCACTCCCAACACACAGCCCCCCATCCTGACCCTGACCAGGACCCAGGTGAGGACGGAGCTGAGGAAGATCAAGGCGAGGAAGGCGCCGGGACCGGACGGCATCAGCGCAAAGCTCCTCAAGTCCTGTGCAGACCAGCTGTGTGGGATTGTGACGTATATCTTCAACATGAGCCTGAAACTGGGGAGGGTACCACAGCTGTGGAAAACATCTTGTGTGGTACCTGTACCAAAAACTTCCCACCCCAAAGACCTGAACAGCTACAGACCGGTGGCCTTGACGTCCCACTTGATGAAGACCCTGGAGAGACTGCTCCTTGCTCACCTCCGCCCCCTGGTGGAACCAGCGATGGATCCACTCCAGTTCGCCTACCAGCATGGCATTGGGGTGGAGGATGCGGTGATCTTCCTCCTTCACCGTTCTCTGTCCCACCTGGAGAAGCCCGGGAATATGGTGAGGATCATGTTCTTTGACTTCTCCATTGCTTTCAACACCATCCAACCGATGATCCTGAAGGACAAGCTGCTGCGCGCAGGGGTGGACCAGCACCTGTCATCATGGATCCTGGACTACCTCACGAACCGGCCTCAGTTTGTGAGAACCCGGGACTGTGTGTCCGACACGATCATCAGTAGCACGGGGGCCCCCCAGGGAACGGTGCTGGCTCCCTTCCTGTTCACTCTTTATACTGCGGACTTCTCACACAACACAACACACTGCCATCTACAGAAGTTCTCTGATGACTCTGCGATCGTTGGCCTCATCTCCAACGGAGATGAAGCTGAGTACAGAGGGCTTATCCAGGACTTCGTGGACTGGTGCCATCGGAACTGCCTCCAGATCAACGCGAGGAAAACTAAGGAGCTGGTGGTGGACTGCCGCAGGCATGGGCAGCCCCTCACAGTACCAGTAAATATACAGGGAACAGACATCGAGATGGTGACATCCTATAAGTACCTGGGTATTCATCTGAACAATAAACTAGACTGGTCACACAATACTGATGCACTCTACAAGAAGGGACAGCGCAGGCTGTTCCTGCTGAGGAGACTCAGGTCTTTTGGTGTACAAGGGGCGCTGCTGAAGTCATTCTATGACACGGTGGTGGCATCAGCCATCACTTTTGGAGTGGTCTGCTGGGGCAGTGGCATTACTGCAGCCGATAGGAAGAGACTGAACAAACTGATTAAGAAAGCTAGCTCTGTCCTGGGGCAGCGCCTTGATCCGATGGAGGGGATAGGAGAGAGAAGGACGGTGGCTAAACTGTCATCTCTGCTGGAGTCCGAGTTCCACCCTATGCAGGACATACTGAATGCACCGAGGAGCTCATTTAGCAGCAGACTACATCATCCCAGGTGCACAACCGAGAGGTTTCGTAGGTCCTTCCTACCAACGGCTGTCAGACTGTACAACCTAAGCAGGGCTGCTCGCAGAGATAGCAAAAAGACGTAACAAACTAATAGTTTTTTGAATGCAAAAGATGCAATAGACTTACACAATGGTCCCCTCCGGCATACAACTAGGAACATACCGGTCGCTATGGAGGGTGAGAATATGTATGGGCACATAATCATACCATGTAGGATAACTAAGTAGACGGTTATGCTGTTTCATTCCATCTAGCAACAATGCTCTGCACTGTGTGTGTTTATATATTTGCATATTTATTCCATCTAGCTACAATGCTCAGCACTGGGTGTGTTTATATATTTATATATCTACATATTATTCCATCTAGCTACATTGCTCCGCACTGTGTGTGTTTATATACTTGCATATTTATTCCACCTAGCTGCAATGCTCCGTACTGTGGGTGTTTATATATTTACATATTTATTCCATCTAGCTACAATGCTCTGCACTGTGTGTTCATATATTCATATATTTATTCCATCCAGCTACAATGCTCTGCACTGTGTGTCTGTGTGTGTGTGTATATATATATATTTTATAGTAATACGTACATATGTTTATTAGCTGCTCTTGCTTGCTTGTTTTTTTTCTTGCCTTCTGATTGTTGCTCTGAGTGTTGCTATCCCTGTGCTGTTGCAATCCTGGAATTTCCCCGTTGTGGGACTAATAAAGGCTTATCTTATCTTATCTTATCTTAAAGGTCTCCCACTTTTACTTACAAATTGATTTTTAATTTTTGGGAAAAGGGAATATAAATTTTGCACTTGTTGGTGTCACGCCGCGCCGTTCATCAGCGGCGCCACCTGCTCACACACCTGATCCTCATCAGCGGCGAAGGATAAAAGCCGCCTCGCCCGGAGGCTCGGCCTGAAGCCGTCAGACTTCGTTCCCTCACCGCCGTGAGCATTCCTTTCTTCAGCATCGCTATTCTGGGTAAGAACCCTTACCTCCTTTTCCAGTCTGCTCCCCTGTGCACAGGTGGATTTCCCGGCGGCGGACGTCTCCGTTCCATCGCCCATCCTTCGCTGCTGCACGGAGCTCTCCAGGTGGCTGTCTCCCGGACTACGTTCCCCTTGCTGTGCCAGCTATCCTGACAACTCAAGTAAGATCTTCTCTTGCCATAATTCATCCTGTGTTGGTGTATGCCCGTCACCCTCTCCCTGTGCTCTCTCCATAGGGTTGCTCGGCCGAACGGTCATCTGCCTCTGTGCCTGAAGCAGACGCCACCACCAACACATCTGCATCCCGCAGACACACACTCATTCACCCCTGCTGTTAATAAACTATTTGAACTACTCTAAGCCTGTGTGTGCGTGTCTCCTGAGCCGTGCGTTATGTCAGTACGGCTTCAGCAGAGCGGCTCGGCGGACGGCGGGCTCGCACACCGGCTTACCACTCTCGAGGCTAGAGTGGATCAAGTTGCTTATCAACAGCAGGTTATCCTGAATCAATTGATAACTATCACTGGCCGATTGGACCGCCTGGACCCCCAGCAGCCGTTCCCCCCGGCTCCTCAGGGTGGCGCAGCTCCTGCTGTTCCGGTGGCCGTCCAGCCAGCTCCAGTGGCACCGGCCCGACTCACACCAATTCCGACCCCCGCCCGCTTTAGCGGAAAGCTCGGCGGAGCGCGGGGGTTTGTGATGCAGTGCGAGTCCGTGTTTGACCGTGTGCCCGGAGACTTTCCCTCAGATCACAGCCGGATCGGCTACATAGGGAACCTCCTGGAGGGGCGTGCTTTAACTTGGGCCTACGCTATTATGGCGAGACCCAGTTATGCCACCCTCACCTATGCCGAGTTCGTGAGGCGCTTCCTGGAGGTGTTTGATCACTCCCGTTCCGAGGCGGTCCAGGTCGATCGGCTTCTCGCTCTCCAGCAGGGAAGCCGGTCGGCCGCGGATTATGCCATCGAATACCGGGTAGCGGCGGAGGAACTGGGCTGGGAGGAGCGCTCCCTCTGCGGCCTGTTTCTCCGCAGCCTCAATAGTGATCTGAGGGATGAACTGGCTGGACGGGATATCCCCGGAACGTTAGCGGAGCTAACCTCATTAGCAATCAGCTTGGACAACAGGCTGCGCGAGCGCTCCTCAGGACGGAAGCCGTCTGCTTCTCGCCCTTGAGGAGTTCCGCTACGCCTGCCCCAAGCTCGCCCCCTGGCGACGCCGCCACCATCGTGCCCCGAGGAGTCGGAGCCGATGGTGACGGGCTGGGCAAAGCTCTCCTTGGCAGAGAGACAGCGCCGCCGTGAGTTGGGTCTCTGCATGTATTGCGGAGACAATCAACACACGGTAGAGCTTTGCCCACAAAAGCCAAACGGTGGGGTCCGCGAGTCACTGTAGGGGGCCTCGCGGACGTCAATCGGCAAAGTCCCCTCACTCAATTAAAGCTGCCCATCCGTTTTTGCCACAATTCCACTGGGCACCTCACCCACGCACTGGTGGATTCGGGCGCAGAGGGCAGCTTCATTTCACAAGGCCTGGCAACCCGATTGGGCATCCGCTGTCAGGCGCTCAAACGCCCCATCTCCCTGGTCCATCTCTCCCGTGCCTCCCTTGGGAGAGTTACCCATCAAACCATTCCTGTCCCAGTCATCATCTCAGGGAACCACCGGGAGGAAATGGTTTTCTACGTCCTGCCCAACTCTGTGTCGCCCGTCATCCTGGGGTATCCCTGGCTACGCCTCCACAATCCTGTCCTAAACTGGAGGTCAGCTGGGGTGTCGGCGTGGAGTACCTTCTGCATGGGCACCTGCCTTCAGTCCGCTGCCTGCTCCCCGTCCGCGGCTCCTCCTGTGGCGGATACAGCACCCCCGGACCTGTCACTGGTGCCCCCAGATTTTCACGACCTGGGTATGGTATTCAGCAAGTCAAAAGCTATGTCTCTTCCCCCGCATCGACCATATGACTGTGCCATCAATCTCCGCCAGGGGGCCCCCCTGCCATCTGGTCGGCTCTACAGCCTGTCGGTGCCGGAGAAGGAGACAATGAATACGTACCTGAAGGAATCACTGAGCGCTGGGATTATCCGCCCATCGTCATCACCCGTGGGGGCGGGGTTTTTCTTTGTAGGGAAGAAGGACGGTTCCCTCCGTCCCTGTATTGACTACCGAGCACTTAATGACATCACTGAGAGGGACCGTTACACCCTGCCCCTCATGGACACTGCCTTCCACTCCCTCCAGGGGGCGACCTGGTTTACCAAGCTGGACCTCCGCAGCGCTTACCACCTCGTCCAGATCCGGGAGGGAGATGAATGGAAAACAGCCTTCCGTACCCCGAACGGCCACTTTGAGTATCTCGTCATGCCGTTCGGGCTGACCAACGCTCCTGCCGTCTTTCAGCGCCTCATCAATGACGTCCTCCGGGATTTCATCGGCCTCTTCGTGTTCGTCTACCTGGACGACATTCTGATCTTCTCTCAGTCCAGAGACGAGCACCGGGTCCATGTGAGGCGGGTCCTTCAAAGACTGCTGGAGAATCGTCTGTACGTGAAGGCTGAGAAGTGCGAGTTTTACGCTAGGACCACATCCTTCCTGGGATTCATCATCGCCCAAGACCAGGTGCTCCCGGACCCAGAGAAGGTGAAGGCGGTGGTGGAGTGGCCTACTCCCGCATCTCGGAAGCAGGTGCAACAGTTTGTTGGCTTCGCCAATTTTTACCGCCGTTTTGTCCCGAATTTCAGCTGGATCGTCGGACCACTGACCCGCCTCACGTCCCCGAAGGTCCCGTTCCGGTGGACCGAAGAGGTCGATGCTGCCTTTAAGGCGCTGAAGGCGGAGTTCTCCTCCCCCCGGGTCCTTCGCCAGGTCGACCCCGCGCTGCAGTGCATTGTGGAGGTGGACGCATCGGACACGGGAGTGGGAGCAGTGTTATCCCAGCAATCACCGGACGATGGCGCCAAGCGACCGTGCGCCTTCTTCTCCCGGCGCCTGTCCCCGGCGGAGAGGAACTATGATGTGGGGGACAGAGAGCTCCTGGCCATTAAACTCGCCCTACAGGAGTGGCGCCACTGGTTAGAGGGGGTGGACCTGCCGTTTGTGGTCTTGACGGACCATAAGAATTTAGAGTATCTACGATCTGCCAAGCGCCTGAATGCCCGCCAGGTGCGCTGGTCTCTGTTCTTCGCCAGGTTCCGGTTCTCTATCACCTTCAGGCCAGGCTCCAAGAACGGCCTGCCTGACGCCCTCTCTAGACAGTTCACCCCCGCGGGGGCTGAGGAGACGCCCCACACTATCCTGCCCAGGTCGTGCGTCGTGGGAGCTATCTCTTGGGACATTGTGGACAAGATCCGGAAGGCACAGGAGGTGGAACCTGATCCTGGCGGCGGACCGGAGGGAAGACTGTTCGTTCCGTCTGCGGTCCGAGGAGAGGTCATCCACTGGCTCCACACCTCCCGGCTCACCTGTCATCCCGGCACCTCTCGGATGATAAGCCTCCTCCAACGGTCCTTTTGGTGGCCGGGCCTGCGGAGGGATGCAGCCCGCTACGCCCGGGCTTGTCCAATTTGTGCCACCAGCAAGTCGCGAAACGCCCCTCCAGCGGGTCTGCTCCAGCCTCTGCCCGTCCCTGGCAGGCCATGGTCGCACATCGCACTGGATTTCGTCACCGGGCTCCCAGCTTCCAACTCATTCGACACCATCCTGACCGTCGTGGACCGTTTCTCCAAGGCGGCACACTTCATCCCCCTGCGAGGTCTCCCTACCGCCCTGGAGACGGCGGGCTTCCTCGTCCAACACGTGGTCAGGCTGCATGGGATCCCGGTGGACGTGGTCTCGGACCGGGGCCCCCAATTTTCATCCGAGGTTTGGAAATCCTTTTGCAACGCCATCGGAGCCAAGGTGAGCCTCTCCTCCGGCCATCACCCCCAGTCTAACGGGCAGTGTGAGAGGACCAATCAGGAGCTGGAGGCTGCGCTCCGCTGTGTTGCAAGATCCAAGCCGACATCATGGAGCAACCATCTCGCCTGGGTGGAGTACGCCCACAACACCGCCCGCTCTTCTGCAACGGGGATGTCCCCCTTCAAGGCGTCCCTGGGTTACGACCCCCCGCTGCTTCCAGCGCAGGAGAGCGAGGTAACTGTTCCGTCAGTTAGGGCGCACGTGAGGCAGTTCCGCTCCACCTGGGCCGCCGCGCGTCATGCGCTTTTACGCACAGCGGAGCGCAACAAGACCGTGGCGGACCGACGTAGAAGACCTGCCCCGGCGTACAGAGTTGGGCAACTTGTCTACGTTTCCACCCAGGACGTCACCCTAAAAGGCGAGAGGAGAAAGCTGGCACAGCGCTTCATGGGTCCCTTCCCCATCACCCGGATCATCAACCCGGTGGCTGTGCGCGTGGCTATTCCCCCCTCCCTCCGCATCCATCCCACCTTCCACGTATCAAAGGTGAAGCTGGCAGTCACTGACCCCCTTTGCCCTCCTCCTGCAGCGCAACCCGCGCCCCGGATGATTGGTGGCCACCCGGCCTGGTCCGTCTCCTCCATCCTGGACTCCCGGCGCCGGGGTCATGGGTTGCAATACTTGGTGGACTGGGAGGGCTATGGGCCCGAGCATCGACAATGGGTGCCCCCGTCGTTTGTGTTGGACCCATCGCTCATCGCGGACTTCCACCGAGCGCACCCGGATAAGCCATCGCCAGGAGGCGCTGCTAGAGGGGGGAGTACTGTCACGCCGCGCCGTTCATCAGCGGCGCCACCTGCTCACACACCTGATCCTCATCAGCGGAGAAGGATAAAAGCCGCCTCGCCCGGAGGCTCGGCCTGAAGCCGTCAGACTTCGTTCCCTCACCGCCGTGAGCATTCCTTTCTTCAGCATCGCTATTCTGGGTAAGAACCCTTACCTCCTTTTGCAGTCTGCTCCCCTGTGCACAGGTGGATTTCCCGGCGGCGGACGTCTCCGTTCCATCGCCCATCCTTCGCTGCTGCACGGAGCTCTCCAGGTGGCTGTCTCCCGGGCTACGTTCCCCTTGCTGTGCCAGCTATCCTGACAACTCAAGTAAGATCTTCTCTTGCCATAATTCATCCTGTGTTGGTGTATGCCCGTCACCCTCTCCCTGTGCTCTCTCCATAGGGTTGCTCGGCCGAACGGTCATCTGCCTCTGTGCCTGAAGCAGACGCCACCACCAACACATCTGCATCCCGCAGACACACACTCATTCACCCCTGCTGTTAATAAACTATTTGAACTACTCTAAGCCTGTGTGTGCGTGTCTCCTGAGCCGTGCGTTATGTCAGTTGGTAACAACAGTTGTGTGCAACAAAAACACAGTTGTGTATCCTTGTCCGATTTGTCTACTGTTAATAGTGCCAAATTTTTGCTAGATTCCTTCTTAATTTATTAAATTTTGACTGGTGATGCAACATTCAATTTACATGTACTTACCTTGATCAGTGTCTACTGTACAAGTTAAAGTACACCTGTACAACTGCTTATAATATAAAAAATGTACCGGTTCGAGAGAAATGGATTCAGCATTGCAAATTTGTTTAAAATAAAAAAAAATACTACCAAGACATTACGTTTCGTTGTGTTGTTAAAAATTAAATTACCATTAGAAGGCTATACACCTGACCTGATGAACCGCAGCATGTGGAGTGAACAGAGAATGGAATGTGTATGTAATTATTGGCTTTTCTCATATGGTGTCATAACAGATAAACCAGACTTTTGATGCAAACAATACAATTTTATTCCAGAAGCAAAATTTACAAACAAAAAAAGAGACTGGGCGTGGGGAGACATGGTTAGACACGCCGACTGCTAAATGCATCCACAAGCCTGCCAAATAGGGTCAGGAAATCTCTGGTGAATAAGATAAGATAAGATAAGATAAGCCTTTATGAGTCCCACAACGGGGAAATTCCAGGATTGCAACAGCACAGGGATAGCAACACTCAGAGCAACAATCAGAAGGCAAGAAAAAACAAGCAAGCAAGAGCAGCTAATATACATATGTACATATTACTATAAAATATATATATACACACACACACACACAGACACACAGTGCAGAGCATTGTAGCTGGATGGAATAAATATATGAATATATGAACACACAGTGCAGAGCATTGTAGCTAGATGGAATAAATATGTAAATATATAAACACCCACAGTATGGAGCATTGCAGCTAGGTGGAATAAATATGCAAGTATATAAACACACACAGTGCGGAGCAATGTAGCTAGATGGAATAATATGTAGATATATAAAAACACAGTGCGGAGCATTGTAGCTAGATGGAATAAATATATAGATATATAAATATAAACACACCCAGTGCAGAGCATTGTAGCTAGATGGAATAAATATGTAAATATATAAACACACACAGTGCAGAGCATTGTTGCTAGGTGGGATGAAACAGCATAACCGTCTATTTAGTTATCCTACATGGTATGATTATGTGCCCATACATATTCTCACCCTCCATAGCGACCGGTATGTTCCTAGTTGTATGCCGGAGAGGACCATTGTGTAAGTCTATTGCATCTTTTGCATTCAAAAAAAAAAAAAAAAAACTATTAGTTTGTTACGTCTTTTTGCCATCTCTGCGAGCAGCCCTGCTTAGGTTGTACAGTCTGACAGCCGTTGGTAGGAAGGACCTACGAAACCTCTCGGTTGTGCACCTGGGATGATGTAGTCTGCTGCTAAATGAGCTCCTCAGCTCATTTAGCTGCCCTATCACCCTATCCTTCCACCCTATCCAGTATGTCCTGCATAGGGTGGAACTCGGACTCCAGCAGAGATGACAGTTTAGCCACCGTCCTTCTCTCTCCTATCTCCTCCATCGGATCAAGGCGTTGCCCCAGGACAGAGCTAGCTTTCTTAATCAGTTTGTTCAGTCTCTTCCTATCGGCTGCAGTAATGCCACTGCCCCAGCAGACCACTCCAAAAGTGATGGCTGATGCCACCACCGTGTCATAGAATGACTTCAGCAGCGCCCCTTGTACACCAAAAGACCTGAGTCTCCTCAGCAGGAACAGCCTGCGCTGTCCCTTCTTGTAGAGTGCGTCAGTATTGTGTGACCAGTCTAGTTTATTGTTCAGATGAATACCCAGGTACTTGTAGGATGTCACCATCTCGATGTCTGTTCCCTGTATATTTACTGGTGCTGTGAGGGGCTGCCCATGCCTGCGGCAGTCCACCACCAGCTCCTTAGTTTTCCTCGCGTTGATCTGGAGGCAGTTCCGATGGCACCAGTCCACAAAGTCCTGGATAAGCCCTCTGTACTCAGCTTCATCTCCGCTGGAGATGAGACCAACGATCGCAGAGTCATCAGAGAACTTCTGTAGATGGCAATGTGTTGTGTTGTGTGAGAAGTCCGCAGTATAAAGAGTGAACAAGAAGGGAGCCAGCACCGTTCCCTGGGGGGCCCCCGTGCTACTGATGATCGTGTCGGAAACACAGTCCCGGGTTCTCACAAACTGAGGCCGGTTCGTGAGGTAGTCCAGGATCCATGATGACAGGTGCTGGTCCACCCCTGCGCGCAGCAGCTTGTCCTTCAGGATCATCGGTTGGATGGTGTTGAAAGCACTGGAGAAGTCAAAGAACATGATCCTCACCATATTCCCGGGCTTCTCCAGGTGGGACAGAGAACGGTGAAGGAGGAAGATCACCGCATCCTCCACCCCAATGCCATGCTGGTAGGCGAACTGGAGTGGATCCATCGCTGGTTCCACCAGGGGGCGGAGATGAGCAAGGAGCAGTCTCTCCAGGGTCTTCATCAAGTGGGACGTCAAGGCCACCGGTCTGAAGCTGTTCAGGTCTTTGGGGTGGGAAGTTTTTGGTACAGGTACCACACAAGATGTTTTCCACAGCTGTGGTACCCTCCCCAGTTTCAGGCTCATGTTGAAGATATACGTCACAATCCCACACAGCTGGTCTGCACAGGACTTGAGGAGCTTTGCGCTGATGCCGTCCGGTCCCGACGCCTTCCTCGCCTTGATCTTCCTCAGCTCCGTCCTCACCTGGGTCTTGGTCAGGGTCAGGATGGGGGGCTGTGTGTTGGGAGTGGGGGGGGGTGTCGGTGGAGTGGGGAGTGGGTAGCAGGACTTGATTTCTTAGAGGCAGCAGTGGTTGTTGTGCAGACAGGGGGGAGGGCGGTTGGTCAAATCTATTGAAAAACAGATTCAGGTTGTTCGCCCACTCCCTGCCCCCCGTGGCCTGGGGGGAGGTATTCTGGAGCCCCGAGATGGTTTTGAGGTTTCTCCAGACCCCGCTGATGTCGCTCTGTTGCAGCTTGTCCTCCATCTTCTTCCTGAAGCTGTCCTTGCCTTCTCTGATCTTTCTCCTCAGCTCCCTCTGTACGGACTTCAGCATCTCCCTGGTCCCCGACCTGAAGATCCTCTTCTTCTCTCTCAGAAGTGTTTTTATCTCAGGGTTGATCCAGGGTTTGTTGTTTGAGTGACGCCGTATGGTCTTGGTGGGAACGGATTTGTCCACACAGAAGCTGAGGTAGCCCGTGAAGGTGTGAATGAGGCCATCGATGTCCTCACCATGTGGATCGCAGAGCTGCTTCCAGGCAGTGGCTTCAAAACAGTCCTTTAGAGTGTCCATTGTCTCCTCAGACCATAACTCCACAGTGTGCATGGCCGGAGGTTGTCTGTGCACTAGGGGTTTGTACACCGGTCGGAGATGAACCAAGTTGTGATCCGATCTCCCAAGTGGGGGGAGTTGTGATGAGGTGTACGCCTCCTTAGTGTTTGCGTAGAACAAATCCAGTGTTTTATTGTCTCTAGTGTGGCATGTGACATACTGGGTGAAAGTGGGCAGAATGGGAGACAGTGAAACGTGGTTGAAATCGCCTGAGATGAGGAGAAGAGCATCTGGGTGTTCTGTCTGCAGCCTGCTGGTTACTGAATGGATGACGTCACGCACTGTCCCAGCGTTCGCCGTCGGATTTGCATAAACAACAATGCAGATCACGTGTGAGTGTTCTCTCGGGAGATATGTAGGCCTCATGCTAACAGCTAGCAACTCAATGTCTTTGCTGCAGTGTCGTTGTTTAACAGTGATATGTCCCGGTCTGCACCAGTTGTTGTTAACATACATGATCACTCCACCGCCCCTAGTTTTGCCACTCTCTGGTGTTTGGTCAGCTCGTATCGTGTGAAAACCCTCCAGCTCAATGTTAGCATCTGCTGCTAGTTCAGTTAGCCACGTCTCAGTAAACAAAAGGAGAGAGCACTCCCGGTAAGTGCTATCATAACGGGAGATAGCCGCTAGCTCATCTAACTTTCCCAGTATCGACCGTACATTTCCCATGACAACAGATGGAAGGGAGGGTCTGTACCTTATATTTTTTGTCCTCCGCCTTACTCCAGCCCGGCAGCCGCGGCGTTTTCGCCTCAGTTCTCTCGGTATGTCGAGTTTTTCCAGTGGGACCGGGTGGCGGTTAAATGCTAGCAGCTCTTCCCTGTTATATCGTATCCTGCTATAAACAGTGGCTCCGTCCACCGGCTCAGGAGACATTTGGGATGATCTGTGTGTCCGTGATATAAGTGGGGTGAAAAAAAAAAGTGATCAAAAGAGAGAGGAAGGGAAAAAAAAACTCGGAATCGAGCCGCTGTTGCAAAAGGCAGCCGACTGGTGTGGCGCCGAGAGGAAAAAAAAAAAAAAAAAAAAAAAAAAATGAATGACATCCTTCTAAAACAGGAGTTACAACAGCACTTCAATCACCACACCTAAAAATGGGACCGGGTTGTGGAACACCGATAATAAGTGAAGACCAAAGAATAACCTTTTTGTACATTTAAAATGACATTTTCAATTAATTAATATGCAGCTACAGGAAATTGCATTAATCAATTCGGTACATAACTTGTTTGGCACCAGCCCCCCCCCCCCCCCCCCTGCGACCCGTAAGCGGTAGAAGATGGGTGGATGGATGGATGGATTTTCGACCCTGGTTTCCGCTGGACCTGTTTCAACAAAAAAAAAATCGTGGTTATTGTGCCTTACCGGCACTTGAACATGATCCAGATGGAGCTGGTGATGTGGCTGACATCGGAGTTGATCCAGCTGGCGCTCCGCCAGACGCAGAGGCGGAGGCAGACGCAGGAGAGTCCGGTGTGTCCATGTCCACTGAGGTGGACCCCTGTGATATGAACTGCGATTCTAGAAAGAAAATGCACGCAATTTAAAACTTAACACCAAAGTGCAACATGTACACAACGCTCTAAAGTTTTTAACTGGAATACAATAAGCGTAATTCAGCGTTTTGTTCGCGCTAATACTTAACACAAAGCAAGCGTGAATCTGCAGTTGGCTGCAAAACAATAGGCAAGCCTCAGTAACAACCATTACCCACAATCTAACAACCTTCCTATTTCTTAAAAACAGTGAGCTTGGCACAGAAAGGATAAATTGGCGAAAAGACGCGCAATATCAAAACAACAGAATCAGAATCAGAATCAGAATCAGATTTATTGCCATTGTTCATGTAGTACACAAACTAGGAATTTGTCTCGGTGCAATGCTGCAACATTAAACATGATAAAATAAAAGAAATAAACTATACATGCAATAAAGTGTAGAATAAGAGTGAGTAATACTAGTCAGCAGTTTAAATATATTAGCGAGCAGCAGGTAATGTGGAGAACCATATAGTGCAGTCGGTAATGCAGGAAGAAAACAGTGATGATTGACATGAGTCTGGTTGAGCTGCTGTACATAGTGCACGAGAGTCAATAAGTCACTTAGTGTTCAGCAGTCTGATGGCAGAGGGGAAGAAGCTGTTCATGTGACGGGAGGTTTTAGTCTGGATGGACCGAAGTCTTCTACCTGAGGGGAGAGGGGCAAACAGTACGTGACCAGGGTGTGAGGGATCAGCTATGATCCGGCCAGCACGCCTCCGGGTCCTGGAGATGTACAGATCCTGGAGAGATGGGAGCTTGCAGCCGATCACCTTCTCAGCAGTGCGCACGACGCGCTGCAGCCTTAGTCTGTCCCTGGCAGTGGCTCCTGCGTACCACACGGTTATGGAGGTGGTGAGGATGGACTCGATGATGGCTGTGTAGAACTGCACTAACATCTTGGTGAGTAGCTTGAGCTTCCTCAGTTGCCGCAGGAAGAACATCCTCTGCTGGGCCTTTTTGATGAGGGAGCTGATGGTCGGCTCCCACTTGAGGTCCCTGGTGATGGTGGTGCCTAGGAAGCGGAAGGAATCAGCAGTGGTGATGGGAGAGCCTGTGAGGGTGAGGGGGGGGGCAGAGGGGTTGTGACTTTCCTGAAGTCCACAATCATCTCCACTGTCTTCAGAGCGTTCAGCTGCAGGTTGTTGTTGTTGCACCAGGACGCCAGCTGGGCCACCTCTCTCCTGTAGGCGGACTCGTCGTCGTTGGAGATGAGCCCGATGAGGGTGGTGTCGTCCACAAATTTGATCAACTTGACAGACTGGTGGCTGGAGGTGCAGGAGTTGGTATAAAGGGAGAAGAGTAGGGGGGAAAGTACACAGCCCTGGGGTGATCCGGTGCTGATGCTAGCAGAGTCTGAGACAGTCTTTCCCAGCCGCACATGCTGCCTCCGGTCCGTCAGGAAGTCGGTGATCCACCTGCAGAGGGAGTCAGGCACGTTGAGCAGGGACAGCTTGTCCCGGAGCAGAGCGGGGCGGATGGTGTTGAATGCGGAGCTGAAGTCCACAAACAGGATCCTGGCGTAGGTTCCCGGGGAGTCCAGGTGCTGCAGGATGGAGTGGAGGGCCAGGTTGACTGCGTCGTCTACAGACCTGTTGGCTCGGTAGGCAAACTGCCGCGGGTCCAGGAGGGGGGTGGGGCAGGACCAGGTGCTCAAAGGACTTCATGACTACAGAGGTGAGCGCTACAGGTCTGTAGTCGTTAAGTCCAGTGATCCGTGGCTTCTTGGGGACAGGGATGATGGTGGAGGATTTGAGGCAGGACGGCACGTGGCATAGCTTAAGGGAGGTGTTAAAAATGTCTGTGAAGACAGGAGCCAGCTCTTTCGCACAGTGTCTCAGGGTGGAGGGAGACACGCCGTCCGGATCGGGGGCCTTGTGCGGGTTCAGTCTGGAGAACTGTTTGAGCACGTCCTGCTCACTGATGACAAGGGCAGGGGGGGAGGGGGGGCGCCTTTGATGAAGTAGGGATCGTGGAGGCTGTGGAGCTGGAGGGGGGGGGGGGAGTTGGACACAGATGACGAGGTGTCAAAACGGGCATAGTGTTGGGACAGTCTTTGACAAAGGGCTTTGTCATCCTGACCTTTAGGAGCCTGAGGCCAATAATTGGTGATTTGCCTCAGTCCTCTCCACACAGAAGCCGAGTCATTAGCAGTGAACTGCTGCTGGAGTCTCTCAGAATACACAGATTTAGCTCTCCTCAGCTCTCTGTTAAACCAATATTTAACCTCCCTGTAGCAGCCCCTGTCTCCACTTTTCAGCGCTGCTTCCTTCTCCTTCCTGATCTGTCTGGGCTTAGCAGTGAACCAGGGCTTATCATTAGAGTACCTCACCCTGGTGCGCGATGGAAGGATGCTCTCCTCACAAAAGTGGATATATGAGTTCACAGTGTCCGTGTCCGTGCCCCAATCAGTTATTTCCATGCACGTTTCCAGCTTCTCCTCAGCTTCACTGGTCCATTTCTTCGTAGTGCTCACAACAGGTTTAGTGAGCTTTAATCTCTGTCTGTATGTGGGAATGAGGTGGACCATCACGTGATCAGATAGTCCGAGCGCAGCGCGGGGGACAGCGCGATATGCGTCTTTCACTGTGGTGTAACAGTGATCCAGCATGTTTATTCCTCTGGTGGGGCATTTAATAAACTGTTTGTAGCGGGGGAGATCGTGGCTCAGATTGCTGTGGTTAAAGTCGCCAACCACAATAACCAGAGAGTCTGGAAAAATCCGCTCCGTGTGTTGGATGTGATCCGCGAGCACGCGCTGAGCTTCGCGCGTGTCCGCGTCGGGAGGGACGTACACAGCGACGAGGATGAATGAGGCGAACTCCCGCGGGGAATAAAATGGCTTGCAGTTAATAAAAAGAAATTCCAGGGCGGGAGAACAGTGTTTGGAAATTACCGTTACATCAGAGCACCAGCTGCTGTTGATGTAGAAGCAGACTCCTCCTCCTGAGGATTTACCGGAGAGCTCTGTGTCACGATCAGCACGAAACAGCTGAAATCCCTCGAGGCGCAGCGCGCTGTCCGGTGTATTTTCCCTGAGCCAGGTCTTGGTAAAACAGAGGGCAGCCGGCAGGAAGAGAGGTCCTTAAAATGCATCAGCAGTCTCAGTTCATCTACCTTGTTAGAGAGAGAATTGGTATTGGACAGAAATATGCCAGGCAAAGCCGTGCGCGTGCCTCTCCTGCAGAGCCAGACGAGAGCGCCCGCTCGTCTTCCTCTCTTTCGCCGTCTCACTTTTCGAGCTAAGCAATGAAACAGATCGGCGTCAGGAGCTAAAAAAACTGGGAGTAGGTCAGTGGGAGTGAAAGTCCTGATATTTAGAAGCTCTTCACGGGTATAAGAGCAGGCAGACACACAATTGACAAACAAAAACAAACAAAGGGCGCAGCGAAGCACCATGGCGACCACTGTGGGCGCCATCTTGTGCAAAAAAAAAAAAAAAATCTAGTGCAGCAGCAGAAGAAGTAACACTCACCATCCATGGTTTCCAAGGCCCTGACTGTGGCCGTGTCGAGCCCAATGTCTCTGCCTATGTCCATAGATTGCGTCCATCTCAGCGAACCACTTCCACTCTTTCCGATCTGCTCCACTTCGAGCATTGTGGTCCTTCACTGCTCGGTAATCGCTTTTCAGCTTTTTCAGCTTCTCCCGACACTGTTTGGCAGTACGGTTGTGCCATTGGGAACCCATCTGCTCGGACACCTGCTGGTATATTTTTTCATTTCGAGTAGAT
Source organism: Pholidichthys leucotaenia (assembly GCA_020510985.1). Taxonomy (NCBI): domain Eukaryota; kingdom Metazoa; phylum Chordata; class Actinopteri; order Cichliformes; family Pholidichthyidae; genus Pholidichthys; species Pholidichthys leucotaenia. Next base: position 15,980,068 of record CM035838.1, read on the forward strand.
CCGTCCAACTCGCGCTGGATGCGATCGTCGGCTAATATAGAAAGAAAATTGCGCACCTCCTCGTTTGACCAGGGGATAGCCTTACAAGAAGACATCTTCAGAGTGTGAAAATATACTGTATTAAAGCCGCGCACTGTGTTCACTGGTTGAACAACTACAAATGGCGGTCGTGTAGTAAATTCAGCAGAAAAAGTCGCTTTCGTGACGTTACGACCTGACCAATCAGTGGCGACCAGTCTGTTAAAGTCACATCACCGCCATACTCAGCCCTACTCAGCTCGGTTAGACCCTGCCCTGGATCAGGTACTAAAATAGCGCCTGCTAACCGGTGCTGGGGCTAATGGAAAATGCTCAAATGCGGGCTGAGTGGTGCCGTGTAGGGCTAAGCGAGGCTAGTGGAAAAGGCCCTTATAATGAAAACAGAATAGGGCCAAGGATAGAGCCCTGTGGGACCCCACAGGAGAGAGAGGCATTAGAAGAAGACATGCCACCAATCATTACAGAAGAAGTTCTATTAGATAGATAGGATTCAAACCACTTAAGTGCAGTGCCATGGATGCCAACATGGTGATTCAGGCGTGACAAAAGGGTAGTATGGTCCACAGTGTCAAAGGCTGCTGTAAGATCTAGCAGCACTAGGACCACGGGGCATTTGGCATCTACAGACATCATGATATCATTGTGCACCTTTAGCAGGGCAGACTCAGTGCTGTGACGAGATCTAAACCCAGATTGAAACTTCTCAAAAGTAGAATTGTCTTCTAAAAGATTGCAACTGTATAAAAACAGCTTTTTCTAAAACCTTAGATAAAAAGGACAAATGAGAAATGGGTCTAAAATTAGATGAAACTGAACGGTCAAGGTGAGGTTTTTTAAGAAGGGGCCTAACCACAGCATGTTTAAAAGCAGGTGGGACAAATCCTGAACTAAGGCAGGAATTAATAAAAACCAAAAGACTAGTACTAGTAAAACAAATTATTGTTGCTAACTTTATTAACAAGCTAAATTGATGTTGGTTATTGTTTATACTGTGGAAGATGAAAGCAGACGAGACAGCGAGCTGGACGACACACGAACTTTATTTACCTTCCAACATCAAACACAGAAAAACTAACCCTCTGAGTGCCTGAGTGAACTCTATACACTTTGATTCCCGCCCCCAGCACACAGAGTAAACACATTAACATTCAGCCTGAAAGACATGTACACACATTAACATAACATTGACACACATGTCACAGAGCAGGTCTTGCTACCATACATTCGCACCCCTGTGTCCTCAGGTGTCAACCTGGCATCGTGGGGGGCGAATGGCACATCTTTGTTTGATTGGCTTATCTCACCTTTCTCCATTAACATCTCTCACTATCTCCCCCCCCCCCCACCAACCCCCTTGTCCTGGGTGGAGTGCCATGAGTATTGTGTCCACCACACAGCCCCACCCCCCGAACACCCAGAAGGGGTTCTAACCCTCTGGCACCTTGGGCTTGAACTGGCACCCGTAACGGCTGTAATGTGGAGTCACCGGACCAGGCCAAAGTGTCTTGCTATTGAGGTGGGCAGGAGACAAACTCAGTCTCTGACGCACAGTCCTGTGAAGAGGGAAAGGGTGGGGAGAGGAAAGACCTAATCTGCTGCCAACAGTTCTCCGCAGGGGGAACACCAACTTGCAGAGCCACTGTAGGTGGTCGTCCACGCCGGGGAGCTTGACCCAACACCACCTGTCCATCTGCGAACACATAAGTGGGCTTAAGCCTGTCAATGCAGACGGTTTCCTTCTGCCCCCCCCCCCCCCAATTCTAACACAAAATGCTTTGCCCCGGTTTTCAGAACTCTGAACAGTCCATCATACGGTGGGCGCAGCGGGGTTCTGTGTGCGTCATGCCTAGCAAAACAAACTTGGCGTTCTATAAGCTCTTTGGGACGAAGGTGTGGGGAAAACAATGGTTCACCGGGCCCGGCACGTTAGCGGCCCCTGTACTGTAAAATAATTGCACGAGTGGGTCGGTCCCAGGTGTGGGGTTTTCCGGTAAAAATTCCCCGGGCGTAGCGGCTGAGAAAAAATAAGTTCTGCTGGGGAGGCTGCCAGATCCTCCTTAGGCACAGAGCACAACCCCAATAGGATCCAGGGCAGACAGTTGGCCCATTTTGCATCCGGGAGTGAGGCTCTCAGCACTGCTTTAAGTGACCTATGAAAGCATTCACATAACCCGTTAGCCTGGGGGTTGTACAGTGGTTCAGTGGATTTTGACCCCCTGGCTCTGGGCCATCACAGACCAGAGTTCTGAAACAAATTGCGTACCCCTGTCGGAAGTGATGTCTGACCAGGATCCGAACCGTGCAACCTAAGCTGACAAAAAAGCACGAGCCACTTCCGCGGACGTAGTGGAAGCCAGTGGGACCACTTCAGGCCAACGTGTGGTGCGGTTCACGATTGTCAAAAGGTGCGTGAAACCTTGCAATGGCGGGAGGGGGACCACCAAATCCACTTGGACATGGTCGAACCTCCTGGCTGGAATTTGGAACGGCTCGAGGGGGGCTTTGGTGTGTTTGTGCACTTTTGCCCACTGGCAGACGATGCACCCTGCAGCCCACTCTTTCACGTCCCTGCATAAGTGAGGCCAGACAAATTTTGCCCCCACCAGTTTAACCAAGGCGCGCACGCCGATATGTGAAAAGGAGTGGGCTGACTCAAAAATGCGGCAGCGCCAAGAGCTCGGAACCACCGGGGGTGAGCAACCTGTGGAGACATTGCAGAGCAGGGTGGGGGGGCACCCTTCTTGCACCACCCTGCTCTCCAGTTTTAACCCAGTAGGCACGAACTGGGGCTCGCAAATGTCCGTGTCCCCAGTTTGCTCCGTGGCCATGGAGGGGAAATCTATTCCCATGTAGACCGGGGAGACTAACGCATGCGACAGGCAGGCCACGACATTAAGCTTACCGGCTACATGCTGAATGTCGGTCATGAACTCTTGAGATCGCGGCCAAATGTCGTTGCTGCCAGGCTGACCATGGTTTCAAGACTTTGGACATTGCGTACTTTAGCGGCTTATGATCAACAAACACGGTGAACTCACACCCTTCCAGCCAAAACAGGAAGTGGCGCTTCACCAGGTGGAGGACCAACAACTCTGTCATACGTACAGTATTTGCGTTCATTGTCGCGCAAAGTACAGCTGAAAAATGCGAGCAGCTGCCACTAACCGGAGACATACTGCTCCACCACTGCCCCTATGGCAACGTCTGATACATCAGTGGTGAGTGCTATCCGCGCTGACGGGGCAGGGTGGGCTAGCAAAGCGGCATTAGCGAGCATTATTTTGCCGTTTGCAAAAGCCTGGACTCACTCGGGGGTCAAGTCGATGTTTTTCGCGGGCTTCTTTTTTTTTGAGCGTGGCGTACAACAGTTGCAGAAGCTGGGCTGCACGGGGAGAAATGGTTGTAAAACTTGACCATGCCCCAAAATTCCTGTAGGGCCCTCACGGTCTGCGGACGCGGAAAATCTGACATGGCACGCACCTTATCAGGCAGCGGAATAGCACCCACCGGTGAAATGCATTGACCCAAAAAAATCAATCACTGGCACGCCGAACTGGCACTTTGCTGGGTTAATGATAAGCCTGAGTGCCTCCAACCTCTGGAAAACTAGTATGAGATGGGCAAGGTGCTCCTCCTCGGATGCGCTAGCCACCAAAATGTCGTCTAAGTAGACAAAAATGAAAGGCAGGTCACAGAGCACCGTGTCTATCATTCTTTGGAAGGTTTGCGCCGCGCCCTTTAACCTGAACAGCATGCATAAAAACTCGAAAAGGCCAAAAGGAGTTATTTCCGCTGTTCTGGGAACGTCGTCTGCGTGCACTGGGACCTGGTGGTGACCGTGAACCAGGTCCACTTTTGAAAAAACCCATGTCCCCGCCAGATGCATGGAAAAATCCTGGATGTGCAGGATGGGACACCGGTTGTGTTCTGTGGTGTTGTTCAAGCCTTGAAAATCGCTGCACGGTCGCCATGACCCATCAGCCTTGGGTACCATGTGTAGCGGAGATGCCCACGGGCTGTTGGAGCACCTAATGATGCCCAGTTGCTTTAAGTTAGTGAACTCCTCATGCGCGCTGGCCAGCTTAAGGTGCTGAGGGCGCACAAACACGGGCGGACCTTTTGTTGTTATGCAATGCTTGGCCCAGTGTTTGGTTACCGTAGCGGAAAAAGTCGGAACTGTGAGTGGTGGGAACTGTGAAAGCAAATACTGGTACTTACCCCCTGGGGCTATAACGTTAGCATGTGTGTTGGCCCAATTCCCCGAGTTGTGCAGGGCAAGGAGGAAAAAGAGACAGTGCCCACTAAACGTCTGTTGGCAACATCAACTAACAATCTATAAGCACAGTATGTCAGTAGCATGGTTCCAGGCCCTCTGTGTATTGTCTAATTCTACATGAAATGACTTCAGGTGACATAACAATGTAATTCTATCTTTATTGTATTCTTGATATATAAAGTTGAAAATATATACAACAATACAAAAAAATTACCTGACATTGTGAAATATATACACAATAGAAATAAAAAAACAAAAAATATAAAAATATAGAAATATGAATAATTCACAAGTCTTGAATTTTAGAAAATGTATAAAACAAAAAAGATACAGAAAGCTGAAAATTTTAAATTTAAAAATTTTATAGTTTTTTTTTATTTTTATGTACATTTCTCTACTTTTTGCATCCTTTTTTATTTTTATATTACACATTTCCAACAATTTAAGAAATGTGAATACTTCATGTGCCCACATTTAACAGGGTTTTTTTTTATTTTTATGTATATTTTCCCACTTTGTGTAACTTTTTTGTTTTATACACTTTCTCCAGTTTACACATTTTTATTTTGTTTTGTTTGTATGTATTTCTGTTGCATATATTTTCAACTTTGACTTTTGATATTTACTTTTTTTTAAAAAAATCTCTTTACTGACATTCATTGATAGACAGACTTAAACATTTGTTTCATTTAGTAATTACACCTGAATGTCCTTTTTTATGTTAGAGGGAGAAAGAAGAAAAAAGGGGCAGGGGCGGGGGGGGGCAGTCAATGTGAACATCTGCATATAGGGAGTGATTCAGAATCAGAATCAGAATCAGATAAGATTTATTGCCAAGTACATTAACAGATCACTGATAACATATGAGAGAATTTGACTTGACACAGAAAATGAACCTGCATTTCCAGTGACACGGCTGCATCAGAGACATGCCTGCCAACAGGATAGTGGGTACAAGAAGCATAAGAATAAGCATAATACGAGGAACAATAGGAAGGAGCAAAAAAATCATTGATTCAAAATACTGGTTACATAATTAATCAATATTAAGATTGTTGATTGTTAGTATACACATACTTGTAAATATATTGAGAAATAGTCTGCTATACCAGCTCTGCAAAATGAAAGTCCAGCCTGAGTGGTGTTACATATTTAGTCCATTTTTCCTATTGTGTCATAAACATTTTTTTTTATTTATTTTTTTTTTGTAGTTGACACATGGAGTTATTTTCTCCATCTTATAAATGTCCATTGTAATGCCCATCTACATATCGAGAGATGGGCTCTCCTGTGAAAGCCATTTTTGGTAATTGCCTTTCTGCTTGCAATCAATAGAATACTTAGTAAATATTTGTCCCTCTTGGACCACTCGGTGGGCATAAGTCCTAAGAATAGAGTTTTGCTTTCCAGAGGTAGATGGCATCCAAAAATATCTTGTATAGCTTTATGTATTCCCTTCCAATAATTTTGAATAATATGGCAGATCCAAAATATATGATTTGCATTTGTTCTTCCACATTTTCTCCAACAAGTTGGAGAGTTACCCTTGTACTGAGCCTTCTGAGAAGGTGAGATGAAATATCTAATTAGGCTTTTACAGCCAAACTCCCTCCAACTCTGTGAACTGCTGCATTTCCATTGATATGACAATATTAACATCGTTGCGGCGGCATGATAAAATAAAGGCAGCGTTGACAGTTTTAAGCAGGTTTATTAAATCATACCGCCGTCACGAAGCTTGCCCAATGGGCGGCTCGGAGGCTCTCCAGCAAAGAGACACAGTGTGTGTGTCAGCAGCAGTTGAAGGAATCAGAGCAATGAGAGAATGAACATGAAAATCAGAAAGCTTATATACTCAGCTCAGACAATACATCAAAGACATCACAGCAGTGAAACCATGCATGAATGGCAGATTACTTCACAGCATACAGCGGAAAAAAACAGAAGAGCGAGCTGTCTGTCCCAGTCTGTTGTGGGGGTTGCCACACCGCTCCCCCCCCAGAGGGCAAGGCAGGCGGCCGAGACCTCGATATTGCAGCTTTGGCAGCGAGCAGGGAAAGCTCTCTGCAGGAGGAGGGGGGAGGGAGGAGGGGGGTAGTACGTGCCGGTCGGGACGGTGAAATCGTCCGAGCCGCGCAAAAATTGCTTGCTGGTCCGCGACGTCGAGGGGCTGTCCCATTGAACGTGCGGAGGTCCACAAGAAGAAAAATTAGTCTCTGACTCCTCTCGTGGCCATGAAGAAAAGCAGGAGCGGCTGTAAGAAAAAAAGGAAGCAAAGGGACTTGGCGTGTTGACTTTTAGGTGCGGGCACAACCTTAAAGCCTTCGGGGACCGCAGACTGCTGAATTCCCGTTGAGCGCCATGGCTAAGACCATAAAATCCAGTGAGCAAGCTGCGTGCCTCAGGTGTACGAGCAAGCCTGAAGGGCAAGTGTGCAGCGGCGAAGAAGGAAGGCGGTCAGTGGAGCCGTATGTGTCCCGTGCGTGGTGCGCCGTCCGCATAACCCCGGTGCATGTGCCGGGGCTCCGTGCGTGGGTGGGCCAGCTGGAGAGGAGAACCAGGGTCAGGGAGCTTAATCATCCCTGTTGTAGTTGTGTTGGAGCGGTGAAGGTGAGTAGCCGATCTTTGTCCCTCGAGCTCGTGTAGATGCGTTGGAGCGGTAAGAGGGAGGAGACAATCTTTGTCACTTCCTCGGCCATGGTGTGTTCAGGTCCACGCGCTGCATTCTCCGTCGGCCATGGAGGTTGCCATCGTGGAGAGGGGACGAGGTGCCTGCGCTCTCGTGTGGAGGAGCTGTGAGCGCGGCCGGTCCAGTGTGGATGTGCCGATCTAGGCATGCAGATCCCACCATGAAGTTTGCTGCGACTTTCCCGGTCGTGGGTGATGTCCGAAGTCACTGAAGCAGAAGGGAGCTGCTGCGTTCGCTTGTCGTCGGAGCATCACCGCCGGGTGCTGCGTTCGCCGGCAGCGTGGCTGTCCAAGCCAGAAGGTTGCGTTGCACAAAACGTGTGCGTCCTCAGGGTCACCAGTGAAGCGTTCACTGGCAGCGTGTTCTTTTCAGCGTCGGGTCACCAGTGCGGCGGCATGATAAAATAAAGGCAGCGTTGAGAGTTTTAAGCAGGTTTATTAAATCATACCGCCATCACGAAGCTCGCCCAATGGGCAGCTCGGAGGCTCTCCAGCATAGAGACACAGTGTCAGCAGCAGTTGAAGGAAGTTGAAGCAGCAGTTGAAGGAATCAGAGCAATGAGAGAATGAGCATGAAAATCAGACAGCTTATATACTCAGCTCAGACAATACATCAAAGACATTCACAGCAGTCGATCTGGGCATTTGCATATGAGAGGCACAGACAGTACCGGATGCATGAACACAATGCATGAGTGGGACATTAACATCACAGCAGTGAAACCATGCATGAATGGCAGATTACTTCACAGCATGCAGCGGAAAAAACCAGAAGAGCGAGATGTCTGTCCCAGTCTGTTGTGGGGGTTGCCACAACCGTGACCATATCACACACCGTCTGCTATATTTGCACATTGCTCACCTGTACAGTAGATTTAGTCTCACCCATCTGATGTCCATATCATCTCCGCTGCTAATTATCATCTCTGTTACTATTCATCAGGCCCAGTCTACCGGTACTATTGTTACAGAGAAATTAGCACTGGGTGCTAATTTGGAACTTGTAATTTTACACTGCTCGTTGCACAATGCTCATTTGCGCACTGTACATCGGTTTATGCCATCTCAGGTTCACATCATCTCTGATATCAATATACCACTACCACTTTAGTCATCCAATGAATTTTCAATTCCATTCCTCCTGTCTGACTGCTTTAACTGCTTTAACTTTCCTAACTGCCTAGTTTGTGATATCAGTACTGTTCAGATTTAGTATTTAACATCAAGGTGTGCTTAAAGAGTCCTAACTGCCTAACTGTGTGTTGGTGTGTGGGTTATTAACATCCATTAGTATTAGGATTGAGTTACTGTGTTAGTGTGTCATTACCTAATTAGAATTGTTGTTTCTGTACCTATTACCTTGGCATTCGTTTGGAGAGCAAAGTAAGAATTTAACTCATTTATCCCGACGTCAGTAAAACTTTTAAACTCAGATAAATAGGTCAGGGACACTTATAACTCCTGTTCTTAATGACTGCTGTTATATATTTATGTATGTATGTACTTGTATTATTTACTGGGTTTTATTTCATTTATCATGTACTACATCCATTGTGTATGTGTGGATTGTGTGGATGCAGCACGGGTGAGAAGCCCAAGACAAATTTCCCCTTGAGGGACAATAAAGTTTATCTTATCTTATCTTATCTTAATTCCATTTATTTTGATTTGGTTTTTTGATTTTGTATACTTTATTGATCCCCAGAGGGGAAATTGAGGGCATCCACCTGGATGGATGAAGCAGCCATTGTACGGCGCTATACCTTAACCATTCACACACACATTCACATCTAGGGCTACTTTAGAGTCTCCAGTTAACCCAACTTGCATGTTTTTGGCCTGTGGAAGGAACCCAGAGAAATCTCGGAGTAAACCCACGCAGATACGGGGAGAACATGCAAACTCCACACAGATCACTGTTGGTCAGGGGCTGGGATCGAACCAGGGATCCCATGGCCAAGGGTGAGTTGCTGTGCTGCCGCAGTGCTAACCACTGTGCCACCACACCGCCCATTGCTCAGGAAATGTAGCATTTCTTAACTGTGCACATGATAATAAAGCCTTTGAATCTTGAATCTTTGATGTCTATTCTTCCTCCGGTATTTCTATTCCTCCTTCTGTTTCCCATTTTGTTTTAATATATAGGGTTGAGTGTCTTTTCAAGTTTATAAGACCTTTACATAGGCCTGAGATTACGCCTGTCTTTATTTGAATTATATGCCCTTTTAAAAAAGTTTGTAGGTTTACATGATTCTGCTATACATTTTAACTTGTTATTGTCATATCTTGGTGAGCGCTCGCCCCCTCCTTCCTGATTCCCCTGCTCCTCAGGTAATTACCACACCTGGGAGATAAGACGCACCTGCTATCTCTGCCTCATCAGCATTTATAAGGATCTGATCTTCAGTGCTTCAACACTGGCTCGTTGGGTTGCTGCCATCCGAGCGGTGCATCTCCAGGGGTTGCGGTCCGCTCACCTGCCTCTTCACCCTCATCACACTGCAGTTCCACTCTCCACCCAGTCAGACACAGCCCAGTCATCCTCCCTTCCTTGTCCTCGCCAGTTTCACCCTGCTGGTTCGTCTCTTCGTGCTGGGTTCTGTGCCGGGCTCTCTACTCGGCCCATGTAAGTGGCCAAATTGTTTTTCCACCTGCCTCCTCCCTTCTCTGGCTAATCGCCTTCATCTCTCCTCCACAGGCTGTGTTCTTCCCTGGCGAGTGACGTTTTCATTAGCTGTGCTCCTCTTTGAAATTTCAATAAAAGGTTAACTGTCTTCTGTGTGGAAGTGTTTTCTCTGGTGTTGCATCCTGCACTTGAACTGTCCATTCAGCTGTCATGACAGTTATTGACAAAATGTCTCATCTGCAAGTGGTGATAAAAGTCTTGTGATTTCACGTTTGATATTTTCTAATTAATATTGTATATATTTTCATCTTTTTGTATCAAGAGTGCAATAAAGATAGAATTACATGGCCGTGTCACGTGAAGTCACTTCATGTACAATGAAATGACAGACGACACTCTGAACATGCATTCAGACCAAACGTGAAGCAAATTTTTCACGTCGTAATTACATATAAAGTCAAGGTAAAGAAAATCCACATCCCTGTACTAAGACAAGTAAAGCCTTGTGTGTGTGTTGGGGGGGGGGGGGGGGCAGAGTTGCCTTTATTACTTCTGTAGCTGGTTTACCTGCTGTGAAAATCCTAAATGTTGGGAAAATATCACTGTCTTCTCCAGAAAATACACCTGGATGACTTTGTTTTCCCTAGTAAACTAAAAGTTTACTAGGGAAAACTAGTAAACTAGTAAACTAGTAAACTTTTACTAGTAAAAGTTTACTAGTAAACTTTTGAAACTGGCCCGTGTCCAGTTTCAAAAGCTACTAGCCTTCGTTAGCACATCAGGAGCAGGAGTTCATGGGTGGATACAAACTACAGACACGCCACCTTGGTGTTGGCAGAATATCAGCACCAACTGACTTTTGCCACCAATTCACTTTAAATCAAATTTGCATGTATTTGCACCTTTACATTGACTTTATATGTAATCATGGGAAAGACAACTTGTTTACAGAAGAAAACAATGTATGATAGATGTTGAAAATCACGCATAACAAAGTGAAAAATTACAAGATTTGAACACAACTCCAACATGATTTTCAACACCACAACTGGTAATTTGGGTTTTCTAACAGCATGACAGTATATGACTGTAACAGATTTCTTTTCTTGTAACTAGAATTCCAAGTGTCTTTATGCACTAAGAGTAAAAAAAAACCTAAAGGTTATAAAAAGATGTCTGAACCATATGAAAGAATCCACTACTACAGACACCCAATCACCATCTCCAGTGACTGATAGACAAAGATGTGACCACACGCAGGGCGAGGGTACTCATCTGGGAAGGGAAAGAGGGAGAAAAATGTGTCTTTGCTCATCAAGCCTTGTTTTGGCCTGGGGCAACGGTGCCAGTGTGACTCTCAAGCCAGCCAGTCAAGGCTAGAGAACCAGGCACACAAACTCATAACTGCTGTACAAGGAAAAGAGGGAAAATGGGATGAGAGAAGAGCCTTCATCCCGGGATGAGTCACATCTCCTCGCACAGTGTGCTGTAAGGAGCAAAGACTGTGGGGACTATCAGAGCTGTTGAGATGGTAGTTTCCCCAAGCTTGCTGCAGATCTGAGGGCAGATGTAGAAAAATACACACAGGCAGGCATACACGAATACATGCAGCGCAAGTATCCCAAATTTAATTTCCAAATACCTGTAAATCCTGAGATCTTTGCTTTCCTCATTATTACTGCATCCATATGAAAATCAAATGTCACTTAACATATAAGACAATGTACTTGATTCCAGAAAAATTGACATAAATATTGAGGTGTGACTCACTGATTTCTGACCGTTTTATTTTCAAGATTGTACATTAGCATTTTATCCATGAACTTGTTCATTTTCGAGGCATATGTGTTCCTAGCAAGCTTGGTAAGGGCCCCTTTACACAGCATGGAGATCAATGAGTGACCATTGAGAGATCAAAAATTGGCCTGATCTCTCAACGATCTCCTGAATCCTAGGAAAATCTGTTTTTGTGTAAATGTTTGGGAGCTCAAAAATTCAGTATTCCATACCTTTCATGGCACTCTAGAGAGATGTTTGAAAGATCCTTGAGAGATCCTTGAGAGACCAGAAGAGATCTCTAAGGGATTATTTGTATTGGTTCTGGCTGCACACACTCTCTCTCTCTCTCCAATTAACCCACTTATTCCCCACAGTTGCACTCACCACCTGTGGGCAATCAGCTCACCCTTTAAATAGGGGCAGCCTTTTCCAGATCTTCAGGAGCACGTCAAGACTTCTTCCACGGTGACCTCGGGAACTTTTCTCCCCAGTGTGCAGCCTGAAGCCTGTTGACCTTCCCTAAAAACCTGTGGACACGTAAGGGCAGTTAACTCTTCAAAAGTGTACCCTTGTGATTTTGCCCCAGGAATAATCCTCTAATGGACATGGACTCTGTCTGGCGGAACCACCATATCTGAATCTCCCCCAGCACCACCCAGTCCCCATAAGTTGACTTACCAATGTGCACATCTAACCCCTTTTTCCCTTCAATCCCAAGCACCTCGTCACCCCCACTTGTAAATACTCACCGTGTTGGATTCCGCATTGTCACACCGAGAGCCTGCTACCACCCGGCTCCACGCAACACACAAGAATCTATTTACCATTCTGTATATATCTACTTTGTCTCCTCTCTCCTCCTTACAGGGTTGCCTGACTCTCCACTCACTGCCTTCACTATTATTGTAAGTAAAAGATTATTGTTCACCTTATTTCTGGTCTCCCTGCTACTTGCTTTTGGGTCTGTTATTCAGAATCATGTCAATATTGAAAGTTTCTCTGGTGACCAAGGAGGTTGTTTGGCAGCACGGTGGAACAGTGGTTAGCACTGTGGCAGCACAGCGACTCACCCTTGGCCATGGGATCTTGGGTTTGATCCCACCCCCTGACCAGCGGTGATCTTTCTGTGTGGAGTTTGCATGTTCTCTCAGTGTCTGTGTGGGTTTACTCCAGGATTTCTCCAGTTTCCTCTCACAGGAGCCAAAAACATGCAAGTTAGGTTAATTGGCATCAACTGGGGCGGTATGAATGTGAGTTGTCCCTTGCCCCTTCCCCCTTCCTCGCAGGTGGCAGTTGTAAATAACAATGTATTCTTAATATGTCCTGCCTGGTTAAATAAAGTTTAAAGTAAATAAAGGTTTAATAAAAAAAAACAAGGTTGAACATTTGCGTGGTTTCTAAATACAGGGGTGGAGATTGTTGAGAGATCATTGAGCAATTAAAAAATGGCCAGACCTCTAAACAACCTTTCAATGATCTCATAGCAATCACCAAGATTTCTCAGTGACCTTATCATGATCTCCACAGTCACCATGGTCTCCTCAAACTTTTGACTCAGTCCAAACTAATCTCTAACCTCAAAGACCACTCAATGATCTCATTGATCTCTCAATGATCCCTCAGTGATCTTCTCTGCAGTCTTTCAGTGAACTCTAGTGATCTTTCACCAAATGCTCAGTGATCCCTAACTGATCTCTCAGCCACCTCCACCTTTGGAGAAGAAAAATTTGGAGTTCATTGAAAGATAGCTGAGAGACCATTGAGACGGTGACCATGTTTACATGGACCCAAGTAAATGGATTAAAAGCCTGATCGGAATAAAAATGCTTCATATAAACACGCCAATCTGAATATTCTGACCGGATCATGCTCATTCAGATCAAAATTTCATTCCGATTGAAACGGGTGGGTTATGCCAATTGTTAATCCGAATGGTGCGCATGAAAACACTTATTCCGAAGGTTGGGCAGAAACTATATTTACTGTGCATGTCTGTACATCAGCTACATGTCGACATGACGTATTTCTGCCATTACAGCAGCTAGCGGAAGACATAGCGGGATTAAAACAAAACTGGTCTGTATCGTCCTGCTGTCTCCCTCTGTTCGTCATATAAGATTAGATAAGATAAGATAAGCCTTTATTAGTCCCACAATGGGGAAATTCCAGGATTGCAACAGCATAGGGATAGCAACACTCAGAGCAACAATCAGAAGGCAAGAAAAAACAACATCTAGTAAACATATGTCCATATTACTATAAATGTATATATATATACGTATATATAGACACACAGTGCAGAGCATTATGGCTGGTGAATGTGCAGCAGAAAGAAATATGCAGAAGTATGCACTGCTGGACTTGTAGCTTCATTACGGAGACCAGCAGAAGCAAAAGTACAGTGTGAATAACATAATACAGGTCCATTTCAAAAAGAGAAAGACACGAAGTACGGTTTGTTTACACCGGAAGTTGCTTCTTCTACTATTTTCAGAATGTCGAAATGCCGACGTGCGCATGTCAAAATGATTTATTCCGTTCAAATGTGTGACACATGGAAACGCACATCCTAGTCGGATCAGCGTTTTCAGGATCCATGTAAACAGTAAAGTTCTGATCTGAATTGTAATCAGATTGAAGAAATTTTTCCCATGTAACTGTGGCTATTGAGAAATCAATGAGATTGTTGGGCACTCCTTGATCACTCAACAATCTAATTCATCTCCTGTACACACATGTGTGTGTGTATATATACAGTATACTGTATATAGTTTATCTCAGTTTGAAGGAAAATAAATTACCTCAGTTAGCTCTTTTATATGGGACATATTATCCACATTATTAGAAGTCTTAATGCAATTGGCTTGTTTCAGGCTAAAACAGGACCCAAGGAGCACAAACCGCAACAGATTAACAGGTAAGGTGCAAGGTAGTGATTTATTTACAATAATTGTTGTTGTAGTGCCGGGACAGGAGCTCTGTAGAGGGGAGAGGAGAAATAGGATGTTAATGTCAAATTTATCACTGGCAAGTAGTTCTATACGGAGAGGGTTGAAGTGTGAGACAATAATTACATGTTCTGCTTAAAGGTGGAGGCTCTGAGTGAATTAGGCTGAGACTGCAAGTAGGTGGTGAAGGCTCCAAGGTGAAGGTGAGCAGGGACCTCCGGCGGGGGTGGGGGGTGGGGGTGGGGAGTTGCGTCCAGTCGTTCTGGGACGCAGGCCGTCCAGAGGCAACAGGCAGAGGCACAACAAGGTCGGAGAGACGTGGTAGTGGAAGATGGCGATCTCACAAACAAGCAGGAAACAGAGCAGGCTTATCTGGTTCCATGGTAGCTGGGGAGTCTGGACTTGGGCAGGGTAGTGATGTTATGCTCGACACCGCCCACTCGACAGTGATTCGAGCAATATAACACTTAAGTGTCACGAGCAGAGTGTCGAGGACTGTGTCAACATTGCCACGGTCATGTAACCGTTCGCTACGAGGTAGAGTGCCAAAATAATAATTCTGTAGGTAATCCATTATGCTCTACACATATTCCATATATATTCTGTTTGCATTCTTATGAACAAATATGTTGTGTTAAACTCTGATAAACAGGAGTTAGGCAGAGCTAGAGAGCATTCTTATTCTCATTCTGCTCTCTTGCTCTCTCCTTTTAGTCAGGTCTATTACATTAGGAACACACCCGGAAACAACACCCATGGACACTGTTGATCGCACATTCTAGAAACAGCAGCGTGAGCAGCGGATGACCTGTTCACGTCAGAGTTAAGTTGGCCAATCAGACAGTCACATACAATCCCATCCTATTGTATGGGGTTTGCCCAACCAACCCGAGAAGATGAATGTAAGTTGCACCTGGAAGTCGTGGCCAGTGTGGCAATGCTCCAGACGGAGCTGTGTCACGCTGCACCCAGCGCTGCTTGCTTTACATGTGACCTCTAAATAAATGTTACATCTTTAAATTGAAGAAATCTCCAGCTTGTTCTTGGATCTTTCAATCAAAGAATTGGGTATTTTTCTAACAATTTGGTGCCGGTGACCCGGATTGAACTATTCCGAGGTGAGCCTGAGCACATCAGATGGGAAGGACCCTTTTTGAGATGACCGTGGCGCCTGAACAAAAAAGGGTAAGCAGAAAACCTTTGTTACACAAATTTCTGCACTTTGGCTATACTAAATTAGCAGTTGTCTGATTAAGGGGTATATCCGATCTCCAAATTTTATAATTTAGTTTGGAGTCACATGTAAAGTCTAAAAAATAGTCAAATTGTTTAAAAGGTTAAAAGGAAAGTGCACAGTGTCCTATCATCAGTCTGATCTAGGACGGTCGCGATCAGGACGTACAATTCACGGGTGTATGGTCCACCAAATTTTAAAACATTTTGGAGTCAGTCTGAACCAAAAGTTAGCAAGACTTAGGGAGCCAGGGTGGTCAATGATCATCCGGGTTCGTCTCCCAAATTAAAACAGCCAGGGTGAGTAACCTGTTGCGGGGGGGAGCTGAAAGTGTTCAACCCGATGCCGCTGGAGAGCGAAGCCACCATCGTTTAAATCAGTGTAGAACTGAGCTTAGACACGGTACCTCTTGTACTGGGGAAACTGTAGTTCCCCCAGTGAAAGTGCCCTCTGTTTATAGTTGGACAGATCGGTGAGGTACTGGGATGCAGTCTGTACCCAGACTTAATAGGACGCAGGAGGCAAGGGCCGTGCCTGTCTTCCAAATTAAAATAGCCAGGATTAGCCTGATGCCGGGGGGATTTAAGTGTCCGACCCGATGCCATTAAGGAATGATGCCACGTGGGTGAAGTATTTCAGAGCAGTCTGTTCCGGAATAATTACGAGACCTAGAGAACAGCGGTGATCAGTGATCATCCTTGTTCATCTCCCAAATTAAGGGAACCAGGCTAGCCTGGGGCTGGTACAGAAAAAAAAAATAATAATAATAACAAAATAACTTACAGAATAGCACAAGAATCTTTTTCCAACATTAGTGGGTGTGTTTTCATAAGTATAAAAATAATAAAATAACTTACAGAATAGCACACAAATCTTTTTTCCAACATTAGTGAATGTGTTTTCATAAGTATAAAAATAATAAAATAACTTACAAAATAGCACAAGAATCTTTTTTCGAACATTAGTGAGTGTCTTTTCATAAATATAAAAATAATAAAATAACTTACAGAATAGCACAAGAATCTTTTTTCCATTATTAGTGTCTTTTCATAAGTATAAAAATAATAACTTACAGTAAGTATAAAAGTAATAAACCATGCACGCTGATCTCTGTTAATTCTGTGTCTTGAGGGTTTGTCTTGTATTGTTCACATTCAGCATGCTAATGTCTGTGTAATTCTGTGTCTTTAGGGGACAAATGTGTGATCTGAGAAATACTGGGGGGTGGAAATATCTATTAAACTTTTCCCATAGTTTGATTTAATTAATGGTGTTCTTCTGGCCACGTGGACAGAACAAAGGTGGGTGTATGTGTTTTTCCACAAAGGAGGGAGGTAATTCGCCCCCACTCATGAGTGGGGAAGAACATAAAGAACATAAAGGCTTCTCTCAGTTTTGCCAGAAAATGACTTGATGATCCCCAAGACTTTTGAGAAAATACTCTGTCAACCGACGAGTCAAAAGTTGAGCTTTTTGGAAGGTCTGTGTCCCATTATATCCAGAATAAAAGTAACACAGCATTTCAGAAAAGGAACACCATACCAACAGTAAAATATGGTGGTGGTAGTGTCACAGTCTGGGGCTGTTTTGCTGCTTCAGGACGTGGAAGACTTGTTGTGGTAAATGGAACCATGAATTCTGCTGTCTTCCAAAAAATCCTGAAGGAGAATGTCCGGCCATTTGTTCGTGACCTCAAGCTGAAGTGCACTTGGGTTCTGCAGCAGGACAATGATCCAAAACACACCAGCAAGTCCTCTTCTGAATAGCTTAAGAAAAACAAAATGAAGACTTTGGAGTGGCCTAGTCAAAGTCTTGACCTGCAGCCAATTTAAATGCTATGGCATGACCTTCAAAAGGCGGTTCATACTCGAAAACCCTCCAGTGTGGCTGAATTACAACAATTCAGCAAAGATAAGCGGGCCAAAATTCCTCCACAACGCTGTAAAAGACTCATTGCCAGTTATCGCAAATGCATGTTTGCAGTTGTTGCTGCTAAGGGTAGCCCAACCAGTTATTAGGTTTAGGGACAATCACTTTTTCACACAGGACCATGTAGGTGTAGATTTTTTTCCCTTAATAATAAACACCTTCATTTAAAAACTGCATTTTATGTTTGCTTGTGCTATCTTTGTCTAATATTTAAATTTGTTTGATGATCTGAAACATTTAAGTGTGACAAACATACAAAAAAAAAGAGAAATCAAGAAGGGGGCAACCACTTTTTCATGCCACTGTATAGTATATAGTGTGAATTCATTTTTGCTTTTAATCAAGAAGATGGACGTTGAATTAAACAACAACTCCCATATGTCTTTTGAACAGTTTAATAATCAATTTCCAGCATAGATGTACACATTCAGATGAGTTTAACACAGCAAATTCAAAATGTATGATGATCACATCAAACCTTTAATGGATTACTGAGCATAATTTGTTTTATGAAACATTTGTGGATTCATAGAAAAACAGAGCTCAGATTGGCACTGTAATGAAAAATGAGAAGCCATAAAATAGCATCGGTTAAGAAAAATGGACACAATTTTATTAAGGAAATGATTATTAAACTATTTTAGAAAAAGGAAAATTTATGTTACTCTGAAAAGGAACGGAGATTAATGAAAAGATAAAGTATGAAGTACTAGTACTAGTATTGAAGTTCTGAAAGGAGTTCAAAGATGTTTGGTTTATAGAATTTATGCAAGGAATATTCTGAAGAATTAAATTTAATTTGGACAACAGACCTTCAGCAAAGCAGAGTCAGATTGTGTCTCCTGTTGGTAGCAGGCCTTCAGATACCAACCTTGGTCCAGATGGATGTGCATTGATGAAGCTGAGAGAAAAGGGCAGGCAGGTTCTTCCACAACACAGTACAGGCACTGCTCCTTTGGGTCACAACTGCAGAAGCTGGAACCCCATCACACTGGTCAGTGTCACAAATCTGTTTCTTCCGATGTGTTGTGGTCAGAACAAAGTTGACTTAAGCTCTGTGAAAAATCAAACAAAATCTTCTAAGCCCAGTAATTTAAGGAAAAAAGTAAAATAGGAAAAGGTGAATTTAAAAAAAAAAAGGTAAAAAAGTTACACAGAGCTTATGCTCTTGGCCTACTTAGGAAGGAGGGCCGAGCATGACTTTCCTTCGATTTTTCAAGGCTCAATTCCAACTGGGGACAAAGGAAAATTTTCCGACTTGTTAGATGTGGCAGGATGCCCCAGTAATTTTGAATAACAACTGGGCTTGACCTATTACATTCAAAGATAAGGATTGAATCTGCCCATTAGCATAAACTTTTGACCAATATTGCACTGAGTTTCTTTGTTTCAACCAAAGGGTCATGAAGTTTCCAAAAAGGAAATGCATGGAGACTTGGAAGCTGATTGATCAGTTCATAGTTTTGAAATGTGAGCTTCCCACAGAGAAGAAGAGAGGATTTACTATGAGAAGTAAAATCATCCTTAAAGATATATGCTTCCTATCAAAACATAAATTCTTTAAAACTTTAGTGATATAATCTACTTTAACAACAAGGAAATGATGTGTCTACATTGTAAATGTAATAATTTCTTTATAATAGGCAAGCAAAATTAATTAATAATTTCTTAATAAAGAAACATATCAAATCATATCAGTAAAAACATTTCAAACCATAATTGTCCATCACTGGGTCCAGCCATGTCTTCAATAGCTGATGTTGTCTGTGGAGAAGGATAAGTTATGTAATTGTTCACAATTCATAGTATAACTTCAGATAGAAAACATTCATTCCTCAGGGAAAATGTTTCTATGTTATCCATTGAGGGGCAATGTTGGACTTTTGAATTTTAACCCTGTAAGTGCGAAATTCCGCCTGCCCCTAGTGGCAGAGCACGGTGCTGCGCTTGTCAACTAATTCTGACATCCCTGTACTCCCCAGCTATACTGACGACTTGTACTGATCATGGCAGTTCAGAAGGTGACAGACACGCTTTGGAGGAATCATGGCTGACATGCAATACAACAAAGAAGAAGAACTCCTTATTTCCTTTTCCTGTATTCCCTTCTTTTAGCTCAGAAAGCTAATATGGCCGCCCTCCATCAGCGTGCACCTTCACTTAGACGGCTTCATACACGGAAAATAGCCCTGGGATACAAGTGAAATTTATGTGGGATAATCATAAGACTTTGTAGATGTGGTAGAGAGCGTAAATGACCGACAGAACGCAAAATAATGACCACAATGGACTAAAACGCACCAACCATAGCAGCAAGTCTCCTTAGCCGCCGGCAAGTGACAAATTTCTTTGTTTTGTTTTTTTTACATTGTACTGATTTCTTGTTCATATAC
Source organism: Pholidichthys leucotaenia (assembly GCA_020510985.1). Taxonomy (NCBI): domain Eukaryota; kingdom Metazoa; phylum Chordata; class Actinopteri; order Cichliformes; family Pholidichthyidae; genus Pholidichthys; species Pholidichthys leucotaenia. Next base: position 15,999,980 of record CM035838.1, read on the forward strand.
TTTGAAGATTAGATGATAACGTACCCCTGTACAAAAAAATGATGTCAAAAGACTGAATCATTCTTTGGGTAAATATGTCCAAAGTCCACTTTTGACTGAGTTATGTAATTCAATATAGCTGCTGCGGCATTATGCAAATTAGATGCATAAAATCACTCTTATCTGAAACTTTGGATCATATTTTACATCTTTCTAACTGACAGTAAGCCATTATTTCTTACCACTTTCAAGTTATAGCCTTGGAAATCTGAACTATTTTATTGACAAAAAATATTTACCACTCTTGACCACTAGGGGTTATGTCACAATTTGCAAACAGTCACACTCAAAGCCTTAATAAGAGGAATTTTGCTGCTCAAGAGTCTGTGGAACATCATCGTAAACCTATCACTTTGGCACTCTTTTGTCAAATGGACATGAGGGGAAATGACTCCAATCATGAGCAGGGACTAACTTATCCACTGTATGGCTGATGGCATAAGGCTTCACAGCTCCAGTCTTGGGTAAAGAGGAGAGGTTTATTACCAGACTTGTGGGTGAAACATTTTTTCCTCAGCAAAGAAAAAAAATATAAATTGGGATCCAGCTTATGATGCTACACCATATAGTCATTTTCTTCGGGCTGGTTTGTTTATTATTATTATTATTATTATTATTATTATTACTATTTATATATATGTATATTTTTTTGTAGGGGCTACCTAAGATGTTGAGAGCGATACTTAATGCATTCTTCATATTATAGTGGATGACATCTCAAGTGGTGAAATAAATTAGTGGTAGTGTGACATAATTTGGACAAAACTGTATTTTGTTCAATCTTTACCTTTGGTGCTGGTCCTTTTAATCCTTTCATTCAAGTCGTACGTGCAATTCCATTTTTTTCCCCTCTCCCCGCACTTTGATAGCATTGCAAGATTGTGCATAAAAAAAACAAGCGTTTCTGCTACACAAAAACAGGATCAAAAGAAGCAGTCTCTAAAGAACAAAATTGCTGGGATAAAATAGCCCTGGCAACGACCCTGAAATGAAAGACGGTGCAGGGAGGTGGGGTGAAGCACCAGAGTGCAGCTCTGTGGTGCAGCAGTGTGAGAGAAGAGAGGAGAGGAAAATGCTGGAGCTTTATGATAAAAATGTTTTTGTATTGCGCATAGTAGAATGTATCAATATAACAAATATATTCGTTGTGTCGCCCAGCCCTAGTGTGAGGGGTGATTTGTGAGATCATAGCAAGGAGAGTGAAAGGGAAGATTTATAAGTTGGCAGTGAGACCAGCTTTATGGTTTGGAGATGGTGGCACTGAAGAAAAGACAGGAGGCAGAGCTGGAGGTGGCAGAGTTGAAGATGCTCAGACTTTCATTGAGAGTGTCTAGGAGGGTCCGGATTAGAAATGAGTATATCAGAGGGACAGATGGAGCTGCCAGCCAGGAGAAATAGAGGAAGACAGAGAAAATGCATGAATGTAGTGAAGGAGGACATGGAGAGGGTTGGTGTGAGAGAAGAGGACGCAAGAGATAGGGTGAGATGGAGGCAGATGATCTGCTGTGGCGACCCCTAAAGGACACTGCCAAAAGAAGAATTTCAACCCAGCTCACAAAAGGGCGTATTTATTACCTCCGCCAGGAGGTTATGTTTTTGCCGGGGTTTGCCTGTCTGTCTGTCTGTTGGTTAGCAAGATAACTCAAAAAGTTTTGGACGGAGTTTGATGAAACTTTCCGGCGTTGTTGGAAATGGTACAAGGATGAACTGACTAAATTTTGGGGATGAGCCGTTGGCCGCCATTGCGGAAAATGCCAAAACGTACACACAAACACTGTGTGGGGGGAACTGTGGCCGCCATTACGGAAAATGCCATTTTCGTGAATAACCACTGAACCACTAATCCTATCATTGTCAATCCAATTGCTAGTCATATGTTTTCATGGTCAAGGAATCTGAAAACGTACACACAAACACTGTATGGGGGGAACTGTGGCGCTTGGTTGAGGTATGCGCTCTCAGAGTGCTTTTCTAGTTTACCATTGTGATTGAGCAAAAGTAAATAGGGAACAACAACAAAGGTTTTTCAGAAAGAAGAAAATGCAACCCATTTCCTTCAGAATGGTGTGACAACTGTACTCTTTTAAAATAGAAACATTTTCTTCACTGTCAGCTTTTGTAACCCTGCCCTCAGGGATGCTGTTACACTGTAATTTTCCAGTTTGAAATCGATAAAGTACATCTATCTATCTATCTATCTATCTATCTATCTATCTATCTATCTATCTACATCATGTGAAAAAAAATTAGAACCCCTGTATAAGCTTGTTTTTTAACATACTTGGACATATGAATATTTAATATCAATGTTAAAAAATACTGGGAGATTCACATAATACAATTAAAAAATTAAAAATGAATTACAGACTTTTTCAAAATTTTCTGTAAAATGTAATTCTAAACGAATAGTGAGGAATAAATTAGGACACCCCCACATCTTTTTTAGGACATCCCCACATTAATTCCCACTTAAAATGGCTAAAATAAAGGGGAAAAATGCAAATAAAAAAACAAGGTTAGACATAGACGTGAACATTTCTTAATAAAGAGCTGAATATTTAAAGGAGTGTCCTAATTTTGCACATGACTGCACAGTATCTATCTATCTATCTATCTATCTATCTATCTATCTATCTATCTATCTATCTATCTATCTATCTATCTATCTATCTATCTATCTGTTTTCATAAACATGATTTCTTTTCTTTATCTTCTGCTCCCTTTTTGCCATTGCAGTTAGTTTTTTTTTTTAATTTTCTTCTCAGTCTAGGTATATATGTATTAATATTTTGCAGTTATGCCAGTATCTTGATTTTTAAAAAAAATGAGCAACAGTTAAACACTTCTTATCTGACTTACATTTTCATTTTTTCTAATAACTTTTCAGAATGTGAAGTGAAAGAAAAATGTGGCTACATACATATACAGTATAAATGTGTTGTTGAGATATGACACCATTTAAACTTACAGTTATGCAATTATGCAGATAGACTTGTTAATTTCTGTAAATGTAAATTTAATTCATTCACTTCATCCCTATTTATTTATTTATTCCCTCCACCAAGTGAGGACGAAGGTAATGTTTTTGCTGTCGTTGGTTGGTTTGTCTGTTGGTTTTACTGTTAGCAATATTACTCAAAAAATTATAAATGGATTTTGATTAAATTTTCAGGAAAGGTGTGTATTGGCATGGAGAACAGATGATTCGATTTTGGTGGTGATTCGGATCACGATGTGGATGCAGGAATTTTTTGAATATTATTTTAGATATTAATCTTGTGCTTTTCATCCACTGCCCCTGTAAGACGTGTCCACTCAGTTACGTGCATGGTCACACCATAGGATCACGCGCCTCGGTAACCCAGAAGCCAAACACTGTGAAAAAGTATTAGGAGCGTGTCCATGACTCATTTTTTTCTACTGTGGGTGACTATTTTCTATTCATTCTCTAGGTAGTCCAGCGTTCACAGCGCTGAACGCCCTCAGCGCTGAAACACTCTGAGCGGTGGCCGCTTTTTGTCGGAATGCTCAGTGGGGAAAAAAGCTCAACTTTCCAGACTACAGTACAGCTCTGCTCGTCAGTGTCAGACTTTTCTAAGCAGCCAATCAGAATTAAAGAAAGGCAGGATATAGGACACTGGTACAGGAAGATGAGGATGGGAGGTGATGATGGAAGAGATGGAGGCTGAACTTTGCTGCATCAAACAACCTGGTACTCTTTGATCTGACACTCAAAGGATATCATGATCAAAATTTGAAAGCAAATGCTTGGAGCAACATGTCCGCATCTTTCAGCGTGCCAGGTGAGTGTTTATGCCTTTGTAATTTAGTCATTTAATGTAGTCATATTGTTTTTGCTGTCGTTTCTCTATCTGTTAATAATAATAATAGATTTCATTTATATAGTGCGAATTTTCTCCAGAAGTGGCTCTGGGCCTACACACAAACCCATTACATTTTAGAGGTGATCCATGAGGGATGGAAGGAGCCTTGGTGGAGGTCTGGCCTCTCTGAGTGCTTTCTAGTTTAATTATTTATCTTTTGCTATAGAAAATTATGTTACCATTTTGGTTATTCTTTTATGTTTGATATTTTTTAAGCATAGAATGTACCTAGTTAGATGAACCCACGGTGAGAAGAGAGAGACCTGCCTCTGTTTCACCAGATTGACTGATGGATTGATGTCACTGTTTTTTTAAATGGATAAGTTTGGAGATAGTGCAGTCTGTTTTCCTGTTTTCTGACACAACCATCTGATATGTGTGACACATACACATGAGATATTAAAAGTTATTTCTTGTAACTCTGGAAAGCCCTTTGCTGCTGACACACATGGCCAAGAAGTGAACTCATTATTTTTTTGTTTCTGCAAATGACAAAATGAAGGATTTTCTGCAGAAGCAACTGAGCCTTTGACATGTGTGAGTAGAGAAAATGTAACAAAGGTCTAAAAGAAAATCCCTTAAGTGCTTAAAAGGACATACTGACACTGACTTTATAAAAGGTCCCCCATGTTTAAAAAAAAGTACAATTTCAAATGGAGCCCATGATTAGAAATGTGACTTACTTGAAAAACATGAATGCTCAGTGCTATACAGTTACTCAATCAGACCTTGCATTTTTTTCTTAGTGTCTTTTGGGCAGTGTTGGGCGCTATCTTACTACACTCTGATGAAAGTAATTTTTACATTATTAAACTAATTGCACCAAACACTAGATTTAGAACACATTTAATGGAATTATATTTTTTTCCGTGGTTATAGAGGGCATGCACCGATATCACTTTCATTCTGTGACATGGACCCCCAAGCCAGACCAAGTGGCAAGGCATCTGCTAACAGATTTTGCTGTGGAAACAGAGAAAGTGAGAGTAAAACAAATTACATAATTATGTTTAAATTAAGGGCAGGTTATTGTGTTTCAGCAGAGGAACAGGCAAGCAGCACACCCAAAAACAGGTAGGAATGCAGGGACACAAGGATTTATTAAAATAAAACAAAGGGCTGAGGTACAAACTGGGAAAATCTAACTAAACTGTAACACTCAATAAACTATGAAAACAAGACTGTGGCACGAGGGCCAGATTAAATGCTAACTGAGGAAATAAAGAACTAAAGAGCAGATGGCAGATATAAACATACCTCGAAGGAGACGAGGAACCAGAAGACATGGGGTACACACTGGGAGCTTGGAAGGAAAGAACACCAATGATGCCATGCCATGGGAAAGACAAGACCACATTTAAAGGTAAACAGACAATCAGGGAATAGTGTGAGTAATGACACTGAGGGCCATATACTATCAAGGTTATAGTCCATAATTAGTTGTCAGGGCATATTTTTGGGTGTTTCCAAGTTCATTTCACTATTACAGCTGTGCAAAACCAAAAATTCTGCCGGGTGTAAGGTGCAAAGAGGCTGTCTTAATTAGTCAGAAGTGTGTTTTGGAGCATTATTTAAAGTGAACTCTGATCATAATGGCTTGCTTGCAATGGATTTTGCACTGGCCAAAGGGTGTGCACAAAAATGCACTTGATAGTAACACTGCTTGGTATTAAGCAGGAATCAATCATAGTTGATGCCCAGTTAGTTATTTTAAAGAGGACAAATGAGGAAGGGATAATGCTGAGCTGAAAAATTGAGCTGGATGGTATAGATAGATAGATAGATAGATAGACAGATAGATAGATGTACTTTATTAATCCCAAATAGGGAAATTACAGCGTAACAGCAGCATGACACAGTAGACAACCCAAAATCAACAGAAATACACACAACATAATAGAAAAAGGAGTTACCTAGGGAAGTTAAAAAAAAAATGCTTGGATGACTTTATATACTACATAGGCTACTACTAGGTTAAATAGATGATGATCCTTATGAGTCTATGGATAGTACTGACTGTACAAAGAAGGCTTATAAGGCACAGGGTGAAATACAAGGTAGCAATTAGACTGTAAGGTGCAGTAAGGCAGCATTGTTATGACCTCAGTTCCACATTAGAGTGAGTTATTGTACAGTGAAAAGGCCTGTGGCAGAAAAGATTTCCTGTATCTGGCCATTTGGCAGCGAAGCTGTAGCAGTCTGCTGGAGAAAGTGCTTCACTGTCTGTCCAGTGTGTGGTGGAGGGGGTGATCAGGATTGCCCAAGATGGATCGTAGTTTGTTCAGTGTCCTCCTCTCCACCACAGATTCAAAGGTCTCAGGCCTGAGACAAATCACAGACCCAGCCTTCCTGTTAATCTTGTCAAGTCTGTTGGTGTCACTGGCTCTGATGCTGCTACCCAGCAAACAGCAGCAAAGAAGATGGCACTGGCAATGACGGTCTGATAGAAATGCTCCAGCATCTCACTGCACACACTGAAGGATCTCAGCTTCCTCAGAAAGTAGAGCCTGTTCATCCCCTTCTTGTATGCAGCATTCAATTCAGTTCAATTCAAACAACGTTATTTATCCCTCAAGGGGCAATTGATTTAAAAAACAACTTGTACATTGATGCACACCAACCATTAGAGAGAGTGCTATAATAAATAGTACTATAAAAATACAACAATAAGATAAGATTGGGGATTACTAAAAGAATAAAAGAACTGTCATTGGTGCTAGATTTCCAGTCCAGTCATTTGCTGATCATGACACCCAGGTATTGTATATAAGGTGAAGAGAAAAGGAGAAAGCACAGTCCCCTGTGGCCCTCCCATATCACTAACCACATCAGACAAAATGCCCAGCCGGACAAACTGTGGCCTGCTTGTCAGGTAGTCAGTAATTCAGGAGATCACAGAGCTGTGGACCCCCATCACAAGCAGCTTCTCACCCAGCAGCAGGTGCAAATGAGCTTGTTACAGCAGGTAGATGACAGCGTCTTTAACTCCTGAATGGGGCTGGTACGCAAACTGCAGAGGGTCCAGCCACATCTTTACCAGCGGTCTCAGGTGTGCTAAGACAAGTATCTCCATGACATAATGTTGTGCACATTTTTCTCTGTTGCCTCTACCGAGTAGAGGGTTTTGTGAGGTTCTCAGATCAGTCCTGCCAGGGTTGGTCACAGTCCTAGCAGAGTGCCAAGAAGATGATCAAACTTGACTTTGGATAACTTCCGTATGTGAACCTGATGATCATTAACAGTAGTGCAGAAGTTGGCGGACAGAGGGTGCCCTCTCTTGTGTCTTTCACTGACTGAGGGTCTCCCCCCTTTCATGCAGGGGTGTCCCAAGGTTTTGTGGCTCTATATCCCAGTCCCTCCTGGGCAGGAGGGAAGTGGAAGAGAAGGGCGCGGCATCCCATCTGTTGTCGACCACCATCACAAAGCAAGCCCACTCTTGGCAGCCCTTCCCAGAGGCTGATGGGTGGCAGAACCCCCGCCGTAAGTCCAGTGTGGGTGGTCTTGTCCCAGCTGTTATGTTGCATGCCCCCGGGTACCCAAGTCTCCTCCCTCCTTGTTAATTTCCCAATTGTGGAATTAATAAAGGATTATCTTATTTTGTGCGCTGTGCGAATGGACAAAAGATTAATCAAAAGAGATGACTGAGGGGACACAGATATTAGTTTAGATTATATGTGGACAGCATAATACTTTGTAACCCTGCATAATGCTCTTTACATACTTCACCTGACGTAGACTATTCTCAGCGAGCACAAGGCTATCTACTAACAAACAACAGAACAAACTTCCTGGGTGACTTCACTCATGTACGAATCATTAGCAAGATTATTCTCATATCTTAAACAAGAGTCCATCATACAACTCGAGATTTAGCGTTACGTGAAAGATCGCTGACAGATCATTTAGAGATTGATGAGTTTGTTGAGCGCTCTTTTACCACTCCACAACCTCATCCATCTCTTAATGATCTCTCAGCAACCTTTCGATGAATGCCAAACCCCAAAGGTAGACATGGCTGAGAGATTGGTGAGGGATCGATGAGTGTTCAAATGAAAGACCAATAGAGTTCACTGAAAAATCACTGAGAGATCATTGGGAGATCAATGAGGGCATTGAGAGATTGTTTTGGACTGAGTCAAAACTTGTTAGAGCGTGGGTTGGACTCACATCTTTGCCTTGAATTAATTTTTGTATTATTTTCTGTGTTTTTGGTCTCATTATTATTATTATTATTATTATTATTATTATTATCTTAATTCTTTTTTCCATGCCTGTGCTCTAATTTATGATCATTAGGTTCATTATTTATATCTGCTAAATGTCCCTGTCTCGTCTTGTACTCTGTATGCTCATTTTCATTGTTGTTCTGGTCTCTGTCATAGTAAGCATTGTCTGAATTATGTCTCCCTTGTCCTGTATTCATGTATCATATTTGCATTTTGTCTTCGTCCCTCATGTTTTCCGTACCTGTTGCTGTTCCCTGCGTCTCTGATTGCTCTTAACTGTGCCTACCTGTTCCTCATTGGCTTGATTGCCCCCCCCCTTGCTTATTTGTGTCAGTGTGAGTCTCTGGCCAGTGTGGTGTCGTACAGTCATGCTGTGTGATCAACATGTACCCTGTCTAGTCTGCCTCTATCCTGCTGTGTTTTTTGCCTACCAAGTTTGTGTTTGCTGTGCCTGCCTGCCAGCTTGATTGCTTTCTGTTTTGGCCCTCGAGCTGTATTTGGGTAACCAGCTCAAATAAAACTTTTTGGACTTGAGTCCTGCGAGTGGGTCCTGTTTTCAACATTCATGACAGAACTTTGAGGCTATGGAGATCGCTAGAAGATCATTGAGAGATCATTTAGAGACCCTGACGATAGCTGGGTGCTCACTGAAAGATGGCTGAGAGATCTTCCAATTTTTTCACCTCTCAATGATCTCTACCCCTGTGTGACTAGTGGGGTCTGAGACCCCTCCTGTGTGTTGTTTTTGTTTGTATGTTGGTTTGTTTTTGCTCCAAAATAATGCTGCTACTTATCTTTTTTTCCCTCTCAGTGCTGCTTAATCCAGTGTCATGTGCATACCCTCTATAGCAGGGCGGCTGTGGCGCAGGTGTAGTATGACCGACTACTGATCGGAGGGTCATGGGTTTGATTCCCGCTCTGTCTGCAGTCTGCATATCAAAGTGTCCTTGAGCAAGACACTGAACCCCCAGTTGCTCCTGGTGACCAGGTTAGCACCTGTGTGTGTATGGCAGCTCTGCCCCCATCAGTGTGTGAATGGGTGGATAGCAGGATCTGTAAAGTGCTTTGGTCATCCAGAGATGAGAAGAAGCGCTATATAAGTGAACGCCATTTACCATTTATAGCAGGGGTCTCCAGCCGTGTGCCATAGACGGCCAAGACCCGCCAGGCTTTCTCTTCAGCAGGTGAATTACCAGCCATCAGTGGGAAGAAATTCAGTTTAATCACCTGCTGAAGACAGTGTTTATTTGGAGGTTGGAGAACTCTGCTCAATACAATCAAGTTTGTGTCTATTTCTGTAAAATGGAAAACGTGAATTCCGTAAGTATGTTGCATAGCACTAATTATTAGATATGTGGGCCCACACTGTCTATGTGAGTTTCATAGCAGTAACTGCTGTAGGTACGTATACTCTTTCACATTTTTAAGGTGGCACAAACCCAGACCAAGTAGTGATATTACTGGAGTTGAATACACTTTTTTCCTGTGTAATGCAACCCTTCTCTTGATGATTTTATTTATAGATTACTTTTTGATACAAGGTTACTATTTTAAGTCTTACCATCTCTTAGGGACAGAGTACATGAACAAGGATACTCTTATTTCAGCCCAAGAGAGTTTCCTGCCCACCAAGGGCATAGTTTTGTGTGAATAATGATGAAACTGAGGAGTAAATATCTTTCCATGACAAGTTGTTTGGACTGGTGCTCTTGTGCAATGTGATGCTTTATGTATCAGTACTTAGACTGCTTGGCCACTCGCCTTGCTGGAGAAGGGTTGCCCTGTCAGCCCCACACAAAACACAGAGGACATTTCAAAAGAGGGGTAGAAATGCAATGCGACCCAAATTGTCACTTTGAGTTGTTCTGACGAAATGCCTCACCAAGGTAATACATCTGATACGGTGCAGATTTTTAAAAAAAAAATGTCCATTTAGGCATGTGGATCAATTTTGGGTTTAAATTACTTGGAGATTAAAGGCAGGAGATGGGTATCATGTTAATCCTGCAAAATTACATGCTCCAAATCACCCATCAGGTAAGGTCAAATTTACACTGAACAAACGTGAGATTAACTTCAAATAATGTCACACATTGACCTTGCACCATCCCACAGCAAAAGTTGCTGTATAGATCATCAGGATTATTACAAGTCTCTTGTTTTTTCTCTCATTTCTTCTTGTCATAGCCCATGAATGTTTTCCCTTAGAGGGTGCATGGTCTGAATGTATTTATATTTCTCTTTTGCCATCTCCTATATTTGTCTAACACAAACCAATCACTCCGATCAACAGAGGTAATCAACAGTGAAATCACATCACTTGGCTCACAAGGGTACGGATAAGCAATCATCCATTTAACTATTTGCCAAAGAGTTTTCAGTTAAGGGCATCCAAGAGGACACTGCATGATGAACGCTATACATATCATTCCCCAAATTCCCATTGTCATAACCATTCAAATGCAGAGCTTGGTTAGTGGGAGTGCTGTTTAATGAGACTCAGCCAACACACAGCCCATTTTACATTTATAAAACACTGAGCGTTTAAGGTGTTAGTAGCAACCAAGAGCAGCAGCACTTAACTCCGTCCTCTGGGTGCATTCTGTTGTTAGAATAACGGCAGTGGGTTGGACATGAAAACACCCACAAGCACAAAAACTTTTCAAGTGCACACATTGTTTATCCAGCAGACAAGCGTGTCTACATATAAACAGAAATTTAACTTGGGCAAGAAACTGTATAGTGCTTTGAAAAAGTATTTGCCCCCTCCCTGATTTCATATGTTTTTACATATTTGTCACTCTTAAATGCTTGAGATCATCAAACAAATTTTGATATTGGACAAAGATAAGTGAGAAAATGAAAAATGCAGCTTTTAAATGATGACACTTCTTAAGGAATAAAGCTACCCAAATCTACCTGGCCCAATGTGAAAAAGTAAGTGTCCCCCCTTGTTACACCATGAATTAATTGTCAATAACCACATCTTTTGGAAAGCTGGGTTCAATTTCACTGGCCACATCCGGGCCTGATTACTGCTAGACCTGAAGAACCAGGAAATCACTTAAATTGAACCTGCCTGACAAAGTGCAGTAAGCTCAAAGATCTCAACAAGCAACACATCATGGCACGATCTAAACAAATTCAAGAACAGATAAAGAAAAACCCAGAACAACATCTAAGGAACTGCAGGCCTCACACAGCATTTCACAAGAAGATAAGATAAGCCTTTATTAGTCCCACAATGGGGAAATTCCGGGATTGCAACAGCACAGGGATAGCAACACTCAGAGCAACAATCAGAAGGCAAGAAAAAAACCAAAAAAAAAGCAAGAGCAGCTAATATACATATGTACATATTACTATAAATATATATATATATATATATATATATATATATATATATATATATATATATATATATATATATATACACACAGTGCAGAGCATTGTAGCTGGATGGAATAAATATATGAGTATATAAACACACAGTGCGGCGCATTGTAGCTAGATGGAATAATTATGTAGATATATAAACACCCACAGTACGGAGCATTGCAGCTAGGTGGAATAAATATGTAAATATATAAACACGCAGTGCGGAGCATTGTAGCTAGATGGAATAATATGTAGATATATAAACACACAGTGCGGAGCATTGTAGCTAGATGGAATAAATATGTAAATATATAAACACACACAGTGCAGAGCATTGTTGCTAGATGGGATGAAACAGCACAACCGTCTACTTAGTTATCCTACATGGTATGATTATGTGCCCATACATATTCTCACCCTCCATAGCGACCGGTATTTTCCTAGTTGTATGCCGGAGGGGACCATTGTGTAAGTCTATTGCATATTTTGCATTCAAAACTATTAGGTTGTTACGTTGTAGGTTACATCGTTATGTCGTAGGTTGTTACTATTAGGTCGTTAGGTTGTTACATCTTTTTGCTATCTCTGCGAGCAGCCCTGCTTAGGTTGTTCAGTCTGACAGCCGTTGGTAGGAAGGACCTGCGAAACCTCTCGGTTGTGCACCTGGGATGACGTAGTCTGCTGCTAAATGAGCTCCTCAGTGCATTCAGTATGTCCTGCATAGGGTGGAACTCAGACTCCAGCAGAGATGACAGTTTAGCCACCATCCTTCAATCTCCTATCTCCTCCACCGGGTCAAGGCGCTGCCCCAGGACAGAGCTAGCTTTCTTGATCAGTTTGTTCAGTCTCTTCCTATCGGCTGCCGTAATGCCACTGCCCCAGCAGACCACTCCAAAAGTGATGGCTGATGCCACCACCGTGTCATAGAATGTCTTCAGCAGTGCCCCTTGTACACCAAAAGACCTGAGTCTCCTCAGTAGGAACAGCCTGCGCTGTCCCTTCTTGTAGAGTGCGTCAGTATTGTGTGACCAGTCTAGTTTATTGTTCAGATGAACACCCAGGTACTTGTAGGATGTCACCATCTCGATGTCTGTTCCCTGTATATTTACTGGTGCTGTGAGGGGTTGTCCTTGCCTGCGGCAGTCCACCACCAGCTCCTTAGTTTTCCTCGCGTTGATCTGGAGGCAGTTCCGATGGCACCAGTCCACGAAGTCCTGGATAAGCCCTCTGTACTCAGCTTCATCTCCATTGGAGATGAGGCCAACGATCGCAGAGTCATCAGAGAACTTCTGTAGATGGCAGTGTGTTGTGTTGTGTGAGAAGTCCGCAGTATAAAGAGTGAACAGGAAGGGAGCCAACACCGTTCCCTGGGGGGCCCCCGTGCTACCGATGATCGTGTCGGACACACAGTACCGGGTTCTCACAAACTGAGGCCGGTTCGTGAGGTAGTCCAGGATCCATGATGACAGGTGCTGGTCCACCCCTGCGCGCAGCAGCTTGTCCTTCAGGACATCGGTTGGATGGCGTTGAAAGCACTGGAGAAGTCAAAGAACATGATCCTCACCGCAAGAAGAACATCATATCAACAGTCAAATGTGGTGGTGGTAGTGTGATGGTCTGGGGTTGCTTTGCTGCTTCAAGATGTGGATGACTTGCCGTAATTGATGGAACCATGAATTTTCCTCTCTACCAGAAAATCCTGAAGGTCAATGTCCGGCTGTCAGTTCAGGACCTCAAGCTCAAACCCTCCAGTGTGGCTGAATTAAAACAATTCTGCAAAAGACAAAATTCAAAATGTCAAAATTCCTCAAAGCGATGTAATAGACTCATTGCCAATGAGAGTAAATGCTTGATTGCAGTTGTTGCCGCGAAGGGTGACACAAGCAGTTATTAGGTTTCGGAGGCAATTATTTGTTGACACACACACACACACACACTCACACACACACACACACACACACACATGACAGGTCAGGCATTGGTTTGTTTGCTACTGGATAACCATGAAAACTGGTACTACCTAGCTCATGGGTCGGGCCGTCAGCAACTCAACTGGCAACCCCACCCTTCCGATGGCGTGGAGGGTGAAACTGACATAACGCACGGCTCAGGAGACACGCACACACAGGCTTAGAGTAGTTCAAAGAGTTTATTAACAGCAGGAGTGTATGAGTGTGTGTCTGCGGGATGCAGATGTGTTGGTGGTGGCGTCTGCTTCAGGCACAGAGGCAGATGACCGTTCGGCCGAGCAACCCTATGGAGAGAACACAGGGAGAGGGTGACGGGCATACACCAACACAGGATGAGTTGTGGCAAGAGAAGATCTTACTTGAGTTGTCAGGACAGCTGGCACAGCAAGGGGAACGTAGCCCGGGAGACAGCCACCTGGAGAGCTCCGTGCAGCAGCGAAGGATGGGCGATGGAACAGAGACGTCCGCCGCCGGGGAATCCACCTGCGCACAGGGGAGCAGACTGGAAAGGAGGTAAGGGTTCTTACCCAGAATAGCGATGCTGAAGAAAGGAATGCTCACGGTGGTGAGGGAACGAAGTCTGACGGCTTCAGGCCGAGCCTCCGGGCGAGGCGGCTTTTATCCCTCGCCGCTGATGAGGATCAGGTGTGCGAGCAGGTGGCGCCGCTGATGAACGGCGCGGCGTGACAGTACTCCCCCCTCTAGCAGCGCCTCCTGGCGATGGCTTATCTGGGTGCGCTCGGTGGAAGTCCGCGATGAGCGATGGGTCCAACACAATCGACGGGGGCACCCATTGTCGATGCTCGGGCCCATAGCCCTCCCAGTCCACCAAGTATTGCAACCCACGACCCCGGCGCCGGGAGTCCAGGATGGAGGAGACGGACCAGGCCGGGTGGCCACCAATCATCCGGGGCGCGGGTTGCGCTGCAGGAGGAGGGCAAAGGGGGTCGGTGACTGCCAGCTTCACCTTTGACACGTGGAAGGTGGAATGGATGCGGAGGGAGGGGGGAATAGCCACGCGCACAGCCACCGGGTTGATGATCCGGGTGATGGGGAAGGGACCCATGAAGTGCTGTGCCAGCTTCCTCCTCTCGCCTTTTAGGGTGACGTCCTGGGTGGAAACGTAGACAAGTTGCCCAACTCTGTACGCCGGGGCAGGTCTTCTACGCCGATCCGCCACGGTCTTGTTGCGCTCCGCTGTGCGTAAAAGCGCATGACGCACGGCGGCCCAGGTGGAGCGGAACTGCCTCACGTGCGCCCTAACTGACGGAACAGTTACCTCGCTCTCCTGCGCTGGAAGCAGCGGGGGGTCGTAACCCAGGGACGCCTTGAAGGGGGACATCCCCGTTGCAGAAGAGCGGGCGGTGTTGTGGGCGTACTCCACCCAGGCGAGATGGTTGCTCCACGATGTCGGCTTGGATCTTGCAACACAGCGGAGCGCAGCCTCCAGCTCCTGATTGGTCCTCTCACACTGCCCGTTAGACTGGGGGTGATGGCCGGAGGAGAGGCTCACCTTGGCTCCGATGGCGTTGCAAAAGGATTTCCAAACCTCGGATGAAAATTGGGGACCCCGGTCCGAGACCACGTCCACCGGGATCCCATGCAGCCTGACCACGTGTTGGACGAGGAAGCCCGCCGTCTCCAGGGCGGTAGGGAGACCTCGCAGGGGGACGAAGTGTGCCGCCTTGGAGAAACGGTCCACGATGGTCAGGATGGTGTCGAATGAGTTGGAAACTGGGAGCCCGGTGACGAAATCCAGTGCGATGTGCGACCATGGCCTGCCAGGGACGGGCAGAGGCTGGAGCAGATCCGCTGGAGGGGCGTTTCCCGATTTACTGGTGGCACAAATTGGACAAGCCCGGGCGTAGCGGGCTGCATCCCTCCGCAGGCCCGGCCACCAAAAGGACCGTTGGAGGAGGCTGATCATCTGAGAGGTGCCGGGATGACAGGTGAGCCGGGAGGTGTGGAGCCAGTGGATGACCTCTCCTCGGACCGCAGACGGAACGAACAGTCTTCCCTCCGGTCCGCCGCCAGGATCAGGTTCCACCTCCTGTGCCTTCCGGATCTTGTCCACAATGTCCCAAGAGATAGCTCCCATGACGCACGACCTGGGCAGGATAGTGTGGGGCGTTTCCTCAGCCCCCACGGGGGTGAACTGTCTAGAGAGGGCGTCAGGCAGGCCGTTCTTGGAGCCTGGCCTGAAGGTGATAGAGAACCGGAACCTGGCGAAGAACAGAGACCAGCGCGCCTGGCGGGCATTCAGGCGCTTGGCAGATCGTAGGTACTCTAAATTCTTATGGTCCGTCAGGACCACAAACGGCAGGTCCGCCCCCTCTAGCCAGTGGCGCCACTCCTGTAGGGCGAGTTTAATGGCCAGGAGCTCTCTGTCCCCCACATCATAGTTCCTCTCCGCCGGGGACAGGCGCCGGGAGAAGAAGGCGCACGGTCGCTTGGCGCCATCGTCCGGTGATAGCTGGGATAACACTGCTCCCACTCCCGTGTCCGATGCGTCCACCTCCACAATGCACTGCAGCGCGGGGTCGACCTGGCGAAGGACCCGGGGGGAGGAGAACTCCGCCTTCAGCGCCTTAAAGGCAGCATCGACCTCTTCGGTCCACCGGAACGGAACCTTCGGGGACGTGAGGCGGGTCAGTGGTCCGACGATCCAGCTGAAATTCGGGACAAAACGGCGGTAAAAATTGGCGAAGCCAACAAACTGTTGCACCTGCTTCCGAGATGCGGGAGTAGGCCACTCCACCACCGCCTTCACCTTCTCTGGGTCCGGGAGCACCTGGTCTTGGGCGATGATGAATCCCAGGAAGGATGTGGTCCTAGCGTAAAACTCGCACTTCTCAGCCTTCACGTACAGACGATTCTCCAGCAGTCTTTGAAGGACCCGCCTCACATGGACCCGGTGCTCGTCTCTGGACTGAGAGAAGATCAGAATGTCGTCCAGGTAGACGAACACGAAGAGGCCGATGAAATCCCGGAGGACGTCATTGATGAGGCGCTGAAAGACGGCAGGAGCGTTGGTCAGCCCGAATGGCATGACGAGATACTCAAAGTGGCCGTTCGGGGTACGGAAGGCTGTTTTCCATTCATCTCCCTCCCGGATCCAGACAAGGTGGTAAGCGCTGCGGAGATCCAGCTTGGTAAACCAGGTCGCCCCCTGGAGGGAGTGGAAGGCAGTGTCCATGAGGGGCAGGGTGTAACGGTCCCTCTCAGTGATATCATTAAGTGCTCGGTAGTCAATACAGGGACGGAGGGAGCCGTCCTTCTTCCCTACAAAGAAAAACCCCGCCCCCACGGGTGATGACGATGGGCGGATAATCCCAGCGCTCAGTGATTCCTTCAGGTACGTATTCATAGTCTCCTTCTCCGGCGCCGACAGGCTGTAGAGCCGACCAGATGGCAGGGGGGCCCCCTGGCGGAGATTGATGGCACAGTCATATGGTCGATGCGGGGGAAGAGACATAGCTTTCGACTTGCTGAATACCATACCCAGGTCGTGAAAATCTGGGGGCACCAGTGACAGGTCCGGGGGTGCTGTATCCGCCACAGGAGGAGCCGCGGACGGTGAGCAGGCAGCGGACTGAAGGCAGGTGCCCATGCAGAAGGTACTCCACGCCGACACCCCAGCTGACCTCCAGTCCAGGACAGGATTGTGGAGGCGTAGCCAGGGATACCCCAGGATGACGGGCGACACAGAGTTGGGCAGGACGTAGAAAACCATTTCCTCCCGGTGGTTTCCTGAGATGATGACTGGGACAGGAATGGTTTGATGGGTAACTCTCCCAAGGGAGGCACGGGAGAGATGGACCAGGGAGATGGGGTGTTTGAGCGCCTGACAGCAGATGCCCAATCGGGTTGCCAGGCCTTGTGAAATGAAGCTGCCCTCTGCGCCCGAATCCACCAGTGCGTGGGTGAGGTGCCCAGTGGGGTTGTGGCAAAAACGGATGGGCAGCTTTAATTGAGTGAGGGGACTTTGCCGATTGACGTCCGCGAGGCCCCCTACAGTGACTCGCGGACCCCACCGTTTGGCTTTTGTGGGCAAAGCTCTACCGTGTGTTGATTGTCCCCGCAATACATGCAGAGACCCAACTCACGGCGGCGCTGTCTCTCTGCCGGGGAGAGCTTTGCCCAGCCCGTCACCATCGGCTCCGACTCCTCGGGGCACGATGGTGGCGGCGTCGCCAGGGGGCGAGCTTGGGGCAGGCGTAGCGGGACTCCTCGAGGGCGAGAAGCAGACGGCTTCCGTCCTGAGGAGCGCTCGCGCAGCCTGTTGTCCAAGCTGATTGCCAATGAGGTTAGCTCCGCTAACGTTCCGGGGATATCCCGTCCAGCCAGTTCATCCCTCAGATCACTATTGAGGCTGCGGAGAAACAGGCCGCAGAGGGAGCGCTCCTCCCAGCCCAGTTCCTCCGCCGCTACCCGGTATTCGATGGCATAATCCGCGGCCGACCGGTTTCCCTGCTGGAGAGCGAGAAGCCGATCGACCTGGACCGCCTCGGAACGGGAGTGATCAAACACCTCCAGGAAGCGCCTCACGAACTCGGCATAGGTGAGGGTGGCATAACTGGGTCTCGCCATAATAGCGTAGGCCCAAGTTAAAGCACGCCCCTCCAGGAGGTTCCCTATGTAGCCGATCCGGCTGTGATCTGAGGGAAAGTCTCCGGGCACACGGTCAAACACGGACTCGCACTGCATTACAAACCCCCGCGCTCCGCCGAGCTTTCCGCTAAAGCGGGCGGGGGTCGGAATGGGTGTGAGTCGGGCCGGTGCCACTGGAGCTGGCTGGACGGCCACCGGAACAGCAGGAGCTGCGCCACCCTGAGGAGCCGGGGGGAACGGCTGCTGGGGGTCCAGGCGGTCCAATCGGCCAGTGATAATTATCAATTGATTCAGGATAACCTGCTGTTGATAAGCTATTTGATCCACTCTAGCCTCGAGAGTGGTAAGCCGGTGTGCGAGCCCGCCGTCCGCCGAGCCGCTCTGCTGAAGCCGTACTGACATAACGCACGGCTCAGGAGACACGCACACACAGGCTTAGAGTAGTTCAAAGAGTTTATTAACAGCAGGAGTGTATGAGTGTGTGTCTGCGGGATGCAGATGTGTTGGTGGTGGCGTCTGCTTCAGGCACAGAGGCAGATGACCGTTCGGCCGAGCAACCCTATGGAGAGAACACAGGGAGAGGGTGACGGGCATACACCAACACAGGATGAGTTGTGGCAAGAGAAGATCTTACTTGAGTTGTCAGGACAGCTGGCACAGCAAGGGGAACGTAGCCCGGGAGACAGCCACCTGGAGAGCTCCGTGTAGCAGCGAAGGATGGGCGATGGAACGGAGACGTCCGCCGCCGGGGAATCCACCTGTGCACAGGGGAGCAGACTGGAAAGGAGGTAAGGGTTCTTACCCAGAATAGCGATGCTGAAGAAAGGAATGCTCACGGTGGTGAGGGAACGAAGTCTGACGGCTTCAGGCCGAGCCTCCGGGCGAGGCGGCTTTTATCCCTCGCCGCTGATGAGGATCAGGTGTGCGAGCAGGTGGCGCCGCTGATGAACGGCGCGGCGTGACAGAAACTGGGCATCCTGGCAGAACTAAAAACAATATCTGTCACAGGTCTGTGGTGGACCACTCCCAGTTACACAGGGTGAGACTGAACATCCTGGCAGATAAGCACATCTGTCGCAAGATCTGTGGTGGACTTATGCCAGTCAGTGCATCGTGACATGCACTACACAAAGAGCAGAGATAAACAAACCTATCATCTGGTCAGTCACTGCAACAGATACTAGAGTCAGTTTGTCTTGGCCTGTCCTTGCCACTGATAATACCTCTATCTGTCAAGAATGTTCCGCTAGTCCAGCAAAAGTTAGCGGTACTCAAATACTTTGCGAGCAGTTTCATGAAACGGTGAGTCAGAAAGCAACTCATATCGGCTCGGATGTCGCCCAGGTTAACAAGGTCAGGAGTTCCTGGCAGCGGAAGGCAAAGGACAGAGCTGCGTGGAGGAATCTGATCAGACCTAAATGAAACAGTCATTGTCACTCCCAACAGACTGCTATGATGATGATGATGATGATGATTTGTTCACACAGGGCCAGGCAGGTTTGGGTAGCTTTTTCCCCTTAATAAATGAGGCCATCATTTTAAAACAGCATTTTGTATTTACTCAAGTTATTTTTACTCAAGTTAAATTTTATATACAGTAATCATAAAATTTGATCTGAAACAATTAAGCGTGACAAATATGCAAAAACATAAATCAAAAAGGGCAAATGTTTTTTTTTTTTTTTTTCAAAACACTGTATTTCTTGGAGATGTCATTTAGAGGACAGGATTTTTAGGTGATGTTCAATGCCATCCGCTTTGCTCATGTTTCATAAAGACTGTCACTTTTATAACTTAAAGGCACAAATAAAGGTATATTCAAAAAGAAACAAAACCTTGACACTGAGGAATTCCTTTTAATTTTCCTATAAGAAAGGGAATGAATGTCAAGATCAAACAGCTTTGACTTCAGTTTTCTTACATCTACTTTTCTTTTTTATGTCTGAATTCAAAGCATTGCAAGAACTCCCACATTTGTCTGATCCTTAAATGTCACTGTCCGCACTCATAAATAGATGTTCACTTCCTGTATCCTCACAGTAAAACACTTTGAGATTTAAGATCTCAAACGTAGTTGTTGTCAAAAGATTACTGTCCAAACACCCCTTTAGGGCCGTTTTATGATTTTTTTTTTTGTCAGACTGATACCAGATTAATTATTCTTTAATTATTGTGAAGTATTATGACTTAAACCAGACTTACTTCAGTGTGTCATGTTTTATTATCCAACATGTAGCGCAGCATGATTGACTGTTCAAACTAAGCCTTCCTTTTTTATTTTACAAATTTATCTTTATGCATACACTTACTTTCCATTTACAACTTTAAAGACACCTCTTGAAAGGTGGAGCACAAGAGGTGCTCCATTTTAAGGGGAGCAGGGATTTCCCAGCATGCTTTGCCAGTTTGAAACGTTACTGTGTGTGTTAAATGTGTTACTTCTGAGTTATACTGCTGTGTCATTATAACTGCATTATAATGGCCCAGCAGTGTTTAGCAGGATTAGGGCAAGATGTATCATGTGTGTGTAACCGTGATGTAAACAGAGGTCTGTGAGAATGACCTCCGCTCCTGTCTGTGCTGGGAAGCAGGTTGGGGGTTGGGGTGTGTGAAAAATAAATCTGGTTGATCACAGCCATCTGCTCCATTGTCTTTTTGTGTGAATCCTTGCAAACGTCACACTGGTGTCAGAAGTGGGATCTCCTGTCCAAAGCAGTAATGGGGCGCTGACATCGGGACGATGTCGAGAACCAGAGGGGAGTAGTGTAGCAAACTCAATAGGAACACCCTACTTGGCTTGCCAAGTGGGTTGACCCTATTGGCGACACAGGTAGGGTGCGGGACTCCGGAGCGAGAGGCGTGAGTTCAAATCTCCCGGTGGGATGTCGCCATGTCGAGCAGCACGTTACACTTGAACACCTCTTGTGTCTGAGTTGACTCTAATTAATAGCAAGACTGAAAATAAAACTGTAAGAATTCAAATTTTTAAAGTAGTCCAAGGCCTGAGTCTCTGACTCATTAAAACATTTTATTTGAACACATGCTGAATTATTATTGATTAACTTTAAAATCCAAATAAATGTGGGCTGTTTCCAAAATCACTCACTACTATAACACTGTCCTGTATATGAAGTTGTTTTTTGTTTTGTTTTTTCTTTTTATTAAGAAAAGCATTTCTACTTGGGTTGACAAGGTGGTTGATCCTATTGGCAATGCTGTTAGAGTATCAGTTATTAGTGTTGGAGGTTCTTAGTTTGATTCCCCATTACATGCCGCCACTTGTGCTCCCATGCCATGTGTAATAGCAATGATGTTGATGAAGAAACATCACGTAATCCTGAGTGGTGGCCTCTTGGTAAAGCATCCACCCCATAGCCAGGAGGTTGTGTGTTCACACCCCAGCTGAGTCATCACAAAGACCAGACAAAAATGGTACTTTCTGCTTCATAGCTTGGTGCTCAGTATAACAGAATGGGGAAATAAAAGTTAGTTACCGAAGCCACGGAGGGAGCACAATCCTGTCTACTCCTATTGCCGGTCCTAATCCCAGGTAAATGGGTAGGGTTCCAGGTCCCAATCAGTCAAATGTGGGACAAAGATTATGTTTGAGTGAGACAATGTGTGAATAAGTGTCACGCTATCACCTCTGAATGGAAAATGAACAGAAACGAAGCATGTAATTAAAAGAAACTCACCTTTGGTAAAAGGTTTTTCTGCGGAGGATGATCCCGTGTGAGGGTGGTGGGGGAATGGGGACCAAGTTGTGTTTCCCATGTCTGCTCCCTCCAGCAGGGCCTCTGGTGCCTCCATAGTGACCTCAGCATGCTCCACTCTGGCTTCTGGATTTGCCCCAGGCAGCAGGCACCCTTTCAGGTCTGCTGCAATTTGTGGGCCCAGGCAGCTAATCTCCCCGCATGTGGGTCGCCATCTTTTGTGGTTAAAAAGTAATGCTCAAAGCCTCTGACAATGACTAATAGAGGCTGAAACATCGTTGCTGGACAAGCCAGTGTCTCAGCAAAAAAAAAAAAAATATTTAATCTTACACACCTCAGGTTATTTTTATGTTAATTATTATCATGAAAATTACATATTTAATGATGTGTGTCATGAGCTGAGCACTGGAGGTTTCCGCCTTGCTCAGTCTAATGGCTTTTTATCTACATTTATATATTTGTTGTATTTCGTGCTTTTTGGCTTTCTGTAATTCTTATACTGTTTGCTATTTTCCTGTTTATGCTTCAGTTTTGTTACACTTTTATTTTTTATTAAGTTGCATTTGTATTTCAGCCTGTATTTGTTGATATTTTATTCTTTATATCTTTACTGTTGTGTTCTTTCTCTGGGTTGACAGCTGTCAGTGGCATTTCCGGGTTTGATCCGCGTGGTCATTGCCCCTGTAAGCTGTCAATTCCAGTTGCTCCTCTCTCATTACTCCCAGCTGATCCAGATTATTAATCATTGTTTTCTCCTGCCCGCTCTGATATCCACACCTGTGTCAAATTGTGTTATGCCTTATTTAAGACCGCTGTGCCTTGCATTCCTCACTGCGGTCTTGGCTTCTGTGTATGACTCCCAAACGTAAGTTTGACATGCTCTGTTTTCACTTTGTTACCGGGTGTATCTCTTTGTGTCTTTGAGTTGTTTCGTGCACTTTATGTTTTCAATAAATCTCACAACCTCACAGTTCAGCGTGTGGATCTTCCTCTCTGCCCCAAGGGGAAATTCATGACAGAAGACCACAGCCAGTAAAAGACCCAGCTGCTGTGAGTTGTGGGTTTTCGTTTTCTTTTTTTTTTTGTTTCACTCACCTGTTTCTCTGGAGCGAATCATGTCGGACTCTGCAGGTGGTCGCAGCTACCCGATGAGCCTGGGGTGGGAGTGCTGCAAAGCCCTGATGGAGATGGATGGGCAAATCTCCTCAGCGCGCATCGGCCCGACCCCGAAAGATGCATTACGGTACCTGGGCCTCGTGAAGGTAGCTGCTCGCTGATGCCCTCAGCTTTAGGTGCATGCTGAGGAGGTGGAAGAAGATTTCTCTGGTGGCAGCGCTGCAACGTGACAACAGTGAGATGTGAGGAATTCCCCCAACGAAACCTGGGCCCGCACCGAAGGGGAGGCATTCCCGTGCCTCTGTAGTATCGGCGCCTCACCAGTCTCCAGCACCTGTTCCCGCTCCCACTTCACCTGCCGAAGGAACGCCTCTACCTCTCAGGCAGCAGTTTTTCCTTCGCTGAGGCAGAAGACTCCCGCAGCAGTGCACTCTGTGCTTTTCCTCTCCAGCTGTATCATTAGCTTCCTCCCTCTCTGCAGCTGCTGTTTCCTGCTTCCCCTTGACTACTCCTCCTGCTGCTGAGAGGTCAGCCGTTTCCTTCCCGGCTCCTCCCTTCACCGTGTCTGCAGGGGTGGCTCCTCCACGTTCCACTGAGGGGCCCACAACTGCTGATGCCACAGAGAGGGTGAATTCTACACCCACTGCAGCAGAAAACATCATGCCCTGGGAACACAGGAAAGTGTTTTTTCATTCTCTCTCACCAACATATAAAATATCTTGCCTGATTCCCTGTGGTGAGGCTCAGTCGGGAAGCCCTCACCATCTGCTGCAGCCATAGACTGTTCACCTGCTCTCTCCGTGTCTCCTCCTTTTCCCCTTGAGTGTCTTCCAGCCCCAGGGCTATGGAGTAAGTGTTAGGAGGCTATGGAAGAGCCTGCGGCCCTAGAGGACCTGGTTCCAACACCGCTGCCACGGTTTGGGTGGAGGGAGAGCATTGAGACCAAACTGATGCCTGCACCAGTGATTGAGCATCCCCGGGCTTCGGCTGTGTTGGATCCAGCACCAGCAGGGAATCGACTTCCTGAATTCATGCCCAACGAGCCACTGCCGTGAGTCATGTCACTGGGGGGTCCAAGTGCTGTATTGACCACCATGCCTGCTGCAGGGGCTGCCACAGCAGAGCCGGAGTTGGACCTCCAGAGGGCCGGGACCGAGGAGCCATC
This sequence comes from Pholidichthys leucotaenia, assembly GCA_020510985.1. Lineage (NCBI taxonomy): Eukaryota > Metazoa > Chordata > Actinopteri > Cichliformes > Pholidichthyidae > Pholidichthys > Pholidichthys leucotaenia. The sequence continues at coordinate 16,024,082 of CM035838.1, forward strand.
GCCTGGATCGATGGAGTCCTGGATGGCGGTGGAGCTTGAGCTCAGGCAAGTGCTCTCCTTTGTGTTTGTTGTCTCTATTTTGGAGAGATCTTGCCTGGCTCTTGGTGGGGAGAGCCAAGTGCTGCAGTCAGCTGCACCTGAGCTCACCTTGTCGGGCGCCACTGCCGCTGGTGACCCTGACCCACTTTCTTTGCCTTTCTTGCCTGAGCTTTGCCACAGGGTCACCGAGGATTGTCCAGCTCTGCCAGAAGTCTCTGTGTGTCCCAGCTCACCACCCCAGATCCCCATCGGTCCAGGTCCTCCCGCTGAGGTCATCGCGGGAACTCCTTCCCAGCCCGGGACCTCTGTGGGTGCTGCTTCCCCTCCGGCTGAGGTCATCGCGGGTGCTCCATCCAAGCCCGGGACCTCTGTGCTTGCTGCTCCCCCTCTTGATGAGGTCTTCGCAGATGCTCCATCCCAGCCCGGGGCCTCTGTGGGTGCAGCTCCTCATCAGACCGGGTCTCCGTGGGTGCTCTGCCCTAGTTGGGGACTGTCGTGGGTGCTGCGCCCCAGCCTGAAACCAACTTGGGTGCTGTGCTCCAGTTTGGGCTTGCCTTGGGTGTTATGCTCCAACCCAGGGGCCACTGTGGGTGCAGCTATGTCCCAGTCCGGGTCCACCGAGGGTGCAGCTTTGGCCCAGTCTGGGCAAATCATGGGTGCAGCTATGGCCAAGTCCCAGCCCACCGTAGGTGCAGCTATGTCCCAGTCCGGGCCCACCGTGGGTGCAGCTCCACTCCAGCCTGGAGCCTCCGTGGGTGCAGCTCCGCTCCAGCCCGGAGCCACCGCGGGTGCAGCTCTGCTGTCCCAGTCCGGGACCACCGAGGGTGCTACAGGACAGTCCGTGGGCATCATGGTTCCCCCTCCTCTGCCTGATGCCATCGTAGTTCCACCTCCTCTGCCTAATTCCGTCATGTTTCCCCCTCCACTGCCTGATGCCATCGTGGCTTCCCCTCCTCTGCCAGGCACCATCGTGGTTCCCTCTCCTCCCCGTGACATCATGGTTCCCTCTCCTCCACCTGACATCGCCATGGTTCCCTCGACTCCTCTATTGTGCCCACAATTAGTTCTTCCCTTTGGGCATCTGCCTCCTGGACCACCCTTTCTGTTCAGGTGGCTACAAAACTCTGGCAGACCACCCGACACACTGTGTCACAGGGATGGGTAGCCCACATTCTCTGGTAGGCCACCCGACTCTTTCCATCATGCCATGTGCTGGGCCTGGGACTTTTGCTGCCCACCTGAATTGTCCAGCTCTTCGGTCCAGGGAGCTTTGGTGGTTGGGGTATTGCCTGGTGTGAGTCCCGAGCAGGGTTTTGTTTTTGTTCCCTCCTGCCCTGTTCCCCCCACCACCCACCCGGGGTGGGTTATTATTGTGCTCCTTTTGGGGGGGTCTTTTTCTTTTGATCTTACCCTGGGGTGTCTGGTTTTCACCCATTGAGAGGGGGGCTCTGTCATGAGCTGAGCACTGGAGGTTTCCGCCTTGCCCAGTCTCGTGGCTTTTTCTCTACATTTATATATTTGTTGTATTTTGTGCTTTTTTGGTTTCTGTAATTCTTGTACTGTTTGCTATTTTCCTGTTTATGCTTCAGTTTTGTTACACTTTTATTTTGTATTAATTTGCATTTGTATTTCAGCCTGTATTTGTTGATATTTTATTCTTTATACCTGTACTGTTGTGTTCTTTTCTGGGTTGACAGCTGTCAGTGGCATTTCCAGGTTCGTGATCTGTGTGGACATCGCCTCTGTAAGCTGTCAGTTCCAGTCGCTCCTCTCTCATTACTCTCAGCTGATCCAGATTATTAATCATTGTTTTCTCCTGCCCTTTCTGGTATCCACACCTGTGTCATATTGTGTTATGACTTATTTAAGACCGCTGTGCCTTGCATTCCTCGCTGCAGTCTTGGCTTCTGTGTATGACTCCCAAACGTAAGTTTGACATGCTCTGTTTTCGCTTTGTTACCGGGTGTATCTCTTTGTGTCTTTGAGTTGTTTTGTGCACTTTATGTTTTCAGTAAATCTCACAACCTCACAGTTCGGTGCGTGGGTCTTCCTCTTTGCCCCAAGGGGCAATTCATGACAGAGTGTACATAAGAGTCAAATATTGTTTTGCTTTTTTTTTTTTTTCAATGAGCTAGTGAATGGGTAATTATTTGTATTTAAATACATTATCATTTCAAAATCGGTGTGTTACTTTTAGGTCAAAGTTTTGGCTTTAAAGTAAAAAAAAAATAACACAGAATTAAACTAAATTCTTGGCATTACTGGTCTCGTTGATTTTAGAATGGCTCAAGAGGTGATGTCACTTGCTCTTCAGACTAATGATTCGTAACATATTGACCATACTGCCTGTTAACAAATTCTTGCAGGAGGCTTTCTTCACTCTCGCAGAAACAGAACTGCTGAAGTGAAACCTTTTAAAGATTTCAGCTTAGTGATGGATATCAGAGGACTCTTAACCCTCCAAAAACTTCCCGTCAATGCTGCATACTGCCAAGAAAAAAAAAATTGTATCTTCATTCAAGGTTCAGTTAAAGCTCAGGGGAGGGTTACAAATGGTAATCACCTTAGTAGTGTAGCCTGTCTCCAGCTCTCCATCTAATATGCAATGTTGATGACTGGTAATATATTATTGATGTTCCATCCCAGCTGATCTTGAAAGGCCAGGTTCGACCAGGCCTATCCATCTCATGGATATTTTAGTACTTTCTCCTCGAATATGGCTACTGCACTTACTCAGGTCCAAGTGGTGAACAAATAAAGTGAATCTACTTTTACAAGAGGAGTGAGGCTCCCTTACTGGTTCACTGTAAAGATTAAAAATTTGGTGTAATCTTTAATCCATATCAGGTGTTTATGGCTTCTCAATTTATTTTGACAGTTTTGCATTGGAAATCAATGATCTCCTGAAAGCCAGACTGACAACACAAAAAAGAAATGCTCTGTGCACACAGTATTATGAAACAACTTGCTGCAAACAAAAGCCCCGTGACCTCAGCATAGCCTGCTTCATAGACTAGAATAAATAATTCCTCACAGTGAGAAATGTTTTCTAGTCTGCACTTGTTCCTTATCCATTACTCAGTTTTCTCTGCCGTACACTCTTTACATTTTGCCATTTAAAAATTCAAATAATAATGAGAAACACATCTCCACATCAATACGCTTTAAATGTATAACATATTTCTAGAAGCATGGATACAGCAGGGTTCTTATATGCTAACTACAGGGTATCAACAAAAGCCCAGTGATACCCATGCTTCGGACAAGTTTAATGGTGTAAGCAATCTTATGTGTAAGTAGCGTGAAATTACCTGATACTTACTGGGTTCCGGGCTGTATTTTTTTAGTCACTTTGCCCAATCCTCATTAGGATGTACAATATTATCGGCAGGTTTTGGTAAAATTGTTTATCAGCATCTACAAAAGTTAGTATTTACAGCCAATAAAACATTACAGCAGGCAGTCTGGATTGACGCTGTGCTGTGACACTACACTTTTCCCGGAGTGTGAGGGACTGAAGTCATCACGTCAGACACTCTTAACACATCTACCTGTCCTTGCTTCCCCTAAAAAGTCTCATCCCTGGATAAATGACTCCATTCGATCCTTTACAAGAAATTGTAGTAAGGTAGAACACTTATGGAAATCCACCCAGTTGGAGGTTCACACACTCTATCTAAGGGAGCTTAGAGCCTATTTAAATGACATGTTGAGGGATGCCAGGAATCGGTATTTTTCAAAAATAATTTTCACAAATAAGAAAAATCCGAGAGTCTCATTTGACACAATTAACCCTCTGAGTGTGTATGTTGCCGAATTGCGACATAACCCCTAGTGGTCAAGAGTGGTAAATATTTTTTTTTTCCGTAATATTTTATTGAACCTTTTTTTACAAACATGGCACAAACAATCAGACACTAACACAAAAGTAATTTAAAAATTAAAAAGAACAATAACAACAAAAAATAATGTGTAATAAAAACAACAACAGCCATTAACAAACACAAGTCAACAACAATGCTCCTCTGTTTAGTCTAGGTAATCTATTACATAAGAATACATAATATACATTCACCAGCTTGGAATTTGCAAGGTCCACACATATCATTCACCTTCTTCTTCAGACGTTATGTTTAAATTCTTTACATAATCAATGAAAGGTCTCCATATATTCTCAAACACATTTTCCTTTGATTTCAGTATATATTTTTTTTCCGGTTCCGCCGGACCGGTGGCGCCACACGAGTAGGCTGCCCGTTGCAACAGCCTTTTTTTTATCTTCCTTCTTCTTTCTACACCTTTCACTCTGTATATATATCATGGACGCACGGATCGCCCCGGGGGTCTCCCGGGTCGGCGGACGGAGCCACGGTTTGCAGCGGGAGACGTTACAGCGGGGAGGAGCTAGTGCTAGCTAGCACTTGGCCGCCGCCCGGTGCTAATGGGAAACTCGACATACCGGGAGCTGTAGCGAAAATGACGCGGGTGCCAGGCTGGAGTTTAGGCGGCGTGCAAGAAATATAAGACAGAATAATAAAGAGCGATGGCAAGAACCAAGCAGACCGCCCGTAAAATCTACTGGAGGAAGAAGCCCCCCAGGAGACAGCTAGCCACAGGGCTGCTCGGAGAGGCGCTCTGGCCACCGGCAGAGTGAAGAGGCCTCGCCGTCACAGGTCCGTGGCTCTGAGAGAGATCCGTCGCTACCAGAAATCCATGGAGCTGCTCATCCGTAAGCTGCCCGTCCAGCGCCTGGTGAGGGAGATCGCTCAGGACTTGAAGACCGTCCTGCGTTTCCTGAGTTTCGCCGTCATGGCTCTGCAGGAGACCAACGAGGCCCACCTGGTGGTCTCTTCTTCACTAAGGGGGTCGCCATCATGCCCAAAGACTTCCAGCTGGCCCGCCGCATCCGCGGAGAGAGAGCTTAGACTTTCTGCTGCACATTCACCAACCAACCATAATGCTCTGCACTGTGTGTCTATATATATACATTTATAGTAATATGGACATATGTTTACTAGATGTTGTTTTTTCTTGCCTTCTGATTGTTGCTCTGAGTGTTGCTATCTCTGTGCTGTTGCAATCCTGGAATTTCCCCATTGTGGGACTAATAAAGGCTTATCTTATCTTATCTTATCTTATATGTTATTCTTTCTAGTGGAAGGTTTGTTAACATCTGTCTTAACCACTGAGTCACATCTGGTTTATGAGTCTTTTTCCACAGTAGTGCAATACATTTTTTGGCATTAAGCAAACTGAACTTCACATGAGAATAGTGTCAATGAGTTATAAAACTCTGAAATAATACCCTTTCTCTTACTATCTTTCATCAAAATTTTTTCCAAAGATGAATAAGTAGGTCGGGTAAGAGCATTATTTTGATTTGATCGAATAAAGCTGAAGATATTTAAAAAAGTGTGTTCTATTAAGATTGAATTTAATCCTCAGTTCTTCAAAAGACATTATGTTATCTGAGTGTGACAAATATAAGTCTTGAATCTTTTGAATCCCTTTTAAATTCCATACTTTAAATACAGTTGCCGCTCTCCCTGGTGTAAAATATTGATTACCCCATATTGGGCTAAATTGTGACAGTAAGTGTGGTTCTTTTAAATATTTTTTTGGTTTCACACCATATTTTGATCATGTGCTTTACAATTGGATTTTTAACTTGTTTCTGTAATTTTTTAGCCGAGTCTGAGTATATGAATAAGGGAAGAGGTAAAGGTAAATTGTATGATTCCATTTCAGTCCAGTGAGGAAGATCATTTGATGAAAAATAATATGTCATAGACCTCAGTTGTGCTGACCAGTAATACAACATAAAGTTTGGACATTTCAGACCTCCATGATCAAATGGTAAATATAGTAAGGACAAACATAATCTAGCCTTCCTATTGTTCCATTTAAATTTCACTAACTTTTTTTAATTCTTGAGAATAGATCTGAAGGTGGTGGTAAAGGAATGTTTTGAAATAAAGTATTTTTGGTAAGATATTACTTTTAAGTATATTAATTCTCCCGATCATCGACATTGGTAGTGACATCCATCTCTGAAGTAACTCATTAATATCTGTCATTAAAGCTTCATAGTTGGCATTGGCGACTGATTCTAGCTTAGGCAAAATTTGAGTTCCTAAATATTTAAACTGATTTACAACATTGAATTGGTTTACCTCAGGAGCTGGATGATTTCTCTGGGTCTCATTTAGCATTAATATTGAAGATTTTGTTTTGTTTATTATTATAGTATAATAATATATATATATATATATATATATATATATATATATATATATATATATAGTATTTTTTAAAATTCGACATAAACAAACTTATGTCATCGGCATACAGGGAGATTTTATGTTCTGTTGGTCCTACTTTAATTCCATATACAGTGGGGCAAAAAAGTATTTAGTCAGCCACCAATTGTGCAAATTCTCCCACTTAAAAGATGAGAGAGGTCTCCAATTTTCATCATAGGTATACCTCAACTATGAGAGACAAAATGGGGGGAAAAAAAATCCAGAAAATCACATTGAAGGATTTTTAATGAATTAATTGGTAAATTCCTCAGTAAAATAAGTATTTGGTCAATAACAAAAGTTCGTCTCAGTACTTTGTTATATACCCTTTGTTGGCAATGACAGAGGTCAACCATTTTCTGTAAGTCTTCACAAGGTTTTCACACACTGTTGCTGGTATTTTGGCCCATTCCTCCATGCAGATCTCCTCTAGAGCAGTGATGTTTTGGGGCTGTCGCTGGGCAACACAGACTTTCAACTCCCTCCAAAGATTTTCTGTGGGGTTGAGATCTGGAGACTGGCTAGGCCACTCCGGGACCTTGAAATGCTTCTTACGAAGCCACTCCTTCGTTGCCCGGGCGGTGTGTTTGGGATCATTGTCATGCTGAAAGACCCAGCCATGTTTCATCTTCAATGCCCTTGCTGATGGAAGGAGGTTTTCACTCAAAATCTCACCATACATGGCCCCATTCATTCTTTCCTTTACACGGATCAGTCGTCCTGGTCCCTTTGCAGAAAAATAGCCCCAAAGCATGATGTTTCCACCCCCATGCTTCACAGTAGGTATGATGTTCTTTCTCCTCCAAACACGACAAGTTGAGTTTTTACAATAAAGTTCTATTTTGGTTTCATCTGACCATATGACATTCTCCCAATCCTCTTCTGGATCATCCAAATGCTCTCTAGCAAACTTCAGACGGGCCTGGACATGTACTGGCTTAAGCAGGGGGACACGTCTGGCACTGCAGGATTTGAGTCCCTGGCGGCGTAGTGTGTGACTGATGGTAGCCTTTGTTACTTTGGTCCCAGCTCTCTACAGGTCATTCACTAGGTCCCCCCGTGTGGTTCTGGGATTTTTGCTCATTGTTCTCGTGATCATTTTGACCCCACAGGGTGAGATCTTGCGTGGAGCTCCAGATCGAGGGAGATTATCAGTGGTCTTGAATGTCTTCCATTTTCTAATAATTGCTTCCACAGTTGATTTCTTCACACCAAGCTGCTTACCTATTGCAGATTCAGTCTTCCCAGCCTGGTGCAGGTCTACAATTTTGTTTCTGGTGTCCTTTGACAGCTCTTTGGTCTTGGCCATAGTGGAGTTTGGAGTATGACTGTTTGAGGTTGTGGACAGGTGTCTTTTATACTGATAACAAGTTCAAACAGGTGCCATTAATACGGGTAACGAGTGGAGGACAGAGGAGCCTCTTAAAGAAGAAGTTACAGGTCTGTGAGAGCAAGAAATCTTGCTTGTTTGTAGGTGACCAAATACTTATTTTACTGAGGAATTTACCAATTAATTCATTAAAAAATCCTTCAATGCGATTTTCTGGATTTTTTTTTCTCATTTTGTCTCTCATAGTTGAGGTATACCTATGATGAAAATTGGAGACCTCTCTCATCTTTTAAGTGGGAGAATTTGCACAATTGGTGGCTGACTAAATACTTTTTTGCCCCACTGTATTTGTGGATGTAAACGTACTGCCATCGCTAAAGGTTCAATTGCCATAGTAAACAGTAAAGGTGAAAGTGGACAGCCTTGTCGACATCCTCTAATGATTTTTATTGATTTTGAGATATTGCTATTTGTTAGGATTTCTGCTGTAGCATTATTGTATATTATCTGGACCCATTTTATGAAATTATTTCCAAGTCCAAACCTTTGTAGGACTTCAAAAAGATAGGGCCATTCGACCCTATCAAAGGCCTTTTCGATGTCCAATGATAGGAGAGCTGTATCCGGTGCTTCTTTATTGGAATAAATAATATTAAATAGTCTTCTTACATTATGGAAGCCTCGTCTTCCCATTATAAAGCCATTCTGATCTTGAAATAATAATATTTGGTAATATTTCTTGCAGTCGTTTTACTAAAATTTTACAGATTATTTTAAGATCAGCATTTAATAGGCTTATTGGTCTCATGTTTTCACATTTATTAGGGGGTTTACCTGGTTTTGGCAACAGTATAATTAAGGCATTATTCATGTATGGTGGTAAATTACCATTTTGAAATGCTTCTAAAACCATTTCCAACAGTGGTTTTATTAATTTATTCTTAATTTTTTTATAGAGGTCAACTGGAAGACCATCTGGTCCTGTTCTTTTTCCTGATTTCATATTAGCAATGGCTTGCCCAACTTCTTCTTGACTAATTTTAGACTCTAGTATCTCCCTGTTTTCATTTGGAATACATGGTATAGATAATCCACCCAAAAACCCATTTAGTTTTGTTAAGTCAGTTTTATTTTTTGTATCATATAGTTTTTCATAATAATCTCTAAAGGCACTATTAATTTCTAAATGATTTATAACTACCTGTCCGTTACTTATAATACTGGTAATTGGTGTTTTAGATTCTAATTGTTTAATCTGCCATGCCAATAATTTTCCTGATTTTTCACCTTGTTCATAAAAAGTTTGCTTCAATCTTAGAAGACTCGAGGCAGCTCTATTCGCTGATTTTTTTTGTCATATTCAGCTCTCAGAATCAGTAATTCGTTCTCTAACTGTGGGCTACTTCCTGCATACACCTTTCCTTGAAGAATTTTTATTTTACATTCCAATTGGACTCTCTCCTCTCGGGTCTTCTTAGATTTTGAACCTGTATAACTAATAATATGCCCCCTAATAAAAGCTTTGAAAGCCTCCCACTTTATACATGCTGTTGTTTGTGTAGTATTGATATCAAAGAACTCATCTATCTGTTTTTCTATGTACTTAGCAAATTCCTCATCCTGAAGCCATTTATGTTGAAAATGCCACCTAACTGGATCTTTTGTCAATTTCTTATCTACATATACTAGACAGCAGGGTGCATGATCAGAGATCACAATGTTATCAAAGAAACAGTTTTGAATCTTGGACCTTGAATAAATGAATGAATTTATTTCGGATAGTACAGTACAGGTTAAAAGAAACTGTATAATATAACAACAAGGTCAAATTAGACAAAGACTCCTCCTACTATACAATTCCACGTGAGTTATCCGAAATGGGTGATGGCTGAAGCCGCAGCTTATATTGCCCACCCATATTCCATCCAAGAATTCAAAAGAGAAAAAAAAGAAAACAAGACAAGAGCGATTACAATTTAAAACAAAGCTAAGACAAAATGTGACTGAGAGAAAAAAGAAAACTAAGCTAGGCTAAGTTAAGCGGTTACTATTCAAAAACAAATCTAAGACAAAATGTCACAGAGAAAAAAAAAACAAAAAAAACTAAGCTACAACACAACACAGGCTGGATATGTCAATCCTTATGTGAGTTTACATGTCGTCTTGTAAGTATGTTTGGAGTATTTCTTCCTTTAGTTTTTGTTTAAATTGTCCAAGCATTGTACATGATTTTAATTCAGGTCCAAAATCGTTCCATAATCTGACTCCTTGCACTGAAATACAGTGTTGCTTGGTGGTTGTTCTCACTGTAGGCTTTTGAAATATACATGTTCCTCTGACGTGATATCGTTTCTCCCTTGTTTGGAACAACTTTTGGATATTTGCGGGCAGTGATAAATTCTTCACTTTAAACATTATCATTGCGGTTTTAAAGTCAACCAGATCTTTCAACTTGAGAGTTTTTTGTTTAAGAAAAAGTGGGTTTGTTGGTTCCCTGTAAGCTGCTTTGTTTATTATTCTAATAGCTCTCTTTTGAAGCATAAAGAGTGGATATATGTTTGTTTTATATGTATTTCCCCATACTTCATTACAGTATGTCATGTATTGGAGTATTAATGAATGATACAAGGTGTATAGTGTGGGTTGATTCAACAAATATTTCACTCTGTGTAATATTGCAATTGATTTGGATACTTTACCTTTAATATAATTAATATGTGACTTCCAACACAGTTTGTTATCAATTATTACTCCAAGAAATGTAGTTTCAGATACCCTTTCAATCTCTACACCATTTACACTGAGTTTGGGTACTGGGTTGTTGTGATGGTTGTTAAAGACTATAAATTTTGTCTTACTTAGATTGAGCGTTAATTTGTTTGAATCAAACCACAGTTTAAGCTTTCCTAATTCCTTTCCAAGTGTATCCAGAAGTTGTTCCAAATTGTTTCCACTGCATAGCAGATTAGTGTCATCGGCAAACAATATTAAGTCCATTTTTCTGAAACTTTACATATATCGTTTATATACATATTGAATAATAATGGTCCCAAAACTGAACCCTGTGGGACTCCACAGGTGACCTTCAGTAACTCTGAGTTTTTGTTGCTAACACATACATACTGATATCTATTCTTTAAGTAACTACTTAACCAGGACAGTGCTACCCTTCTAATACCACAATTTTGTAGTTTCTTTAATAATAAATTGTGATCTACTGTATCAAATGCTTTTTTAAGATCTAGGAATACTCCAACTGAATACTCTTTATTTTCAATGGCTGTTGATATTTTTTCTGTAAATTCCATTAGGGCATATGCAGTTGTCCTCTTGTGTCTGAACCCATATTGCTGCTCACACAATAAATCATTCTTCAGTATGAAGTTGTCAATTCTCTCATAGAATATTTTTTCAAGTATCTTGGAAAATTGCGGTAATAGTGAAATTGGTCTATAGTTTGAGAGTTCCCCTCTGTCGCCCGTCTTGAATATCGGAATTACTTTAGCTATTTTCATTGCATTGGGAAATATACCTGATTGGAGAGACAGGTTACAGATATACGTCAGTGGTTTTACTATGCATTCGATAACAGTTTTGACTAATAGCATGTCAATACCATCACAGTCCGTAGATGTTTTACTTTTGAACGATTTAACAATTTCAATGACCTCTCTTTCGTCTGTGTTCTTTATGAAGATGGAGTCTTTTACAGCAGTGTTATTGCATATTGTATCACCTGTAGGCACCATAGTGGGTATTTCTCGGGCCAGTTTAGGTCCAATGTTAACAAAAAAATTATTAAATTCATCTGCAGGTGAAGCTATATTCACACTCTGAGTCGTTTTATTATTTTTTGGAATATTAGTTGGGTAGCTTGTATTTCTGCTTTTATTTCCAAGGATACTGTTGAGTATTGTCCATGTATTTTTAATATTGTCTTTGTTTTTCTCCAGTTCTTTACTGTAATAGTCTCTTTTACTACATCTTATTATATATGTTAACTTATTTTTGTATGTTTTATGCCGCTGCTCTGCTTCTTTTGTCCTTTTCTTTAGGAAAGCTTTATATAATAAATTTTTCTTTTTACACGCCTTTTGTAGTCCTTTGGTTAACCATGGCTTATCAGCAAATTTGTGTTTAAGCTTTTTTTTTTACTAATGGGCAGTTTTTTTTCATAAAGAGTGGTTACAATGTTTATAAATGTGTCATAGGCTTCATTTACATCTGATACATAGACTTCTGTCCAGTCTTGCTTCAGCAAGTCCTCTTTAAGAGAAGTGATTGCATTTGGTGATTTGTGTCTGAACGATTTTGAAATTTTTTCTGCGTTGGGCCCCATGTGGCCATGGATAAGTGCAAAAGTTGGCAAGTGGTCACTTATATCATTTATCAATAATCCGCTTTCTATTTTCTTATCGATAACATTGACAAACAGGTTGTCAATAAGTGTAGCAGAGTGAACTGTGATTCTACTGGGATGTGTTATTGTGGGATATAGACTCATGCTGTACATAGAGTTCATGAACTCTGTAACTACATTTTGTTGATGTGGATTCAGTAAATCAATATTGAAATCTCCACAAATTGCTACCATTTTCTTACTAGTAATATTATTGTACAGCTCGACTAATTTATCTCTGAATGTCTCAATGCAAGTTCCCGGCGTTCTATATATGCAGCTTATGATTAGATTTTTTGTTTTGTCTAGGTCAATCTCAACAGTAACACATTCCAAAATCCCTGGTAGTGCAGAGGACATTTCATTTACAAGCTTACACCTATACAGGTCATCAATATACAGTGCAACACCACCACCCTTTTTTTGAGTTCTGTTAATATAAAACATCTGATATCCCTCTATTGCCATCAGGGGAGCCTATTCTTCATTAAGCCAGGTTTCAGAGACTGCAATTGCTGTGAATTTTCTGTCTAGCTGTTTTAAATAGTCCTGAATCTGTGGAAAGTTTTTGTTAAGACTTCTGCTATTGAAGTGTATTATTGACAGTTTACCATCTAATTGCACTTGACTTTTGAATTGCTTTTCAGTGTAATATTCACAGTGGTTGTGAATATTATTGAAAAAGTGGTTATCAGGATCAATATCATTCTCCATCTCTTGTGGTTTATGTTCAGCATAGTGGCATATTTTCAGAGTTTGAGTTTCCTCACTCTGTGTCAGATGACTTCTTCCAGCTGGGGATAATTGATGTCTACTCGAGTCGATCATAAGTTTTTGTTTATTTTGCTTATTTTGTTTAAAGTACTTTGGCATGGTGTATCAAAAGAACTATTCTTATCGTGTGTATGAATATGGATTATCATTGACTCATAATTTTTTTTAATTGGTGTTCATCTGTATTTATTTAAGTCAGTAGCATCTCTGATCATTATACTCCTTGCTTGCTCAGGTGTTCCATTTAGTTTAATCCAAATTCTACAATTTCTTGTCCAGGTTGCTTGTATCTTATTTTGTTTTTTCAGCATCCGTGCCTGCCGTGCTAATTCAGCGTTTTTTTTTTTTGTCCGGTGTTCATTTAGGTAAACCTGAGTTTCCTTTAGCTTTTTGGCCTGCCTCAGTATGTCATTCTTTACCCTTCTGTTCACAAAGCGCATCACAATTGATTTCTTTGTTTTGTTATCTTTCTTCGGTAGAGCACAACAGGCTGAGATTGCATTGGCTTCTACCTTAATGTCTCTATTATTAAGGAACTGAAGCACTTGATTTTCTAAGGACACTGATTCACTCATGGGAGCATCTTCACCACTCAGTCCTGTTGTGGCATGGGCGTATGACTGATATCTGATGTCTAGTCCACTTATAACTAGGTCATCAATGCGAGAACCTTGTTCAAGATCCTCAACGCGTTGCTCCAAAAGACGCCCGTGTTGCTCCAGGTCTATAATTTTTTTTGTCTTTTTCTTGAATTATTAAATGTAGGGCTTGTACCTCTTCTATTAGGCCTATTATTTTGGCCTGTTGGCTAGTCAATTTGGCCAATTCTTCTGACATAAAGTTCAGAGATTTTTTAATTTCTTCCATTTCCTCTTTTTTTGGTGGCATTTTACTGACCTGTGGATAGAAATAAACAGAGAATCCAGCTAGGCCTCAACTAGCCCGGCCGCTGCTGGACCCGCCGCAACCGAGCTCCTGCACAGCTCCTGCACAGCTCCTCCGCCAAGTAACGCTGCACAGCTCCGCAGATCACCGCCGTCGATCGCCGCCGCCTGCCGCCGTTTGCCTGGCCGGTTATGCCGCACACCGCCGGCGCAGCCGAACTCCACTGATCACCGCCGCTGATCACCGCCGCCTGCCGCCGTCTGCCTAGGTGGCACCTCCGCTAGGCCCCGTCACCAACCGCCGTCAGTCTGGTAGTTCCTCAGCTTGGCCTCGCAATTGGGCTCTGACTCAGGCTATTGTTTTGCTGGGTCCAGGTGGCCCCCGTCTCTCACCAACGCCGCGCCCGAGCTCCCAACTGCCGCCTCGGTTGGTTCCTCCGGTAAGCCCTCACCGGGGACTGAGTCGCTTCGTGTCGGAGTTAGGTGGCGCACCGGGGCCAGCGTTAAGCTAACTAGCGTTAGCTTGGCAATCGCTTCGGGTAGAGCGCAGCAGTTCTACCCGATTAAAGGGGTATTCCAACGGGATTTTGACAGAGGTGGAAATTCAGCCCGTGGGTGTCCGTCATGAGTGCCGATCGCTGTTAGTTAGGTACTTTTAGTGGGAAAATCAGCGACTTTGTCTCAGCGCTGAAAAAGTGTGACCATCCCGGTCGCCATCTTGTTTTCAAGACCTTAATTCTGTAGAGATCAAAAAGTAGTCAATATGTGAGAATGTCTTATAGGAATTAGAATAACAAGAATAGGCTTTCACTTGTGGTTTCATTTCTCTCCATATATCTAGCAATCTCAATTCTTTCATAAAATGATTAATGGTCATCCTACATCCATTGTGCGTACAGTCCAGTCCTGTTGATCTATCTGTACTGGGATTCAATGTACAATTAAAATCCCCTGCTATTATATGTTGCCCTGTAAGTGATGATAAAGTGAGGAATAAATTAACAAAGAAGTTTTGATCATCAATATCGGGGCCGTATAAGTTCACCAGATTTATATTTTCTAATAACAAAGATCCTTGGATGATTAGATATCGTCCAAATTTGTCTCTAATTACATTTTTCATTTGAAATGGGACTGTTTTATGTATGAGAATCATAACTCCCCTAGCTTGGGATGAAAATGATGAGGTGAACACGTTACCTTGCCATCTTCTCCTAATTCTTTTTACATCCTCCTCTAATAGATGAGTTTCTTGTAAAAATACAATTTTTGAATCTATGTCTTTTATTTTATTCATAACTTGTTTAAGTTTTTTAAGATTTTGTAGACCTCTGCAATTCCATGAAGTTAAATTAAGATTAACGCTTTGATCTATGATCAATAAGGAGTTTGAGATTACCTTGCAATATGAACATACTCTTACAGAGAAGCAAAAACATGGATGATTGAACAGTCATCCTGCAAACTAAACAAAAACAAATTCCCTTTCCCCACATTTGTGGTAATCCCCCCCAAAATATTCTGTCTCCCGTTGTAGCTAGTGACTGTTCCACACCTGCGAGGATCAGTCAAACCACTCTCTTTCTCCTCTCAATCACCCTGACTCTACTACTATTCTTATGACATTAACTCTCTTCTGTAGTTTTTTTCAATATAACTTCAAAGTTTTATAGCAACTTTGTACATCATAGCTTTTTTTTTAAAAATACAGTCTGTATTTTGTAGACATGTTATATGTTTCAGATCAATCAGATGTCTGTACATATGCTTAAATGTTCTACCTTTGTCATGTTCATGCTTAGCTCCCGCCAGTTTCTTTTTGGATCTGCTTAATGAACTGCGCCTCTTGAGGGGTCTTGAAGGTGTGAGTTCTCCCCTTATATAAGATAAGATAAGATAAGCCTTTATTAGTCCCACAACGGGGAAATTCCAGGATTGCAAAAGCACAGGGATAGCAACACTCAGAGCAACAATCAGAAGGCAAGAAAAAAAAAAAAAAAACAAGCAAGCAAGAGCAGCTAATATACATATGTACATATTACTATAAAATATATATATACACACACACACACACACAGACACACAGTGCAGAGCATTGTAGCTGGATGGAATAAATATATGAATATATGAACACACAGTGCAGAGCATTGTAGCTAGATGGAATAAATATGTAAATATATAAACACCCACAGTACGGAGCATTGCAGCTAGGTGGAATAAATATGCAAGTATATAAACACACACAGTGCGGAGCAATGTAGCTAGATGGAATAATATGTAGATATATAAAAACACAGTGCGGAGCATTGTAGCTAGATGGAATAAATATATAGATATATAAATATAAACACACCCAGTGCTGAGCATTGTAGCTAGATGGAATAAATATATAGATATATAAATATAAACACACCCAGTGCAGAGCATTGTAGCTAGATGGAATAAATATGTAAATGTATAAACACACACAGTGCAGAGCATTGTTGCTAGGTGGGATGAAACAGCATAACCGTCTATTTAGTTATCCTACATGGTATGATTATGTGCCCATACATATTCTCACCCTCCATAGCGACCGGTATGTTCCTAGTTGTATGCCGGAGAGGACCATTGTGTAAGTCTATTGCATCTTTTGCATTCAAAAAAAACTATTAGTTTGTTACGTCTTTTTGCTATCTCTGCGAGCAGCCCTGCTTAGGTTGTACAGTCTGACAGCCGTTGGTAGGAAGGACCTACGAAACCTCTCGGTTGTGCACCTGGGATGATGTAGTCTGCTGCTAAATGAGCTCCTCAGTGCATCCAGTATGTCCTGCATAGGGTGGAACTCGGACTCCAGCAGAGATGACAGTTTAGCCACCGTCCTTCTCTCTCCTATCTCCTCCATCGGATCAAGGCGTTGCCCCAGGACAGAGCTAGCTTTCTTAATCAGTTTGTTCAGTCTCTTCCTATCGGCTGCAGTAATGCCACTGCCCCAGCAGACCACTCCAAAAGTGATGGCTGATGCCACCACCGTGTCATAGAATGACTTCAGCAGCGCCCCTTGTACACCAAAAGACCTGAGTCTCCTCAGCAGGAACAGCCTGCGCTGTCCCTTCTTGTAGAGTGCGTCAGTATTGTGTGACCAGTCTAGTTTATTGTTCAGATGAATACCGAGGTACTTGTAGGATGTCACCATCTCGATGTCTGTTCCCTGTATATTTACTGGTGCTGTGAGGGGCTGCCCATGCCTGCGGCAGTCCACCACCAGCTCCTTAGTTTTCCTCGCGTTGATCTGGAGGCAGTTCCGATGGCACCAGTCCACAAAGTCCTGGATAAGCCCTCTGTACTCAGCTTCATCTCCGCTGGAGATGAGACCAACGATCGCAGAGTCATCAGAGAACTTCTGTAGATGGCAATGTGTTGTGTTGTGTGAGAAGTCCGCAGTATAAAGAGTGAACAGGAAGGGAGCCAGCACCGTTCCCTGGGGGGCCCCCGTGCTACTGATGATCGTGTCGGAAACACAGTCCCGGGTTCTCACAAACTGAGGCCGGTTCGTGAGGTAGTCCAGGATCCATGATGACAGGTGCTGGTCCACCCCTGCGCGCAGCAGCTTGTCCTTCAGGATCATCGGTTGGATGGTGTTGAAAGCACTGGAGAAGTCAAAGAACATGATCCTCACCATATTCCCGGGCTTCTCCAGGTGGGACAGAGAACGGTGAAGGAGGAAGATCACCGCATCCTCCACCCCAATGCCATGCTGGTAGGCGAACTGGAGTGGATCCATCGCTGGTTCCACCAGGGGGCAGAGATGAGCAAGGAGCAGTCTCTCCAGGGTCTTCATCAAGTGGGACGTCAAGGCCACCGGTCTGAAGCTGTTCAGGTCTTTGGGGTGGGAAGTTTTTGGTACAGGTACCACACAAGATGTTTTCCACAGCTGTGGTACCCTCCCCAGTTTCAGGCTCATGTTGAAGATATACGTCACAATCCCACACAGCTGGTCTGCACAGGACTTGAGGAGCTTTGCGCTGATGCCATCCGGTCCCGACGCCTTCCTCGCCTTGATCTTCCTCAGCTCCGTCCTCACCTGGGTCTTGGTCAGGGTCAGGATGGGGGGCTGTGTGTTGGGATTGGGGGGGGGGGTGTCGGTGGAGTGGGGAGTGGGTAGCAGGACTTGATTTCTTAGAGGCAGCAGTGGTTGTTGTGCAGACAGGGGGGAGGGCGGTTGGTCAAATCTATTGAAAAACAGATTCAGGTTGTTCGCCCACTCCCTGCCTCCCGTGGCCTGGGGGGAGGTATTCTGGAGCCCCGAGATGGTTTTGAGGTTTCTCCAGACCCCGCTGATGTCGCTCTGTTGCAGCTTGTCCTCCATCTTCTTCCTGAAGCTGTCCTTGCCTTCTCTGATCTTTCTCCTCAGCTCCCTCTGTACGGACTTCAGCATCTCCCTGTTCCCCGACCTGAAGATCCTCTTCTTCTCTCTCAGAAGTGTTTTTATCTCAGGGTTGATCCAGGGTTTGTTGTTTGAGTGACGCCGTATGGTCTTGGTGGGAACGGATTTGTCCACACAGAAGCTGAGGTAGCCCGTGAAGGTGTGAATGAGGCCATCGATGTCCTCACCATGTGGATCGCAGAGCTGCTTCCAGGCAGTGGCTTCAAAACAGTCCTTTAGAGTGTCCATTGTCTCCTCAGACCATAACTCCACAGTGTGCATGGCCGGAGGTTGTCTGTGCACTAGGGGTTTGTACACCGGTCGGAGATGAACCAAGTTGTGATCCGATCTCCCAAGTGGGGGGAGTTGTGATGAGGTGTACGCCTCCTTAGTGTTTGCGTAGAACAAATCCAGTGTTTTATTGTCTCTAGTGTGGCATGTGACATACTGGGTGAAAGTGGGCAGAATGGGAGACAGTGAAACGTGGTTGAAATCGCCTGAGATGAGGAGAAGAGCATCTGGGTGTTCTGTCTGCAGCCTGCTGGTTACTGAATGGATGACGTCACGCGCTGTCCCAGCGTTCGCCGTCGGATTTGCATAAACAACAATGCAGATCACGTGTGAGTGTTCTCTCGGGAGATATGTAGGCCTCATGCTAACAGCTAGCAACTCAATGTCTTTGCTGCAGTGTCGTTGTTTAACAGTGATATATCCTGGTCTGCACCAGTTGTTGTTAACATACATTATCACTCCACCGCCCCTAGTTTTGCCACTCTCTGGTGTTCGGTCAGCTCGTATCATGTGAAAACCCTCCAGCTCAATGTTAGCATCTGCTGCTAGTTCAGTTAGCCACGTCTCAGTAAACAAAAGGAGAGAGCACTCCCGGTAAGTGCTATCATAACGGGAGATAGCCGCTAGCTCATCTAACTTTCCCAGTATCGACCGTACATTTCCCATGACAACAGATGGAAGGGAGGGTCTGTACCTTATATTTTTTGTCCTCCGCCTTACTCCAGCCCGGCAGCCGCGGTGTTTTCGCCTCAGTTCTCTCGGTATGTCGAGTTTTTCCAGTGGGACCGGGTGGCGGTTAAATGCTAGCAGCTCTTCCCTGTTGTATCGAATCCTGCTATAAACAGTGGCTCCGTCCACCGGCTCAGGAGACATTTGGGACGATCTGTGTGTCCGTGATATAAGTGGGGTGAAAAAAAAAAGTGATCAAAAGAGAGAGGAAGGGAAAAAAAAAACTCGGAATCGAGCCGCTGTTGCAAAAGGCAGCCGACTGGTGTGGCGCCGAGAGATATGCCAAGAGATATATGTGACCAGCAGTCTTGCCAGATGAATTACTCCGTGACGAATCCCTAGGTTGTGCAGCTCTTTGCGGGCCGGGTCGAGCTGTTTCTTTAATTGTTGTATTCCTGTGGCCAAATCTGGGTAGAACCGCACCTGTTGGTCCTGGTATTTAATTTCCTCTTTAGCTCGCTCCGCATTGGTGACTGTCATCTTGTCTCTGTAGTTGAGGAACTTCATAATCAGCGTCCTCGGTGGTGTCTTATTATCTCTCGGTGGGCCGATTCGGTGAGCTCTCTCTAAAACGACCGATTGTAGAATGGTACTTGGGTTCTAAATATTTTATTGAGTTTTAGACCTTTGAGTTTTTAACCTCTTTAACTAGTTTTTAACTTTTAATATGACTCTTCTCTCTTACCTCTGGTTTTTCTCTCATCTCTTTGTCTTTTTATACCCTGATTGATGGAGCCTTGAGTATTTTTATCATGTTCATAGTTAATTTCATGTGTGCCTGTGTTTGTGTCTGTGTTGAATGTAATTTGTGGCTTGTAAATATGGATGTCACCAGACTGCAAAACAAATCTACCTACAGGTGCAAATAAAGTAACTTGAACCTGAACCTGATGACTGCAGATCCACGTTATTCAGCGCTTCTGGAATCCACTTTTCCAAAAAGGAGCATGGGTCCCGTCCCTCCACTCCCTCCGGGAGACCCACCAGCCTCAAATTATTCCGTCGCAAGTGGGATTCCAAGTCTAGGACGTTATCTTCCAGACTTTTGCATATTAATTCCAGTGTTTGCAGTTTAGATTGTAGGCTGGTGACGTCATCTTTAGCGCTTGAAATTCGGAGCTCCGCCTGCGACACTCGCTCCATGCAGTCGTTTATTTCCTTTCTCATACCTTCTATCGCTGCTATAATCCCATCAAATTTAGACGAAAACTCTGTTCTCATGGAATTGATGGCAGTGAGCACTACGTTTGTCCCCTCTTCAGCAGTTCCTGCTCCGCCGCTGGCTCCCTCCTCCGCCGTTGCCTCTGGAGTTTTCTCTGTTTCACCTTGAGCGTGAAAGTCTGTTAGCTTGGGTTGTTTTGTCGAATTACCTTTTCCTCCACCTAATTTTCCAATCTTGGTCTTTACCATATCCGCGCCAAAATGCTGGGATGGATTTTTGTTCCAATTAAGAGAGTTTTAGTAAATTTTTTATTTTTACAAGCAGAGCAGTGTGAAACACGTCTTCCTACATGGCCACCCTAACCAGAAGTCGGTAAATATTTTTTGTCAATAAAATAGTTCAGATTTCCAAGGCTTTAACTTGAAAGTTGCACGAGATAATGGCTTACTGTCAATTAGAAAGATATAAAATATGATCCAAATTTTCAGATAGGAATAAATTCACCCATCTAATTTGCATAATGTCACGACACCTCTTTAAATTCCATAACTCAGTCAAAACTGGATTTTGGACATATTTACACAAAGAGTGGTTCAGTCTTCTGACACCGTTTTTGTTACAGAGGTACCTCATCACCTTATCTTCAAAATATATGAACAAGAAATAATTACATTTAAAAAAAACCCAAAATAAATCACTTGCTGTTGACAAAGTGGGGCTAGATGGCTGGGTGAATGGCTGGCTGGCGTGGTCGCTGCGCTTTCACTCATCATGGTCCATATTTTGCGTTCTGTCAGTTATTCTTGTCTCACCTACTGCCTCTCTAATCCCTGTGTTCTGTAAAGCAGAAAGTAACAAATTTCTTAATTTCTTTGTTGATAAGATCAGAGATATCAGGGAAAACATTTTGCCATCTGTTATGTCGGTAAATAGGTTGGTATTACTAAGACGGCGGCCAGGTTGGTCATGAGATAGACCGGGGTGGCTACTACTGGTTTCCGGTGGTGACGCTGCCCAGGGTATAAAAGAGTGGGCGGAAGTGGATCTGCCTCTTTCGTCATGAAGCCACCTGGCCAGCAGGAGGGTGCTGTAAGCCTTTGTATATAGTTGTTGTTAATCCTGAATAAACCCTGTTAACCGAGGTGAGACTTACTCGTCATTCCTAGTATTATGGACACAATACCATCTTCTTCTCTTAACTGTGCCAGTGTTACGCCCTCACCTTGTACTTGGTCCACCTTTAATCCAGTGACCTTTCACAACATCACGGCTCTGCTGCAGAAGATGAAACCCTTCTCTTCCCCTGCTGATGTTCTCCCTACTATGCTGTTTTTAGCTGTTTTTGAGTCAATTGGTCCTTCGGTTTTTGAACTGATAAACATTTCACTTTCAGCTGGTGTGGTTCCCAGCTCCTTCAAACATGCAGTGGTTGAACCAACTCTTAAGAAGCCGAGTTTGGATCCATCACAGCCAAATAATTATAGGCCGATCTCTAAACTCCCTTTCATTTCAAAAATTCTGGAAAAGGTAGTGGCTGCGCAGCTTATGTCATTTTTGGCAAATTGTAATGTCATGGATAAATTTCATTCAGGCTTTCGGAAAAATCATTCTACCGAAACAGCTTTAGCCAGAGTCTCCAGTGACATTATGATGGCGGCTGACACTGGTAAATACACAGTTCTGGTTTTATTGGATCTTTCTTCTGCCTTTGATACTGTTGATCACTTTATAATGATCAACAGACTCAAAGAGCTAGGGCTGTCTGGTTCTGTTTTTAAATGGTTCTCATCGTACCTCACTGGAAGAACCTTTAACGTGTCCGTGAATCAGATCTTTTCTGAAATAGTGTCATGATGGCCGCTAGGCCGTCATCAGCATCATCAACATCAGCTGTGCTCTCTTCAACAGGTGGCAATCAGCGGGCCATAAAAGCCCAACGCGCAGACGCCTCAGCACGGAGTCGTCTGTCACTCTCACTGAGCAACATGCCAAGATCTCGACCTCTCGTGAAGAACTCTACGCTTCGCCAAACCAGGCCACGTAAGCCATCTCTTCACAATTTCTCTGCTAGCCTTCTCCCCTGTGCACAGGTGGACCTCCCTGGCGGCGGACCACCCTCTTCTGCTGACGAGGCACCGTCTCCCGCTCCGCGGAGCTCCTCCTCACCTCCACAGCACCGGACACCACGAGCACGACGTCGCACGGACACCAGGAGTCACTCAGCCTCTCATTGTGGCACCTGCAAGTAAGCCCCTGCAGCATACCCGCCGAACATTGCTACTGTGCAACAGTAACCTTGTGCTTGTGTTTTCCAGGGTTGCCAGGTTACCACAAAACGGGCTCAGCTCCAGTGGCCAGATGAGCATTCACACATTCACTCACACTTCACTCATTAACTCACAATAAAGATAATTGTCTGCATCTCTCGTGTCAGCGTCTGTCTCTTGGGTCGTAAATCATGTCAGTACGACTTCGTCATGATGACCCATCAGACAGCGCGCTGTCGTGCCACTTTAACACACTCAGCGCACGAGTAGACATGATTTCCCACCAGCAGACAGTAATCTTAAACCAACTAACTCAGATTAACAGCCAGCTGGATCGCCTGGAAGGTCACCAAGCATTCTCCTCATCTAGCGGGGCGCTTTCTGCACCCGCAGCTGCGGCTACTAGCCAAACCAGCCCATCTTCCACACATCGCCTAACTCCTGTACCAACCCCCGCACGCTTTACTGGTAAACTGGGGGAGGCGTGGGGGTTTTTGCTACAGTGTGAGTCAGTTTTTCTCCGCGTCCCGGGGGACTTTGCCACTGATATGAATAAGATTGGGTACATCATCAACCTGCTGGGAGGCAGGGCTCTTGATTGGGCTTATACCATCATGGCCAAACCAAATTATTCATTGTTAACTTACCAGCAGTTCGTGGCAGAGTTCATGGAAGTGTTTGATCATGTTGACCGGGGCGCGGTGTTAACTGAACGGCTGCTTGGACTTCGGCAGGGCAGTAGATCTGCCGCCGATTATTCTGTGGACTTCCAGGTATTAGCCGGTCAGGTTGGGTGGGGGGAGCTAGCACTCTGTGGAATTTTCCTCCGCAACCTTAACTCCGAGTTAAAAGACGAGCTAGTGGCAAAGGAGAAACCAGACAGACTTGGGGAATTAATCTCCCTCACCATCAGCCTAGATAGCAGACTGAGGGAGCGAGCTGCAGAACGGCGAACAGCTATCCGTGTGAATAAGTCTCGCCCTCGCTCCGCTAGGTCCCCCCTCCTTGCTCTGCCAGCATCTGAAGAACTTCAGGAGCAGGAGGATATGGTTGTGCGGCAATCGGGTCTTACAGCGGCTGAGAGACAGCGCCGCAGGGAGCAGGGTTATGCTTCTACTGTGGGAATGGGGCACATGGAGTAGTCGATTGCCCGTTAAAAGGGGAGGTCCGCGGATCACGGTAGGGGGATTCGCGGACAAAAATCAGACAAAGCCCCTCACTAGTTGCCACATTCCCATTAGGCTCATTCATAAACACAAGGAACACACCACACTTGCCTTAGTTGACTCTGGGGCTGAGCAAAACTTTATCTCCAGAGACCTGGCAACCCTGATGGGCCTCAGCTGTCAACCTTTACACCCCCCCCATCCATCTGGTCACCCTGTCAAAAGCATCTCTGACGTCAGTTTCCCACCAGACGGCACCTGTGTTAACGATAGTTTCTGGTAACCACAGGGAGGAAATACGGTTCCTGGTCTTGCCCTTCTCCTCTTCACCTGTCATCTTGGGGTACCCTTGGCTCCGGCTGCATAACCCCACATTCGACTGGCAAGTTGGGAGAATAACGGCTTGGAGCTCATTCTGTCTGAGCGCCTGTCTTCAGTCCGCTGCATGTGCTCCCTCAGTGCTGATGATGCCTCCCTCAACACCCCCTCTGGACCTGTCGAAGGTGCCTGACGTCTACCATGATTTGGGCCAGGTGTTTAGTAAGTCACGGGCGTTGTCCCTTCCCCCCCATCGCCCGTACGACTGCGCGATCAACCTCAAGGCTGGGGCCCCTCTCCCGGCGAGCCGCCTGTACAGCCTATCAGCTCCGGAACGCGAGGCCATGGATACGTACATCAAGGAGTCCCTGGCCTCCGGTATCATCCGTCCATCCTCCTCGGCCGTCGGGGCAGGGTTTTTCTTCGTTGGGAAGAAGGACGGGTCGCTGCGCCCCTGCATCGATTTCCGGGGTCTCAACGACATTACTATTAAGGACAAATACACTCTTCCCTTGATGAACACTGCCTTCGATTCCCTCCAGGGGGCGTCTTGGTTTACTAAACTAGATCTACGGAACGCCTATCACCTGGCGGTGGTGGACTGGCCTACGCCCACATCCAGGAAACAGCTGCAGGGTTTTTTTGGGGTTCGCCAATTTTTACCGGCGCTTCGTTCCAAATTTTGGGAACATCGCCAGACCCCTGACTGCACTCACATCCCCGAAGGTCCCTTTCCACTGGAGTGAGGAGGCTGCCGCGGCATTTGACAGGCTGAAGGGAGAGTTTGCTTCGGCCCGTGTATTGACCCAGGTGGACCCGGAGCTCCAATGCTTGGTGGAGGTGGACGCATCGGATTCAGGGGTGGGGGCGGTACTCTCTCAGCGCTCCCTGACAGACGGGAAGATCCGCCCCTGCGCTTACTTCTCTCATCGTTTGACACCTGCTGAGAGGAATTACAGCATCGGTGACAGGGAGCTATTGGCTGTCAAACTTGCGCTGGAGGAGTGGAGACACTGGCTGGAGGGGGCTGCCCAGCCGTTTGTCGTCTGGACTGATCACCGCAATCTTGAATACCTTAGGACTGCCAAGCGGTTGAATGCACGTCAGACCCGCTGGTCACTCTTCTTCGGCCGTTTTAATTTTACGATCACCTACCGGCCAGGAAGTAAGAATGGTAAGCCTGACGCCCTTTCCAGGCAGTTTGACGCGCCCTCCACTGACGACCGGGAGGAGTCTATTCTGCCACCTGCGTGTGTGGTAGGTGCGTTGACCTGGGGCATCTGCGATAAGGTTAGAAGAGCACAGGAGGTGGAGCCTGATCCGGGTGGGGGGCCCCCGGGTCGCTTGTTCGTTCCTCGTCCTGTTAGGAGCCAAGTAATTGAGTGGGGTTACGCGTCCAAGCTGGCGTGCCATCCGGGTGTGAGTCGGACCGTTGATCTCCTCCAGAGAACCTTTTGGTGGCCAGGGCTGCGGAGGGACGTTAACAACTATGTCCGGGCCTGCGCTCAGTGCGCCACGGGGAAGACATCATCATCGGCCCCGGCAGGTCTGCTACACCCTTTGCCCGTCCCCTCCCGCCCCTGGTCCCATGTAGCCATGGACTGTGTGACCGGTTTGCCCCCCTCCGGCCACTTCACGACCGTTTTAACCATCGTGGACCGCTTTTCTAAAGCTGCCCATTTTGTACCCCTCCGGGGGTTGCCTTCAGCGTGGGAGACGGCGGACCTCCTCATTCTCCATGTGGTTCGTCCTCACGGAATCCCCGCTGATATTGTTTCGGATCGAGGGCCACAGTTCGTCTCACAGGTTTGGAAGGCGTTCTGTACGGCACTTGGGGCCACGGCCAGTCTCTCCTCTGGATACCATCCTCAGAGTAACGGCCAGTGCGAGCGAGCCAATCAGGAGCTGGAGGCTGCGCTGCGCTGCATCATCTCCTCCTGCTCTTCTTCGTGGAGCATGTACCTCCCGTGGATCGAGTACGCTCATAACACCACGGTGTCCTCGTCCACAGGGATGTCCCCCTTCAAGGCATCGTTGGGGTACGATCCGCCCTTGTTCCCGGAGGAGGAGGGGGAGGTAGCGGTCCCGTCTGTTCAGGCTCACGCCAGACGCTGTCAGCCAGTTTGGTCCATTGCCCGCAGAGCCCTTCTGAGGACCACGGAACAGAACATTGAGGTGGCCAACCGCCATAGGAGGCCTGCCCTGGATTACAAGGTGGGTGACAAGGTATGGTTGTCCACGAAGAACATCAGTGTGCCTGCCGAGAAGCGTAAGCTAACCAAACGCTTCATCGGTCCCTTTGTTATTTCCCGCATTGTCAACCCTGTATCTGTGCGTCTTGCTCTCCCCTCTCACATGCGCATCTGCCCCACTTTCCACGTCTCCCAGGTCAAGCCCTACGTCGCCGACCCGCTGTGCCCACCCCCTGCGGCTCCTGTTCCCCCGAGGATGATCGATGGCCATCCGGTCTGGGGGGTAACGGCAATCCTGGACGTCCGCAGGAGGGGTCGGGGCTTTCAGTATTTGGTGGACAGGGAGGGGTTTGGCCCTGAGCACCGCTCCTGGATACGCCCTGCGTTGATCCTCGATAAGCAGTTGATCCGCGATTTCCATCGGGCGCATCCAGGTAGGATTGGGCAGGTGCCTGGAGGCACCTCTAGAGGGGGGAGTACTGTCATGATGGCCGCTAGGCCGTCATCAGCATCATCAACATCAGCTGCGCTCACTTCAGCAGGTGGCAATCAGCGGGCCATAAAAGTCCAACGCGCAGACGCCTCAGCACGGAGTCGTCTGTCACTCTCACTGAGCAACGTGCCAAGATCTCGAACTCTCATGAAGAACTCTACGCTTCGCCAAACCAGGCCACGTAAGCCATTTCTTCACAATTCCTCTGCTAGCCTTCTCCCGTGTGCACAGGTGGACCTCCCTGGCGGCGGATCACCCTCCTCTGCTGACAAGGCACCGTCTCCCGCTCTGCGGAACTCCTCCTCACCTCCACAGCACCGGACACCACGAGCACGATGTCGCACGGACACCAGGAGTCACTCAGCCTCTCATTGTGGCACCTGCAAGTAAGCCCCTGCAGCATACCCGCCGAACGTTGCTACTGTGCAACAGTAACCTTGTGCTTGTGTTTTCCAGGGTTGCCAGGTTACCACAAGACGGGCTCAGCTCCAGTGGCCAGACGAGCATTCACACATTCACTCACACTTCGCTCATTAACTCACAATAAAGATAATTGTCTGTATCTCTCGTGTCAGCGTCTGTCTCTTGGGTCGTAAATCATGTCAAATAACATAGTATTCATGTGGGGTACCACAAGGCTCAGTTTTAGGACCCATTTTATTGCTAATATACATTTTGCCACTGGGATGAATAATTAATGGGATGGCTAATTAGCCACTTCAAAGATATTTCTTATCATCTTTATGCTGATGATATTCAGTTGTATTCTTTTAAAAAGTCTGAGTTTCACATGCTGTTATCTTTATCTGCTTGTCTAATATCAAACAGTGGTTAAGTGCAAACTTTTTTGGTTTAGTTTTTAAGACAGAGACATTAATTATCACTCCTGAAAACAAGATTCCACTTATTAAGCACCACATGGGTACCCTAGGTTCCTCTGTCCAGGTGAGTCTTCCGAATCTTGGTGTTAGTTTTGACTCGGCTATGTCTGTTGAGCACCACGGTAATCAATTAATTAGAAATTGTTTCTTCCATCTGAAGAATATTTCTAAGTTGAGAACCCTGGTGTCAAAGGTGGAACTTGAGATGATTACACATGCTTTTATTTCTTCTCGCCTAGACTATTGTTATAGTCTTTTTACCTGTCTGAGCCAAAAGCATCTTCAGTGCCTCCAGGTTGTTCAAAATCCGGCTGCTAGACTTTTAACTCACACTAAGAAAGGGCTCACATTACACCGGTTTTAGCAGCACTTCACTGGCTCCCAGTTGGTTTTAGGATTCAATTTAAAATTTTAGTTCTTGTTTTTAGAGCTATTCATGACCAGGTCCCTAAATACATCACCGAGCTGCTTAAAGTGTACAAACCCTCACGGTCTCTGAGATCCCCGGATCAACATTTTACCGGCTGTCCCTCGAACCCATTTTAAAACTCGAGGTGATCGAGCCTTTCAGGCAGTGGCACCAAAATTGTGGAATGCTTGACCACTGTCTTTGCGCTCAGTAGACTCTGTTGACGCTTATAAAAAAGAGCTGAAGACGCTTCTGTTTAAAACAGGCTTTTAAGTTTGATTATGGATTATGGTTTTTATGTTTTTAATGTCTTTATACCTGTTTTTAACGCCTTTATTGTTGTATTTGTGATTGTGTGTTTTATTTTATTGTGAAGCACTTTGTGATTTTTTCTGTGAGAAGTGCTATATAAATAAATTTTACTTGCTTACTTACTTACTTACTTACTTACTTTCTTACTTCCACACAGCCAAGCTGCAGCTCAGTGCTCTCTCAAACGGTGCCGGTTGTGGTTGTTGTTACTGTTGGAGTATATCAAACATCTTCTACAGCAAAGAGGAATTACTGCATTTTGGGATACAATGTCAAGTTTCCATTACACCAACAAAGCGGTCAGCCCCAGAGACAGAGAAAAAAGAAGAGTAGCCGGTCTGGCTTTTTGGCTCTGCTAAAGAGGGCTAAAAACAGACAACTGCTGCCTTGCCCTTTTGTCGCAAATTTCTGGTCCCTTGGAAACAAGATTGATGAGGTACAACTGGATATATAAACCTGCCCGACCATACAAGACAGCTCTGTGATAATCATCACTGAAAGCTTGCTACACTCCAGGATCATAGATGCGAAGTGCACTGAAGCAACAGGACAGAATACTCTGGGAATCAGAGGGGAAGAGAACATCTTTCCTTGCCTTTAACCATTGAGGCTAAGGTAGAACAGAAAGGAGACAAGGATCTTTTCTTTCCTTTCACCACTGAGGTTTAGGTGGAGCAGCTGGGAAATGGGTTGATTGAGTGCTGTATGCTAACTGGTATGCTACCCACCTTGAGACAATCCAATGAGGATAGTTGGGAGTTGAGAGTGGCCTGA
The DNA here is from genome assembly GCA_020510985.1 of Pholidichthys leucotaenia. NCBI lineage: Eukaryota > Metazoa > Chordata > Actinopteri > Cichliformes > Pholidichthyidae > Pholidichthys > Pholidichthys leucotaenia. The sequence continues at coordinate 16,053,209 of CM035838.1, forward strand.
TGCTGAAGGTGACTCAATATAAGCTGCTCCATGGAGGCTAACTCACTCCTTATCCCTACTCCCTAAGCACGGAGAAAACCATACTCTCATCCAGTCCTTTTCATAATATTCAGTAGTCTATATGGACAATTTCTCTCTTCCTCACTTCACAACTTTGAACAAAAAAAAGGTCCTTGCTCCACACTGAAATAAGATCGTTAAATGAAATCAAGGTTTAAAGTATTAATGCTAAAAGTTTCAGAACAAAATATCAATAAAACCTGAGCTTCTATCCCCGTGATGGTAGATGCCTTATTTTGCTTGTGGAATCTTGCTTTATATGCCAATTAATCATCACTGTAAGACAAATGAGATGCAAATAGGTGAGGAAAAATATACAGTGGGGCAAAAAAGTATTTAGTCAGCCACCAATTGTGCAAGTTCTCCCACTTAAAAGATGAGAGAGGTCTCCAATTTTCATCATAGGTATACATAGGTATATGAGAGACAAAATGAGAAAAAAAAAAAAAATCCAGAAAATCACATTGAAGGATTTTTAATGAATTAATTGGTAAATTCCTCGGTAAAATAAGTATTTGATCACCTACAAACTAGCAAGATTTCTGGCCCTCACAGACCTGTAACTTCTTCTTTAAGAGGCTCCTCTGTCCTCGACTCATTACCTGTATTAATGGCACCTGTTTGGACTCGTTATCAGTATAAAAGACACATGTCCACAACCTCAAACAGTCAGACTCCAAACTCCACTATGGCCAAGACCAAAGAGCTGTCAAAGGACACCAGAAACAAAATTGTAGACCTGCACCAGGCTGGGAAGACTGAATCTGCAATAGGTAAACAGCTTGGTGTGAAGAAATCAACTGTGGGAGCAATTATTAGAAAATGGAAGACATACAAGACCACTGATAATCTCCCTCGATCTGGGGCTCCACGCAAGATCTCACCCCGTGTGGTCAAAATGATCACGAGAACGGTGAGCAAAAATCCCAGAACCACATGGGGGGACCTAGTGAATGACCTGCAGAGAGCTGGGACCAAAGTAACAAAGGCTACCATCAGTAACACACTACGCCGCCAGGGACTCAAATCCTGCAGTGCCAGATGTGTCCCCCTGCTTAAGCCAGTACATGTCCAGGCCCCTCTGAAGTTTGCTAGAGAGCATTTGGATGATCCAGAAGAGGATTGGGAGAATGTCATATGGTCAGATGAAACCAAAATAGAACTTTATTGTAAAAACTCAACTTGTCGTGTTTGGAGGAGAAAGAACACCATACCTACTGTGAAGCATGGGGGTGGAAACATCATGCTTTGGGGCTGTTTTTCTGCAAAGGGACCAGGACGACTGATCCGTGTAAAGGAAAGAATGAATCAGAATCAGAATCAGAATCAGAATCAGCTTTATTGGCCAAGTATGCACAACACATACAAGGAATTTGACTTTGGCTAAAAACTTGCTCTCGTTGTTCAGGTGAAGGATTTAAATAAGGATTCAATGACAACCAGAGTATGTACAGTAAATTACAGTCTGTCCACGTTTCTATAAAAGGATGCAAATATATACAGGAATATATGCAGTTATTTACTCGGACTAACCACACTTTGCAGAAATATATGAAAAAATATACAATCACACAGTATTTCAATGTGGACTCAGATTCAGTGATATAATGTGAATGAAGTAAAAAGCAATGTGAGAGTTATGTGCAATGTAATAATGGATGAAAAGTCATGAGTACAGCAACAGGTAGGACTAGGTGAATGTTAGGAGTTCATCAGAGTGATGGCTTGAGGAAAGAAACTGTTCCTGTGACGGGTGGTTTTGACCTTCAGTGATCTGTAACGACGACCAGAAGATAGAAGTTCAAACAGTTTGTGGCCGGGGTGTGATGGGTCAGCACAGATGTTTCCCGCCCGTTTCCTGGTTATGGACCGATATAAGTTCTCAATGGAGGGTAGGTCAGTACCAATGATCCTCTCCGCAGACTTAATGATCCGCTGCAGTCTGGTCTTGTCCTGTTTAGTGGCAGATCCAAACCAGACAGTGATGGAAAAGCAGAGGACAGATTGGATGATGGCGGTGTAGAAGACAACCAGCAGCTCCTGAGGCAAATCAATGGGGCCATGTATCATGAGATTTTGAGTGAAAACCTCCTTCCATCAGCAAGGGCATTGAAGATGAAACGTGGCTGGGTCTTTCAGCATGACAATGATCCCAAACACACCGCCCGGACAACGAAGGAGTGGCTTTGTAAGAAGCATTTCAAGGTCCTGGAGTGGCCTAGCCAGTCTCCAGATCTCAACTCCATAGAAAATCTTTGGAGGGAGTTGAAAGACCGTGTTGCCCAGCGACAGCCCCAAAACATCACTGCTCTAGAGGAGATCTGCATGGAAGAATGGGCCAAAATACCAGCAACAGTGTGTGAAAACCTTGTGAAGACTTACAGAAAACGTTTGACCTCTGTCTTTGAGATTGAGAGATTGAGATTCAACTTTATTGTCATTACACATGTATGAATACAAGGTAACGAAACGTGACTTGGCATTTGGGCACGCTCTGCAGAGCGCATCCAAGGCCGGAGCAGCCGCTAGGCGCCAGTCATAAAGAAGAAAGGAAAAAAAGAAAAAAAAAGGATATGACACAGTAGGCGAGAGAAAAAAACATGTTTTATCAAATTGACGCTTAATGAGTAAGCGAAATTTTGATTGCAGGCAAAAAAAACCCTCAATGCATATTTAGCAGACATTTAGTAGACAGATCACACAGCAGAGCAGAGGGAGAGCAGTGTGTGTATATCCTATGCATGTAGTGTTGTATGCATTGTGTAGTGTAAATGTAACAGTTGTTAGTGAGCAGCAGAGGGCGCCTCCTGGCAGTGGATAGATGTTGTAATCATGTGACTTATAAACAAGTCCAGAGTCCAGAGTCTATCGCTCTCTCTCTCTTGCTTGCAGAAGTCACATGGGCATTGTCCTTGAAGGTCCAATCCGCTGACGACAAACAACTGATTGTTGATTGTATGGGTAGACATAAGAGCCGGTTCTTCTGCTTGTCTCAGTCAGGAGGAATGTAAACACGGGGCAAACAAGGTCAAATCAAATCAAATCAAATCAGCACAGTGCACTCAGAGAGTAGAATTTGCCCTCACCCGTGTAATTCTGTGCTTCCATTATATATGCAGGCTTAAACTGTTTTTCCATAGAGAGCACAGGGCTTCAGATGCATTCCTTCACTGAATCACTGTCATTCAGTTCACTGTTTGCCGCTACTCGTGCCCTCCCCAACTGGTCGAATTTGATGAAGGAGCTTGCTGGGTCCGCTTGATCAGCTCTCTCATTTTCCTTCAATTTCTGATTGAAATTTGAGTTGAGTTGCTAGCTGTTAGCATGAGGCCTACATATCTCCCGAGAGAACACTCACACGTGATCTGCATTGTTGTTTATGCAAATCTGACGGTGAACGCTGGGACAGCGCGTGACGTCATCCATTCAGTAACCAGCAGGCTGCAGACAGAACACCCAGATGCTCTTCTCCTCATCTCAGGCGATTTCAACCATGTTTCACTGTTTCCCATTCTACCCACGTTCACCCAGTATGTCACATGCCACACTAGAGACAATAAAACACTGGACTTATTCTACGCAAACACTAAGGAGGCGTACACCTCATTACAACTCCCCCCACTCGGGAGATCGGATCACAACTTGGTTCATCTCCGGCCGGTGCACAAACCCCTAGTGCACAGACAACGTCCGGCCATGCGCACAGTGGAGTTATGGTCTGAGGAGACAATGGACACTCTAAAAGGCTGTTTTGAAGCCACCGCCTGGAAGCAGCTCTGCGATCCACATGGTGAGGACATCGATGGCCTCATTCACACCTTCACGGGCTACCTCAGCTTCTGTGTGGACAAATCCGTTCCCACCAAGACCATACGGTGTTGCTCAAACAACAAACCCTGGATCAACCCTGAGATTAAAACACTTCTGAGAGAGAAGAAGAGGATCTTCAGGTCGGGGAATAGGGAGATGCTGAAGTCCGTACAGAGGGAGCTGAGGAGAAAGATCAGAGAAGGCAAGGACAGCTTCAGGAAGAAGATGGAGGACAAGTTGCAACAGAGCGACATCAGCGGGGTCTGGAGAAACCTCAAAACCATCTCTGGGCTCCAGAATACCTCCCCCCAGGCCACGGGGGGCAGGGAGTGGGCGAACAACCTGAATCTGTTTTTCAATAGGTTTGACCAACCGCCCTCCCCCCTGACTGCACAACAACCACTGCTGCCTCTAAAGAAATCAAGTCCTGCTGCCCACTCCCCACTCCACCAACACCCCCCACCCCCAACACATAGCCCCCCATCCTGACCCTGACCAGGACCCAGGTGAGGACGGAGCTGAGGAAGATCAAGGCGAGGACCCACCCTTTGCACTGCAACTTTCAGCTTCTTCCCTCCAGACGGAGGTTTGCTGTCCCAAAAAGTAGAACCCAGCGCTACAAAAACAGCTTTGTCCCTGCTGCTGTCAAAGAGTTGAACAAGCTATAAAAATTATATTGTACATATTTTATATTTACCTATTTTGTAAGATGTGTGCCTGTGTTTGTGTCTATGTTGAATGTAATTAGTGGCTTGTAAATATGGATGTCACCAACTGCAAAACAAATCTACCTACGGGTACAAATAAAGTAAACTGAACCTGAACCTGAACCTGAGGAAGGCGTCGGGACCGGACGGCATCAGCGCAAAGCTCCTCAAGTCCTGTGCAGACCAGCTGTGTGGGATTGTGACGTACATCTTCAACCTGAGCCTGAAGCTGGGGAGGGTACCACAGCTGTGGAAAACATCTTGTGTGGTACCTGTACCAAAAACTTCCCACCCCAAAGACCTGAACAGCTACAGACCGGTGGCCTTGACGTCCCACTTGATGAAGACCCTGGAGAGACTGCTCCTTGCTCATCTCCGCCCCCTGGTGGAACCAGCGATGGATCCACTCCAGTTCGCCTACCAGCATGGCATTGGGGTGGAGGATGCGGTGATCTTCCTCCTTCACCATTCTCTGTCCCACCTGGAGAAGCCCGGGAATATGGTGAGGATCATGTTCTTTGACTTCTCCAGTGCTTTCAACACCATCCAACCGATGATCCTGAAGGACAAGCTGCTGCGCGCAGGGGTGGACCAGCACCTGTCATCATGGATCCTGGACTACCTCACGAACCGGCCTCAGTTTGTGAGAACCCGGGACTGTGTGTCCGACACGATCATCAGTAGCACAGGGGCCCCCCAGGGAACGGTGCTGACTCCCTTCCTGTTCACTCTTTATACTGCGGACTTCTCACACAACACAACACACTGCCATCTACAGAAGTTCTCTGATGACTCTGCGATCGTTGGCCTCATCTCCAATGGAGATGAAGCTGAGTACAGAGGGCTTATCCAGGACTTCGTAGACTGGTGCCATCGGAACTGCCTCCAGATCAACGCAAGGAAAACTAAGGAGCTGGTGGTGGACTGCCGCAGGCATGGGCAGCCCCTCACAGCACCAGTAAATATACAGGGAACAGACATCGAGATGGTGACATCCTATAAGTACCTGGGTGTTCATCTGAACAATAAACTAGACTGGTCACACAATACTGACGCACTCTACAAGAAGGGACAGCACAGGCTGTTCCTGCTGAGGAGACTCAGGTCTTTTGGTGTACAAGGGGCGCTGCTGAAGACATTCTATGACACGGTGGTGGCTTCAGCCATCACTTTTGGAGTGGTCTGCTGGGGCAGTGGCATTACAGCAGCCGATAGGAAGAGACTGAACAAACTGATTAAGAAAGCTAGCTCTGTCCTGGGGCAGCGCCTTGATCCGGTGGAGGAGATAGGAGAGAGAAGGACGGTGGCTAAACTGTCATCTCTGCTGGAGTCCGAGTTCCACCCTATGCAAGACGTACTGAATGCACTGAGGAGCTCATTTAGCAGCAGACTACATCATCCCAGGTGCACAACCGAGAGGTTTCGTAGGTCCTTCCTACCAACGGCTGTCAGACTGTACAACCTAAGCAGGGCTGCTCGCAGAGATAGCAAAAAGACGTAACAAACTAATAGTTTTTAAATGCAAAAGATGCAATAGACTTACACAATGGTCCCCTCCGGCATACAACTAGGAAAATACCGGTCGCTATGGAGGGTGAGAATATGTATGGGCACATAATCATACCATGTAGGATAACTAAGTAGAGGGTTATGCTGTTTCATCCCATCTAGCAACAATGCTCTGCACTGTGTGTGTTTATATATTTACATATTTATTCCATCTAGCTACAATGCTCTGCACTGGGTGTGTTCATATTTATATATCTATATATTTATTCCATCTAGCTACAATGCTCCGCACTGTGTTTTTATATATCTATATATTTATTCCATCTAGCTACAATGCTCCGCACTGTGTGTGTTTATATACTTACATATTTATTCCACCTAGCTGCAATGCTCCGTACTGTGGGTGTTTATATATTTACATATTTATTCCATCTAGCTACAATGCTCTGCACTGTGTGTCTGTGTGTGTGTATATATATATATTTTATAGTAATATGTACATATGTATATTAGCTGCTCTTGCTTGCTTGTTTTTTTTTTCTTGCCTTCTGATTGTTGCTCTGAGTGTTGCTATCCCTGTGCTGTTGCAATCCTGGAATTTCCCCGTTGTGGGACTAATAAAGGCTTATCTTATCTTATCTTATCAGGGAACTCCACAGCCAAAAATAGAAGTCCTGAGATCATAACCAATAATGTTTCCTTTGCCAACAAAGGGTATATAACAAAGTACTGAGATGAACTTTTGTTATTGACCAAATACTTATTTTACCAAGGAATTTACCAATTAATTCATTAAAAATCCTTCAATGTGATTTTCTGAATTTTTTTTCTCATTTTGTCTCTCATAGTTGAGGTATACCTATGATGAAAATTAGAGACCTCTCTCATCTTTTAAGTGGGAGAACTTGCACAATTGGTGGCTGACTAAATACTGTTTTGCCCCACCGTATGTATATATCGCATCGGCATCTGCAATTGGCAAAACTATTTTCAAAATGCCACCATATTCTATGATGCATCACTATTTCTAATATCTCCAAAAATTAGAATACAGGAAGCACTCTGTAATTTTGGAGTAACCTCTTTTGACATCTGTAACTGAAGAATGCATCCCAATAGTCAATAAGTTTAAAGTAACAACAAAATTGGAATTTAATAAGTATAGGTCAGCGTTGAGGTAATTATGAAATTAGAACCCAGCAACTATTTAAATGGTAAAAACAGGGTACTTTTATGGTTAAAAACAGGCTTTGTTTGACAAGGTTAGTGTAACCAGACCCAGAAGCAGACACAAGTGGAGACAGTGGTAAACGTTGAACAATGATTTTATTGTGAAATAGTGATTATGTTTGCAGGAGACGGGGGAGAGCCTGACAGGCAGGTATGGCTAGGTATGGGAGCACCCCACTCCAGGCTGCAGATGGGACAGCAGCAAACCTGGCTGACGATCCTCCCAACGCCTCCACTGCAGGGATCCAGGTAGCAGGCTGGCCAAGCCTGAATGGTGAGGGGGAAAAGGGGGTGAGAAACAGTGCACTGTGAATGATGGTCAATCAACTGAAAATGTAGTGAAGGTGAAGGTGTCATGATTAATAAAGCTTGACAGCACACATGCACGATGCCAAAGCACAGGAGGAACCACATAGAGGGGCACGTTTCAAAGTTTTATTAAATATCAAAAACCAAAGCGCACAGCTGCAGAAACAGTCACTCGTCAGAGGAATGGCCCTGTGGAGAGAAGACGAGAGCTGTGAGCAGAGGAATGGAGTAAGGGGAAATGGGCAAGCCAAATTGCCACTTACTTGGGAAATCCAGGGAGAACCGGCAGGACCCAATGAGGAATAAACGAAGCAGTGGGGTAAGGGGGAAGATGAGCTGATAGTGCCTGACCGGGTGGAGTAGGAAGCTGAGGATGGTGAGATGTGGCAGGAGACCGCGCACAGTCCAAGAGACACACCTACATGGTGGCAGCAACCTGAGGGAAAAGGAGAGATAAGGTGAGACAGCGTGTTCACACTTATAACTTACACTTGCTTGCATATTTATGGGCAGTATACCCAGACGAGCAAGCGTTGACTGCTCGGAGAGAGCCTCCTTAAGTACGCTGGCTGATGAGTGGGTGCAGGTGTGTCTTCTGCCTCAGGTGCAGTGATGAGATGGTGAATGTGAGGCAGGATGGGAGGGGCGCATTCTCACTGCCCATGACAGAAGGGTCCACCAGGAATCCGGTCCGCCGCTCTGGTGAAATTCCTGGGGACAGCACAGGAAAAGGGTGAAAGCAATCCAAATAATTACAAGGCAAGGATTTTTCCAGGCTGCACACAGATGAAGATGAACAGACTTAGCTGAAGCTGAAATGATATGCCCAGGCAGAGCAGCAGGAGTGAGTCTCTTTTAAAGGGCCTTCCTGATTGCCTACAGGTGGTGCACATGGCTGCAGGAGGGAACCCAATTAGTGGAGAGGGAGAGACAGCAAAAGGTGTGCAGCCCTGAAACCCTTAGAGTGTTACCATGTTGTTACCCTGAACTTACGCTATACTTACACTGTTTTACACAAATATTCACACAGAAACTAAGCTGTAATTTAATAGTACTTAACGTGCTAAAATGTTCCCTAAATCAATTCTATGTGTGCTTTTATTTGTCTATAAAACTCAAAAATCTCAAAAAGTTCTTTGGATATGATAAATCCCTATATTGCCTTTGATTTAAATAAATGTGAAAATTTAATACAGCCTCAACTGTCTGAGTATGCCTCACTAAAATATTTCATAGCTGCAAATCACTTGTAATCCCCACAGAAGCACATTACAGTTCTGGCGAGTTTGAAATAAATTTCTAGCTCTAGACATGCTGCTGGGAGTATTCTCACTGTTCCTCTTTGCATATAAATTTCAACAATGGCTGAGTTTAGAGCAATGAGGTCTACACAGTTGCGGATCATTCAAGATAATCAGGTCAGGGAACACTGATAAACCCCAGTCCTTAAAGTTTCATTATATCAACAATTTCATAAGCACCGTTCTTCTCTGTAGCTTTGATCTATTTCTTTGTCTTATCGAATGGCTGACTGGCTTTTTGTTTCTCCACAAGACGCGTGTCCTTGTGCTGTTGATTCACTACAAAGAGAATAGCTGATTTTACAGCATGTGGAAAGAAAATAAGCTGAAAAGTGTCTGTGAGTCTGAAGGCAAGTTTATTTCTGCTCCAGCCAGAATGTAAATCCTGATAAATTTGGAGCAATGAGAAGGTTATGGCAAGGGGATATGGTGTGACTTATTTGCACAATTACATGGGTGCATGTGTACAGAATTAATGACACGAAGAGCTACATTATTTAAAAGGAAAAATACACAAAAAAGTGTAAAGCAGAGCAAATTGGTGTCTGTGGGGTTAAAAAAAACGCAGGCAATAATTTACCATAGTGTGCTGTGCTAAATTATTTTTGCCAAGATGCACTGAATCAGTCTGTAAATCTGCTCACTTGTTTATCCTTGGCAGATCTCACATAGCTGCACAAAGACTCTGTGTGAGAAAAGAGAATGAGCCACTAACCCCGCTATCCCCTTGGTATTGTCCTTTATTGCATAACCCTCAATCTGTCACTTAGGTGCAGCCACAACCAGAACTCTAAGCTAATGCACAAGACTTAGACTCTTATTTTTTTTTATGAGGTTGTTTTCATTTTTTAGGCAAAATCCAATAAAAGAGGGTTCAGTCATTCAAAGAGAGGCAGTTTATTTCACCCAGTTGAGTGCTAAAATGCCTCTTCATTTATGCAATTGTGATTTCTTTACTTTCAAGTAGTGTGCCATCAGGCCTAAGTTGATTTCCTTCAATTAAACTATTAGATAAAATTTATTGATCATTTAACTGTTTCATGCCTTCTTCTCAGAACCATAAGAAGCAAGGTTCCATCAACATCGGCCAACCCCGTTTTTCCGTATTACCGCAACAGTCTCCTTTAACAACTGTATCTTTATCAAGTTCCTCTTCTGATCACTGAGCCAGTCATTTCCTGTCCTTATCTTTAGAATGCTAATTGTCTGCCTTATTTATTATACATTATTCAGCCAAAGCAATCCATCAAGACTGTGTGCTGCTCTGCCTCAACAGCATACCTAGATCAAGCTGTTTACTTTTTTGATGTTAAACATGGCCCGTGGAACTCAAAAGACAAAATGTTATCTGTGTTGAATTGAGTAATAACCATCTGTGGTGGTGCATATGGTATTGTTTCAGCATTTTAAGTGTCACTGGCACCAATAAAAGCACCAAAATGATATGAGGCACATTCACTGAATTTGTAGTTGACTGCAAAAATTGAGGCAAGGTAGGTGTGGTCTTGTCGATGACTTTTAAATCTAATATAATAAAAAGTGGTGTGTACTTGGGATTAAGAGCAGTGTTTTTTAAACCTTTTTTGAGCCAAGGAGCCCTTTGTGCATCAAAAAAATCTTGGGGAACCCCACCAACCAGAGACGTTACAAAATACACAAAGTGAAAGCCATCAGACCAACAAAAAGCAGGAACATGTGTGGCCAGAGGGGGCCTCCGATGCTCTGAAAGACTGCTTCAGCACCACAGACTAGGTCATTTTCAAGCATATTGCCACTCACAATGGACACACAAACATAGAGGAGTACACTGAGGTTATTTTAGCATACATAGCTAAATGCATTGATGATGTCACTCACTGCAAAACCATCACTGTTCGTGCTAACCAGAAGCCACGGATGACAGCAGAGGTTCACAGGCTCTTGAGGGCTCAGGACACAACCTTCAGGGCTGGTGATACCTTCGGACTAACAACAACTAGGACCAACCAGTCCCATGGCATCAAGGAAGTAAAATGACAGAACAGCAAGAAAATATCCGGAGACTTCAGCAACACCAGAGATTCACAGTCTCTCTGGTGTTGCATCCAGATCCTCACCAACTACAAACCTCCACCTCAGACCTGTGCGAGTGACATCACGCTGCTCAACAACTTAAATGACTTCTTTGGCCGCTTTGAAGCACAAAAAAGCACATCAGCACAGAAGACCACTCCTCCTCCAGACGAGCAGGCAATAAGTCTGGATTAGACTAGCGTGAAGAGAACCCTCGCCAGGATCAAGCCATGCAAGGCAGCTGGAACAGACAACATATCAGGTCGCGTTCTGAAGGACTGTGCGGAAAGAGCTCATGATTGTGCTGGCCAAAATCTTCAACATCTCCCTGAGTCAAGCTGTAGTCCCCATACATTTCAAAACTGCTACTATAATACCAGTCCCAAAGAAGCCTGTCCCATTCAGCTACAGCAATTACTGTCCAGTAGCACTGACCTCCATCGTAATGAAATGCTTCGAGTGGCTGGTCATGTAGAGGATCAAGTCCACCCTGACTCCCTCCAACAACCCATCTCAATTTGCATACAGGTCAAACAGATCCACAGAAGATGCAATCTCTGCTGCTCTCCATCCAGCCCTCACCCACCTGGACTCAAAAACTCCTATATTCTTCTCCTCTCGGCGCCACACCAGTAGGCTGCCTTTTGCAACAGCGGCTCGATTCCGAGTTTTTTTTCCCTTCCTCTCTCTTTTGATCACTTTTTTTTTCACCCCACTTATATCACGGACACACAGATCGTCCCAAATGTCTCCTGAGCCGGTGGACGGAGCCACTGTTTATAGCAGGATACGATACAACAGGGAAGAGCTGCTAGCATTTAACCGCCACCCGGTCCCACTGGAAAAACTCGACATACCGAGAGAATTGAGGCGAAAGCGTCGCGGCTGCCGGGCTGGAGTAAGGCGGAGGACAAAAAATATAAGGTACAGACCCTCCCTTCCATCTGTTGTCATGGGAAATGTACGGTCGATACTGGGAAAGTTAGATGAGCTAGCGGCTATCTCCCGTTACGATAGCACTAACCGGGAGTGCTCTCTCCTTTTGTTTACTGAGACGTGGCTAACTGAACTAGCAGCAGATGCTAACATTGAGCTGGAGGGTTTTCACATGATACGAGCTGACCGAACACCAGAGAGTGGCAAAACTAGGGGCGGTGGAGTGATAATGTATGTTAACAACAACTGGTGCAGACCAGGACATATCACTGTTAAACAACGACACTGCAGCAAAGACATTGAGTTGCTAGCTGTTAGCATGAGGCCTACATATCTCCCGAGAGAACACTCACACGTGATCTGCATTGTTGTTTATGCAAATCCGACGGCGAACGCTGGGACAGCGCGTGACGTCATCCATTCAGTAACCAGCAGGCTGCAGACAGAACACCCAGATGCTCTTCTCCTCATCTCAGGCGATTTCAACCACGTTTCACTGTCTCCCATTCTGCCCACTTTCACCCAGTATGTCACATGCCACACTAGAGACAATAAAACACTGGATTTGTTCTACGCAAACACTAAGGAGGCGTACACCTCATCACAACTCCCCCCACTTGGGAGATCGGATCACAACTTGGTTCATCTCCGACCGGTGTACAAACCCCTAGTGCACAGACAACCTCCGGCCATGCACACTGTGGAGTTATGGTCTGAGGAGACAATGGACACTCTAAAGGACTGTTTTGAAGCCACTGCCTGGAAGCAGCTCTGCGATCCACATGGTGAGGACATCGATGGCCTCATTCACACCTTCACGGGCTACCTCAGCTTCTGTGTGGACAAATCCGTTCCCACCAAGACCATACGGCGTCACTCAAACAACAAACCCTGGATCAACCCTGAGATAAAAACACTTCTGAGAGAGAAGAAGAGGATCTTCAGGTCAGGGAACAGGGAGATGCTGAAGTCCGTACAGAGGGAGCTGAGGAGAAAGATCAGAGAAGGCAAGGACAGCTTCAGGAAGAAGATGGAGGACAAGCTGCAACAGAGCGACATCAGCGGGGTCTGGAGAAACCTCAAAACCATCTCGGGGCTCCAGAATACCTCCCCCCAGGCCACGGGGGGCAGGGAGTGGGCGAACAACCTGAATCTGTTTTTCAATAGATTTGACCAACCGCCCTCCCCCCTGTCTGCACAACAACCACTGCTGCCTCTAAGAAATCAAGTCCTGCTGCCCACTCCCCACTCCACCGACACCCCCCCCACTCCCAAAACACAGCCCCCCATCCTGACCCTGACCAAGACCCAGGTGAGGACGGAGCTGAGGAAGATCAAGGCGAGGAAGGCGTCGGGACCGGACGGCATCAGCGCAAAGCTCCTCAAGTCCTGTGCAGACCAGCTGGGTGGGATTGTGACGTATATCTTCAACATGAGCCTGAAACTGGGGAGGGTACCACAGCTGTGGAAAACATCTTGTGTGGTACCTGTACCAAAAACTTCCCACCCCAAAGACCTGAACAGCTACAGACCGGTGGCCTTGACGTCCCACTTGATGAAGACCCTGGAGAGACTGCTCCTTGCTCATCTCCGCCCCCTGGTGGAACCAGCGATGGATCCACTCCAGTTCGCCTACCAGCATGGCATTGGGGTGGAGGATGCGGTGATCTTCCTCCTTCACCGTTCTCTGTCCCACCTGGAGAAACCCGGGAATATGGTGAGGATCATGTTCTTTGACTTCTCCAGTGCTTTCAACACCATCCAACCGATGATCCTGAAGGACAAGCTGCTGCGCGCAGGGGTGGACCAGCACCTGTCATCATGGATCCTGGACTACCTCACGAACCGGCCTCAGTTTGTGAGAACCCGGGACTGTGTTTCCGACACGATCATCAGTAGCATGGGGGCCCCCCAGGGAACGGTGCTGGCTCCCTTCCTGTTCACTCTTTATACTGCGGACTTCTCACACAACACAACACATTGCCATCTACAGAAGTTCTCTGATGACTCTGCGATCGTTGGTCTCATCTCCAACGGAGATGAAGCTGAGTACAGAGGGCTTATCCAGGACTTTGTGGACTGGTGCCATCGGAACTGCCTCCAGATCAACGCGAGGAAAACTAAGGAGCTGGTGGTGGACTGCCGCAGGCATGGGCAGCCCCTCACAGCACCAGTAAATATACAGGGAACAGACATCGAGATGGTGACATCCTATAAGTACCTGGGTATTCATCTGAACAATAAACTAGACTGGTCACACAATACTGACGCACTCTACAAGAAGGGACAGCACAGGCTGTTCCTGCTGAGGAGACTCAGGTCTTTTGGTGTACAAGGGGCGCTGCTGAAGTCATTCTATGACACGGTGGTGGCATCAGCCATCACTTTTGGAGTGGTCTGCTGGGGCAGTGGCATTACAGCAGCCGATAGGAAGAGACTGAACAAACTGATTAAGAAAGCTAGCTCTGTCCTGGGGCAGCGCCTTGATCCGATGGAGGAGATAGGAGAGAGAAGGACGGTGGCTAAACTGTCATCTCTGCTGGAGTCCGAGTTCCACCCTATGCAGGACATACTGGATGCACTGAGGAGCTCATTTAGCAGCAGACTACATCATCCCAGGTGCACAACCGAGAGGTTTCGTAGGTCCTTCCTACCAACGGCTGTCAGACTGTACAACCTAAGCAGGGCTGCTCGCAGAGATAGCAAAAAGACGTAACAAACTAATAGTTTTTTTGAATGCAAAAGATGCAATAGACTTACACAATGGTCCTCTCCGGCATACAACTAGGAACATACCGGTCGCTGTGGAGGGTGAGAATATGTATGGGCACATAATCATACCATGTAGGATAACTAAATAGACGGTTATGCTGTTTCATCCCACCTAGCAACAATGCTCTGCACTGTGTGTGTTTATATATTTACATATTTATTCCATCTAGCTACAATGCTCTGCACTGTGTTCATCCATCCATCCATCCATCCATCTTCTACCGCTTTTCCGGAGGTCCGGGTCGCGGAGGCAGCAGTTCAAGCAGAGAAGCCCAGACTTCCCTCTCCCCAGCCACCTGCTCCAGCTCTTCAGAGGGGATACCAAGGCGTTCCCAGACTAGCTGGGAGACATAGTCTCTCCACCGAGTCCTGGGTCTGCCCCGGGGTCTCCTCCCAGTGGGACGTGCCTGAAACACCTCAAGTGGGAGACGTCCAGGAGGCATCCTAATCAGATGCCCATACCACCTCAACTGACTCCTTTCAATGTGGAGGAGCAGCGGTTCTACTCTGAGCCTCTCCCGGATGACTGAGCTCCTCACCCTATCTCTGAGGGTGAGTCCAGCAATCCTACGGAGAAAGCTCATTTCAGCCGCTTGTATCCGCGATCTCGTTCTTTCGGTCATTACCCAAAGCTCGTGACCATAGGTGAGAGTAGGAACGTAGATTGACTGGTAAATCGACAGCTTTGCCTTAGAACTAAGCTCCCTCTTCACCACAACAGACCGGTACAACGTCCGCATCACTGCAGATGCTGCTCCAATCCGTCTGTCGATCTCTCGCTCCATTTTCCCCTCACTCGTGAACAAGACCCCAAGATACTTAAACTCCTCCACGTGGGGCAGGAGCCTGTCCCCAACCCGGAGAGGACAATCCACCTTTTTCCGGCTGAGGACCATGGACTCGGACTTGGAGGTGCTGATTCTCATCCCAGCCGCTTCACACTCAGCGGCAAACCGTCCCAGCAAGAGCTGTAGGTCATTGCTGGATGAAGCCAACAGGACAACATCATCTGCAAACAACAGAGATGAGATCCTGTGGTCACCAAGTATGACACCCTCCATTCCCTGGCTGCGCCTAGAAATCCTGTCCATAAAAATTATGAACAGGACCGGTGACAAAGGGCAGCCCTGGCGGAGTCCAACTCTCACTGGGAATGACTCCGACCGAGTGTTGGCAATACGAACTAAACTCTCACAACGGTCGTACAGAGACCGAATAGCTCGTAACAACAAGCCCGATACCCCATACTCCCGAAGCACCCCCCACAAAAATCCACGAGGGACGCGGTCAAATGCCTTCTCCAAGTCCACAAAACACATGTAAACTGGTTGGGCAAACTCCCACGAACCCTCAAGAATTCTCGAGAGGGTAAAGAGCTGGTCCGATGTGCCACGGCCAGGACGAAAACCACATTGCTCCTCCTGAATCCGAGGTTCGACCAACGGCCGGACTCTCCTCTCCAGTACCTTGGCATAGACCTTCCCAGGGAGGCTGAGGAGTGTGATCCCTCTAAAGTTGGAGCACACCCTCCGGTCCCCTTTTTTGAAGAGAGGAACCACCACCCCGGTTTGCCATGCCAAAGGCACTGCCCCCGACCTCCACGCAATGTTGCAGAGGCGTGTCAACCATGACAGCCCAACAACATCCAGGGCCTTGAGGTACTCGGGGCGAATCTCGTCCACCCCCGGGGCCCGGCCACCAAGGAGATTTTTAACCACCTTGGCGACCTCAGCCCCTGTGATAGGCGAGTCATCCCCCTTGTCCCCAAACCCTGCTTCCTCTGTGGAAGGCGTATCAGTGGGATTGAGGAGATCCTCGAAGTATTCCTTCCACCGCCCGACGATATCCCCAGTTGAAGTCAACAGTGTCCCATCCGCACCATACACAGTGTGGACGGGGAGCTGCTTTCCCCTCCTGAGCCGCCGAACAGTTTGCCAGAATCTCTTTGAAGCCGACCGAAAGTCTTGTTCCATGGCCTCACCGAACTCCTCCCATACCCGGGTTTTTGCTTCAGCAACCACCCGAGCTGCACTCCGCTTGGCCTGCCGGTACACCTCAGCTGCTTCGGGAGTCCCACAAGCCAACCAAGCTTGATAGGACTCCTTCTTCAGCTTAATGGCCCCCCTCACCACTGGTGTCCACCACTTGGTTCGGGGGTTGCCACCACGAGATGCACCGACCACCTTGCGGCCGCAGCTCTGGGCCGCCGCTTCAACAACAGAGGTGGAGAACATGGCCCATTCAGACTCCATGTCTCCAGACTCCCTCGGAATGTGGTTGAAGTTCTTCCGGAGGTGGGAGTTGAAGACCTCCCGGACAGGGGCCTCAGCCAGACGCTCCCAGCACACCCTCACTATACGTTTGGGTCTACCAGGTCTGAATGGCTTCCTCCCCTGCCATCGGATCCAACTCACCACCAGGTGGTGATCAGTTGACAGCTCTGCACCTCTCTTTACTCGGGTGTCCAAGACATACGGTCGCAGGTCTGATGATACGATAACAAAATCGATCATCGACCTGCGGCCTAGGGTGTCCTGGTGCCAGGTGCACATATGGACACCCTTATGCTTGAACATGGTGTTCGTTATGGACAGACTGTGGTTAGCACAGAAGTCCAATAACTGAAAACCACTCGGGTTCAGATCGGGCAGGCCGTTCCTCCCAATCACCCCCCTCCAGGTTTCACTGTCGTTGCCCACGTGCGCATTGAAGTCCCCCAGTAGGACAATGGAGTCTCCAGGAGGAGCACCCTCCAGCACCCCAGTCACAGACTCCAAAAAGGGTGGGTACTCTGAAACATCATTTGGTGCATAGGCACAAATGATGGTCAGGACCCGTTTCCCAACCCGAAGGCGCAGGGAAGCAACCCTTTCGTCCACCGGGGAAAACTCCAATATAGAGGCAGCAAGGTGGGGCGATACAAGAATACCTACCCCTGCTCGTCGCCTCTCGCCCGGGGCAACTCCAGAAAAGGCCAAGCTCCAGCCCCTCTCCAGGAGACTGGTTCCGGAACCGGAGCTGTGTGTTGAGGTGAGGCCGACTATATCTAGCCGGTATCGCTCAATCTCGTACACCAGCTCAGGCTCCTTCCCCACCAGAGAGGTGACATTCCACGTACCAAAAGCCAGTTTAGAAAGCTTGGGATCAGTCCGCCAAGGTCTCCGCCTTTGACTGCTACCTAATCCACATAGCACCGGACTTCCATGATCCCTCCTGCAGGTGGTGAACCTACTGGAGGGCGGACCCATGTAACTCCTTCGGGCTGAGCCCGGCCGGGTCCCATGGGTGGAAACCTGGCCACCAGACGCTAGCCTTCGAGCCCCTCCCCCAGGCCTGGCTCCAGGGTGGGGCCCCGGTAACCCCATACCGGGCGGGGTACACTGAATCCTTGATATACAATTTATCATGAGAGTCTGTTGGATCGTTCTTAGTCTGGCCCTTCACCCAGGACCAGTTTGTCTTGGGAGACCCTATCAGAGGCAAATTGCCCCGGACAACATAGCTCCTGGGATCACTGGGGCACGCAAACCCCCCCACCACGATAAGGTGACGATCCATGAGGGGGAACTGTGTTCATATATTCATATATTTATTCCATCTAGCTACAATGCTCTGCACTGGGTGTGTTTATATTTATATATCTATATATTTATTCCATCTAGCTACAATGCTCCGCACTGTGTTTTTATATATCTACATATTATTCCATCTAGCTACATTGCTCCGCACTGTGTGTGTTTATATACTTGCATATTTATTCCACCTAGCTGCAATGCTCCTTACTGTGGGTGTTTATATATTTACATATTTATTCCATCTAGCTACAATGCTCTGCACTGTGTTCATATATTCATATATTTATTCCATCCAGCTACAATGCTCTGCACTGTGTGTCTGTGTGTGTGTGTGTATATATATATTTTATAGTAATATGTACATATGTATATTAGCTGCTCTTGCTTGCTTGTTTTTTTTCTTGCCTTCTGATTGTTGCTCTGAGTGTTGCTATCCCTGTGCTGTTGCAATCCTGGAATTTCCCCGTTGTGGGACTAATAAAGGCTTATCTTATCTTATCTTATGTGCAAATGCTCTTCTTGGACTTCATCTCAGCATTCAACACAATCATCCCCCAGCACCTAATACAAAAACTCAGACACTTGGGACTCAAAACCTCTCTCTGTAACTGGATGCTGGACTTTCTCACAGGGAGGCCACAGAACATGCGGGTTTGCAGCAACACCTCCCAGACCATCACACTAAGCCCACTGCTCTTCACCCTGCTGACCTATGACTGCGTACCAACCTACAGCACAAACCACATCATCCATCATTGTTTTTGATCTCATCACCATGACTTCTAGCATGTCTTGACAAGGTCAGTAACCTCCATAAATTACGTCAAAACGAAGAAGAAGAAGAAGAAGAAGAAGAAGAAGAAGAAGAAGAAGAAGAAGAAGAAGAAGAAGAAGGTAATAGCAGGGGCGTAGCCGGGGGGGTGGGGGCTGAGGGGGCTGTAGCCCCCCCCCCCCCCCACCCGAAAGAAAGGGAGAAAAAGAAAAGAAAACTGTAAATAAAGAGCCGGTTTTGAGTAATTTGCATTGAAAATGTTAAGAAATCTGTAGTTGACAGGGGGCTGAAGCTAAAGCTTCGCCCCAGGCGAATTCCCCAGGCATTCAGAATGGTGGTGGTGGTTGGGGTTTAGTCCCCCCCGCCCCTTCACAAATTCCTGGCTATGCCACTGTATAGCCATTATAATTGCAGTCATACTGCCACCTACTGACATACTGTAGATGCGCCACTATAATGGCACATTATTTGCAAGTTTTTGGACAAGAAGTGAAATCAGACAATTTCCTGAGAACCCTGGAACATTATTTCAAGGGCCCATGGGGGTCCTCAGACCCCTGATTGATAAACAAGGATTTAGAGTACATCAGGATCCAACATAAAATTCTTGTTTTAACTGACAAAGCCATTCACGGGGAGGCACCTGCTTATATTGGTGACCTGCTCCATTTATATCTAACCAGCTGATATTTGAGGACCTCTGATGATAATGCACTGGCTGTTCCTCATACAAGACTCAGACTTAAGGGTGACAGAGCCTTTCCTTTGAAACAGTAGCACCTAGATTTTTGAACACGTTACTCTCGAGTCTCACGGAGTCGTGAATGCTGAGGAATGTTGATGAACATTGCGCTATTTAGGTTTTGTCAGGATTCGTAAAATGTTGCCAAAAAGTTTGTCAGTAGTTTTTCGGGTCACCTAAAGCATTTTTTTTTTTTTTTAAATTGAAGAGTTTGTTTGCAAAAAACGATAAAAGCCACTTCCAAGAAAACTTCCCTCTTTACATCAAACAGCTGTTAACATTACCTGCTTATAGAAGTTCAAATTGTTGTTTTTTTTTCTCAAAATCCAATATGTCTTATGTTATAGATACTACAAATTCATGTTTTTGTTTTTTTCAAAAGCCAATAAACGCCGTTTTTTTTTTTTTTTTTTTTTTACAAAACTAGACAACTCCTCACAGCAAATCAGCGCTTAGTATTTGGGTCACGTGACTCATCTTGGCTGCCTTCCCGGTCTACTCGCGCTGACTGATTTCCCTTGCTTTGTTTGGAATGTTCACTCACTCACTCCCTCCCTACTTGCTATATAGTGAATTTAGATATAGTGGACTATCCAGTAAACTCAATATAACAGTAAAATTAACCGCTTTTGGACACTACTGGGCTTGTTTTCGTGGCATGGTTAATGACATCATCACGTGAGACAGTAAAACGTAGACTAACGGTGGTAAAAAAAATGAATACCTGCATGTAATTTGTAGTAAATATGTATTAAATCAAATTGTTTTTGCTGAATTATTAAATATAAATACCTTAAGGTAGTATATGTTGTGACGTGAAGCTCTTCTTTCACTGCTCCGTTGGCTGCACATTCACTGTATAGTACACTGTATGGGGATGGAGTGTACTCTCGTGCACTATGTACAGCAGCTCAACCAGACTCATGTCAATCATCACTGTTTTCTTCCTGCATTACCGACTGCACTATATAGTTCTCCACAGTATCTGCTGCTCGCTAATATATTTTAACTGCTGACCAGTATCACTTACTCTTATTCTACACTTTATTGCATGTATAGTTTATTTCTTTTATCTTATCATGTTTAATGTTGCAGCATTGCACCGAGACAAATTCCTAGTTTGTGTACTACATGAACAATGGCAATAAACCTGATTCTGATTCTGATTCTGAGCATTTCGAACACAGCACCTGCTTGCTGTGAGTGATTTCCCTGCCAGTTTTTTTTTTTTTTTACAGTTTTGTTGCATTTTATGTCAAATATGGATAAATTGATGTAGCACATGAACCAGTGATGTGTTCACCAGTAGGCCGCAAACAAGGTCAGAACAGCGAACAATATCAAGAATTCTTGATATTATTATTATCCTCTATTACACTGGTCAACACCAAATTTATTGTCTAAGGTTTTTTTAGCTGATTTAGAACAATTTTGATGTGCTGAATCAAAAAATTACATTGGTTTTGCTCAATCAGGTCAACTTTTTGAATTATGGTCACATGTTGTTTTATATGCTTTTGTTTACATGTATGGGTATTTTCCCTTTATATGATGCAAAATTATTTTTTTATATCTTGGATTTCTCTGAATTTTGAACAATGATGACACAACATTCAATTTAGATGTACTTACCTTTATATAAAGGTAAGTACATGCACAGTACTAAGTACTAAGTAAGTACAGGT
This sequence comes from Pholidichthys leucotaenia, assembly GCA_020510985.1. Taxonomy (NCBI): domain Eukaryota; kingdom Metazoa; phylum Chordata; class Actinopteri; order Cichliformes; family Pholidichthyidae; genus Pholidichthys; species Pholidichthys leucotaenia. The sequence goes on from CM035838.1 coordinate 16,074,669, forward strand.
TTTTGCTGAGCACCTGATCGAGAGAAACGGATGTCATTTTCAGATTCAGCAGTGCAAAACTGTCTTAAATCAGTTGAAAAAACACAGACAACTTACAAAAAAATATTTTTGTAACCCTGTGTTATCAGAATTCTTGCTACTTTTGTTATGACCCGAGCGCCGATCTCGTCCGCGCTCGGGCCATGCATCATCTCTGCCGGCTTTGACAGCAGTGGATTACATTCTGGCTCCCCGGGCTCTTATTGTGACAGCGCTTGGTGGGGCTTCCTGCTGTCAAAGCCGATCAGCTGTTCTGCATCACTGCTCGTTAGCTGCTGGCTTTATTAGCGGGCGCTGACAGCAGGTTGATGCAGTAGTATCGTCAAACACCGTCAAACATCCTGAGAGATTCCTGGTGTGTTATCATGCTCATGTCAAGGTTCGTGTCTTTATTCATGTCTATGTTCTCAAGATCGTAGGTGGCTGGGTGTAGCCCTACGATCCCATGCATCTTGTAGTGAGTGTTTTTGCCACAGCGGCTCATAGTTTTGTGTTATTGTCTTGTGTTCTTGTTAATTAAACATCAATGCAAAACTCACTGGCGACTTTTGGCATCTTATGGTGGCCCGCGAGGGTCACTGCGTGACAGTATACTGCTGCCAGACGTCTAAACGGAGACGCCACACTGAGACGCCGTCCCGGTGAGTTTTTGCTTTAAGTGGACAATTGTTCTTCTCTGTCTGGGTGTCGCTGGCTGGGAGAATGCTGTTATCCAGGGGCCGCGGTTGGCGCCTGGGCAATGAGTTAGCGAGCGCGCCGGAGTATGTCGACGGGACGCTCCTCGCTGCTACTTTTGACAACGACTCCAACTACATGTACTGGCACCTGGACTACGCTGAGGTTCTTCTGGACAACCTTCCTCTCTATTACGACAACCACCCGAAGGTTATGACGAGGAGGGCTGAACTCACCGCACAGTGCGAGATACTCCGTGGGCTGGAGGAGGAAGATGACAGGAAGCAGAGGAGGAGGCACCCTCGCTCCCCGCGTTGGAATCCCGTTCCTGTCCCGGATCCGGTCCAGGAGTTTGCGCCATACGGGGGCCGTCGAAGATGTCGGCGCCACAGCCAAGGCGAACCTCAGCAGAATTCCCGGCTGGACCCACTGCTAGCGAAGCCCGTCAGTGGACCTTTGAGAGCGGCTCCTCCTCGTCCTTCCAGGGGACCCTCTGTCACCATCCAGCTGGGAGAGGGAGGAACTACGTCCCCTACAGCAGGCACCATCCTCCCTCCAGGAGAAAGGCAAGTGCAAGTTCATTCTTTACATGATAATTGTGATCTGTCTTGTCTGACTCCTGGGGGCGGAGTTCGGGGTTCGCAGTACCCCGAGCTCCTACCACCTGCTGTAGTTGTGATAACCAAACCTGCTGCCTCTGTCTCTCCCTCCGCTGAGCCGTCCACGACACCAGGCCTACGTCACCGGACGAGGGGGGGCCTGCGGTTCTGGAGAGCCTGGATCCAGCCCCGCAGCCACGCCGTGGACAGAGGAGAAGAGCAGACTGCGGCCTGGAGCTTGTGCCGACGGTGAAGCGTCCCTGGGTCTCCTCGCCGAAGTGGTCCAAGCCAGTGGGTGAGGGGTCCATACGCGTCATCGGCGTGGACGTCAGCGTCAGAGGAACCTCAGGCTGCAGAAACCATCATGCCAGCTGCAGTGCCAGACGTAGCTGAGTGGGAGCCTGCGGACGAATGTCTTCGCCCTGAACCTGGATCAACGAAGTCCTGGACGGCAACAGAACCCGAGTGCAGGCAAGTGCTCTCTCTTGTGTCTCTTTCTCCTGTTTTGGAGCACTTTTGCCTGCCTCTCGGGGAGGCGAGTCAGGGGCAGCCGCCTGCTGTACCCGAGCTCTTCTCACTGGGCTCTGTCGCTGCCGGTGATGCTGATCCCGGTTCTTCTCTGTCCTCTGAGCTTTGTTGCAGTGTCACCGGCGCGGAGCCAGTCGTGGTCATTGTGTTGGAGGTTCCAGGTTTGGGGGCGGAGGTCGTCAGCGGTGCTGCGCCGACGGGGTCGGGGTCGGGGTCCTTTGTGGAGGCTGCTGTGGCCCAATCGGAGTCTGACGTGGGTGCACCCAAGGCGCAATCGGAGTCCATCGCGGGAGCTGCTTTGGCCCAATCGGGGTCTGACGTGGGTGCGCCCGAGGCCCAATCGGGGTCCAGCGGAGGTGCAGCGCCGGTGTGGTCCAAGGATGGTGGAGGAGCTGCAGACCCTTCACCACCTGACTTGGTACGGGCTCATTTTGGCCTTCTTTCCCCTCTTCGGAGTCATTGCCCCTGCTCAACATCGCCGGGGGCCGTGGGGGTCCCTCTTCGCTCGCCCCGGCTCTCCCATGTTTTGTCCTTGCCAGGGAGGCCACCGTGGGCTGTTTCCCCCCGGTTCTGGTGGCTGAGGGACGCAGGTCGGCCGCCCGAAGAACTGCTTCGCCTGTTCGGCGCCTTGGGTCAGCCACCCGACATGTGTGTGTTATTGGGCAATCTGATTTGGCCACCGGAGGAGTGGACTTTCCGGGCCTGGGACTATGGTAAGCCGCCCAGTCATGTTCCGCCCCCCATGACCACCCGTCGGCCTTTGGATGCGGGGAGACCACCTGAACTGTTCCCGTGGCATTTGGTCTCCGCCGGTCGTCATGAACTGTCGGGGGTAGAGGTCACTCGTGGCGGTAGTCTGGTCCTGTAATTGTTCTGTTCTTTTTGCTGTCCTGTGTTTTGTTTCGTGTAGTTGCCATTTGTGTATTTTGGGAGTTTGTAATATGTGTTCTGCAGTTGCCTCATTTGTCCTGTCATCATCATGTTTTGTGCTGTAGGGAGTGGTTTTTTTTCTGTTATTCCATGCCTGTGTAACTGTTTCATGTATTTTTGAGTAGTTTTTTTTTTTTTTTCTGACTGTCTGTGCTCTGGTTCTTGTTCTGTGGTTTGATCCTCTCACACTGGGCCTGCCCCCATCGGCCCACCCTGGGGGGCAGGGGGGGGTGTGGATGTCTATGGGCGTTCTGAGCCCGCCCTCGGAGGGAGGGACTGTTATGACCCGAGCGCCGATCTCGTCCGCGCTCGGGCCATGCATCATCTCTGCTGGCTTTGGCAGCAGTGGATTACATTCTGGCTCCCCGGGCTCTTATTGTGACAGCGCTCGGTGGGGCTTCCTGCTGTCAAAGCCGATCAGCTGTTCTGTATCACTGCTCGTTAACTGCCGGCTTTATTAGCGGGCGCTGACAGCAGGTTGATGCAGCAGTATCGTCAAACACCGTCAAACATCCTGAGAGACTGTTGCCTTACAGCTAGAAGGTTCCTGGTTCAAATCCCCAGGCTGGCAGGGGTTGGAACCTTTCTGTGTGGAGTTTGCATGTTCTCCCTGTGCTGCGTGGGTTTACTCCGGGGGCTCCGGTTTCCTCCCACAATCCAAAGACATGCATATTAGGTTAATTGGTTGTTCTAAATTGTCCCTAGATATCTGTTTCCTATAGGCCCTTAGAATAGAGGGTTAGTACTAGTGAAAGCGCTTTGAGTGGTCTTTGTGACTAGAAAAGCGCTATATAAGTGCAGGTTAGTTAGTTAGTTAGTAGATTCCTGGTGTGTTATCACGTTCATGTCAAGGTTCGTGTCTTTATTCATGTCTATGTTCTCAAGATCGTAGGTGGCTGGGTGTAGCTCTACGATCCCATGCATCTTGTAGTGAGTGTTTTTGCCACAGCGGCTCATAGTTTTGTGTTATTGTCTTGTGTTCTTGTTAATTAAAGATCAATGCAAAACTCACTGGCGACTTTTGGCATCTTATGGTGGCCCGCGAGGGTCACCGCGTGACAACTTTGTTGCTGTATGTCTCTGCACATTAACATTAACCGTAACCATTTGCACAAATGCCATATCTGTTGCTGTCTGTCTGTGTGTCACTGCAATACTGATCACGTGCAGTCCTATCTGTTACTATCTGCACCTACACTACCATATTGAACTGCAACTACAGGTATTACATCTCTAGTTGTCTGTATATAGGATTGCTGGGTTTTATCATTGTTAATCGTTTATCTCAGTTTTGCACTATGGGAGGTCCGGGTCTTTCTTGTTGCCATTTGCACCACGGGTTGCATTACTGTGCATATTGTATATTAGACTGCTGTTGTTGGTTTCTTTTATCCTGTCTTATTTCTTTTCTTTTTATAGTTTTTTTTTTTGTTTTGTTTTGTTTTGTTACTTATTTGTACCCGTAGGTAGATTTGGTTTGCAGTCTGGTGACAAGCCACCGGCTGCTGGTCGCTGCGTGCGCGAGCGCCCTAAACCTACATGTTTTTGGTATGCGGGAGGAAACCGGAGAAATCCCGGAGTAAACCCACGCAACACGGGGAGAACATGCAAACTCCACACAGCTCACTGTTGGTCGGGGGCTGGGATCGAACCCACGATCTCATGATCCCCGCGATCCCCCGGCCGAGGGTAAAACTGTGCTGCCACAGTGCTAAACCACTGCGCCACCGTGCAGTTTGCACACCAATGAAGAGAGAGAGACACGCCATTTCAATTCTCCTGTATGTCCTGTACATATAGTAATATTGACAATAATATCTTTGAATCTTGAATATTGAATTATAGCTTTATTATAGCTATATTATACCATTTTACTGAGTGGATATGCCTAAATCACTGTGTCAGCCATACGACATTTATGCTTATAGACATTCAAGTACGTTCTAGACAAACTAGCATGGTTTTCGGGACATGTCTGTTTTTTGCAAAAGAATGGCTTGTGGACTTATCTGTTTTTGTGAAAAAAATACTAATAAATCGCCAAAAAGTAACTATGAGTTGATGTTCGATTTTTCTCTTTATTGTGTCTGAGATACTCATATTTCAAGTGACCATGTCTTAGAAGCTGAAATGGAAATACTAGCACCTATAAACCAACAGATGAAAATGGTGTTTTTTCTCAGTATTAAACCAATTGGACTAATCTGTTTTTGCAATAGAACTCTTCAGTTTTCCATGTCCATTTTTTTTTCCAGAAACAGTTGCCATGAGCCACCTGGAGAACCAAAGAAGCTACGTAAGGATGCTCTTTGTGGACTACAACTCAGCTTTCAACACCATCATACAGGACATTCTGCTCAATAAACTGCACCTCTCCAGATAGATAGATAGATAGATAGATAGATAGATAGATAGATAGATAGATAGATAGATAGATAGATAGATAGATGTATTTTATTGATCCGAAACTGGGAAATTATAGTGGAACAGCAGCATGACAGTAGACGACCAAAATGACAGAAACACACACAACACAAGAGACAAAGGGACTACCCATGGAAAGTAAATAGAGCAATAGATAGTGACCCATATAGGTACATGAATCATACCCGCTGTACAATGCAAGATTATCAGGTGCAGGGTGAAATGTGAGGCGCCAATTAGACTGTAAGGTGCAGTATGGTAGCATAATTATAACCAGAATACAACATTAGAGTGAGTTATTGTAGAGTGAAATGGCATGTGGCAGGAAAGATTTCCTGTGCCTAACCGTTCAGCAGCGAAATTGTAGCAGTCTGCTGGAGAACGTGCTCTGCTGTCTGTCCAGTGTGTGGTGGAGGGGGTGATCAGGATTGTCCATGATGGATGGCAGTTTATTTAGTGTCCTCCTCCCCACCACAGTCTCAAAAGTCTCTGGCGTGAGACCAATTGCAAAGCCAGCCCTCTTGATAATCTTGTCAAGTCTGTTGGTGTCGCTGGCTCTGATACTGCTACCCCAACAGACAGCAGCAAAGAAGATGGCACTGGCGACACTGGTCTGGTAAAAAAGCTCCAGCATCCTGTTGCACACGTTAAAGGATCTCAGCTTCCTCAGGAAGTAGAGTCTGCTCACCCCCTTCCTGTACGCTGCAACGGTGTTGGATCTCCAGTCCAGTCAGTTGCTGATCATGAAACTCAGGTATGTGAAGTCCTCAACTACCTCCACATCCTACCCCCTAATCTGCAATGGCTGTGAAGGTGTCCTCTTCTTCCTGAAGTCAGTCACCATCTCTCTGGTCTTGCTGATGTTCAGTCTCAGGTGATTCTGCTCAGTCCACTCCACAAATCTGTCTACCAATGCCCTGTACTCCCCCTCCTCTACCCTTCTTATAAACCCAACAACAGCAGTGTCATCAGAGAATTTCTGCAGGTGACATGACTCGGTGTTGTACTGAAAGTTAGTGGTGTATAAGGTGAAGAGAAAAGCAGAAAGCACAGTCCCCTGTGGAGCTCCCGTATCACTAACCACCATGTCAAACAAGACACTGCCCAGCTAGACAAACCGTGGCCTGCCTGTCAGATAGTAATCCAGACGATCACAGAGCTGTCAACCCCCATCACCCACAGCTTCTCACCCAGCAGCAGTGGCTGGATGGTGTTAAAGGCACTGGAGAAATCAAAGAATGTGATTCACACAGTGTCTCTTCCGCCATCCAGGTGCAGATGTGCTCATTGGAGAAGGTAGATGACAGCATCTTTAACTCCTAAATGGGGATGGTATGCAAACTTCAGAGGGTCCAGCCACATCTTCACCTGTGGCCTCAGGTGGGCTAAGACCAGTCTCTCAAGGTCCTTCATCACATGGGATCCAGCCCCCCCACCTTCTACTGGAAAAAAAAAAAAAAAAAAAAAAAAAACTTTCTCACCAACCACCCACAGTCAGACTCGGCACCAACCACTCCTCCACACTGTCTCTAAACACTGGCTCGCCACAAGGCTGCATGCTAAGCCCTCTAGTGTACTCCCTGTACATCTTTGACTGTATTCCAACCCACCCAACCACCGTCATCATGAAGTATGTGGACGATACTACCTCGGTTGGGCTCATCACTGATGACGACGAGAAGACAAACAGGGCGGAGGTAAAGAATCTGCTGCAGTGGTGCCAAGCAAACAACCTGAAATTGCATGTCCAAAAAACCAAAGAACTCATCTCAGACTTGAGGAAGAACAGAAAGGAACCCCCCCCCCCCCAACCCCAAATGGTGACCATGTGGAAATCGTCCCCACCTTCAGGTTCCTGGGCACCCACATCTCCTCTGGCCTCTCCTGGACTGTCAACACCAAGGCCCTGCTGAAGAAAGCCCAGCAGAAGCTGCACTTCCTCCGTATCTTGAGAAAGAACAACCTGGATCAGAAGCTGCTTCTGGCCTTCTACTCGGTGCTCAGTGGAGAGTGTGCTCACTTACTGTCTGGGTGTGGGATATGCCGGCTCCACAGCCAAGAACAGGAAGGCAGAGGATCATCAGCACCGCCAAAAAAATCATTGGCATTGTGATGAGACCTTTTCAGTAGAAGAAACAGTTTGTCTTCTGTTTGTTTCAATTGTGCTGGTCTGTTTGTCTTCTCTGTTTGTTCCTCTCCCTTTTCTTTCCCCCTCCCCACCCCTTCTTTCCTCATCCCCTGCCGTTGGGTCCCTCATGGATAGAACAATTTAAATAAAGTATTAAAAGCTATTACAAGAGGAGTTTACAAATAATATGCAGTATATATATATATATATATATACTGATAAAGCTCCTTTTTGCAAAGTAAATCTGTTTGGCACAATAAGGGAAGCAGATTTCTGGTCTCATCTAGCTGCTTGACAGGACAAGGGGAAAGAAAAGAAAAAAAAAATCATCAACAGCCCTTTGCTCTCCCTGGAGAACATCTCCAGATCTTCCTGTCTCAGAAAGATCAAGGCCATCACAGGTGATCCCTCACATCAGACTCACCACCTGTTTGACCTTCTTCCCTCTTGACGACGGTTCAGATCAATCAGGTTCCACACCTCCAGACTGACAAACAGTTTCTTCTCCTGGGCCATGAGGACTGCAAACAGTCTGAGGTCCCACCCACCTCCCCCCGAACACTCACATGCACAGAACTGAGGACCTTTTTAATTATCACAATAACACACCTGTCTTTGCACTCTGCACTTTCATGAAAATTGACCCATCCGTGAAACAACTACCATACCAATGTATATTTTCCATAATCCTTGGGCCACTTTATTCAGTTGTGTGTTCTGCACTCCGCACTCTTATGTACATACAGTAGTTCCATCCATGAAGCCACTACCATACCTGTTTATATTTCTATAAACCTGGGCTATTTTTATTTCAGTCGTGTGTCTTATCGTGTGTTCTGTAACTGTGTTTTATATAATCCTTCTCTCTTACTTTTTTCCCCTTGTCCTGTCAAGCAGCTAGGTGAGCAGAACAGAAATCTGCTTCCCTTATTGTGCAAAACAGATTTACTTTGCCAAAAGGAGCTTTATACAGTGCATATTGTATTTACCCCTCATGGATTGTCACCTTATTGTGGTGGGGGTTTGTGTGCCCTAGTGATCCCAGGAGCTATGTTTTCTGGGGCAATATGCCTCTGGTAGGGTCACCCAGGATAAACTGGTCCTGGGTGAAGGGCCAGACAAAGAATGATCCAACAGACTCTTATGATGAATGCTAGAACAAGGATTCAGTGTACCCTGCCCGGTATGGGGTTACTGGGGCCCCACCCTGGATCCTGGCCTGGGGGAGGGGTTCAATGGCTAGCACCTGGTGGCCGGATTTCCGCCCATGGGACCCGGCTGGGCTCAGCCCAAAGGAGATACATGGGTCCACCCTCCAGTGGACTCACCACCTGCAGGAAGGACCATGGGGGTCCAGTGCTGTGTGGATCGAGTGGCGGTCGAAGGCAGAGACCTTGGCGGTCTGAACCCAGGCTTCCTAAACTGGCTTTTGGGACATGGAATGTCACCTCTCTGGTGGGGAAGGAGCCTGAGCTGGTGCATGAGGTTGAGCAATACCAGCTAGATATAGAAGGCCTCACCTCAACACACAGCTCCGGTACTGGGACGAGTCTCCTGGAGAGGGGCTGGAGCTTTGCCTACTCTGGAGTTGTCCCAGTGAGAGGCGATGAGCAGGGGTGGATGTTCTTCTCCGCCCACCTTGCTGCCTCTATAGTGGAGTTTTTCCCGATGAATGAAAGGTTTTTTTCCCCTGTGCCTTCGGGCTGGGAAATGGGTCCTGACCATCATTTGTGCCTATGCACCAAATGATGGCTCAGAGTACCCACCCTTTTTGGAGTCTCTGATTGGGTTGCAGGAGGGTGTTCCTCTTGGAAACTACATTATCCTACTGGGGGACTTCAATACACACGTGGGCAACAACAGTGAAATCTGGAGTAGGGTGATTGGGAGGAACGGCCTGCTCGATCTGAACCTGAGTGGTGTTCAGTTATTGGACTTCTGTGCTAACCACAGTTTGTCCATAACGAACACCATGTTCAAGCATAATGGTGTCAACATGTGCACCTGGCACCAGGTGCGACCTTAGGTCATAGGTTGATGGTCAATTTTGTTATTGTGTCATCAGACCTGCCACCATATGTGTTAGAAACTCGGGTAAAGAGAGATGCAGAGCTGTCAACTGATCACCACCTTGTGGTGAGTTGGATCTGATGGCAGGGGAGGATGCAATTCAGACCTGGTAGACCCAAACATATAGTGAGGGTGTGCTGGGATCGTCTGGCTGAAGCCTCTGTCAAGGAGGTCAACTCCCACCTCCGGAAGAACTTCAACCACATTCCGAGGGAGTCTAGAGACATGGACTCTGAATGGGCTATGTTCTCCACCTCCATTGTTGAAGCAGCTGCCCAGAGCTGTGGCCGCAAGGTCGTCAGTGCATCTCGTGATGGCAACCCCCGAACCAAGTGGTGGACACCAGCGATGAGAGGTACCATTAAGCTGAAGAAGGAGTCTTATCAAGCTTTGTTAGCTTGTGGGACTCCCAAAGCAGCTGAGGTGTACCGGCAGGCCAAACAGAGTGCAGCTTGGGTAGTTGCTGAAGCAAAAACTCAGGTGTGGGAGGAGTTTGGTGAGGCCATGGAACAAGACTTTAGGTCGGCCTCGAAGAAATTCTGGCAAACTGTCCAGCGGCTCTGGAGGGGAAAGCAGCTCCCTGTCCACACTGTGTATGGTGTGGATGGGGCACTGCTGACTTCAACTGGGGCAGTGGAAGGAATACTTTGAGGATCTCCTCGATCCCACTGACACACCTTCCACAGAGAAACGAGGGCTTGTGGACAAGGGGGACGACTCGCCCATCACAGGGACTGAGGTTGCCAAGGTGGTTCAAAAGCTCTTTGGTGTCCGGGCCAAAAGGGTGGATGGGATTTGCCCTGAGAACCTCAAGGCACTGGATGTTGTAGGGCTGTCATGGTTGACATGCCTCTGCAACATTGCATGGAGGTCGGGGACAGTGCCTTTTGCATGGCAAACTGGGGTGGTGGCTCCTCTCTTCCAGAAAGGGGACCGGAGGGTGTGCTCCAACTTTCAAGGGATTACACTCCTCAGCCTCCCTGGGAACGGCCAGACTCTCCTGTCCAGTAAAGGAGAGTCTGGCCATTGGTCAAACCTCAAATTCAGGGGAGCAATGTGGTTTTTGTCCTGGCTGTGGCACATCGCACCAACTCTTTACTCTCTGAAGAATCCTCGAGGGTTCGTGGGAGTTTGCCCAACCAGTGTACATGTGTTTTGTGGACTTGAAGAAGGCATTCGACCGCATCCCTCATGGTTTTGTGTGTGTGTGTAGGGGGGGGGGGTGCTTTGACAGTGTTCGGTATGGGGCTTGTTGTTACAATCTATCCAGTCTCTATACGACCGTTGTGAAAGTTTGATTCGTATTGCCAACACTCGGTCGGACTCATTCCCAGTGAGAGTTGGACTCTGCCAGGGCTGCCCTTTGTCACCGATCATGTTCATAATTTTTGTGGACATGATTTCTCAGTGCAGGGTGTCATTCTTCGTGACCACATGATCTCATCTTTGTTGCTTGCAGATGATGTTGTCCTATTGGCTTCATCAAGCAATGACCAACAGTTCTTACTAGGACAGTTTGGCGTTGAGTGTGAAGTGGCTGGGAGGAGAATCAGCACCTCAAAGGCCGAGTCCATGGTCTTCAGCCAGAAAAAGATGAGCTGTCCTCTTCGGGTTGGGGACAAGCTCCTGTCTTCTTGACTTCCTGTCTTCTTCACTAGTGAGGGGAGAATGGAGCGAGCGATTGACAGATGGACTGGAGCAGCGTCTGCAGTGATATGGACATTGTACCGGTCCATTGTGGTGAAGAGGGAGCTAAGCTCTGTGGCAAAGCTGTTGATTTACCGGTCAATCTACATTCCTACCCTCACCTATGGTCATGAGCTTTGGGTAATGATCAAAACAATGAGATTACGGATACAAGCAGCTAAAATGAGCTTTCTTAGTAGGATTGCTGGACACACCCTCAGAGATAGGGTGAGGAGCTCAGTCACACGGGACAGGCTCAGAGAAGAACTGCTGCTCCTCCACATTGAAATGAGCCAGTTGAGGTGGTTTGGGCATCTGATCAGGATGCTTCCTTGACTCCTCCTACTTGAGGTGTTTCGGGCATGTCCCACTGGAAGGAGACCCTGGGGCAGACCCAGGACTCGCTGGAGAGACTACATCTCCCAGTTGGTCTGGGAACACCTTGGTATCCCCTCTGAATAGCTGGAGCAGGTGGCTGGGGAGAAGGAGGTCTGTGCTTCTCTGCTTGAACTACTGACTCCGCGACCTGGACCTCCAGAAAAGCGGTAGAAGATGGATGGATGGATGGATGCTGTATATATGTACTGTATAGTACTTATAAACTCCTCTTGTAATAGCTTTTAATACTTTATTTAAATTGTTTTACCCATGAGGGACCCGACAGGGTGGAATGAGGAAAGGAGGGGTGGGGAGGGGGAAAGAAAAGGGAGAGGAACAAACAGAGAAGACAAACAGACTAACACAACTCCCCCCGTCCCCCCCGGAAACACTGAGCAAGCAAGACAGCGCCACCAACCCCCACAGAGCCCACATGTCCAGACACCAACAAGTCCCAGGACAACATGGCAACTACCCTAGGAGGGATGGCAGAGGGAGGCAAGGCTGCCAAGCGGCCGGCGCAGCGCACCCCCACCCCCGGACCAGAAACCCCCCCCTCCCCCTGTAATGTATTTAGTGTGTTTTTAAGGAGAGCAAGTGGAATAAACAGACAGGACAGCGAGGTCTTCAGTAACGTCAACAACAACCGTTTTTACTCTCTTTCTTAATCTGCATACAACACTTAACAGCACCCCTAGTGGCAGACCACATTACTACATTACATCTCCCTTCTTTAGAAGTAGAATATCATACTATATTGTTACAGAAAAACAATAAATCCTAATATGACTCACAAGTTAAAAGTATGGTTTTAACCTGAACAACTGCTTTTCTTTTCATTACAGGGCTAACATCCCTTAAGATACACTTAAACATTTCTTTATGTTGTTTCACATTGTATAACGTTGTGGGGGTTTAATCAGTCTGCCAAAGCGTGAAGTCTTCCTTGGCTCTTCAGTAACTGCTTTGGAATTCTCAGTTTCCTTTACAGGAGAATGAACAGGTGCTTGCTCCGATGAGATGGTCTCTGTTGGCTCACAAGCAGGGGTCAGGAAATCCTCCTGATCAGTGTTTGTGGTTTTAGGAACACTTTCTTCTCTGCACTTCAGTAGATGCCACCTGTTTCTCCTGAATTTACATCCCTCAGGGGTCTGGATCACAAATGATCTGGGTGTGTTGTGGCTCTTTACCACAATAGCTGGTTGCCATGTATTCTCAGCTCTGAATCTAACTGTCTCTCCCTCTTGTAGAGCAGTAAGGCTCTGGCTCCACGGTCAAAGTAATGTTTCTGTCTCATCTGTCTTTCCTTCAGTTGTTTTTGCTTATTCTTGTTCAGCTGTGGCATTAACAGCTGACCTGATGTTGGCAATTTTGTTTTCAGTCTCCGATTCATCAACAATTGTGCTGGAGACAATTTGACTCCATCCAAGGGCGAATTTCTGTATTCAAGAAGAGCAATATAAGGATCTCCTTGGCTCTCTTGTGCCTTCTTTAGTAGGTTTTTTATTGTTTGAATTGCACGTTCACTTTGCCCATTTGATTGTGGGTATCCCGGGCTCGATGTGGTGTGTTTAAACTCCCACATTTCTGCAAACTGTCTGAACTCTGCACTTGAAAACTGTGGTCTATTGTCTGACATGAGCTCGTCTGGAATTCCATGTCTGGCAAACATAGATTTAAGAGCTACAATGACATGTTTGCTTGTTGTTTGTGGCAATTTGGCAATTTCAGGATATTTTGAGTATTAATCTACACACAGTAGATAATCACCTTGGTCAAAATGGAAAAGATCAACACCAATTTTTGCCCAAGCTCTGCTGGGAATGTCATGACTCTGAAGTGGTTCTTTGACATTGTTCCTCTTGCGTGTGTTACAGATAGAACACCTTAGCACTGTTTCTTCTATTTGTTTAGACATACTGGGCCAAAACAAAACATCTCTTGCTCTTTCTTTGCATTTAGCAACGCCAAGATGTGCTTCATGGATTTTCTGAAGCATTTCCTTTCTCAGACTTTGAGGCACCACAAGTCTGGAGTTCTTGAATATTAGTCCTTCTGAGCATGTGAGTTCCTCTCTGAATGTCCAATACTTCCTTATCTCAGCTGGAACTTGACTGACTTGTGCTGGCCATCCTGACTGAACTGCTTTCATTAACATTTGCAGTTCCTCATCTGCTGCTGTTGCTTTCTGGAATAACTTCAGCTTTTCCTCTGAGACAGGTAGGTGTGCTGTAAGGAGATTAACTTCAAGTTCCTCCTCCAATAGTTTTTCTGTCTGCTCTTTAAGAAAAGCTCTGCTCAGAGTGTCTGCAATGTACAAGTCTTTGCCTGGTTTATATGTAACCTGCAGGTTGAAAGGCTGCAGACTCATCAGCATACGTTGTAGTCTGGGTGGTGCTTTATGCAACCCTTTTTTGAACACAGCTTCCAGTGGTTTATGGTCTGACTCAACCTGTACTGGTCTTCCATACAGATACTGCTTGAATTTCTCACAGCCATACACAATAGCCAAAAGTTCCTTTTCAATTTGTGCATATCTTTTCTGTGTGTCTGTTAGCGATCTTGAACCATAAGCCACTGGCTGACCCTCTTGCAATAACACAGCTCCCAATCCTTCAGAGCTTGCATCCACAGACAATATAACTGGTTTGTTTATGTCATAAAATCTCAGCACAGGGGTTTCACTGACAAGTGACTTCAGCTGTTCAAAGCTCTTTTGTTGCTGTGACTCCCAGTGCCATGCAACTTCTCCTTCCAGAAGTTTTCTGAGTGGTGCACTTACCTCTGACAGGTTTGGTATGAACTTTGCAAGGTACTCCACCATACCGAGAAATCTTCTGAGTGCAGCTACATCTTCTGGTTGAGGCATGTTAACTATTGCTCTGACTTTTTCTTAGTCTGGCTTCAGGCCTTCTGCACTCAAAATGTGTCCAATATATCGTATTTCAGTCATGCCAATCTTACATTTGTCCTTGTTCAGTTTCAGATTAATGCTTTTCACTCTTTCCAGTAGCTGTTTCAGCCTTTTGTCATGTTGTTCTTTATTTACACCCCACACCAGGATGTCATCCATAACATTCTCAACTCCTTCCAGGTCCTCCAGTCTCTGGGCGATGTACTTTTGGAAGACTTCTGGGGCTGATGACACACCAAAGGGAAGCCTCTTAAATCGGTATCTACCAAATGGTGTGTTAAAGGTACATAACTTGGAGCTTTCTTCATCAAGCTGTATTTGCCAGAAGCCATGGTTTGCGTTTAGCACTGAAAACACCTTTGCATTCGGCATCTCTGCAACGACTTCTTCCACTGTTCGTAGGGGATAGTGCTCTCTTTTTATAGCTTTGTTAAGATCTTGAGGATCTATGCATATTCTTATTCTTTTATTTGCTTTCTTGACAATGACCATGCTGTTGACCCAATCAGTGGGCTCTGTTTGCCTCTCAATCACACCCAGAGTCTCCATTCTTTCTAGTTCTTTTTTTATATCATCCTTCAGTGCTAAAGGCACCTTTCTGGGTGGGTGAATCACTGGAGTTACAACTGGGTCAACCTGAATGTGATGTAGTCCTGGTACACACCCCAGTCCTGTAAACACATCTTTGTATTCTGTCAGAATGTCAGTTTCCTCTTCTCTATCCACCTTGTGGACTCTGGTTATCAGTCCCAGTTGTTCACATGAATCCCCTCCAAGGATCGCTGGCAAATCAGCTTTTATAACTTGAAATTCAAGCTCCTGTTCTTGAGTTTTGTATTCACATTTCAGCTTTGCCATGCCCACTGGTTCCATCTTGTGGCGAGAATATGATACTAACTTTGCTCTGGATTCAAACAGTAGCATATCTCCTTTGGTCACTTTCTTTAAGATTTTGAGAGGTAGCACATTGCAACATGCACCTGTATCTAATCTGAAGACGACCTGTTCACCATTCATTGTCAGAACTTCTGTCCATCTTGATTTTTCAGCTTCTTCGACATTCATCGTATCAACATGAACTGGCTTTTTATTTTCTCTTCTCTTTGGCTCAATGGTTCCAATAAACATTTCTTTTTCCTCTTGTTCTATCTCATTCACATTTTTCTCCTGTCTGTGTGAACTTTCTCTGCTTTCTTTGTGCATCCTTGTGTGGCACATGCGAGCAAAATGTTTTTTTCGTGAGCAGACTTTACATGTTTGCCCATACGCAGGACACTTGCGAGGCTCATGTTTATACCCACATTTATTGCATTCTCTTTTTGCGTGGACGTCACTTTCTTTAGACCTCTTAGTTAGCTTTATTTTGCTTAGCTTGTTTACTGAAACTTCTGTTTCTTCTTGTAAAGCTTTCATATGGCTTTGTGTGGCTTCATTAGCTCTGCATATATCCACAGCTTTACTCAGGGATAAGTCTGGTTCTCTAAGCAATCTTGCTCTCACCTGGTCATTGGTGACTCCACACACAATACGATCTCTTATGAGTGGATCAGTTAACAGTCCAAATTCACAGTCTTTGGCCTTGTTTTTCAGGTATGTCACATATGCATCAATAGGTTCACTCTTGCCTTGTACTCTTGTGAAAAATATGTGCCTCAGGTAGGTTATATTTTTTCTTGGCTCACAATATTGCCTAAATCTTTCTTTTAAGATGTCAAAATCATCCACATCATCATCATCAAAGTCCATGGTATTAAATACCTTAATAGCTTCGTCACCTGTCACATGAAGAAACGTAGCACATTTTATTTTCTCTGATTTTTCAGCTATGCCGCTAGCAATCAGGTACAGCTCAAACTTCTGGATCCACGAACGCCAGTTTTCTGCGAGGTTTCCTTCCAGCGACAGACTGTTCGGCGGCTTTAGTTGGTCCATCTTCATATGAGTGACACTTCTGACACCATGTAATGTATTTAGTGTGTTTTTAAGGAGAGCAAGTGGAATAAACAGACAGGACAGCGAGGTCTTCAGTAACGTCAACAACAACCGTTTTTACTCTCTTTCTTAATCTGCATACAACACTTAACAGTGCCCCTAGTGGCAGACCACATTACTACATTACACCCCCCAGCAGGGCCAGAAGGTCAGTGCCCCCCCTTGTCAGGGACCAGCCCACTCCCCCTGTGTGAGCCTCCCCAGGAACCCCACAGTGAGTCCGCCCCACCCCAGTGCCATTGACAATTACCCAGGGAACCCCCACACTCTCTCACCAGAGGAAAGCAGCAGCAAGGCACAGGAGCCCTACAGGGGGCCAGCCCTCCCCAGTTCAAGGGAGCCCACATGGCCAGGAGGTGCCACCTCCACAGTCTAACACCCGCCGACCAGCATACAAACTCATTCCCACGCACTCACGCTTCCCACGCACTCACGCCCTCATGCTCTCGTACACACCCACTCGTACTCACACAAACACACACAAATTCACACGCACTCACTCACTCTCACTCTCACTATCCCCCGTACAATTCCACATTCACACGTCCACACCCAGACCCAACCATTCTCTCCCACTCCTGTACCCACTCAATCTCACGCTTACTCCCACTTGCCCTCACAGTTGCCCACACCCATCCAAACTCATCCAGACACAAACTTTCACTTGCACTCCGACTCACTCACATCTACTCGTGCTGTCCCCCACTCACTCCCCCACACACCCACATTCACCCTTCTCACTTAGGGTGGCCGCAGCACAGATGCAGCAGGCATGAATGAGCACCAATGCCCAGCAGTGGCTGGGAAGACTGCCAGCGCTGACCTGCAGCCACACCCCACCAACCCACCCATGGGCAGTCCTAGCCACAGAAGAAGACCACCACCACCAATGCCCACCCGGAGTGACCGATTAACGGACCACCGCAAGCACTCTGAGATGCCACCCAACACTCAAAATGCCACACAAATCCGACCCACCACCACCATCGCCAATCATCACTCCCTTGCGCTCACTCACTTGCTCACTCACTCTGTCACTCGCTCACTCCCTTGTTCACACCCATTCATTCTGCAGCACCCAGGGATGACGACAACGTGATGGGCCCCAGGTCACCAGTCAGGCTGCCAGGCCCCCAGCAGATGGAGGGCAGCAGGGGTGGGGGAAGACCCCCACCCCCCCATCCCCCATGCCCAAGTCATGATGGATGCGTGTTAGTTGTGTGGTGTTATTATGTGCAGTTGTATGAACTACCAAAGTGCAGTTAAAATGGGGGAGGGTAGTGTATTAGGGCATCACTAGCCACTGCTATGGGCAGCGGAGCTCCCATCCCCCAAAGCCCTCCGTGTCTACAGTGCAATTAAAAAAATTAAAAGGTGAGTGTGGCCCCACTGCGTAGAAGAAAGAGGGATCCTCTTCACTGACACAGTTCGGCACACCCCCTCCCCCAAACTCTAAGTGTAGCCAATAAAATGTATGTTCAACCCAGAATTGGGGGGATGGTGGGGGTGGGGGGGTGAAAGACTGGGATGAAGGCAGTCCAGAAGAGAGCCCCCCCCCCCCCCGTCCCCAGAAGCCAGATCTCAAACTGGCTGTAGAGTCCATCCACTGCCCCCACATCCCATCCCAGGGCAAGAGCCAAAAGGCTAAGCAGCTTAGAACCCGCCAGTACCGCAGGCATGATGGGGCAACCACACTCACACTTACTTTCACACGTCTTGCACACATAAGCATCATCATCATCATCATCATCATCATCATCATCATCATCATCATCATAATAATAATAATAATAAATAATGGGCCGGACCGGAGTGGTTAGCACTCTGGCAGAACAGCAACTCACCCTTGGCCGGGGGATCCTGGGTTCGATCCCAGCCCCCGACCAACAGTGATCTGTGTGGAGTTTGCATGTTCTCCCCGTGTTTGCGTGGGTTTACTCCGGGATTTCTCCGGTTTCCTCCCACATGCCAAAAACATGCAAGTTAGGTTAATTGGCACCAAAACTGGGGATTCTAAACTGTCCTTTGGTATGACTGTGAGAGTGAATGGTTGTCTGTCTCTCTGTGTTGGCCCTGCGATGGACTGGCGATCTGTCCAGGGTGTACCCTGCCTCTCGGCCAAAGATGCTGGGATAGGCTCCAGCCCCCCGCGACCTGAAAAGGATTAAGCGGAAGAAGATGAATGAATGAATGAACGAATGGGCCGGACACGTGGTACTCCACATGCCACGCGAAACCCCAGAGCACCCACCGTGAGCACACCAACCACCCCATCCAGACAAACATTGACAGCAGCAGGCCACCCTTCAGCCACAGATGCCCCGGGATAAACCGATGGAAACACGGGCTCCAACCCACCCTCCCAGTGGCCCACCCGGCCACCCCTGCACACCCCCACATGCCCATAACTGGTACCATGGACACTGGAGGCAAACGGCAAGTGCCCCGCCTCAGGACACAATGGCAGGACAGCCGGGAAGGGCAAGACCTGAACCGCCACCCCCCAGGCCACCAGACAGCCCGCTCTACCCCCCACCACCCAACAAGGTCTTCCCATCCACATTCACACCCTCCGCCTCCGCTTGTCCACCCGCAGTTAGTTGCACCCACACATACACACACGCAAGCCCACCCTCATGTGTACACACACATACTCACCATCACATATGTCCACCTGCACTCTCACACAACCTTGCATGTTTACACACATTGCACATACCCACACGTTTACACACACATGCACACATTCATATCCACACCCACACATATACACGCACACACATGTACACACACATACCCACACCCGTACACCCGGGAGAATGGGAGGCAAACCCCCCGGGATGCAGGCACCAGCCCCCGGAGTGCCGCCAGGGCCCCGGGGAGGTCATGACCCCGCCATGTGGGGATGTGCTGCACCACCGGCAGACACCCAACCTGACCCAGAGGGGCCCAGCCCCCCCCACCCTCCACCCCCACCCCCAACACCAGGGGCCCAAGGCCAGACCCAGACCAACCCAGGAGGCAAGGCTGGACAGCCCGGGGCCACAGCCCACCCACCCAGCCAACCCTGCCCCCACCCCCATCCCAACCAGGCCCCGCAGGCCACACGCACAGCCACCCCTGGACAAGTGCCTCAGACACCGGCTCTAGTGGGTCACAGCAACCCCTTTCAGTAAGGGAGCAGCCAGCCACCAGAGGTGCGAAGGAGAAAGAGCCCCCACCCGCCACCCCTCAGGTTATAGAATCTGTAAGTAGGGACCAGAGAGAATTGAATTGAATTCAGCGAAGAGAATTGAATTCAGCCTATTGGTTTTTAGAGGAGACAGACATTCTCTCCAGATCAATATAATCTAATAGGAGGTTCTTATATTATGTTGTACCTAAATTGTTTCTTGATTTCCAATTTGTGAGTATAGTTTTCTTTGTGATGAATAAGGCAGTGAGAACCATGTGTGACACTTTACCTCTATATTCATTTAACTTAAATCACCTAGTATGCAAAGTGTGGGAGAGGTTGGTATACGATACCCAAGCCATGCTGATACGTCTTCACATGTCTTCTGCCAGAACTTTTGAACCGGTGCACAGGACCACATAGCATGCATATACAGTAACTATCCAGGACATTGCTGATGCAGTGGGAGCAGATATTTGTGCGACTTAGGCCCATTTTGAACATCCTCTGTCATGTGTAATGATTTCTTTGTAGAACTTTGTATACCTCTGTAAGCAGATGAGGGTTGCATGGCAAAAGAAAATAATACCTAAGGCATGGCAAAGGGCGGGAGGCATTTTGATTCCTAAAGAGGAAAACTCATCATCCATCAGACAGTTTCGTCAGATCAGCCTTCTGAATGTAGATGGGAAGCTCTTCTTCAGTGTACTCATCCAAAGTGTCAGGAACCAAGCTGGCTTGGTTTCCCCCAGCTCGGTCCTGGCCTCCATGTGGGTACGTGCCACGTTGTATGTATTTCTGTGTGCTCTGCCGTACCCATAGCCACTGCTTTCTGACCGGCAGTGGCGAGGCAGCCTCTTGGGCTCACGCTGGAGTGAGCGCTGTCTAACTCTCTGCCGGTCGGACCACGCCCTCTCTATTACTGCCTGCTGTTCCCACTCCCATGTGCCATCTCCCCACTCCTCGCCCAGGTGTGCTCGATTTGTGGATCCAGCAATGCATGTATTTAAGGAGCCTTTTTCCAGTCATGCATTGCTGGGTCATTGTGCTTCATGTGGTCGTCTTTCGCTATTTGAAGCCAAGGTCAACTAAGGATTGTGTTCCCTCAGAGCCTTATTTGGACTACTCGGACTGCCCCGACTTGTCCGCAGTGGATTGGAAGCCAGAGCTGGGCCACTTGGAGGCCGGGCCCGAGTGTTCATCGCCAAGATCAATGGCGTCCTGGACAGCGGTGGAGCTCAAGCTCAGGCAAGTGTTCTCTCTTGTTTTTCTTATGACAGTTTTAGAGAGATCTGCTCTGGGTGAGGAGAGTCGGGTGCAGCATGCAGCTGCGTCTGAACTTCTTTCGTCGGGCTCTGCCGCTGCCGGCGACCCTAACTACCTTTCTTCTCATGCTGCCTTCGAGCCTTTGTTTAGGGTCGCCGGAGAGGGTGTGCCACTGCTAGAGGTCGCTGAGGATCCGGTCCAGCCGGAGGAGGACACCGCTGCTCCAGCTCCTCCTGCCAAGGTCATCAGGGCTCCCCCCATCGATCACCTCCTCAGCCTGGTGCCCCTGCGGGTTGACCCGCTCACCATGGGTGCAGCTTTGGCCCAATCGGGGTCCACCATGGGTGCTGCAGAGCCTCCGCCAGAAGTCACCGTAGGTGCTGCAAGGTTCCCGTTGATGAGCATCGTGGGGGCAGCAGAGCCGGCCCGGCTGGGGTCCACTGCGGGTGCAGCTGGTTCCCATGCCAAGATCATTGAGGGCGCTGCAGATCGTCACGAGGACGCCATGGTCCCCTTCTCCTCCCAATCCTATGCCATGGGTTTTCCCTCCCTTTTGTCCGGTCACCCATTAGTGAGCTTCCCGGCAGGGTGGCCGCCTCCCGCCTCATCTCGCCAGCCCTGGTGGATAAACAACGCTGGCCGGCCGCCGGAAGGATTCACTCCCGGGGTCTGGTGGCCCATGTTTTCCGGCAGACCGCCGGAGTCCATCTACTAGATCCTTCTGCTGGGCCTGGGACTCTGGGTGGTCTCCTGAGCCCCAATGCCCGTGGACTTGGGGGGGGGGGTTAATTGTGGTTCCTGGGTGGGGTGTTGTGTTCCCACCTTTCCTGTTCGCTCTACCTCCCACCCAGGTTTGTGTTGTTTGTTCCTGTTTGGGGGGGGGGGGGGGTGTTTCTTTGGGTGTCTGGGAATCCACCCCTTAAAGGGGGGGCTCTGTTAGGTACCAAGCCGGCTTGGTTTCCCCCGACTAGGTCCTGGCCTCTCTGTGGGTATATGCCACATTGTATGTATTTCTGTGTGCTCTGCCATACCCATAGCCACTGCTTTCTGGCCGGCAGCGGTGAGGCAGCCTCTTGGGCTCACGCTGGAGTGAGCGCTGTGTAACTGTTTGCCGGTCGGACCACGCCCCCTCTCTATTACTGCCAGCTGTTCCCACTCACGTGTGCCATCTCCCCACTCCTCGCCCAGGTGTGCTCAATTTGTGGATCCAGCAATGCATGTACTTAAGGAGCCTTTTTCCAGTCATGCATTGTTGGGTCATTGTGCTTCATGTGGTCGTCTTTCACCATTTGAAGCCAAGGTCAACTAAGGATTGTGTTTCCTCAAAGCTTTATTTGGAGTACTCGGACTGCCCCGACTCTGTGAGTAAAAACTATCAGCGTTTCTGTGTGCAGTTGTGCTGCTACGCTTTATTGTAGCATTTTCACCCGTGCAGCACAACTGCTACACTTTGGCTGGCGCCCGGTTTTATTCCTCCCATGTCTGTGGGGCGTCCTGGAGGCCTCTTTACTACTCTGAGGGCTAATGTCTGTTGGAACTGTTGGTCTGTGCCTGTGTCTTATAAATGTGTGTGGTGTAACCTGTGCCTAAATCCTCGTCCTTTTTCCCCTCTGTGGAAAAAGAGCACTCCTCGTTCGCTGTGGAAAAGCGCACGAAGAGCTCATGACACAAAGGCTCTCAACTTTCCTGCAAAGCAATAACTTGATCGACACCTCTGTGCAGAAAGATAGAATACCCGGTTTCTCTGGATGTCTGGAACATGCTAACATCACCTGGCACCAGATACAAACTGCAAAAAAAGAACAGAGAGATCTGCACATGGTCTTTTTAGATCTCGCCAATGCATTTGGTTCAGTTCCCCACAATATCCTATGGACAGCATTTAACTTCTTCCATGTCCCACAAAACATCATAGATTTAGTCAAAACCTGTTTTCAGGATCTCAAGTTCTGCATTACAACACAGAATAAATCCACAACCTGGCAGCACCCGGAAATAGGAGTCATGGTAGGTTGCACCAGTTTAGAAAGCTTGGGATCAGTCCGCCAAGATCTCCTCCTTTGACCGCCACTTAATCCACATAGCACCAGACCCCCATGAACCCACCTGCAGGTGGTGAGCCCACTGGAGGGCGGACCCACGTAACTCCTTTGGGCTGAGCCCGGCCGGGTCCCATGGGTGGACCATGGGTGGTTTGTATTGCCAACACTCGGTCAGACTCATTCCCAGTGAGAGTTGGACTCCGCCAGGACTGCCCTTTGGCACCGATCCTGTTCAAAATTTTTATGGACAGGATTTCTAGGCACAGCTAGGGAACGGAGGGTGTCATGCTTGATGACCACAGGATCTCATCCCTGTTGTTTGCAGATGATGTTGTCCTGTTGGCTTCATCCAGCAATGACCTACAGTTCTTGCTGGGATGGCTTGTCGCTGAGTATGAAGCGACTAGGATGAGAATCAGCACCTCCAAGTCCAAGTCTATGGTCCTCAGCCGGAAAAAGGTGGATTGTCCTCTCTGGGATGGGGGAAAGGCTCTTGCCCCAAGTGGAGGAGTTTAAGTATCTTGGGGTCTTATTCACGAGTGAGGGGAGAATGGAGCGAGAGATTGACAGACGGATCGGAGCAGAATCTGCAGTGATGCGGATGTTGTACCGGTCTGTTGTGGTGAAGAGGGAGCTGAGTTCTAAGGCAAAGCTGCCGATTAACCAGTCAATCTACGTTCCTACTCTCACCTATTGTCATGAGCTTTGGGTAATGACCGAAAGAACAAGATCACGGATACAAGCAGCTGAAATGAGCTTTCTCCATAGGATTGCTGGACTCACCCTCAGAGACAGGGTGAGGGGCTCAGTCATCCGGGAGAGGCTCAGAGTAGAACCGCTGCTCCTCCACATTGAAAGGAGTCAGTGAGGTGGTATGGGCATCTGATTAGGATGCCTCCTGGATGCATCCCACTTGAGGTGTTTCAGGCACGTCCCACTGGGAGGAGACCCCGGGGCAGACCCAGGACTCGGTGGAGAGACTATTTCTCCCAGCTGGTCTGGGAATGCCTTGGTATCCTCTCTGAAGAGCTGGAGCAGGTGGCTGGGGAGAGGGAAGTCTCGGCTTCTCTGCTTGAACTGCTGCCTTCGCGACCCGGGCCTCCGGAAAAGCGGTAGAAGATGGATGGATGGCAAGTTGTACCATTCTTTCCTTGGTCTTTACCATGGAAATGGAGCTCATTATTCAGGCACTGGGTGGGTGGTGGGAGGTGAGAAGTCCAGGAATGGTCTGTGTCTGCCACCAATCAGAACATACATGGATGACATAACCACAATGACAACAACTAAACCCTGCGCCCGACGCCTGTTACAGAAACTCGAGCAAAAAATCAAATGGCCACGTATGGAGATAAAACCGACCAAATCCCGCAGTATCTCTATTGTCAAATAGACCAATCTCTAATCTCCCTTTCATTTCAAAAATCTTAGAAAGAGTTGTTGCTACGCAATTATTTGACCACCTGCAGGGAAATGGTTTACTTGAGGAGTTTCAATCTGGGTTTAGAATCCATCATAGTACTGAAACAGCCTTAGCGAAGGTCACTAACGACCTCCTCATTGCATCTGATAATGGACTAGTTTCTGTACTTGTCCTTTTAGATCTTAGTGCAGCTTTTGATACTATTGATCATAATATTCTACTTGATAGATTAGAACACTATGTTGGACTTAATGGAACTTCGTTGCAGTGGTTTAGATCTTATTTATCTGATAGGTTCCAGTTTGTTCATGTAAATGATGAATTTTCTCTCAGCTCAAAGCTTAGTCATGGAGTTCCACAGGGATCTGTGCTTGGCCCTACTCTTTTTAGTTTATATATGCTTCCGTTAGGCAACATTATTAGAAAGCACTGTATACATTTTCACTGTTATGCAGATGACACACAATTATACCTGTCAATGAAGCCAGATGATACTAATCAATTAGCCAAGTTAGAAGCCTGTCTTAAGGAAATCAAAGCTTGGATGACTTGTAATTTCCTGCTATTAAATTCAGATAAGACTGAAGTCATTCTTGTTGGTCCAAAAAACCTTAGAAATTCCTTTCCAAATCAAACTTTCAGTTTGGATACAGTTACTCTTTCTCTTAATAGCTCTGTGAGGAACCTTGGAGTTATTTTTGATCAGGATTTGTCCTTCAATTCACATATTAAATTTGTTTCTAAGACTGCCTTCTATCATTTGCGTAATATTGCCAAGATTAGGAGCATCTTGTCTCAGAGTGATGCTGAGAAGCTGATCCACGCTTTTGTTAGCTCGAGATTAGATTATTGTAATTCTTTATTATCAGGCTGTCCTAAAACATCTTTAAAAAGTCTTCAGCTGATCCAAAATGCTGCAGCAAGAGTTTTAACAGGTACTAGAAAGAGAGATCATATCTTTCCGGTTCTGGCCTCCCTTCATTGGCTTCCCATAGAGTTTAGAATTAAGTTTAAAATCCTTCTTCTTACTTACAAAGCTCTAAACAATCAGGCTCCTTTTTATTTAAAAGATCTGATACTACCGTATCATCCTAACAGAGCACTACGCTCCCAAAATGCAGGTTTACTTGTAATACCTAGAATCTCCAAAAGTACAATGGGAGGCAGAGCCTTTAGTTATCAAGCTCCTCTCCTGTGGAATCAGCTGCCAATCTGGATTCGGGAGTCAGACTCGATCTCTGTTTTTAAGAATAGGGCTAAAACCTACCTTTTTGATATAGCCTACAATTAGGGAGGGATCATGTGTTTCTGAACCCTCCCTTAGTTATGCTGTTAATAGGTTTAGTCAGCCGGGGGACCTCCAGTAATGCACTGGGCCTCACTCCTTTCCTCACTCTCTATGAAATATTTTTTTTTTTGCTGGTCATTAACATTTGTTTGTTCTCTCCCATAGATTGAGTCCCCATCGTGCTGTTTGCTCTCTACATGTCTGTTCTTTTCTTCTCTGTCCCCTCACCCCCCAGCCAGTCGCAGCAGATGACTGCCCCTCCCTGAGCCTGGTTCTGCTGGAGGTTTCTTCCTGTTAAAAGGGAGTTTTTCCTCTCCACCATCGCCAAGTGCTTGCTCACAGGGGATCGCCTGATTGCTGGGGTCTTTCTGCAACTGTGGGGGTCCTCCCTACAGTTGATAGTGCTATGAGATGACTGTTGTTGTGAAATGGCGCTATATAAATAAAGTTGAATTGAATTGAATTGAAAGGCCATCTGACAAATGAACGGTTTCACATTAGTGATGCACCAATCCGAACAATCCTGGAGAAGCCCATCAAGAGCCTTGGACGATGGTATAATGCAGACCTCAAAGACACACAACAACTGGAACAGCTCCAGCAGGACACGGTTACTGGCCTAAAGCAAATCAACAATACCGCTTTACCAGGAAAATTGAAGCTCTGGCGATTTCAGTTCAAACATCAACCCAGACTCATGTGGTCTTTAACAATGTATGAAGTCTGATTATCCATTGCCAGCCTCCTTGAAAGGCTGGTCAACTCTCGGGTGAGGAAGTGGCTTGGACTACCAAGGTGCCTTAGCAGCGTTTGACTCTACAGTAACGCGATTCTCTCTCTGCCAATCTCCAGCCTGGCAGAAGAATATGAATGCCCTAAAGTGAGACTGGACCTGCCCCTCAAAGAATCCCAGGATCCTGTAGTAAGAGGAGTTGTGCCTACCCTAGCAATAGGGAGGAAGTGGACCCCAGCTGCAGCTGTGCTCAATGCTAAAACCACCCTTCTCATCGAGAAATCGTAGGCCACATCCAACAGGACAGGGGAGGCCTTGGACTGGGAATAAGGACGCCTACAAGGCAAAAGGTGACTACTATTGAACACCGAGCCATGGTAATAGAGGAAGTGCATCATCAGGAGGAGGCATCAAGGTGTGCTAAAGCTGTAGCACAGGTGAGACAAGGCTGCTGGATGAAGTGGGAGGGTGTAGAAAAAAGAAGACTCACATGGAGTGAGCTCTGGAGCATGGAGTCGAATAGGCTTAATTTTGTCATTAGAGCCACATACGATGTCTTGCCCTCTCCTACCAATTCAAATCTCTGGCTGGGAGAGGAAGCAGCTTGCTTCCTGTGTGCTGCCCCTGCAACTCTCAAGCAGATCTTTGTTGGTTGGAAGTCGAGCTTAACCCAGGGTAGATATACTTGGTGACACAATGAGGTCCTGAAGTGCCTGGCAGCCATTATTGAGTGCAGGAGGTTTTTCATCAATGCCCAACCTGTTAATAACAAGGCAAACCTCCAACAAGCCACTTTTGTTGTCCAAGAAGGACAAAAAGTGAAGCTCAATCTCTCTCCTCCCGACCTCAGCCCACTGAATGTGGCCAGGGGTATGTGAGTAGACCGTGGACAGAGAAGTTGCCACAACTACCCTGTGACCAGATTTGGTCCCCTGGTCCAGGTTCACCCAACTTGTCTACATCATTGAGCTGACAGTGCCCTGGGAGTGCAAGAAACTTCAATACACCAATCTTGAAGTTGAAGCAGAAGACCGAGGCCGGAATGTGAAGGTGTGCCCAGTGGAAGTAGGATGCAGGAGCTTTGTGGCGAGTTCAACAGCAAAGCTCCTCAGGGAACTGGGAGTCAGGGGTCAGACCCACAGAAGAGGACTCAAAGAACTAGCCGAAACAGCAGAACGGGACACTCACTGGCTGTGGATCAAGAGGAAGGATGCCATCTGGGAGGCCAAGACGACTAGCTAACCACAGGACACTCACCCAGGCCTGTGGGGCCTGCCTCAGCGGAGGGTGTCTTGTGATTAAAAGGCCAAAACACCCTGTGATGCTGAGGTACACAACTGACGATGTGTCCTTGTGGTTGCAATGTCACTTGGCTTTCTTCAAGTGACTATCCCAATAGTTGCAAATAAGGGGTTATAACATCTAGACCTTTGACATGAACTTGTACTGTATGAGTTGTAAATTAGAACTTCGAGTCATCTTGAAAGTGTTTAAACATATTTGTGTCCAGAAGCTTTAATCTTTATTAACTGATAATTCTGTCTCCCATTTTAGTTTTGAAAGAGATACTGACTCATCCAGTTTTGATAATAGTCCATGTATTTTCGATATCAATTTAGGAGAACAACAATTTGGAAACTCTGTCACGTTACCTAGTACCTGTCACTCGGTCTGGTTGAAATTTAATCTTGCTTTTATTATGGATTTAAGCTGTTGGTGTTCAAGAAATGTTTTATCACTGATGTCATACTGTGACATGAGTTTCTGGAATTGGATAAAGCTTCCACCTTGAATAAGATGTTCTAAGTTTTTTATTCCTTTCTCACACCATAGTGGGAAATTTAACATCCTCTTTTGTTGTAGGATATCAGGATTATTCCAAATGGGCATGAGTTTACAAGGGACAAGTGAAGACCCCGTAATTTCTAAAAATTTCCACCAGGCTGTCAGAGAGGAGCTAATGTTAATGCTTTTAAAACAATCATGGTGCTTGATACAGGGACTCATGAAAGGTAAGTCAGAGATATTTAGCGACCCACAGAGACCCTGTTCAGCATCTAGCCATGGGTTTCCTAGTGGAGTTGATTTTGATTTTGCCCACTTAGAAACAAACAGCAGTCTATTAGCTAAGAAGTAATTTAAAAAAAATAAATTGGTAAATCTACACCTCCATACTCTTGCTTTTTGAAGAGTTTTTAAACTGATCCTTGATTGTTTATCCTTCCATAAAAATTTACTTATATTTGAGTCTAGAGACTTAAACCAGGCCATAAATGGTTGGGTAGGAATCACTGAAAATAGATAATTAATTTTAGGAAGGACGATCATTTTGCAACTCTTCCTATTAGTGATATTGGTAATGTCCTTCAACGCGTAAGGCCATCTTGTATTGCTCTTAGAAGGGGAATGTGATTTTGTCACAGAGTCGCAAAGTTTCTTACTTTATTGTGCAGTAGCCTGGTGGAGCACCCACAGATTTGTTGTACTGTACAACTGTACAATGACAATAAAGCCTATTCTATTGTATTCTATTTTATTCTGTTCTATTCTATCCTAAAATAGTTGTAAGCATTTGCAAATGGTTGTAACTCATGTCACTAATGTTCTTTTTGGTTTGCCTAGGAGTGAACACTAGCAACTGTTTAGGACCCTTTAAGACAAAATTGCTGTTGACCTTAAAAACTGTTCACGACCTGTTTTGCAATCTTTTTCGGACCCTGGTGAAGCTCAAAAAGCACACCATTCATGAATGTTCCTGAGCAATCGTCGCTGTGTGAGATACTACCTTGATTTTCGCCAGCATTCTTCAGAAAAGATGGCAAATCCAAAAATCGCCAGATTCATCAGCATTCACCACACTGACAGACTCGCCTTACTGCATGAGCTGAGAAATGGAATTTCAGCTGCTGTTTTTAAAAAGCAGATAAAGACTTATCTTTTCAGACTGGCATTTGATTGATCTTATGCTGATCATATTTTATGTCTTATTGTCTTATGTGTTTTATACTTTAATCTACTGTTTTATTTTCCCTTCATTTTTTGCATTTTATTATTATTTTACACTGTATTTTTATTTGTGTTCTCCTCTGTATTTATTTTTGACATGATTTAGTGATAGACTCAGAAGCAGACCACAGACTTGGTTATAACAGCAATGATTTTATTGAGTGCAGGTGAGTGTGTAGGTGCAGAGCAGGAGAATCTGGCAGCCCTGCAAGGGAGAGAGAGAGAGAGAGAGAGAGAGAGAGAGAGAGAGAGAGAGAGAGATGAGTGATTTGCAGCTTATAGCAGAATAATAAAGAATTGATAATAATCTTACGGAGCGTCGAGCGGCTGGGATGAAACTAACAGTGGCCCATGTCTTCTCCAGGTTGCTGTGGTTCCACAAAGGTGAAGAGAGTGCTGGTGCAGGTGTATACAGTGCTCCGTGCAGGGAGGGATTCCCTCGGCCGAGGGAAGAAGGGAAAAAGTTCAGTCTGATAATTATTTGCACTTACAGGATGATGGCGAGAGTGAGGATCTCCGACTCCGATGAAAAGGTCCGGGTCCGTTGTGAGGAAAGGTGCTGGTCCGCCAGGAGGAAGGTCCACCTGTGCACAGGTTAGTCCAAGACAACGGAGATGAATGCAGAGGTGAGTTTCAAACAGAGAAGTTGCTTACTGAATGCCGAGTCTGAAACAGGGGTTGTGGCTGGAGATGAGAGAGGCAGCATACAACGCAGAGGAGCTCTCTGAACTGCATGCATGCGTAGACGGCTCCATGTAGGAGTGGAGGACCCCTCTCCATTTAAAGGCTGCTAATTAGGGAGTGCAGGTGTGGGTGAAACCGCAGCTGTGGAAAATAAGCAATGAGAGAAGAGAGAAAAACAGTGTACAGCTCGGATCACCACAATTTTAGTCTGTAAAGCAATTTGTGACTCTGTCTGTGATAAGTGCTCTATAAATAAACTTACTTATCTGTAATTCACATGATGCTTGGTTTTTTATATTGTTTTGTGAAATGACTGTGCAAAGTATGTTTTTAATGGTGCCCCTGGAATGTTTCATTGTGTATAATAGATCTGATATGGTTTCTTGAGCCACTCCTTTGGCTCACACCATCAGAGTGCTCATCAAGATAATTTATGAGTAGCTGTGAACAATTTCTTAAACTGTGGTCGACCTCTGACTACTGCAGATGTGCTTCTGAGCTGCTCCTTGAGTGCAGAGGCACTCATAAAGTGGTGTCACTACATCTTTCTTCCTGATTAATCTCTGTGTATAAAAGACCTATTATGCGTGCACTGTATCCTGACCTGAGCTTTCCGATGACCTTGTAGTTGATTATGTGTTGCATGCTCCAAAAGTTTGCAAAGGTGGGGTGAGTAATTGCAGTGTTGGCATTATTAATACTGCATAACGTTACATCTTTATTATTCAGGTATTGTTTAGTCTAATGTCCTTCTATTTACACAAATTTGTCGATGAAATGATGACAGTACCATATAAATCTCTTTTTGTTTTCTTTTAATGTTAGAATAAGTTTGTGCTTTGTGGGTACTTATATCTACCAAAAAAAGACTAGAAGTGAACTCAAAAGAGATGCAGACCCACACCTTACTCCCCTATCCCTGTTGGAACATTATATAGTAAGAAAAATCCCTGGTTGACTTTCTGCTTCAATTCTAATGGGATGCCATGACCTAATTTCACACCTTAATGAGCTTCAAGGTCAAATGCAAGGTCAAGATCACTGGACATTCAAGAGGTGTCCCAGACCTCATTCTACATTGTGTTAAAATGTTGATGTTCTGTCATATGAAGTCATAATTAGCCAAAACCGATTTTGACCTTTTATGACCCCGTGACATTGACCTTTGACCTTTTGATCCCAAAAGCATAGCGAAATGTGGTACTTTGGTGGTTAACCTGTTTGCCAAGTTTGGTCACCCTAGCATCATTTCCCTTTGAGTTAGAGCACTTACTGTATACACAGATTAAAAAAAAAAAAAAGAACTGATGGCAAAATAACAACCTAATCTCTGTCCACATTTGCTAAGCATCCTGCACATGTTTTGATAAAGTTCACTTTTGCTTGAAGAGCATTTTTTCCTTGTGCAGTTTCAGAGGCTTCTCCACTGCTGAAGAAAAAGAGCCATTAATCTATCAATCCTTTCTGTTTCCGGGCCGGGTGAGGTTCCCGACATATCGACTTGTGGACAACAGTCACAGCCGAAGCTGCAGGAGCAAACATTCTTAAACTTGAAGCTGCTTCGACCGTCTATTAAGACAAAAAGACCCATAGCAGTAGTACATAGACAGACAGACAGACAGACAGATAGCCAGATAGTTTCATTGGGGAATTGCCTATTTTGGTTTCTGTGATCACCCTAGCCTCATTGGTGTAAAATTATAAACCACTAGAAAAGCTTTCAGACAGCCCATACCTCCTCCAAGGCTGCTTTGAGGTCCTTGGTGGAGATATGCAGTCTCAGATCATCATCAAGATTTAATGGTTTCATCCTTGGGCCAAGGGCTTCCTCTGGTGAAAATGTCATCAAAATTCATCAAGTATTTTTTGCATAATCCTGATAACAAACAGACAGACAACCAGACAAACCACCCGATTACATTACCTCCTTGGCGGAGGTAATAATATATATTTACCCTTTGCAACACTATTTTCAGACCTTATCGATCTTAAAGGTCAAATGCAAGGTCAAGATATTTGGACATTCAAGAAGTTTTCCAGACACAATTCTAGCTTGGATTAAAATTTAGCGGTTCTATCTGTCATATATAAAGTCACTAAAGCCAAAACTGATTTGAACTTTTAATGACCCTGTGACCTTGTCCTTGGATCTTTTGATCTCAAAAGCATACACAAACATGATACTCTCATGGTAAACCTGTGTGCCAAGTTTGGTCACCATAGCATCATTTCCTTCTGAGTTAGCGCACAGATACGCAGAAGGACAGATATGCAGACTGAGGCGACTGCCCTACCCATGCCTCAACTTCACTGACACGGGTAATAATATCAGCTATGTGTGTGTGTTTGTTGTAACCTCTCTAATGCTTGTTGATAGATATTTTCTGCTGCACATCCACCAACCACAATGCTCCGCACTGTGTGTGTGTGTGTGTGTGTCTCTCTCTCTCTCGCTCTCTCTCTCTCTCTCTCTCTCTCTCTCTCTCTCTCTCTTTATATATATATATATATATATATATATATATATATATATATATGTATAGCTTGGGATCAGCTTGGGACGGATTGGAGCAGCATCTGCAGTGATGCGGACGTTGTACCGGTCTGTTGTGGTGAAGAGGGAGCTGAGTTCTAAGGCAAAGCTTTCAATTTACCAGTCA
The DNA here is from genome assembly GCA_020510985.1 of Pholidichthys leucotaenia. Classification (NCBI taxonomy): domain Eukaryota; kingdom Metazoa; phylum Chordata; class Actinopteri; order Cichliformes; family Pholidichthyidae; genus Pholidichthys; species Pholidichthys leucotaenia. Next base: position 16,107,306 of record CM035838.1, read on the forward strand.
ATCTACGTTCCTACTCTCACCTATGGTCACGAGCTTTGGGTAATGACCGAAAGAACAAGATCGCGGATACAAGCGGCTGAAATGAGCTTTCTCCATAGGATTGCTGGACTCACCCTCAGAGATAGGGTGAGGAGCTCAGTCATCCGGGAGAGGCTCAGAGTAGAACCGCTGCTCCTCCGCATTGAAAGGAGTCAGTTGAGGTGGTATGGGCATCTGATTAGGATTCCTCCTGGACGCCTCCCACTTGAGGTGTTTCAGGCACGTCCCACTGGGAGGAGACCCCGGGGCAGACCCAGGACTCAGTGGAGAGTCTATGTCTCCCAGCTGGTCTGGGAACGCCTTATCCTCTCTGAAGAGCTGGAGCAGGTGGCTGGAGAGAGGGAAGTCTGGGCTTCTTTGCTTGAACTGCTGCCTCCGCGACCCGGACCTCCGGAAAAGCGGTAGAAGATGGATGGATGGATATACAGTATATATATATATATATATATACACTACCGTTCAAAAGTTTGGGGTCACCCAGACAATTATTTTGTGTTTTCCATGAAAAGTCACACTTATTTACCACCATGAGTTGTAAAATGAATAGAATATATAGTCAAGACATTGACAAGGTTAGAAATAATGATTTGTATTTGAAATAATAATTTTTTCCTTCAAACTTTGCTTTCGTCAAAGAATCCTCCATTTGCAGCAATTACAGCATTGCAGACCTAACATGATTGCACAAGGGTTTTCTAATCATCCATTAGCCTTCTGACGCAATGAGCAAACACATTGTACCATTAGAACACTGGCGTGATAGTTGCTGGAAATGGGCCTCTATACACCTATGTAGATATTGTACCAAAAACCAGACATTTGCAGCTAGAATAGTCATTTACCACATTAGCAATGTATAGAGTGTATTTCTGATTAGTTTAAAGTTATCTTCATTGAAAAAAGTGCTTTTCTTTCAAAAATAAGGACATTTCTAAGTGACCCCAAACTTTTGAACGGTAGTGTATATATATATATATATATATATATATATATATATATATATATATATATATATATATATATATATATATATATATATATATATATATATATTAATATGTACATATACTAACTAACATATACTATATTAATATAGTACATATACTAACTGCTCTTGTTTTTTCTTGCCTTCTGATTGTTGCTCTGAGTGTTGCTATCCATGTGCTGTTGCAATCCTGGAATTTCCCCATTGTGGGACTAATAAAGGCTTATCTTATATTTGGAACAATAGTGGCAGCTTGGACTTTGTGCATGCAAATAGATAACTATTATATATCCTGTATAGGTGTATGTATATATTCATTTACATTTGTACATAAGTTTTTGTACATGTTGTAGTATGCGAAGGGCAGGTCCTACCACAACGTGCTCTTGGGGCTGTTTGCTTTCGGCTTTGGGACTGTGACTAGGATTCTTCTTTGACTTGGCACTGAGGTGTCGTCTCTTCAAATTTAGTCTGCTGGTAGGATCATTAGCTTCCCCGGGCAAGCCCGGGTACTGGCTGAGGGCGCGACGAGAACGTTGATCCATTGTCGAACTAAACATCCACCTGAGCGGACTTAAGCTTAAGCATGCCTCGAATCCAACCTACGTACCTTGGAGTGACCTTTGACAGGACCCTATCCTTCAAAGAACATTTAAAGGGGACGGCTGCTAAGGTGAAGGCACGAAACAACCTGCTCTGCAAGCTTGCTGGTGCAAAGTGGGGGGCGGCAGCCTCCACCCTGCGCACCTCAGCACTGGCCCTTTCATACTCTGTAGCAGAATATTGTGCCCCTGTCTGGTCCAGGTCATCCTACACACACCACGTAGACACCCAGCTCAACACAACCATGAGAACCATAACTGGGACAATCCACTCAACACCACTCCCCTGTCTCCCTGTACTGTCAAACATAGCCCCCCCCCACACATCCGGCGAGCAGCACTAACTCAAAGGATGTTTCAAAAAGCCAAAGATTCTCCTCACTTACCAATCTATGCAGATATCTACACCCCACCCACTGCCCGACTTCCATCCAGACGGCCGATTTGGAAAAACCCTCCCCCAGCTGACTTCACCATCCAGACAGCTTGGCAAGGGGAATGGGAGACCAAGGAGGTCCCAAACAAACACCTGGTGACAAACCCCAACCAACAGGTCCCGGGCACCAACCTCCCAAGGAGACAGTGGTCTACACTCAATCGCTTCAGGACTGGACATGGCCCCTGCTTGGCCAGCCTTCACAGATGGGGCTGTATCCCTAGCCCACTGTGCGCATGTGGGAGGAGCAAACAATGGAACACATCATAAAGGCTTAACCCACTCCAGAGACTGGAAGGAGGATTACACACCCTCCATACAGCAAACCAGGAGGCAACTGCTTGGCTTGAGGACTTTGCATTCGCTAAATAAATAAATGTACATGTTTATTTGAAAATAAACCTCTAAGCCACCGGAGTGGTGGCCTGGAGGTAGAGCATCTGCCCCACAATCGGAAGGTCAGGGTTCAAGTCCTGGCTGGGTCATGAAAAGACCATATAAAAATGGAACTTCCTGCCATCCAGCTTGGTGCTCAGCAAAAATGGAGCACAGGAGGGAAATGTTAGTGGCAGTGGCTCAGGAGGTAGAATGGGTTGTCTAATAACCAGAGGGTTGGCAGTTTGAATCCCGGTCTTCCCTGCCATTTTGTCCCTGGGCAAGATGCTTTACCCACCTTGCCTCCAGTCTCCATGACAGTGGGTATGAATGTGCATAAATGTTCGCTAGTGGTCAGAGAGGCCCTTGGTGCAAACTGGCAGCCACATTTCCGTCAGTTTGCCCAGGGTAAGGGGATAAGGGACCTGTACTTGTAAAACGCTTTTTCTAGTCTCAAAGACCACTCAAAGCACTTCACTAGTACTAACCCTCTATTCTAAGGGCCTATAGGAGACAGATATATAGGGACAATTTAGAACAACCAATTAACCTAACATGCATGTCTTTGGATTAGGTTTTCTTAGGGTAGCTGTAGCTACAGTAGTAGCTTACCACTTTCAATGTCTATCTAGACTTAATGAATAATGGGCTCACTGTAAGCACTTTGAGATGTCACTTGACATGTAAAGCACCATATAAATCTAATCTGTTATTATTATTATTATTATTATTATTATTATTATTAATTCCCATCTCCCCACAGGATCACATGGATTCAGGCACATGCACGCATCCTCACGTGCACACACACACATGCACGCATACATACAGTATATGCTTTGTTTGTATATTGCTGTTATTGTTCTAACACTTTGTTAACCTAGCACTGTATACAATGGGGAAAATAAGTATTGAACGTGTCAACATTTTTCTCTTTAAACATATTTCTGATGGAGCCATTGACCTGAGATTTTCACCAGATATCAGTAACAACCCAAGTAATCCATACATACAAAGAAATCAAGGCAGCTGTGTTAACAAAACAAGTTATATTTAATAAAGTGGAATGACGCAGGGAATAAGGAAAAGAGATGCAAAAAGGCATAGAAAGCCAAGAAACCAGCTGAAATCCATCAGAATTTAGGAAGCCATCCCATCCCTCATCAGTGTAAATTAATTTCAGCTGGTTAAGTCCTGACTGATAGCCTTTAAAAATGTCTTTGAATATCAGATTGTCACACCACAAAGAACTCATGATGGGTAAAACCAAAGAGTGTAGTGTTCTGGACAGGGCTACAGCCCCTGTCCACATTTTGTGTTCCCTTCTGAGTCATTTGCAATATTTTGGTGTGTATTCCCTGTGTTTGTACAGCCCCACCCGTCCTGCAGTGCCAGATTGCCCCTGATGGTGCTCACCTGTCCTGTATTGTCTCAATTGCTCCCCTGTCTATATGTGCATTTTTAGTCTGTGTCCTTTGCTGCGTCCTTATGTTTATCTCACTATTATCTGCACTACGCTGTTTGGATTGTTGCTGTTTTTTTCACTCCATGTCATTTGGATTACCATTTTATATCACTCCAGCCCTCACACAGTGTTTATTTTCTCTTCACTAATAAAGAATGGTTTATCAGATTCGCCTGTTGATTGGGTCCTCTTTTCCTTCCTTGCCCCTCAGGGGCAAGCGCTTCCATGACAAAGTGTTCTCTTTGGACCTTCGCAACCTTATTGTTCCAAAACATAATGATGGCATTGGTTACATGCACATTTCTAAGCTGCTGAATCTTCCAGTGAGCACTGTTGGAGCCATCATTTGGAAGTGGAAAGAACATCATTTTACCATAAACTGGCCATGACCAGGAGCTCCTCGCAAGATTGCTGACAGAGGAGTCAAAAGAATTATCAGAAGAGTTATCCAAGAGCCAAAGACCACTTGTGGAGAGCTCCAGAAAGACCTGGAGTTAGCAGGTACTGCTTTTTTTTTCTTCTATTTATTTATTTATGCAGGGACATGCACAATATACATTGACCTTAAAGAGGAAAGATGCATTGTACCAGGTTATAGCACTAGTGCTAATTTCCACCTGTAGTCCCTGGGCAGGCTGGTGTTAGCATTAATAAAAGCAGACATTTGCTAAGACTACAAGTAAGCATTGATAAAAAACTAAAACCAAACATTGCTAAAAAATAAAACAGACATTAATAACATTGATAAGAACCCAAAACATTGATAAGAACTAAAACATACAATAATACATTTTTATAACTCCATCCATATAAACAATTTTTCACATCCAACCACTGACTCTTATTGGTCCCACTGTCGTCATCACACACTCTAACATCTTTACATCACAGTACATTTCAAAGAAAACAATATGTAATGCACTCAGCTGACATGGGCTCTATGCCCGCTCACCTCGCAAGACTCCATTGCTGAAGAAAAAGCACGTTGAAGCTTGTTTAAAGTTTGCTACACAACATTTGGGCAAGCCAGTAAAATACTGGGAGAATATAGTCTGGCCAAATGAGACCAAAATTGACCTTTTTGGATGCCACAACACACAGCATGTTTGGAGGAGAAATGGCACTGCACATCAGCCCCAAAACACCATAACAACAGTGAAGTTTTGAGGTGGGATCATCATGGTGTGGGGGAGTTTTTCAGCACGTGGTACAGGTAGGCTTCATATAACTGAAGGAAAGATGAATTGAAAAAAGTACAGAAACACTTTTGATAAGAACCTGTTGCCATCTGCCATGATGCTGGTGGACATTTCAGCAAGACAATGATCCCAAACACACAGCCAAGGCAACTCTCAAATGGTGCCAGAGAAGGAAAATAAAGCTGCTAAAATGGCCCAGGCAGTCATCTGACTTGAATCCAACTGAAAATCCGGAATGAACTGAAGATCAGAGTTCATGGAAGAAAACCCCGGAACCTTCAAGAATTGAAGACCGTTTTTGTGGAAGAATGGGCTAAAATCACTCCTGAGCAATGCCTTGTCATGAATGCCTCCACGTGGCAGAAGGACGAATACACGCACTGGATGAAGTTTGTGCATTTTAATAACAAAAAGAACATAAAGAGTCCAAAAATGGTGCTGCACATACAATAATGCAAACAGAAAAACACTTACAGATTAGGTACTCCTGAGCCAACTAGATTCAGGAGGAGACGAGGCACTGATCAGGGAGAAGATCAGGAGAATACAACCAAGCTTGACATAACAATTTAGCCGCACTGAGAAGGTGAAACACCAGTGCTTAAATATACACAGTAAATGAGCTGCAGGTGTGAGTAACAGGCGAGCAGTGACCTAATTAGCAAGCTGCCACAGCTGAGCAGGCAGTGGCAGCTGAAGGAGAGCATCTGGTGAGAGAGAGAGAGAAAGGATTTTGTCACACCCCAAACAAATATACAAAAACTAACCACAAAATAATAACAGACAATAAAACTTAGAAACAAAGTGAAGATCTGAACTCAGAGAAACCCTGAATTCAGATACATGACAGCAACCCCCCTTTAAGGGTTGGAAACCAGACACCCCCAGGTAACATCAAAAAGAACCCCCCTCCTGACAGAAAGAGGAACAGCAAAACCACCTCGGGAGGGAGGTGAGGGAAAAAGGCTAGGGGGAAAAAACACAACTGCTAACAACCCACACCTGCGCTAAAGCAGGGCCCTGGGCGCCCCACAACAAAAAATCCAAATAGTTCAGGTGGCCGACCGAAATCCCAGGCCAGCCGGATGGCCAGGTGGAATGAGTTGGGTGGCCTGCCAGAGAACATGGGTGACCCAACTCAGTGGCACAGTCTCTCTGGCAGCCAGCCCAAGTGCTTTAGCCACCTAAACAGGAGAGGCAGCCCGGGAGGTGGCTCCCCAACAGGGAGACCCACTGGGAGGAGGACAGCCGAGGAGGGGGAACCGGGGCATCATCAGGTTGAGGAGGGAGCAGGACCATGACGGCGTAAGGCTGGAAAGGAGAGGGGACCATGACAGCATCAGGCAGAGGAGGAAGGGGGACCACGCCACCCTCAGTGGTCTCAGACTGGGGAACAGTGGCCCCAGGCTGGAGCACTGCAGCACCCCTTGTGGGCCCCGGCTGGGCCGACGTTGCACCCTTGGTGGTCCCCGGCTGGGCCAACACTGCACCCTCGGTGGGCCTCGGGCTGAATATCGGTGCCCATTGTGGACCAAAACTGGAGTGCAGCACTTACGTGGGACTGATACTGGGGCGCGGCACCCATGATGGTCCCCGGCAGGGATGCAGCACCCATGGAGACTTGGGCTGAGGAGGAACCCAGACTACGGCCTCAGGAAGAGGATGAGCGGCACCCACGGAGGTCCCGGGCTGGGACGGGACACCCAAGATGACCTCGGTGGGAGACGCTGGACCCTGGGCGACCTCCAGTGGCGAATCTAGACCCTCAGAGGCTTCCAGCAGTGTTGGATCCTCTCCGACAACCCTAGGAGAGAGCTCAGACACAGCACAAAGAGAAGGGGGGTCAGAGTCACCGGCAGCAGCGGAATCCGGCGAGGCGAGCTCAGATGCAGCCATCCGCTGCACCTGGCTCTCCTCACCAAGAGCTAGGCAAGATCGCTTTAAAACAGAGAGGAGAAAAAAAAAAAGAGAGCACTTGCCTGAGCTCGAGTTCCACCGCCCTCCAGGACCCCGACGATCCAGGTGACGATGGTTCTCCGGGCTCAGCCCTAAGGAGGTCCAGTTCCGGTGCTGACTCTGCTGTGGTGGCCTTTGCACCAGGCATGATGGTAGTAGCAGTCTTAATTGCCCCAGCCGTCATGACCCACACTGGTGACTCCTCCGGCGTGGAAGCTGGGGAACGGCTCCGTGCTGGCTCCGGAGTAGAATCCTTCAGGGCCACTGGCTCCTCCATCGTCCGACGGCTTGGTTCTGGAACCGACGGACACTCGGGGGTGATGGGGAGGACACGGGGAGAACAGGAGAAAGATTATTAATTACAGCAGGAGGAGAGGACTCAGATGACTGCTTTACCTGAGTCTCTCTCCCAGAAGACAGACAAGGCCTATCATTACAAGATAGAATAGAATGAAAAAGCACTTGCCTGACAACCCGGATCTTAGAATTCTCTGCTGCAGGTGATAAGCACTCATCCCTCTCCATGTCAATGGCTATCCTGCCCCCCCTTAATGGATTGTGGAGGAGCCAGCTATGATGACACGGAAGTGGGTGTTACCGAGGATACCCTGGAGGACCTCTCGGCAGCAGGAGTAAACGTCAAGGAGACGGGGATTGCGGCCAGAGTGGAGAGAGTACAAGCTGGCGAATCAGCCAGTGAAGAGGGAGACAAAAGAGGCTCTGCAGCAGGGATTGTCGGGCTGGACGTCGGGGAAATGGCTGCCGAGGAGGATGAGGGCTTCCTCCGGTGGACCGAAGCAGAATGACGCAGTCTTCTTGGTGCTGGAGCTGGCGACGAGCATGCTGACATTGGCACAGGCATTGGAGCCACCTCCTCTGGCCCCTCACCCAGAATAGGAAGGGAATAAATGGAGGAGAGGCTATTTATTGCCCTTGGATGACTCCACAGGTTGGGAAACGCCTGTATCACTCGTGCTGCGCTGTGCCGGCTGTCCTGGATCATCTTAGGAGAACGAGAGGCTCATGTCTGCGACCATATGTGGTCCAGGAGGCGCACTGCCTGCCGCTCCACTTCGTCCATGGCGAACTCCAGACCAGGTAGCGAAAAAACACAAAAAGAAGAAAGAAAAGCACACAAACCTCACAGTTGAGTTCTATTTCTGGCACCTAAATTCTGTCATGAATGCCCCTACGGGACAGAAGAACAGACCCACGTGCTGGATGAAGTTTGTGCAATTTAGTAACAAAAATAACATAAAGAGTCCAAAAATGGTGCTGCACATACAATAATGCAAACAAAAAAACACTTACATATTAGGCACTCCTGAGCCAACTAGACTCAGGAGGAGACGAGGCACTGATCAGGGAGAAGATCAGGAGAATACAACCAAGCTTGACATAACAATTTAGCCGCACTAACGAGGTGAAACGCCAGTGCTTAAATATACACAGTAAATGAGCTGCAGGTGTGAGTAACAGGCAAGCAGTGACCTAATTACCAAGCTGCCACAGCTAAGAAGCAGTGGCAGCTGAACGGGAGCGTCTGGTGAGAGAGAGAGGTAAAGGACTCTGTCACATCCCAAACAAATATATAAAAACTAACCACAAAATAATGACAATAGACAATAAAACTTAGAAACAAAGTGAGGCTCTGAATTCAGAGAAACCCTGAGTTCAGATACATGACAGCCTGTGCCTAGTTTCTCATACAGGAGACGTCTGGAAGCTGTTATTACTAACAAAGGCTTTTCTACTAAATATTTTATGAATTTCACCAAGCATATTCAGTACTTATTCCCTTTGTCATTCCACTTTATTAAATATAACTTGCTTTGTGAACACAGTTGCCTTGATGTGTATGTATGGATTACTTGGGTTGTTACTAATATCTGGTGAAAATCTCAGAAATCATCAGAAATATGTTTAATGAGAAAAATGTTGATGTGTTAAATACTTATTTTTCTCGCTGTATACTGTTTGTTTCACCTGGCACTACTGACAGTTCTTGGCAAAAATAATAATAATCATAGTAGTAGACACATTAAACCTCTTCTGAAAGAAATGATGAGTTGTATTCACCAACGGCGCCCTCATGCCGAGCAAGGAGCTGTAATTATAATCTGAACATCATAATATATATTATCTGTGACCAAGACTGACATCTGATTGAGACTGAACTCACAGCTTCCAACTTCAGTGTCCAACATCCTACAGGTGTCACCAACCCACTTATATCACGGACACACAGATCATCCCAAATGTCTCCTGAGCCGGTGGACGGAGCCACTGTTTATAGCAGGATACGATATAACAGGGAAGAGCTGCTAGCATTTAACCGCCACCCGGTCCCACTGGAAAAACTCGACATACCGAGAGAACTGAGGCGAAAACGCCGCGGCTGCCGGGCTGGAGTAAGGCGGAGGACAAAAAATATAAGGTACAGACCCTCCCTTCCATCTGTTGTCATGGGAAATGTACGGTCGATACTGGGAAAGTTAGATGAGCTAGCGGCTATCTCCCGTTATGATAGCACTTACCGGGAGTGCTCTCTCCTTTTGTTTACTGAGACGTGGCTAACTGAACTAGCAGCAGATGCTAACATTGAGCTGGAGGGTTTTCACACGATACGAGCTGACCGAACACCAGAGAGTGGCAAAACTAGGGGCGGTGGAGTGATCATGTATGTTAACAACAACTGGTGCAGACCGGGACATATCACTGTTAAACAACGACACTGCAGCAAAGACATTGAGTTGCTAGCTGTTAGCATGAGGCCTACATATCTCCCGAGAGAACACTCACACGTGATCTGCATTGTTGTTTATGCAAATCCGACGGCGAACGCTGGGACAGCGCGTGACGTCATCCATTCAGTAACCAGCAGGCTGCAGACAGAACACCCAGATGCTCTTCTCCTCATCTCAGGCGATTTCAACCACGTTTCACTGTCTCCCATTCTGCCCACTTTCACCCAGTATGTCACATGCCACACTAGAGACAATAAAACACTGGATTTGTTCTACGCAAACACTAAGGAGGCGTACACCTCATCACAACTCCCCCCACTTGGGAGATCGGATCACAACTTGGTTCATCTCCGACCGGTGTACAAACCCCTAGTGCACAGACAACCTCCGGCCATGCACACTGTGGAGTTATGGTCTGAGGAGACAATGGACACTCTAAAGGACTGTTTTGAAGCCACTGCCTGGAAGCAGCTCTGCGATCCACATGGTGAGGACATCGATGGCCTCATTCACACCTTCACGGGCTACCTCAGCTTCTGTGTGGACAAATCCGTTCCCACCAAGACCATACGGCGTCACTCAAACAACAAACCCTGGATCAACCCTGAGATAAAAACACTTCTGAGAGAGAAGAAGAGGATCTTCAGGTCGGGGAACAGGGAGATGCTGAAGTCCGTACAGAGGGAGCTGAGGAGAAAGATCAGAGAAGGCAAGGACAGCTTCAGGAAGAAGATGGAGGACAAGCTGCAACAGAGCGACATCAGCGGGGTCTGGAGAAACCTCAAAACCATCTCGGGGCTCCAGAATACCTCCCCCCAGGCCACGGGGGGCAGGGAGTGGGCGAACAACCTGAATCTGTTTTTCAATAGATTTGACCAACCGCCCTCCCCCCTGTCTGCACAACAACCACTGCTGCCTCTAAGAAATCAAGTCCTGCTACCCACTCCCCACTCCACCGACACCCCCCCCACTCCCAACACACAGCCCCCCATCCTGACCCTGACCAAGACCCAGGTGAGGACGGAGCTGAGGAAGATCAAGGCGAGGAAGGCGTCGGGACCGGACGGCATCAGCGCAAAGCTCCTCAAGTCCTGTGCAGACCAGCTGTGTGGGATTGTGACGTATATCTTCAACATGAGCCTGAAACTGGGGAGGGTACCACAGCTGTGGAAAACATCTTGTGTGGTACCTGTACCAAAAACTTCCCACCCCAAAGACCTGAACAGCTTCAGACCGGTGGCCTTGACGTCCCACTTGATGAAGACCCTGGAGAGACTGATCCTTGCTCATCTCCGCCCCCTGGTGGAACCAGCGATGGATCCACTCCAGTTCGCCTACCAGCATGGCATTGGGGTGGAGGATGCGGTGATCTTCCTCCTTCACCGTTCTCTGTCCCACCTGGAGAAGCCCGGGAATATGGTGAGGATCATGTTCTTTGACTTCTCCAGTGCTTTCAACACCATCCAACCGATGATCCTGAAGGACAAGCTGCTGCGCGCAGGGGTGGACCAGCACCTGTCATCATGGATCCTGGACTACCTCACGAACCGGCCTCAGTTTGTGAGAACCCGGGACTGTGTTTCCGACACGATCATCAGTAGCACGGGGGCCCCCCAGGGAACGGTGCTGGCTCCCTTCTTGTTCACTCTTTATACTGCGGACTTCTCACACAACACAACACATTGCCATCTACAGAAGTTCTCTGATGACTCTGCGATCGTTGGTCTCATCTCCAGCGGAGATGAAGCTGAGCACAGAGGGCTTATCCAGGACTTTGTGGACTGGTGCCATCGGAACTGCCTCCAGATCAACGCGAGGAAAACTAAGGAGCTGGTGGTGGACTGCCGCAGGCATGGGCAGCCCCTCACAGCACCAGTAAATATACAGGGAACAGACATCGAGATGGTGACATCCTACAAGTACCTGGGTATTCATCTGAACAATAAACTAGACTGGTCACACAATACTGACGCACTCTACAAGAAGGGACAGCGCAGGCTGTTCCTGCTGAGGAGACTCAGGTCTTTTGGTGTACAAGGGGCGCTGCTGAAGTCATTCTATGACACGGTGGTGGCATCAGCCATCACTTTTGGAGTGGTCTGCTGGGGCAGTGGCATTACTGCAGCCGATAGGAAGAGACTGAACAAACTGATTAAGAAAGCTAGCTCTGTCCTGGGGCAACGCCTTGATCCGATGGAGGAGATAGGAAAGAGAAGGACGGTGGCTAAACTGTCATCTCTGCTGGAGTCCGAGTTCCACCCTATGCAGGACATACTGGATGCACTGAGGAGCTCATTTAGCAGCAGACTACATCATCCCAGGTGCACAACCAAGAGGTTTCGTAGGTCCTTCCTACCAACGGCTGTCAGACTGTACAACCTAAGCAGGGCTGCTCGCAGAGATAGCAAAAAGACGTAACAAACTAATAGTTTTTTTTTTTTTTTTTTTTTGAATGCAAAAGATGCAATAGACTTACACAATGGTCCTCTCCGGCATACAACTAGGAACATACCGGTCGCTATGGAGGGTGAGAATATGTATGGGCACATAATCATACCATGTAGGATAACTAAATAGACGGTTATGCTGTTTCATCCCACCTAGCAACAATGCTCTGCACTGTGTGTGTTTATATATTTACATATTTATTCCATCTAGCTACAATGCTCTGCACTGGGTGTGTTTATATTTATATATCTATATATTTATTCCATCTAGCTACAATGCTCCGCACTGTGTTTTTATATATCTACATATTATTCCATCTAGCTACATTGCTCCGCACTGTGTGTGTTTATATACTTGCATATTTATTCCACCTAGCTGCAATGCTCCATACTGTGGGTGTTTATATATTTACATATTTATTCCATCTAGCTACAATGCTCTGCACTGTGTGTTCATATATTCATATATTTATTCCATCCAGCTACAATGCTCTGCACTGTGTGTCTGTGTGTGTGTGTGTATATATATATTTTATAGTAATATGTACATATGTATATTAGCTGCTCTTGCTTGCTTGTTTTTTCTTGCCTTCTGATTGTTGCTCTGAGTGTTGCTATCCCTGTGCTGTTGCAATCCTGGAATTTCCCCGTTGTGGGACTAATAAAGGCTTATCTTATCTTATCTTATCTTATCTTAACAGAGACGTGGTCATATATTATCCTGACAGATTTTGACATTGTCACATTGCCATACGTTTTAGAAATATCTTTCATTGCTCTTAATGTTGTATTGTAATTCATTCATTCATTCATTCATCTTCTTCCGCTTAATCCTTTTTCGGGTCGCGGGGGGGCTGGAGCCTATCCCAGCATCTTTGGGCAAGAGGCAGGGTCCACCCTGGACAGATGGCCAGTCCATCGCAGAGCCAACACAGAGAGACAGACAGCCATTCACTCTCACAGTCATACCTAAGGACAATTTAGAATCTCCAGTTTGATGCCAATTAACCTAACTTGCATGTATGTATTGTTAAATCTAAACTTATTATTATGTTGTATGCCTGTGTGAAACAGGTCTCCCTTGAGAGAGAGAGACTCCTTGTCTGGATGAGATTAAAGAATAAATAAAAGCAAGCAAGCATTAACAACATCTGCCATCTGACTCAGTCTCTACCAGTAAGTCACTGGGACCAACACATTTGACAGAGATGAAACCTACAATCCCACGCGTCTGAGTAGAACATGGTACGAGTGTTGCCAATAGGGTAAACATTTTTTTTTTCAGAATTATTATTATTTGTTTTTAAACTCTTGGTCACATACAGATTAAAAAAGACCATCTATACTTGTAGAAGGCGGAGTAATATAGAGCAAAAGCAAGCATCCTTTTAGTTTTATGTTAGCTTCAGCTTGCACTGGACTATGAAAAATTAAACTTTTTACATAGTTTTAAAGTATTGGGATTAAAGGGACGTTGCTCAAAGAATGAAGACATCAGAAGACTGGTTCTACTTTTGAAAATGGTCTCATAAATGACTCTTTCTTTAATGGCTTCTTTGACAGTCTATATGGACACTGCAACCCATTTTACAGGGCCTGCACGACATAAGTCTCCAACTGACAGTGGTCGTTGTTTTCAGGGTCCTGTTTGGAGACATAGTATTGATTTGCTCCATCCACAAGTAATATACAGCTATAATCTAATTGCTGTGCAGAAACTTTGGGGGGATGATGCCTACTGAGACATGTGTTATGTATTATTGCTGCCTTCACACTTGGATTCACAGTGACCTGGTGTCAGCTAGCTACACCGCTGACAAAGCACCTATGATCATAGGGGAAGTTTTGAAAAATGGTAAAGGAAGAAAAGGTTTATTAGATAATTCAGATAAGCCTATGAAGTTAAATTTGCAGTGCAGCTGTTTTTTTGCTGTGTGTAAGAAAACACACAATAAAGAGTCAAATATTGCACAGCCACAAAAGGGTATTTTCTATTTTTGGTCCACAAAGTAACTTATTTTTGTGCTTTGCTTACTCAGTTTTTACATGATGTGAGACATTTGTAGGGATGGAATCAGGTGACTCTGAAGAAAGTCTTGCAGGAAAATTGTCATTCTCTGCTCTTACACTTTGTTTTCCAGTGGATTCTATATAGAGGTGGACTTACCATTACCACACAAGGTAAATGACTACCTTAGGCCCCAATCTGCTAAGGGCCCCGATCTACTAGGAGCCCATAATATATATTTTTTTAATCTTTAGCATATTTTACATGATGTCCGACAAAATAAAGAAACACTTGTATTTACATAAACGGCAAATCAAAT